>CM061145.1:37107334-37698886 GCA_030710495.1 Labroides dimidiatus | reverse complement strand
AGTTGTCCTCCGGCCCCGGAAAGTCTGGGGGAAAACAGTATGGAGGTTTCTGTTCTTACTGACGAGCAGGGCAAAGAAAATACTGTGAGAAAAGATGTCCAGCAAGATATTTTGTATGAGAGGGAGGGTGGTGAAGAAAAAGAAAAAGAAAACGATTGTAACATTGATGATGAAATCATGAATGATGTAGATATGCATGATGAAAAAAAACATCAGTCTGAGCACAACTAAGAGGAAAAAACCAGTTGAGAAATGGCAGGGAGGAGGGAAGGCCAGGAAATTTCTGCAGGTTCTCTCTGATGAGGAAGAGGAGGAGGAGGAGGAAACCGAGTTAACTCCCTCTCAGAGAGAAAAATCTACTTTGTATTCTGTAGAAAAAATCAAAAAGTTTTTAACTGACACCAAAGGTTCAAGGGCGGTGAAGGTGGAGACTTTCTTCCCTGATTTAAATGGTTTTATCATCTCTGTTAATCGTTTTAAAAAAGAAGATGTTTTTACTGATCAGGAGGTCTACAGACTGAAGAAGTTTTTAACCAAGGCCAAAGAAGCCCTTCTGAAGGGTGCTAAGTAATTAACTGGAATGATGGTGTGTTTTTTATCCCCTGGTTTTATTTGTTGGTGTCTTTTATGGGTGTTTATGAACATCTCTGTAGGGACTTTAAACATCAATGGAGCTCGCTCTGACTCCAAGCGAGCCTCCCTGTTCCAGCTGTGTCAGATTAAAAAGATGGATGTCATATTTTTACAGGAAACCCACAGTGATGAAAAAAATGAGGGGGACTGGAGGAGGGAGTGGCCAGGCCAGGTTTTTCTCAGTCACAAACTGTCCAATAGTGCTGGGGTGGGGGTTTTTATTCTCCAGTTTTTTTAAACCTCAGTCTGTGGAGGTCCATCAGGTCATGGAGGGACATATTTTAATGATCAAGACTCTTTATGAAAATGTTAAACTTGTCTTTGTGTGTGTTTATGCTCCTGTGCTGGGCAGGGATAGAATGGTGTTTTTTAAATACTCTGTGTGATGTTGTGGCTGGGGTGGAAGAGGGGTTCTTATTCCTGGGGGGTGATTTTAACTGCACTGCTGATGCTGCTTTAGACAGGAATCACCTGGAGCCTCATCCTGCATCGTCTGCCCGTCTGAAAAGACTGATAGAGACAAATGATCTGAAGGACGTGTGGAGGGGCATGAACGGTTCCACCAGACAGTACACCTGGTCTCACTGCAGAGACAATAGTTTGTCTCTGGCCAGACTGGACAGGTTTTTATTGTTTTAAACATCATTTTAGCATTTTTAAGAAGTGTTCCATTGTCCCGGTGGGTGTGTCAGATCACTCTTTGGTTCAGTGTGACTTTTTTATCAGAAATGTGAAGACGTCCAGCGCCTATTGGCATTTTAACACAGCTCTTTTAGAAGATTGTGCTTTTAAAAATGCTTTTAGGTTTTTATGGGCTTCACACAGGGACAGGAAGTCAGCGTTTTTATCAATACAGAGGTGGTGGGATTATGGGAAGGTTTTAATTCAACAATTCTGTCAACAGTATACTCGCAACATCACCAAGCATATCAAGAGATCCCTCCAGGTCCTGGAGACTGAGGTGCAGACCCTGCTGGGCTGCACAGGAGAAAGAGGGCATGTTGAAACCCTCAGAAGGAAAAAGGCTGCCATAGCCAACCTGCTGGGCACCACAGCACAGGGAGCACTGGTCCGATCCCGCTACATGAACGCCTCCATGATGGACGCCCCATCCAAGTTCTTCTTCGGCCTGGAGAGAAAGAACGGACAGAGGAAGGTCATCCACAGCCTGCGTGCCTCCAATGGTTCTACCATCTTTGAAGCTTCCGAGATCCGACGGTATGCTACGGATTTTTATAAAGAACTTTTTAAAAAGGAACTGGTGGAGGATCCAGAGCTGGAGGCAGAATTCCTCTCTGACCTTCCTCAGGTTGGTGAGTCAGGGAACTCCCTCTTGTCCGCTGAGCTGACTCTGGATGAGCCTTCATAGAGCCCTCATGAGCCTGGCCAATAGCAAGGCACCAGGTATTGATGGGATCCCAGTGGATTTTTATAAGACTTTTCTGGCCCGTGGTGGGTGAGGACTTGTTGGAGGTGTTCCAGGAGAGCCTCAGAACTGGACTGTTGCCGCAGAGTTGCAGGAGAGCTGTTATCACTCTGCTCCCAAAGAAAGGAGACCTCCAGGACCTGAAGAACTGGAGGCCAGTCTCACTGCTCTGCGGGGACTACAAGATCCTCTCCAAAGCCTTGGCTCTCCGGCTCAGAGAGGTGATGATGGAGGTGGTTCATGTAGACCAGACTTACTGTGTGCCTGGCAGAATGATAAGTGATAACATCACTTTGATTCGACATGTTTTGGACCTCTCCAGGTCATTGGGCATAGACACTGGTCTTATTTCCATAGATCAGGAAAAGGCTTTTGATCGGGTTGAACACCAGTACCTGTGGAGGACGCTTGCGGCCTTCGGGTTCAACCCAGATTTTATAGCTAGGGTTCGAGTTATGTACAGTGATGTTGCGAGTATACTGAAGATTAATGGTGGTCTGGCTGCTCCCTTCAATGTCCAGAGAGGGGTTCGACAGGGTTGCTCACTTTCGGGCATGTTATATTCTCTGGCCATCGAGCCACTGCTGCACAGGCTCAGAAAAACTTTGACAGGAGTGGTTTTTCCGGGGTGTCTTGCAGCGGTGAAACTGACAGCTTATGCTGATGATGTCTTGGTGGTTTTAAATAAAAAGGGGGGACATTCAGGTTTTAGAGAAAAATGTTGAACTTTTTAAAAAAAACTGTCTTCTGCAAAGGTGAACTGGGCCAAGAGTGTAGCTTTCACTACCAGTAGAGACTCTCTAGGCGGGCTGGTGCTTCCAGGGGGGCTCAAGTGGTCAACGGGGGGGTTGAAATATCTTGGGGTGTTTTTAGGGGATGAACTGTTTTTAAAGAAGAACTGGGAGGGGGTCCTGGAGTCTGTCGAGGGCCGACTGAAGAGGTGGAGGTGGCTGCTGCCCTGCATGTCATATAGAGGAAGAACTTTAATCATTAACAACCTGGTTTCCTCTTTTCTATGGCACAGGCTGGCAGTCGTAGACCCTCCCTCTAACTTGCTCTCCAAGGTCCAGGCAGTTTTAATAGACTTCTTCTGGGACAAACTTCACTGGCTCCCTCAGGCTGTGCTCTTCCTCCCTGTGGAGGAGGGAGGACAGGGGCTAGTGCACTTGGCCAGCAGGTGTGCTGCTTTTAGACTTCAATTTTTACAGCGGTTGCTGTATGGGCCCAGGGATCTGGTATGGAGGCCTCTGGCTCAGCTGTCCCTGCTGAGCGTGGGAGGCCTTGGTCTGCAAGAATCTGTGTTTTTAGTGGATTTTAAGAATGTGAGTTTTCTTTCCCTTCCTGCATTTTATCGAGGACTGTTCAGTGTCTGGAAGCTGCTGTGGAGGAAGAAGGTTCACCACGAGACCTCCTACTGGCTGCTGAGGGAACCGCTGTGTCATGGAGACCTGCTGAGTGCCCCACCCTGGGCAGGGGCAGCGGTGAGGGAGGCCCTGAGAACAGCAGGGATCATCACGCTGGGGGACCTGCTGGTGATCACCGGACCCAACCTGCAAGAGGAGGAGGAGCTGGCGGAGCGTTTGGGCTGGAGCTCAAGGAGAAACGTGGGGCGTCTGCTGAGCCACTGGAGGACCTGTCTGACGGGAAAGGAGCGTCAGCTGCTTGGGGAATACGGCCAGGGGTCAACCACTTCCTGTCCCAACCAACCTTTCCCCCCCCCTCATCATCCGTCCGGGTCCGGATCTACAGCGTGAGGTGTCCCTGGAGAAAGCTGATGGAAAAACCTTGTCTGCACTGATGGTGAGGACCCTCAACAGGAAGAAATTGCAGCAGAAGGTCCGGTTTCCCTGGAGGACTAAGCTGGCCATGGGAGAGGAGAACCAGGCTGAGTGGAGGAGTTTTTACAAACCACCACTCTCTAAGAGGGGGGCGGACCTACAGTGGAGGCTGGTGTATGGGATTTTAGCTGTTAATGCTTTTATATCTGTGCTGAACTCTGCAGTCCAGAACAGCTGCCTGTTTTGTGGAGCAGTGGAGACCATCGTCCACTGCTTCTGTGAATGTCCTCGCCTGGTTCCTCTGTTCTCCCTGCTGGACTGTCTGTTTAAGAGAGCAAAGGAACCCTTCTCTTTAAAGACTTTTATTCTTGGTTTTAAATACAAAAAAGCTCACAAAGAAAAATGTCAACTGATGAATTTTATCCTGGGACATTCTAAGCTGGCTGTGTATGTGAGCAGGAAGAAGAAGGTGGAAGACGGTCTGGACTGTGACATAGTGCTGCTGTTGAGCAGAACCATCAAGGCCAGAATCATGATTGACTTTAATTATTATAAAGAAATGAACGACCTGCAGCATTTTATTCAGACATGGACCTGTGGTGGAGTTTTGTGCTCAGTTAATGAGCAAAAACTTGTGTTTTCAGATCAGCTGGTCTGATATGTTGGTAAACACAAACATATTATTATTTCTATTTTTTTCTACTGAAGTGAATTGATGTGTATAATGTTTTAATAAAGTTGTGTTGAAAAATTAAAATTAATCTCTTTCTCTCTCTTTCTCTCTCTCTCTTTCTCTCTTTCTTTCTCTTACTTTCTCTCTCTTTCTTTTTCTTTCTTTCTCTTTCTCTCTCTCTCTCTCTTTCTTTCTTTCTTTCTTTCTCTTTCTCTCTCTCTCTCTCTTTCTTTCTCTTACTTTCTCTTTCTTTCTTTCTTTCTTTCTCTTTCTCTCTCTCTCTCTCTTTCTTTCTCTCTTTCTTTCTCTTTCTTTCTCTTTCTTTCTCTTTCTCTCTCTTTCTCTCTCTTTCTCTCTCTCTTTCTCTCATATAAAGAAAAGGAAAATCAGTTTTAAAATTTAATTTCTAATTTAAATAAACGTGACTTGTGTCACAGCTTCCAGAAGAAAAGAAGTAATGAAGACTTGAGCATAAAACTGTTAGAAAGTTAAACTGAGAGAGAGAGAGAGAGAGAGGAGAGAGAGAGAGAGAGAGAGAGAGAGAGGAGAGAGAGAGAGAGAGAGAGAGAGAGAGAGAGAGAGAGAGAGGAGAGAGAGAGAGAGAGAGAGAGAGAGAGAGAGAGAGAGAGAGAGACACAGAGCAGAACCAAACTGCTTCATTCAGCCTCAGAGCAGTTTGAGGAATCTGACAGCAGGTGGCAGCAGTGATCCACTAAACTGAACCCACCAACACTTTCCACACGGTTCTCCTAAAGGAAAGGTTTTAACATTTCCCATGAGCCTCACACATCTGAATATTCTCACCTCTGATTGGCTCAGAGCTGATCTACTCATGCTTTAGTCTAAAAGTGTTTGATTTGTGATGAACTGAAGGATTAACGGTCCTTCACGCTCAGACGCTGCTGTGAAAGCATCTCCTCACAGCTGTTTTCCCTGCAGGTCCGGCTCCCGTCGTGTCCACAGGGAGGCGCTCTCGCTCCGTCTCTGCAGTCCTACAGGGACTCATCCACCAGGTTTCTGTTTCATTAGCAGTTTGTGTCTCTCTCTTGTTCCTGCAGCAGTTTGGATGATAGTTTGTGCTTCATTAACTGTAATGGAATTAAGAGAAGCGATGGGAGAGTTATCAGCTGATGATCTGCTCACAGCATATTTACACTAAACTGAGGTCTGCCTTTGATCTTTGAGCTCTGCCTTTGATCTTCCAGAATTCCTCATAAAAACAGGATTCTGCCCCGAAACAAACAGTTTCAGGTCTTCAAGATAAAATAATTTGAATCAATTATTTATAAAACGATTCTGCCTGATTCAGAGATTCTGCCTTTGATCTTAAAAGA
This sequence comes from Labroides dimidiatus, assembly GCA_030710495.1. NCBI lineage: Eukaryota > Metazoa > Chordata > Actinopteri > Labriformes > Labridae > Labroides > Labroides dimidiatus. The sequence continues at coordinate 37,693,042 of CM061145.1, read as the reverse complement.
ATGCTGATAATTCTTGAATTTCTACCTTTGATCTTTGAATTCTTATTCCAGCCTCCCTCTCTTACATCACAGCTTCTTATTAAGTGTGTTACTTCCTCATATCGAGGTTATCTGGTTGGACGTTCAGCCCGCTCAGGTGAGCTGACTCACCTGAGCGGGTTGGCAGAAGCAGAAGCTGCTGCGTTGAGTTTCAGGAGATTCTCTCTTTAACAGAGTCGGAGGCGGAGCTTAATGTCCTGCAGCAATCATCCTGTGACTGTGGGCCTCCTGAAAACCAATCACTGCGGTTAATGAAGCCTGTTGTTGTTGTTGGGCTGTGATGGTCCAAACTTCACACAGACTCATTACGTCTGTCTGGATTCACTCTCTGACTGTTTCTCTCTCTCTCTCTGTCTGACTCATCAGTTTATGGCCTCTGGAGTTCACAGAGGTTTATTCTCTCTCTTCTCTTTCTTTACCACAGTGAAACTTTCAGAGCGTGGATCTTCAAACTGTCTGAACCAGGCTGTGAACATCAGGGCTGCCACATACGATTATTCTGATAATCGACTAGTCACCGATTATTTTTTGTGATTAGTCGACTATTCGGATCATACATAAATTGCAGCTTATTGCAGCAGCATACAGCTAACATCATTAGCTTCCAGCTTCAAGTGTTTAAGGTATGCGCTAACTAAAAATGAAGACAGTTAATATCAGAGTTCATTCAGCTTTTAATGAACTTTGCAGCTTGTAGCAGCATTTCTGACATTTTTTTTAATGTACCAATTTTCTATTCAAACATGACATCGCTATTAAGTAGGTAGCTCCCTGTTGACGTTAATGTTAGCAGCTAACTAGCCGATTAGCTTACCGAGATTGTCATTCTTCGTCAGAAAATAAATCAGCCACGGCGTGCTGTCTTTTCAGATGCTCGTGCATCGCCGTCGTTCTGTCATGGAAGGACATTTCTGCTTTGCAGATTTTGCATTGCACACTTTTCTCCTTTATTTTGGAAAAATGCTCCCAAACTTTCCAGCTCTGTTGCCGGCTAGCCATGATACTGTTGGGCATAACTTTTCCGGTGACATCACAGGTTACCCTGGTTACCACTTCTGAGCGTATGAGTCAAGGACAGAACGGCAGACGAGACAGGTGAAAGTACAGCGGCAGTTTAAAAAAAATATATTAAAACGACGACGTCGATTATTAAATAAGTCGCCGACGAATTTGATCGTCGACTAATCTCACATTTGGAGCCAGCCTCCAGTGGACATTTGTGAGAACTGCAGTTTTATCGTCTAAAATGTCCGAGTTTACTCCGAGCTCTTTAAGGGATGAACTCTGATCAGATTCACGTGGTCGCCGGCGAGCGGAGCTGTGAGACGCGTGAGGAGCATCTTAACGCTGCAGCTGCGTCCACACACACAGAGAGTCCAGTTTGAAAGGACTTAAAAACACCTCGTGCTGCACCTCCTCCTCCTCCTCCTCCTCCTCCTCCTCCTCCTCCTCCTCCTCCTCCTCCTCAGACGCTGGTTTCCCCGTTAGTCCAGGGAGTAAAAGTGACTCCGTCCTTATTGATATTCACCGAACGCTGACGCCCGACTTGATGAGTCGTTTACGGACATGAAATGTCCCATTTAACCTGCGGCTCATTAAAAGTTCATGTGTTCCCTTCGCGGCCCGTCAGGAATGAGCTTTAAATATTCATGACCTCTCCGACAGACACGCTCACCTCCGACAAACCAGACTCTGTCCTTGTTTGGCTTCAGCATCCTCCTCTTCCTCCTCCTCTTCCTCCTCCTCTTCCTCCTCCTCTTCATCAGCGTGTTTGGAACCATGAAAGCTGCAGATTTAAGCTCACTTTCACCAAACGGGGAACATTTTTACTCGTGGACAAACACAACAATGGAAGCATCAATGAAATGTTGCGTTAAGAATCACTCTCAGGTCTTAAAGTGTCATTTCTTTGTGTACAGTCGCAGACAAAACTTCAAAACTTCAAACAAATTGGTTCCAAGAAAAAATACCTCAGAAGTTTTGAGTTCTGGGTCATTTTGGTACCAGGGATCCACCAATGAAGGTCGTCGTTTTTATTCAAAGACACATTTTTTGTCGCCGGGCTTCATGTCTTTGTAAAGCCAGAACGTTTAGAAGATCGTCAAAGACAGAAATGGATCAAACAGGAAACCTCATGCAGGAAACACGCCTGAAGATCCAGATCCATATAGCTTCTAATGTAGATATTAGCCTGATCTCCTTATCTATGATCGATACATCTATAGTATCTATTTTTAATCAGCACATAGGCATGAGGTTCCTCTGAAAATGGGATGTCACATCTCAAGAGGCCTTTAACACACCTTTACTTAACGGAGACAAATATGGTAGGGATGCACTTGTGGTCTGGGCATCCATGAGTTCATCATTACCATAAACTTTTATTTTCAGCATGAACATCATTGATTATGTCATTGATTATTACTATTCAGACATGAGGTCCCTCCTGAAAACGAGATGTAGCATCTCAAGAGGCTAACCTCTAACAAATCAGACGACAGGTCTATGGTTCATGGATCTGTCACTAACTTTAGTTCTTACTTTAGTCCACTTGTCTCCTCTTCCCTCCCTTCCTTCGCCCACACACCCAACACAGCATGGTGTGGATTTGCTGTTCATCATCAGACTGGGGTCCACATTCGAGATTTCCTGCTGCTTAACAGAAGGTTTTTTCTTGCCGCCATGATGGAGGGATTCATGGTTGGCTATATGGATTCATGTTGGGTGTTGGATGTATATATTTGTATATATATGTATATGTGTATCTTTATATGTATATATGTATCTATGCATATATGTATATCCTTAAAATGAGGAGCTTTGTGCTCTATTGTAAAGTGTCTTGAGATAACACTTGTTATGAATTGGCGCTATACAAATAAAGATGGAGATCTGTTGACTTCGTTACTGACGGTGTTAAAAACTTGGTTTTGTTGGATTTTCTTGTAAATTTTACACAATTAAACAAATATTTTATTATATTAAGAGAATTCTTTTTATTGATATCATCCTTTTTTTTAAAATCTGGTGGACTTATCAACAAGCCCACACGTCACCGCGCTGTAAGTGACGATATGAGATCCAACGTTAGAACAATTCCTGTCAGCGTCAGTTTCGGTAGCTAATTTTTCAAGCTAATCAAAGATGGCAGCCATATTGAAAACGCTGACTCAAAAAGCCAACTGGAAAAAGACGAGGAGGTGGAGGTCGTTAGCCTCCGAGCTAACCGTTACATCACACCCACCTGTGCCCAAAAACTGTCTCTGAACCAGGCTGTAAACACGTTAAACAGCTCTAAAGCTAATGCTAAAGCTAATCCTCAGCTTTTAGAAACATCCTCTAGTGGACACCTGAAGAACTACAGGTTTATTTTGCTGTTTTCCTTCGTACACGGTTGCACAAAGCTGATGAGAAAGTCAACTAATCTTTAGCTGCGCTAGCCACAGTTAGCGTTAGCACCACAGACTCTCAAAGTGAATAAATGACGGCGCTAATGCTCTGAAATGTTTACGGATATTTCTAAAAATGTCAAATACTTTTCTTTTCAAACTGATTACCAAAAGTTTTCTTTGTTTACGAAACGTCAAGGGTGCAAAAACCATAAATTTGAAAGAAAATATGGGACAGGGTGAGCAGGAACCTGATGCAAACAGAAGAATGTGCAGAATGTACAAACAAAACTCTCAGAATTTTCCTCTTAAAAAACATTTTCACTAAAAATCAAAGTTTCAGTTAAAAACATAAAAATGTGGAAAAAAAGGTCTGAAGTTTTTATTTCTAGCAGTAATCTGACGACGACGTTCTGATGTGAACATCAGTGAGACAGTCCAGGCTGCAGCTCCTCCCTCGCCCTGCAGGGGGCACTGTGGGTCCAGGCAGAATCCTTCCATCCCAGCATCCTCTCTGCCTGAGCGAGAGAGAGAAAGAGAGAGAGTGAGAGAGAGAGATTCAAACTGTGACATCACTTCAGAGAGGAGTCTCTGAGGGAAAACGGCGACCTCTAAAAGTCTCATTTTCATATTTTTACATTTTCTCATCAGCGTGTTGAACTGCGGCTCTTAAAGCCGAGTCCAAACACAGAGTCCGCTTTAATCCAACACAGACACGCTCCGTGTGATAATCTGACTCTAGACTCACTCTCCTCCTCTTGGTTAGAGAGATTTTTAAGAGACGGCAGATTAAATAACTCACTCAAAAAGCTCCACTTGTATCAGGTGACTCTGGAGGCTCAGAGGAGGATTATTAAAGCTACAGTAAGGAATTTTTCACTCCTGGTGTGTTCACACCAATTCCAGCTTGATTCCTTTTGTATTTCCTTGCGTAACTCATGTGAATTACTCTCCTCGTTCTTGAGAACTCAAAGATGTGCATCATGTGAGATTGGAGGGATCTGGCTCTAGTGGACACTTGAGGAACTGCAGTTTTTTTCAAACTTCACGTCGGAAGAATTTTCCATCCTTCCTCATTTAGATCTTTGAATGTTTAAAACCAGAGTCTACATTTTTGATGTATGTCACCTTAACAGGAAGTTGAATCTCTCTGTTTCCTGTTTACATGCCTGAACGCTAACCATCCCCCAGAGAGAGAAACTGCGGTGATGCAATCTGACCTCCATGCCTCTCTCTCTCTCTCTCTCTCTCTCACTCGCTCATTCACTCAGTTTTTCTCACACTCCTCCTTCCTGTTTATGCTCTGATTGCATGAAAACACACTAACCCCTCGCTTTGTGTTTGCTACTTCCTCTTTTATCACTCACAACACACTAACACACACACAGGAAGCTGCGGTGTGTGTGTGTGTGTGTGTTTGTGCTGCTGTGTGTGTAAATCTGATGTGAGGAATCATCTAAACCCCGTCCTCCATGTCTGCAGCGGGGAGGCTTCACCTCTGTGTCACAGTGTTTGTCATCACATGCTTCATCATGGCTGCCTGACAGGCGTGACTCAGGGCAGGAAATTCCCCTCAAACACGGAGCGGGCTGTCAAACCAGCCCAGGCACCAAACGACCACGGAGTGACAACGATGGCGGGCGAGCGGCTCCAGATCAACTCGACGTCACATGAGCCCGGGCTGGTTCTGACCTGGTTTCTGAGTCTCACGGTTGATCCCAAAGTTGGGTTGTGGGTCGTTTTAAGAGCAGCCTACAGGAAGCACGAGAGCCAGTCATGGCCCAATCAGCTGCTCCGAATTCCTGCCGTGTCATCAATTGTTGCTAGCTAACTGCTCGCTCTCGGAATCAGAGCTCGAAGTCCGTTTCTGTGTTCATCGTATTTCTCTTCGACTTCTGTCCGCTGGAGGTCAGGAAAAAAAAAACGTTATTTACGATTGTCAAAGCTACAACCTGATCCAAACACAACATGACAACAAAGATACACAACGACAGGACATCAAATATACAAAAAACAAACAAGACAAAGATACACAATACAACAACAAAGATACACAACATGATGACAAAGATTCACAACACGACGACAAAGATACACAACACAACAACAAAGATACACAACATGACGACAAAGATACACAACACAACAACAAAGATACACAACATGATGACAAAGAGACGCAACACAACAAAGATACACAACACAACAAAGACACAACAACATGATGACAAAGATACACAACACAACAACAAAGATACACAACATGACGACAAAGATACACAACACAACAACAAAGATACACAACATGATGACAAAGAGACGCAACACAACAAAGATACACAACACAACAAAGACACAACAACATGATGACAAAGATACACAACACAACAACAAAGATACACAACATGATGACAAAGATTCACAACACAACAACAAAGATACACAACATGATGAAAAAGATACACAAAACAACAACAAAGATACACAACATGATGACAAAGATACACAACACAACAACAAAGATACACAACATGATGAGAAAGATTCACAACACAACAACAAAGATACACAACATGATGAAAAAGATACACAAAACAACAACAAAGATACACAACATGATGACAAAGATACACAACACAACAACAAAGATACACAACATGATGAGAAAGATTCACAACACAACAACAAAGATACACAACATGATGAGAAAGATTCACAACACAACAACAAAGATACACAACATGATGAGAAAGATTCACAACACAACAACAAAGATACACAACATGATGAGAAAGATTCACAACACAACAACAAAGATACACAACATGATGACAAAGAGACTCAACACAACAAAGATACACAACACAACAACAAAGATACACAACATGATGACAAAGAGACTCAACACAACAACAAAGATGCACAACATGATGACAAAGATACACAACACAACAACAAAGATACACAACATGATGAAAAAGATACACAAAACAACAACAAAGATACACAACATGATGACAAAGATACACAACACAACAACAAAGATACACAACATGATGAGAAAGATTCACAACACAACAACAAAGATACACAACATGATGAGAAAGATTCACAACACAACAACAAAGATACACAACATGATGACAAAGAGACTCAACACAACAAAGATACACAACACAACAACAAAGATACACAACATGATGACAAAGAGACTCAACACAACAACAAAGATGCACAACATGATGACAAAGATACACAACACAACAACAAAGATACACAACATGATGACAAAGATTCACAACACAACAACAAAGATACACAACATGATGAAAAAGATACACAAAACAACAACAAAGATACACAACATGATGACAAAGATACACAACACAACAACAAAGATACACAACATGATGAGAAAGATTCACAACACAACAACAAAGATACACAACATGATGAGAAAGATTCACAACACAACAACAAAGATACACAACATGATGACAAAGAGACTCAACACAACAAAGATACACAACACAACAACAAAGATACACAACATGATGACAAAGAGACTCAACACAACAACAAAGATGCACAACACAACAACAAAGATACACAACATGATGACAAAGAGACTCAACACAACAACAAAGATACACAATATGATGACAAAGAGACACAACATGATGACAAAGAGACTCAACACAACAAAGATACACAAGACCACAACAACAAAGACACAACAACATGACAACAAAGATTCACAACAACAAAGATACACAATGACAGGACATCAAAGATACAAAAAACTATCAAGACAACGAAGATACATGAAACGTCAACAAAGAAGCACAACAGCACAAAAAACAACAACACAGCAGCTAAGATACACAATATTTCAACGAGAGAGATAATAGAACTTCAAAGACACAACAAGTTAAAGAGACGACAACAAGATAACAAAGATACACACCATGACAACTCAAAAGGCACAACAAGACAACAAACACACACAACAACAGGACATCAAAGACACACAACAAGACAACAAAGACACAAAACGTCAAGAAGCACACAGGACCAAAAAACAACAACAACAGAACAACAGGGATACACAACATTACTACAAAGAGACAACAACAGGACATCAAAGACACACAAGACGACAAAGATGCAACAACAAAGCAACAAAGACACACAAGACAACAAAAAATGTAAACAAAGATACAGAACAAGACAACAAAGACACAAAACGACAACATAACACACAGACAGGACAACAAATACACAACAACATGACAACAAAGATACACAACATAAAAACAGATACACAACTACAAAGACAGATCAGAGATACATGACACAAGATGCTGTTCAGATTCTGGCTCTGATGCTGTTTGTTAGAGGCTGTTGGTGTGTCTGTGGTGAGTCTCAGTTTCCCTGTGAACAGTCAGTCACTTAGAGGCTTCAGTCTGTCCTCCTTCAAGAGTCTGAAGCTGAAACACAAACTGATGAACGTCTCTTCAGTTTGCTAAAATGACCTCATCGTGATGCAGATCAGTCAGGAGTCAGGCTTCATCAGGTCCTCAAGAGGAGAAGAAAACTGCTTCAAAGATGTCTGATGGACTGAGGTCTACAGAAGAGGACCAGGAGGAGGATCAGGTCTGCAGAACTTCATACAGACTGTTCCTCCTGCTGACTCCTGATTGGTGGACACTAAAGCAGACACCTGATCCTTTTAATGTCAGAGAGTAAAGATGACGCGTCATTAATCCTGACGTGGTGACACAGCAGAGTTCAAATGAAAGTTGAGGCGTCGGCAGAGCTCGTGACCTTTCGTGGCTTCATGGGTGCAGCTGGTCTCCTGCAGACCATGACCCGTGTTAACTCTGAACATGATTTGCATACATGCTGAACATGCCTGTGCAGTCGCTGGGTGAAAAACCTGCTGACAGCTCGCTCTGAGGAAATACTCCAGCGTTGCGACATCAGCCCGAGCGGGTTCTGCTTTTGTTTGCCGACAGCGAAATGTGGCTGAACCAGCAATGAGTCACGGCCGTGAACTCCTCCACACAGACACACAAACCGTCTGCCACACATGCTGACGCTCAGAAATGTGCGGCTCCGGAGTGTGAGCTGTGAGATCACTGTGGGTGTAGTCTGTCACACGGCCCGCGGGCAGCGTTCAGGAAAACATTGAAATCAGATGAGTCGCTGCTTGTTGTGTCAGCTGGAAGCTAAAGGTCAGAGCGGTTCAGATCAAACAGGAATGTTTGCATAACTTCAAGTTTTATCAGGTGGAGGATCAGAGTGATGAAAGTCTGCAGAGTCTGAACCATCAGCTGCAGCAGGCAGCTCTGTAAGCTCTGTTTAAAGAGTCTGTGGTGGGGTACAAAGACTGTCTGTGAGGATAACAAACAATGTTTGGGGTAAAGGTTGGGTCCTCATTCTCTGAGTGGAACAAGTCTTCCCTTTTGAAAGCTTTCTGAGGGCTTGCTGTCACATGTGGACTTGGAAAAGGCCAGGATCATGTCCCCCCAGGCCATGTTGGTGGTTTCGTGGCATTGTTGAGTCATCGGGCGATCTGGCTCTTTAAAACCAAAGCAAGAACAAAGTCAGACAAGTTCCTGGTCCAGAGTTTGAGCTCTTCATAGAACAGACATCATGGTACAATCAAGGGGGCCTCCAGATTTTAGGCCTTTGGGACTTCTTGCATTGCATCATGCTCTATGCAGATGATGTGATCCTACTGTGGCACAGTAGGTAGAGTTGTTGCCCCACAATCAGAGGGTTGTGGGTTCGATTCCAGCTCCTGCAGTCACATGCCGAAGTGTCCTTGAGCAAGACACTGAACCCCAAGTTGCTCCCACTGTTGTTCAGAATGTTAGATATATTATAGTTGATTAGCTTAAGTCGGCCATCTGTGTGAATGTGGTGTGGATGGGTGAATGAGGCTAGCAGTGTAAAGCGCTTTGAGTAGTCGGTAAGACTAGAAAAGTGCTATATAAGTACTGGTCCATTTACCATTAACCATTTGTCATCCTCAGGCTCCAGTGAGGATGAGGGTCAGCACCTCCATGAGCCTACGTCAGAAAATGATGAAAGCAGTTGCCTCCTATTGCTGGGAGCAGGTCTTTGCCCACAGTGGTGATTTTCAAGTATCTCAGGGTCACAGTGAGGGTGGATTGGATCCTGGACAAACCTGGGCCAAAAGAAGATCAGTCGGTCTTTGATCAAGAGCAGTGCTGGTGACTAGAAGAACGGGATTGTGAAGGGGGTTTCCCCTGCAGGGGGTCCTGGTTTAGGATAAACCAGGAGGACACGTAGACGGAGCTTGAAGTTGTTCCCTAATCGTATCAGATGTTTGATGAGGATGCTTCCTGGGCACCTTGCTAAGGAGGTCAAAGAGACTGCATACATTTTGTTGGTATGGCTCTGTTCTGGGAGCTCCCTGCCCCTCCACACGCCTACGTGGAATGAGTTGAAGCAGGATAAAGAGGTCAAAATGGAACGACCATTTCACTGTTTGCTGATTCGATCAGAAAGGCCTCTCTCTCTCTCTCTCTCTCTCTCTCTCTCTCTCTCTCTCTGAGTCATGTTTGGGACTTCTGATGTCATGCGACACTGAAACCGATCAGGTGTGGTCCACTCACTCAACACCTGCAGGCTGCTTTCCGTCACTCTTCAAACAAACTCAACAGGAATCTCTGCTCAGGTGTTCACGGATGACTCCGCTCTAAAAATGACCTCCCAGTGTTTTCACACCTGAGCTCTTCTTCTCTTACATAATTAAAGCTCGAAATCCTAAAGAAGTTCAACAAGTTTCTGCTTCAGTGGATGTTTTAATCCGGCCGCAGGTTTAACAGGTTGTAACGTCTGGAACAAAATCCTCAACGGATCAAAAGATGTGTTTCAACCACAGGAACCGGGTCTAAATTTAGTTCTGGGGGATAAATTTACCCCTAAAAACGGCCCTACCTGGGGGGTAGTATTTCCAACAGGAAAGACCACAGCTCCTTTAAGAGTCAACAAATCCATCTGCAGTCAAATGAAGCACCATCGAAACCAGCACAGGCTGAGTGTCCTCCATGCTAACATGCTAACATGCTTTTCGTAAGTCTTTCTACGCGTTTCCATAAAGCTCACGGATTCAGACCAAAAGGAGCAGTACCACCTGGAAACCGTGGGGGCAGTGTTGTTGTTGTTGCTGTTACCTGATACGTAGCTCTAATGAGACTGAAGAAATAACAATGGAGGAACTTTCTGAAGAAAAACTTTGTGAGTTAGTGAGAAACTTCTGCCTCCATTAAAAAATCTTTTATCAGTAACACCTCCTTCACAGTCGCCATGTTTGTTTACCTGATGGATGTATCGGTTAACAGCAACGACAGCGTAAAGGACACATAAAGTATGTGAGCTGTGACGGTAGCGTCGTTTGAAACGGGCGTATACGTTTTCATAAAAGAAGAATCAACGGGCCTTAAAGGTGCAGTCACACGGATCATTCGTTTGGTCAGTGTGACCCATAGACTGTATAATTAATGGACGTAGTCTCCGTGACGTCACCCATCTGTTACTGACACGGACTTTTGAAGCCAAACGGCCGGCGCGGCCATATTGGAAATGAGGCGTGCTGTGGGTCTCCACAGTAACAACCATAGGACACTCCACAGTCACGTGATCTGAGCTGTGCCTCTGATTGGACGAACTGGGGATGTTAATATCTTCTAAACTGCCGAGTTAGAAAAAAATTCACCCCCCGTACAGTGCGTGCCGTTAGTGAAATTAGCGATTCAGACGGGAGACATTCTTTGTACCAGGCTGTAAATGTGCTTATTTTGGCCTTGAAAACGGCTTTTTTTGTCTTTGTGTGTTTGTGACTTCCGGTACTTCCGGAGCCTCAAGAGGACACTCGAGGAACAGCAGACTTCAACACTTCCGCATTGCCTCATATTTTCAGACTGGAGGTTGCCGCTTGGTGTGACCACAAGTGTGTGGTTGTCAGGCTTGGTACACTTCTCTGCTCTGGCACACTTTGCGTCTGTAAACCGACGCTTCATGGTGACGTAGGCGGGCCATGCTCGTGTCTAAAGTCTGGCCAACGGAGTGGCGTGAAGGTAAATGTGCTTGAGTACGGCACGGTTTGGAAGGCCAGCGTGACCGCGCTCTTTCGCCCTCTACTGGTCTGGTGCTGTTTTGCATAATCTACCCAGGTCTCTTGCCCTGCGGTCACAGGACTAATGTAGTTCCAGGGAACGTTTGAGTCTCAGTAAAACTTCTTGTTTTTGTCCCCAACAGGCAGAACGGCTGATCTCCTCCCAGGCATGACATCACACTCTATCTCTGAAATGAGCCGTGATTGGTTGAGAATTCCAATGTTCTTACAGATCCCTACTCCAGCTTCAAACTTGGGAGCACACGTGCGACTACAGATGGCGGTGGAGCGCCGTTCAAGCTGGAAAATGGGACCAAAAATATCATTTTTTTAATCCTTGATATGAATCTACAACATAAACATGATCAGATTAATGACAGGAATGAAAGAGTGAAATGACTCCGCCCACATGTTCAAACATCATGTGTGATGGAGAGACGCGCGATGTGTTCAGCAGGTGTTTGTGGGAGTTTGTTCTCGCCGTCCGAGCAGCAAACAGATGTGAAGCGTTTGATTCAAACTGTGGTGTCAGAGTTAATCAGCCCTCTTTCCAAATCACAGCCAGGAACGGCGTCCCTCCTAACAACACATCAAACCCAGGGACAAACAGAGGACGGGGCCAGCAGGGCGGAGAGCGAGGGGAGCTGACTTCACCCCGCCTGCTGGACACAGCCTGCAGGTTACAGCGAGGGGAAGCTTCTGGAACAAACAGAGACACTCAGAGGAGCGTAACATGCAGTCTGATACGACAGGAACTGAAAACCAGCGGCTGCTCGTCTCTCCTCTTGGAGACAGAGAGCTGAAGCTGTGCCGTGTCGCTGCAGGCGGACGCCATCAGCTCGCCGGTAAAGCAAACATGGCCTCAGTCAGTCTGCAGAAACTTCAAAGCTCAGCGTGACGTCTGCGATGAAGACATCAAACAGAGGGAAGTCTGTCAGATGGAGCTGGTCCGCTCCGCCCGGATCACGCTCTCTGAAAGACGAACACGCCGTCACAGCAGCTGGAGCTGCGACGTGTTTGTGAGCGCTCCAGTTCTTTGATATCATAAATTAAACTAATGAGACCAAGAAGAGAAACACAGCCGAGAGAGAAATCTGTACAAGTTTAACCTCAGGAAGACCAGGTCCTGAGGCCTGATCCTCCTCCTGTAGACCTCAGTCCATCAAACACCTTTAAAGTAGTTTCTTCTCCTCTTGAGGACCTGACGAAGCCGGACTTTCGACTTCTGACTGATCTGCATCCTGATGAGGTTGTTTCATCACACAATGTAATACTCATCTATATGCATTCAGGTGTACACACACACACACACACACTCACACACACACACACACACACACACACACACACACACACACACACGGGTCATTGTGCGGCATCTCCCTGCCATGTAATTCCAGGCACGTTGGCCTTGGTGGTGGATGAATGGGCAGCCTTGTTTGAGGAGAGGGATAATGGAGTCATTTTGTGCAAGTGTGTGTGTGTGTATGTGTGTGTGTGTGTGTGTGTGTGTGTGTGTGTGTGTGTGTGTCTGTGAGATATAACAGTGAAAGTGTGTTGGCCTTTTCGAGTGAGTGACACCTGAGTGGGGAGCATGTGGAGGCTACATAACCTCACGAACACACATCAAGCGTGTGTGTGTGTGTGTGTGTGTGTGTGTGTGTGTGTGTGTGTGTGTGTGTCCTCTTTAGCTTATTTCTCCCTTATGACAGAAGAAATAATAGCGTCAGACAAACATCCTAACTCTAGTCCGTGTTTAGTCTGTATTTTATTTTGAAGGGTCGGATCAGAGGAGCAGCCTTCAGTCTCTTAACATTAGGACTTTTATTCTGAAAGTCTTCAAACTTCCTTCAACAAGAAAACTGAACTCCAACAACAATTTTATTTCCCTTTAATTCTGGCTTTAATTTTACAACATTATGAGTGTTTATAAATATGACCTGTTGAATGAAATTTGACGAAAGAACTCGCTGGTAAAGTTTGGTGTTCTGTGTTCTCACATGCAGCTGATCCTAAAATTTAAAATAAATAAATGTTTTTGGAGTTTTCAAGATGCTTCAGGAATAAAGTCGTAACGTTTCAAGAATGGAGTCAAAACCTGACGAGGATTAAAGCTGAGAGTAAAGTCAAAATGTTGCCTGGATAAAGTCGTCGTATAACCAATATGAAGTCGTATGATGATGATGTCATGATGTTGATGCGGTGATCTCCACTACAGAGTCCTGTCTGATTTTAATGCAGGTCTGTTGATCTGGTCCATCCAGTCTTGGTTTGGGTTCTCGTCCCTCTTGAGTCTCTGGATGTTTTGATGATGTTTTGTTCTGGAGTTGGTTCAATCCACTCGCTCGTTCTCTTCTCACTCTCAGGATCAGCATTCTGTCGAATCTACCAGGACGACCCCTGAATTATCCTGCTCATGTTCCCGGGCTATAGATAGATCGGGTTACAGAGAGACGGTTCAGGTCTCGCCTGTCAGAGGAGGATGACGTTAACAGCTGTTGCTACGGTAACCAGCGGTTAATGGATGAGGACAGCGGGGAACAGACCGTCCTCAGGGGCTTCAGTAACAACACAATTAAGACCTCTCCTCCTAATGATGTTTGGAGGAAGCGAGTGAACAGAGAGCGCAGTGTGCGACAGGATCACAGAGTCCAGGTTCAGGCTCGGGAGGGGGAGGGGGAGGGGGGTCAATCTGCAGAAACAGCTGAGATCTAAAATAAGAGTTTGATGATGGAGTGCTACAAGAGGCTCGTCTTCTTCCTGAGCGTGCCTCAGTGTGTGATCAGAAAACATCAGTGAAGGCCTCAAACCAACATCCTGCAACATGAGCTCAGACTGAGGAAACATTTTTCAACCAAGCAGCAAATCTAAAGTTCCTGTGAGGACTTTCTATGAGATCCTGAGAAAGTCTCTCTTCTAGATATCTGCCTGATCCTGATCCACAACTTACAAATCAGATCATCAGCACCAATATGGGTTATTGATAAATGCTAATGAGTGACTGAGCACGAGCTAATGGCTAAAACACAAGCTAAAAGCTAAAAACAAGAGCTAAAGGCTAAATCACAAGCTAAAGGCTAAAAGAAGAGCTACAGGCTAAAACACAAGCTAAAAGCTAAAAACAAGAGCTAAAGGCTAAACAATGAGCTAAAGGCTAAATCACAAGCTAAAGGCTAAACAATGAGCTACAGGCTAAATTACAAGCTAAAAGCTAAAAACAAGAGCTAAAGGCTAAACAATGAGCTAAAGGCTAAATCACAAGCTAAAGGCTTAAAAAAGAGCTACAGGCTAAAACACAAGCTAAAAGCTAAAAACAAGAGCTAAAGGCTAAACAATGAGCTAAAGGCTAAATCACAAGCTAAAGGCTAAACAATGAGCTACAGGCTAAATTACAAGCTAAAGGCTAAAACAAGAGCTAACAGCTAAAACACAAGCTAAAAGCCAACACAAGAGCTAAAGGCTAAACCATGAGCTAAAGGCTAAATCACAAGCTAAAGTCTAAAAGAAGAGCTACAGGCTAAAACACAAGCTAAAAGCCAACACAAGAGCTAAAGGCTAAAACAAGAGCTAACAGCTTAACCATGAGCTAAAAGCCAACACAAGAGCTAAAGGCTTAACCATGAGCTAACGGCTAAAACACAAGCTAAAAGCTTAAACAAGCACTAAAGGCTAAACCACGAGCTAAAGGCTAAACCACGAGCCAAAGGCTACAACGCAAGCTAAACCACGAGCTAAAGGCTTAAAACAAGCTTAAGGCTAAATCACATGCTAAAGGCTAAACCATGAGCTAACATCACATTTTTTTGACATTGCATTAAGCATCAATTCCTGTTGTTTTACAGAAGGATTGCCTTTTCCCACCTTTTTACTTTCGTCTCTTATTTTTGGTTCAGAATAAGAAAAATGAATCCAAAAATTTTGTCTGCAAATCATCAAAAAAAGTTCTTGTTTTTGTCCCTGATTGTTATTCAAAATGTCTGATAGAAAGGATCCAGACAGAGAGAGCGTTGTGTTACAGAGGAAGATTGTGTGTGTGTGTGTGTGTGTGTGTGTGTGTGTGTGTGTGTGTGTGTGTGTGTGTGTTTTGCAGATTAAGACGAGATGTGTGAAGAGGACAGCTCTTTGGCTTGCACGTCCACGCTCTCATTGGAATGCAAGTGCATATCTCGCTCTGCAGCTCGCCCTGCATTAAATACAACCCCTACACTCCCACTGACAC
This sequence comes from Labroides dimidiatus, assembly GCA_030710495.1. Taxonomy (NCBI): domain Eukaryota; kingdom Metazoa; phylum Chordata; class Actinopteri; order Labriformes; family Labridae; genus Labroides; species Labroides dimidiatus. The sequence goes on along the minus strand of CM061145.1, from coordinate 37,677,246 downwards.
ACACACACACACACACACACACACACACACACACACACACACACACCCTCCTCTGGGTGCTGTGACAGAAATAGCTCTGCGGCTACAAGTTGTTCTCAGGCTCGGCCTCTCAGGAACATCCATCTCATTCCCTCTCTCTCTCTCTCTCTCTCTCTCTCTTTTCCTCCCTCGCCCATCTCTCGCCCCTCACTCTCTTCATGATGTAACGTCCTCGCCATCCGCCCGTCAGCTCTGCTGCTAAAATCAGTTCTTCTTTGTTGATGTATGAATGAAAACGCTGCTTTTTGCTCAGGATGAACAAAAGTTAGCTCCCTGATAATGTGGGAAAGTTGTCCCCTGCAGGCCTCCGTACTCTGTTTGTTTATTATGTTGTGACTTCGCCCTCCCCCCCTCCCTCCCCCCTCCTCCCTCTCTTTCCTCCCCTCTCTGAAGGGAACACGGAGCAGGCCTCCCTCTTTCATCTCCCTCACATTTCCTCCCTCCGTCCTTTTTTCCGTCTTCTGTCGTCGTTGTCGTCGTCGGTGACGTCGCCTCAGGCTGCTTCTGCTTTTCATTACTGATGACAACAGTGTGTGTGTGTGTGTGTGTGTGTGTACAGTACAGTACAGTGAGTGTGTTTACATGAGAACAAGCCTCCGTCATCACACTTCAAACAGAAAACAAAGGCCTCCTGCTCCCGCGGCCTGCAGAAAGAACAAACTCATTAACGTGATGACTTTTCTGTCACACGCCGCCGCCTCAGAGCTCCACACGAGGAGCAAACACGAAACCCTCCAAGGGTTCACCGAGCGCCGTCTGAGGGCCTCATTTAGGATCCAAACTGGAAACAAACACACATCCTGCATCCACGTCTTTAAACCTTCCAACATTTCTTTGACTCAAAGTGAAGAACTATGAAGTTTCTGCTTTTCATGGAGCAGAAGGTCATACATCATACAACACATGAACAGATAAACATGGCGAGCGCTAACGGTGTGACAGAGAGACGATCAAGAAAAACAAGTTTCCAGAGGAGGAAATGTAGATTTTTATAGAAGAGAATAAAACAAACAAACAGCTGTTATCAGGGGGTCAAAGGTCAAAGATAAACACACAGAAGGGGCTGCCTCATCTTTTTAGACGTTAGCGTCGATCGGCACCGCTACGACTCACGCCGGACTGAGGCCGCTTCTCTTGTACATCAGGACCACTCGCTCCAGGATTTCCTCCCGGTGAAGCGGGTTCTGGTAGGATCAGGAAACCCGTCTTTCAAAGAGTCGACTGCTCGTTTCTTCAGTGGGTGAAACGTCTCCAGACTTTAAAAACGCTCGTTGAAGCAGCGCTGCTTGTTCCAGTATCTAGAGCAGCAGAACGAGGCTTCAGCCTCCAGAACAAAATGATGCTGTGATCTCCTCTGATGCTCTCTCGCTTGATGACCCGAAAAAAAACAAAACAAAACAAAAACATGTTCAGTTTTAACTTGAACTTGTCCATCATCCTTTAAAGAGTCACACAGGTGTGTTAATCCTGCTGTTTGCACCTGTAAAGGTGGGTCTACCTCCATTAGATTTAACGTTCTGTTGGGTGCTAACCTGGCTAACGTGCACCGCTAATCCATTTGTTTTTCCATTTTTCACCATCAGTGGAAATGAGGCGGGCTTTGAGTCTCCACACGAACAGCTATTGGGCGCCTGTCAGTCACGTGAGCTGAGCTGCGCCTCTGATTGGACGAACTCAGCATCTTAATATCTTCAAAACTGCCGAGTTAGAAAACATCCACCCGCGTACGGTGCGTGCTGTTAGTGAAATTAGCGATATCTGGAGGCTGTAAACATGTTTATTTAATGTGACAGGAGCGTGTCAGTAAAAGTGTGACTTCCTTTAAACTCAAACATGTTTAATAACGATGATCAGGAAGCTGCTCAGGTCAGCTCCTCCTCAGGAACTTTCCAGACTCGAGTTCTCATGGTCACCACAGAGTTAATACTCCGTGAGAGAGAAGTCACCATCCCAGTTTCGTTGCTCTCCGCTCTGTATTTAGGTGAGCTCAGCCTCGCCCCAGCTTCTCTCTGCGTTTCCCATCATGCCTCACTCACGGTCAGGCCTGTGGTTATGTCGGTCGGCGCACCCAGCGGCCACGCCCTTCTGTTTCTGTTTGTGAAGCACAAAGTAGGTCAGAGGAGCGAGGCCGGACGAACACGGGATGTCAGCAGTAAATATGTGTGTGTGTGTGTGTGTGTGTGTGTGTGTGTGTGTGTGTGTGTGTGTGTGTTTTGCATACATGTACTGAGTAGAGTGAGTGTCTGCATGCAAACAGTGTGTGTGCAGGTCTCCAGCCTGGAGCTTTGTTTCCTCTCAGTCGTGGTTCGACCTGTTGCCCCGTCAGAATGAAGGTCAAAGGTCACCCTGATGTTTATCTGTTCTCACTGTAAAGAATAAAAACAGTCAAGGTGTTCATCTTCACCTGATGTTTCCAGTTTCACTGACACTTTCACTCCGGCTGTAACAAAGGCCGCTGGTGACAGCTGCTTTTAGGTAGAACAGAGAAGTTGTTGGTCTACCCCTGCCGTCAGCTGTTGGTTTTATTACATGACTCAAATATTCTGTTGGAGCTGAACTGTTATTAGAGTCACACACTCGAACCTTAAAGACTAAGGAGTCGTTTAAGTTTTTTCTCTTGCTCATATGGTAGAAGGGTTACGGTAATTTAAACAGTGCATGTAAACACAATCTTGTCGTGTCATCCTGTCTTGTTGGATCATCTTACCTTATCTAGTGCGATATGGTCACGTCTTGTTAAACCATCTTGTAATGTCATCTTGTCTTATTGTGTCACCTTGTCTGGCTGTGTTGTCTTATCTTGTCAGATGATCTTACCGTATCCTGTTGTACCATCTTGTCTTATTGTATCATCTTATCTTTTCATGTCATCTTGTCTTGTTGTGTCATCATGTCTTTTCATGTCATATCTTGTCATGTCATCATGTCTTGCCGTGTCATCTTGTCTTGTTGTCATCTTGATTTGCCGTGTCATCATGTTTTGTTGTTTCATCATGTCCTCTACTGTTATCTTGTCTTGTCATGTCATCTCTTGTCTTGTCGCATTATCTTGTCTTACCATGTCATCATGTCTTGCCATGTCACCTTGTCTCGTCATGTCATATCTTTTTATGTCAACCTATCTTGTTGTCATCTTGTCTTGCCGTGTCATCATGTTTTGTTGTGTCATCATGTCCTGTCCTGTTATCTTGTCTTGCCATGTCATCTCGTCATGTCGTGTCATCACTTCTTGTCTGGTCATCTTCTCTTGTGATGTCATATCTTTTAATGTCATCTTGTCTTGTTGTCATCTTGTCTTGTTGCGTCATCTTGTCTTGTTGTGTTATCTTGTCTTGTTGTGTCATCGTGTCTTGTTGTCATCTTGTCTTGTTGTGTCATCGTGTCTTGTTGTCATCTTGTCTTGTTGTGTCATCGTGTCTTGTTGTCATCTTGTCTTGTTGTGTCATCTTGTCTTGTTGTGTCATCTTGTCTTGTTGTGTTATCTTGTCTTGTTGTGTCATCGTGTCTTGTTGTCATCTTGTCTTGTTGTGTCATCGTGTCTTGTTGTCATCTTGTCTTGTTGTGTCATCTTGTCTTGTTGTGTCAGCTTGTCTTGTTGTCATCTTGTCTTGTTGTGTCATCTTGTCTTGTTGTCATCTTGTCTTGTTGTCATTGTGTCTTTTTGTCATCTTGTCATGTTGTCATCTCGTCTTGTTGTTGTCATCTTGTCTTGTTGTCATCTTGTCTTGTTGTCATCTTGTCTTGTTGTCATCGCGTCTTGTCGTGTCATCATGTCTTGTTGTGTCATCTTGTCTTGTTGTCATCTTGTCTTGTTGTCATCTTGTCTTGTTGTCATCGCGTCTTGTCATGTCATCATGTCTTGTTGTGTCATCTTGTCTTGTTGTCATCTTGTCTTGTTGTCATTGTGTCTTTTTGTCATCTTGTCATGTTGTCATCTTGTCTTGTTGTTGTCATCTTGTCTTGTTGTCATCTTGTCTTGTTGTCAACTTGTCTTGCCGTGTCATCATGTCTTTTTGTGCCATCTTGTCTTGTTGTGTCATCTTGTCTTGTTGTGTCATCTTGTCTTGTTGTGTCATCTTGTCTTGTCAATCCGAAGACTTGAACAGGGCTGTAGGACTGTGTAGTGTTGGGAAGTTGCCTTGGTCACGTCTCCAGAATAATCATGACACGTATGAACAAGATCTTTATGGACATCTCGTCTTGTTGCGCCATCCCATCCTGATGTTCCATGATTGGCTGTCTCATTAAATACCTTGTGATCTTACATTGTACCATATTGTACTGTCATGTTTCATGTACCCATCGTGTCCTGCTGTCAGTAGTATCATGTCATGTATTGTACCATATCTTATGATGTCATGTAGTACCACATCCGTTTCTGTCATATAAAAAGTTTGTTTCATGTTGTGTTTTTTTGTTTCTCTTTTTTTTTGGAAAGGTTTGCATTTACTCCAAATGTTGAATCAGCCTGGCTCAGAGGCCGCCTGTCTGAATAATGCATCATGGGTAACAGGAGCTCTGTGGTATTTTCATTCAAGCAGAAAGTTCCCTGTGTTCCCCCACACAGAGCTTACAACTCTCCTGGAGCTCCGCCGACAGATCATCAGAGAGGAATCTGACTCTGAGAGGCTCAGACGGCTCGGTGGATGGTTATCTCCCTGCGTTTACGGAGGAGATGTTGAAGAAGTTTTCTCATTATCAAAATGTTCCCAAAACCAACCTTAAAGCGTCATTTCACCGTTCCTAACTCCTCGACTGTCCGGATGTTTCTGCAGAGGTTTCTTGTTCAGCTGCTGAAGATGGATTCAGGAAAAAATGACATGAGGCTCATTTTTCCAACGTTTAATCAAACACGAAGCAGTCAGCAGGAACTCGGCTTTGGAAACTTCAGCTTTGTTCCTTCACGCCGTCCAAACTGGGTCACATGTGGAACCTTTAAGAGAGTTTGTTTGTATCTGCTCCTTACAGTTTTCTACAGACTAGTCATGAAATCCTGCAAACACTCTGAGTGTACAGTGACTGAAGAGTCAGCATTAGTCAGTAAATGCAACAACCAAAAGACCTCAAGTTTGGCCTGTTTCTGAGCCATGAGCGTCTTGTTTTTGTTTACTTTGGAGCCAGAAGCATTTAGACAACAGGGTTGAAAAAATGTTTGCTGAGTTTAAAATAAAAACACAGTAGGCTTGTTTATATCTTTAAGTAGAAGTGGAGTGTTTGCTGTTAGCGGTACAGAAAGTAGACTTCCACCAGATCCATATCTGGTACGACTCAACTCCGTCACAGTCACATGATTCAGGATTTCACAAAGTATGGAAATAAAGTTTTCTTGCTGCTCCTCCTTGACATCTTTAAACCTCAAACCTGGCAAAAACCAGAAGTATTTCTGGATCCAAAATGGAGCACAGTCCATTGAAGTCAACGGGATAGAAACCTTTCCCAGTGGTGCTGTTGTGAAGCGGAGACGGACCGATCATGGATCTGGTGGAATTTAGCTGTGAACTACTTCAAACAGGAAGGATCCAGTGAATGCGTCCTACTTTATTTATTCATGAAGGGGTTGAACATTTCTTGAAAAGTCATATTTTGTGTTGAAACTGGAGAAAAAACTTCAAATATTGGTATTCTAATGGTTCATTTTTTGTTTTGTTTATTTCAAACAGCTGAAGTTTAGATGATGGACCTCTTTGCAGAGGTGGTTGAATAATTTTAGGGCAGTCGTTCATCATTCTGTTTCGTTCTTGCTCACAATCTTTCACTTTCCCCCTCGCCGCCCCCGCTGCCCCCGCCGCCCCCGCTGTCCCCGCTGCCCCCGCCCCAGATCGAGCTACTTTTACTTTTTTTTGTCACTGAGTAACCGGATCTGTCTGAGAGAAGCCGAGCCGTGGCTTCACATGGTGTCGGGTCTCGGCCATATTGAATCCAAATGGGAACGCCAGTGTTGGTTTACGCTCCTTCCTTCAATAGCACAGGGACAAAGGCAGCGGGACAGACGAGAGGCCCGGGCCGCCGTGGACACACAGAGACAGAGCGAGCATTGAGGAGGACGGGGGATCGGACAGAAAGCGATGCTGGGTGATGTGAAAGTCTCGAGTTCAGAGTCTGGAGAGAGGTCTGCTGGTTGGTAACCGGAGACAGAGAGCTTTATGCTGCAGAACAGACTGATGCTGTGTGCCGCTTTGCTAACATCACAGAGGAGACGGCGTCCGGGGACGTCAGAGCGTCTGACTGACCTCAATCTGACAACACGATCACATGGGACGTGATGGATTAACATCCAACGCTGGCTTTTAAATTCATCTATACATCATAAACTAAAAAGTCCTGCTCAACCAAAAACAAAAAGTATTTACCTTCAGTCACTCGAAACAAGAAGAAACAAAACACAGTTAGCTTTTTCTTGGTCAAACTTCCCACAACCACCAAAAACTCATTAGCTTGCCTAGCCACCAGGCTAAGGAGGAACTTTGACAGCTAGCTTAAGCTAGTTCAACATCAACCTGAATGTAGACGTGCAGAATATTCTGTGGCCCAATCAGAGCCAGTTTTTGATTGTACTTCTAGTTGACCCAAATATATCGTAGTGTCAGTTTCACTGTAAATAGTGAGCTAAACAGAGGCTGCATTGTTGAACCCTTTATGCCACCTGGACTTTCTTATTCTTTCTGTTACTTTTTTCCTCAGAGAGTCAGAGAGTCTTCTCTTCTTTCAGGAACTGTTTGTATTCTTTCTCTTGGTCAAATAATTGAAGAGTTGGAAGCGCCGGCGCACTGATAGGTTTTAACACTTTAATCTCACTTTATCACATCCTCTGTAGGGATGCTGCTTCATCTGTCTCTGGTGAGTCCCAGTTTCACTGTAAAAAGTCCGTCAAACAGGTTGAAAGTGTTGTAGACATGTCTTTAAACTCCACCCTCTCATTTCTGAACAGCCTCAGCAGTAGCGCCCATTCATGTCTTTGGAGAGTCTCAGCTTTACTGTAAACAGGAAGTTCAATAATATGTTTTAATATGTTTTAGCCCTTATCTGTTTTTGTGGTCTGGCTTCCTTCAGTGGTATGAAGCTGAAACAGAAACTGATTCTTTTTTTTTTTAATCTGTGGTGAGTCTCAGTTTCACTGTTAACAGTGAGAACTGACACAGAGGCGGCAGTTTTCACAGTCCAGTCAGGACTTTTGATGAAAGATGCAAATGTGACTGAAGGGGTGCCATTTAATCAGTTTGTGGTGAGTCTCAGTTTCACTGTAAATGGTGAGTTACAGTCGGGATAAAGCAAAGTGATATTCACTCTAAACAGTAAGTCACACAGAGGCTTCTCTCTGTCTTTCTTCAGTGAATATGAAGCTGAAACACGAACTGGTTTTCTTGTGATTAACGTCTCTTCAGTTCGCTGAAATAACAGCTTTGTCGTTAGCTGTTAGCTACAGAGAAAATACTGAGAAGCTAACGATCGAGGGACCAGGGATGTGGATGATGCCCGGTACATTGACTGAAGGTTGATTTCTAGAACATGAGCATGAAACTGGGGAAAATGTGAGTCTGTAACGTTCATCTGTGAATGTGGACTCTGAGGGTCTGAGCTCAGATAAATTTCGGTGTCAGGAGGACGGATACGAGCAGAGAAGTGGTGACGACCTCCTCTTCCTGTGATTGTGGTCCATTGTTTACAGTCAGAAACTCGTAAGTGAGCAGATGAAGGTTTCGGAGGAGCAGCTGGTCACCTGCTGTCACGGTGCCAATGGCAGGAAATCCAGCCCAAACACTCGCTCTGTGTTCCTCCGTCCCAGAGGAGCTGGAGCCTGATTGGAAAAGCGTTTTTTTTTTCCAGATGCTTTTTCTGTTTCAAACGAAGCATTCATCCCTGGAACAATGAGGTCATCCTCTATTCTGGCTCCAAAAACAAAGTCCACTTCATGTTTGTGTGTGTCCACTGGTGTGTGAGCTATTATGGAGACATGAATGGGAGTTTATAAACTGGACGGTGACCTCGCTGACAGTGACATCAGCTGAGAGCAGGAAGGCTTTGAAACAGGCCGTGGTGTCGCACAGAGTGGAAACTACAAACAGGATGTTTCACTCTGTTTTTACTGAAATGTTTCTGCTTCCTTCTCTCCTGAGCGTCAGGCCTTTGAAACTTCACTGAATCCTTGAAACGTTCCAACTCTTGATGTCGTCCTTTAACTCTCTGCTTGTTTCCCTGAACGTTCATTGATAAAACAAACTGACATTGAACAATGACAGACATGACTATAAACTCGTCACCTTGTTGCAGCTGTGCTTCTTCTTCTTCTTCTCTGTACTTTCTGGAGGATTGCAAACCGCCTCCTACTGAATGTGTCTGATTGTCACTGATGCTCCACTGCTCTGTATCCTGGGGGGTCTTTGCTGCTGCTCTCCCTAACTTGCTTTTAATGTATGAAAGAGGGAAGATGGGCACTCCCTGTCTTGGTTTTCAGGTATGAACATAAAAGAAAGATGAGGTGTGTTCTCCCTGTCTCACCTTTTCTTGCTTATATTAAGAAAAGAGGTGTGTGCTCTCCCTGCCTTAGCTTCATCTGTAAAAAGAAAGTGGAGGTATGCTCTCCCTGCCTTAGTTTATCTTGTAGGCTCGTGAAAAAGAGGTGATGTGCTCTCCCTACTTTGGCTATTCTTGTATAAGGAGAAGGCAGGTGTGCTCATCCTGCCAAGGCACTGCTGTCCCTGCATATGCTTTTCATGTATTAAAGAGAGGGTAGGTGGTCTCTCCCTGCCTTGACTTTTTTTATGTGTAAAGAGTTGTGTGCTCTCAATTACTTGGCCTTTTGATTTATAAAGAGATGTGTGCTCTCCCTGCCACAGCTTTTTTTATTATGTTCAAAGATATGTGGGCTCCGCCTACCTTGTATTTTTATGTATAAAGATATGTAATCTCTCCCTGCTTTGGCCTTTTATGTATTTAGAGTTGTGTGCTCATCCTGCCTTGGTTTGTATGTATAAATAGACATGTGCTCGTCCTGCTTTTGCTTTTATATGTATTTTATAAAAGCAAATATGAAGTAATGAGATGTGTGCTTTCCTTGCCTTGGCCTTTTTATGAATAAAAAGATGTGCTCTCCCTGCCTTGGCCTTTAATATATTTAGAGTTGTGTGCTCTACCTGCCTTGGCTTATTTTATGTATAAAGAGACGTGTGCTTTACCCACCTTGGCTTTTTTTAATGTAAAAAGCACATAGTCATACCAGCAAATTTGACATTTTGTATGTAAACAGTCAGATCCTTTGATGAGGGTGACCCTGACTGAAATATGCTGACTCATATGTATTTTTGCATCCCTATAAAAAAACAACTGTAGGGATGTTGAAATAAAAAAGACACCAATGATTAAATATATTATAAAATAGGATTATCCTCTGAGGAGCAGGAACAAGTCCCCAATGTCTCAAAAAGTCTCTTTTCATCAAGACCGGAGTTTCTCCTGTAGGGGAGTTTGAAACCCAAACCCGTCTCAGTGCTTCCTGCGCCTCTCTGCTCGTACTGTTGTCTCTGTTTTTGTTTGCACTGCTGTGTCGATTTAACCAAATGGCCTTTAAGTGTTCCTCAAACACCAAGTTTTACAGTATTTGGACTTCCCTCAAACTTCTTCTCTGCAGATCATCGTGTCATTGTGTGTTCATGGAGGTGTGTAAACCTGATATGTCAGGATTTATTGCTGCTGAGTCACTTTAAGTACTTGTTGTGTCCTCAGCTGCCTCATTGTCTCCTCTGAGTGTTATTAATATCTCACTGAGTCCAGTCCAACAGTTAAAGGTTAACTCCAGCAGATAAACAGTGACTAACACGTAACGCCACGCCTCACAGCTCTGTGGAAATCTAGTGACACATTAAAGTCCCTCCTGGAGCAGGGAATTACCCACAATCCCCTGCTGTTGGCTTTAATGTTGGTCTGATAACAGTTTGCAGCTGATGTCATGCTGCGGGGAGATGACACATCAGCCGTCGTCTGAGAAGCTGCCAGAGTTCATTAACAAACCATCCGCTTTCCTTTACCCTCATCTTTCTCTGATGTGTTGGTTAAAGCTCATCTTCGTCACAACGATCTGAGTTCAGAGATTTATGATCATGAGGCACAACACCAAAGGGTTTTTTTTGTTATGGAGGAAGGCCAACTCAGTGTCAGGTTCTTTGTTTTTACAAAGTTTGTATTTACTCGATCTCCTCTGAGGGGAGGAGCCTGTTTTAAACATCCTGGAGAACAGAAGTCATAGACAGTCTCAAATCTTTATCAAAGTGTGCTCCTGCAACGGGAGGTCAAAACTACACACATACATCTGAAAGATATGCAGGTAGATTGATCATATCCAGACTAATTAACAGTATTTTTAAGTGTTATGGAGAAAGCCGTGAAGTCTACAGCTCGATTTTTTAACGTTTTATCAAAGGGTCCATATTCCAACGAGCTCCTCTGAGGGGATTTATCTGATTCCTTCTAAATTTGTTCAGCATTTTATCAACAACTTGAAGAATAAAAGTTGTTAGTATCTTCTGTCTTTGTCGAACTGTGCGCCGGTAGCTGGACTACAAAGTTTGAAAGAAATATAAGGCCTCGCGCTAACAGAGAATTCTCCATCTTTGACAGAATTTTTTGAAAACAAATCTTTTTTTTTCTCCAGTTCAGTTAAAAAAGTGTGTTCCACATGCTGTGAGAGCAATGTTTGTCTTTAAATGGCTCAACACAGTCGTGTTTGTCCTTTTTTCATTCAGTCACAGCGCCACCTATTGGTAACAGGAAGTAACTGCTAGTCTCGGTGTTACTTTTTTGAGGCGTAAACATCAAACACTTTGTTATGGGACTTTTAGCTTCTTGGATTTGATGGTTTGCTCTCTGGTTATTTCATCCCCTCATTGTGTTTTATTCTGGTCCAATCTTTGTGTTCACTTTGTAGCAGGAACAGGTGAGCAGAGCTCTGCACCTGAGGTGAGATCTGCCAGCAGGTTTCTGTGCCAACACAAACCTCCCCCGTCTGCACTACAATGAGGGCAGGGAGCCAAAACCAGATATGAACTGTGTGCTGTTCCCTCTGCCTTTAGTCACTGAGTGACCAGAACTATCAGCTCGCTGAGCTGGAAACCAGAGAGACAAATAATCCAGAGGCATGCAGTTCGCAACCACAGAGCGCTATCATGCTAACAGTAATAACAGCTACTGGTTCAGACTGAGCGTGTGCAGATCTTCAAACCTCTACATTTTCATATGTTGTAAAAATCCCTGAATCTGTCTGTGAACTGATCAAAACCACAGATTGAAAAAAAATAAAAAAAATAAATGAACGTCATGTCAATGGCTCAAACTGAGGTCACGACAAAAACTGCTCCCCCTGGTGGCTGGCTGAAGCCACCATCCGTATGCTGTGGTGATATTTAGATATTATTGGGCTGCATTGTGTTCAAGTCGTCTTTTTTCTAAAAAAAAGTTTATTTTTTGTTAGTTATTAGATGTTAAAAACAGGGTTTTACGTCTCGTTTAACGATGATTGACAGCTGCTGTTCTTGTGTAGTTTTTGCAGGAATAGTAAAATACGTCAGGAAGGAGAGTTAAGAAGAAGAGGAAGTTCATTGAACCTTGTAATTCTCAAACACAATAACCAATATGAACAGTAACACATTCCCATTATCTTAGATAAACAACCCACCCAGTCAGTCACGGTATCAATGTGAAAAATTAGGAGGAATTATGAATCTGGAGTTAAGCAGGAGAAAGGGTTAAAAAGTGGGGGACGCCTGCAGAAATCAGGAGTGTTGGCAGGTCTGGTCGCCAAGAGAGCTTCATGAGATCCTCTCAAGATCTTCATAAGATATTTGTCATATATTCATGAGATGATCTCAAGATGTGGTACTTTCCCAAGGTCTCGAGATCGTCTCGAGATCGTCTCAAGATCGTCTCGAGATCGTCATGATAAATTCATGAGACTATTTTGATCACTAAAGGATCTCCTAACTGGTCCACAACTCGTTAGAAGGCCAGGACCTTATACACCAAGGTCTGCCCAGAGCTCTGCCCCCTGACAGGCTTCCAGAGGGTTGGCCAATCAGAGGTAAGGGGGTTTGTGGAGCAGGGAGCCTTAAAGAGCCAGCAACTGAAACCAAACGTTTCAGACGGAGGTTGAAATAAGAGTTTTCTAAACACCAGGGAGAAGAAAACTAGGTGTTTTTTTGAGAATCATGTGACGAACTGAGGGACAGAATAAAGATTTAAAAAAGCACAACACCCCCTCGAGTCTTCAGAATAACCATGACTTGGATGAATGAGAATCTACATGGACAAGCAAACCCAAAACTTTCTGGTGTTTAGACGTGAATAAAAAGAAAACAACACATCTGTTGATCCAGTGAAAGTTGGACTGGTCTTTGATTTCGTCCTTTCAACAAGCTGCAAACTGTGAAGATGGACGATCAAAAACCATAAAATGATACGAGAACACGAGCTTCCATCTGAAATCGACTCCAGACTGTCGGTTTCTGTCGCCCTCGCTCACAGAGAGACGACAGCGTCTCCGGTGAAGTCATGTGATCCTCCACCGTGATGAGATCAGAGGTTACGTAACTGAACCGTCACTCCATCGGCTCTGATGACACGGCAGATTGTCGGTGAGAGCACGGTGCGAGGAAACCTCCCTCCTCCTCCTCCTCTTCATCTGTCCGCACTAATCCTGCCCGTCTCCATTCAGCTCGCGCCCGGCTGTCCTGCTTTTTTTCTATTTTTATAAGCAGCACTGTTTTATCGAGGCCAACACCCTGTAGACGAACCCAGTTTTTCATCTCTAATGCCCCATCGTCATCATCTCCATTTTTAATTTACCTTTAAGCCTTATGGGCGCGCTTTCTTTGGACACAATGGATCCAAACTATAAATACTGTCAGGCTGGGGAGCAACTCTGAGCTTCAGCGCTCTGCATCCACAGCAGGTTGAAAACACACAACAGTAACAAATCAAAACCACATCAGTCTGGTCTTGTTGTCACGGAGACCTCTGGGAGGAGACGCTCGGTTAAAAGCGACACCCTCTCAGAGTCCTGGAGTCACAGGAAACAGTTTTACGACGTCTGGCACGCGAATCCCTGCTGCTTTTTAGTTTCAGACTTTTTCCACAACTCCACCCGACATCCGACACCTCTGTTTCTGTCCTGTCTTAGTGTGTGTGTGTGTGTGTGTGTGTGTGTGTGTGTTTGAAGGCCGTGTGTGTTTGATCTACCCAGAACAATTGGCCAGGATGGAAAAACTTTATCCTCCTCTGTCTGTTTATTTGCATATGGTTATCTTTATGCTCTGTGTGTGTGTGTGTGTGTGTGTGTTGTTTTCCTTATCTCCACGTCTGTTTCAGGTGTTGATCATAAACCTTTGAACCCTCTAAAGTGCTGCCTGTTAACTTTCAGACACTTGGATGTTAATAAAAGTATGAAAATAGATTTACGTCACTGGAACAGACCGGACGACAAAGTTTAAAATCAAAACTCCACAAAATGTTCAGAGTTTGTTTTAAAACCCTAAACTGGTCTTTAGATCATTTCTTTAGACCCCGCCGCTGTTTGTAAACAGTGTTGACGTTTCTATGGTTGCGTGCTGTAGACTGTATAATTAATGGACGTAGCCTCTGCAGCGTCACTCGTCTGTTTCTGCAACAGATTTTCGAAGTAAAACGGCCGGCGCGGCCATTTTGGAAATGAGGCAGGCTTTGAGTTTCCACAGTAACAGCCTCAGGGCGCCCGGCAGTCACCTGAGCTGAGCTGTTCCTCTGATTGGACGAAGTGGCGAACTTAATATCTTCCAAACTGCTGAGTTAGAAAAAATTCACCCCCGTACAGTGCGTGCTGTTAGTGAGACATTTTTTTGTTCCAGGATGTAAACGTTTATTTCCGCTGTTAAAACAGCTTTTTTTAAAATCTTGTTTTTTTGTGACTTTTTCAAGCCAGACTCAAGCGAACACTTGAAGAACTGCAGATTTTAGCACCTCCGTATCCACCTTTTTCCTGACTACCCATAGTTCATAGCGATTGCTGGTTTGCTTTCCCGGTTGAACATTCTGTCTACGTCGCCGTGGAGACCACAAAGCTTCTGATGTTAGCCTAGCTGTCATACTCGCTCAAATAACTGGTTTTTAACATCAAGAAAGCGACAAAATGAACTGGAGGTGAAGTCATCGTGAAGATGTTTGAAAAAAGTTTACCCTGAGCTCTTTGAAGCATTAATGACTTCACGCCAGTTATTTTGAGCTAGCTGGCCAAAAGTCCATAACTGCAAGTGGAAGTCAGCACCCATACGCCTCTGAAGAAACAGGTGGATTGTCTCATATTTTCAGACCGGACGTTGCCGCTTGAGCGGCGTGAGGATGTTAACCATCAGAAAATGCATTTTTCATGAGATTTTTTTTCTTGAGAAATCAGTGAGCAGATGGAAGACATCAACAAGTGGACGGACATTTTTAGTGTATGAATCCAGAGAGCAGTTTAAACACACAGTCACTCCATGCTGATGACTGCATCATCTGTGGTCACTGAGCAGACTGTGAAATATAAAGACATGAACTGTGTCAATAAAGAAGAAACCCTCCCAAACCAAAGACCAGCTCACAGAGAGCTGAGTCTGAGACCTGGGTCTAAAACACCGGTTGCTCTGTGACGCTCTGAACTCCATTGAAGTTGACTCCATGGTGTCGTATCGTTTCTGACAACCGACCACAGAACAACCGGACATTTTTATGCTGCTTCCAGTTTGAATTTAGTGTTTAAAGAACGAGAACTCATCTGGATGGACGGAGCTAAACGCTGCTTCCGTTGCTGAACGGGTCTATTTAACTTAAGAGTCATTTTTCCCATATAAGGGCGTGGCATGGTGTGGAAGTAAAGTCAAATACAAAGCTAGGATGAGTCAGCATTTCCAACATAACCGTTAACTATAGAACCCAAAACTCTGCATCAGAAACAAATGGATGACATCATCAGGACTACGTTCATGCTTCATACAGTCTGTCTCTTACGTTCATACGTATGTTTTGATGGTTATTATCTTTTCTCATTACCCGACGATGCGATACATTCAGTAAGAGTACGAACAACACGTGTATGTTGTGGTTCAGCAGCGTTTCTGTCCTCCTCTGATTAAACTCTGCTCACAGCTCAGTCCGAGGTTTAGATCCGTGGATGTGATGTGATTTGATCGTCTACCTGCTCGGCTTTGCTACAACCTGTTTTTCACTCCATTTCACTTCCTCCTGTAATGGATGTGCTCTCAGACTGCTTATCTCCACACACACACACACACACACACACACACACACACACACACACACACACACACACACAGTGGGTCAGAGTACACTGGGTGCCCTTGGCGAGACAGATAAGCCGGCTTTATGTGATTACGCAGCTCTGCAATTGTGCAACCCCATGACTCAGTGCTCTAACTGGAGAGGACGGAGAGAGATCCAGAGAACTTTGAGCACCAAAGAAAAGTCGAACACATTCATTAGAACCACTTCTTCAAAGAGTCTGACACTTTTATTTCAGGATCTGAACCCTGCTGCTTCATACAGTCCGTCTTTAATAACGTCTCCTCACCGCTGAGCCTTTAATGTCTGATCACAGTACGAGGCTGCAGCCATAAATAAGAGCGATAAATCAACCCTGTGTTTGCATAATTCTCCATTTACATGTAATTATCATGGGAGCTGTAGGAGAGGGATTAACGTTGTTTGAGAGAAAGTGAGTTAAAAACAGTGTAAATATGTTTAGCTGGGATGGTCTACTGCGCAGGCGAGCGTGTGAGGAAGTCTCGTCCACCTGTGAGTGTTTTGGAGACCAATGAGTGCTTTTACGACAGAGTCTCCAAACTCCAGAAAAAGAAGCTTTTTTAAAAAAAGAGTTACCAAAGGGGGTCTGGAAACTCACTGAATATAGACGCAAATTTGCAAAGTCGGCAACACAGCAGAGGAAACGGAAACTTGCCAAAATATACCAGATACGCCTCGAGTCTGGCTCTTCTCCACCATGGCACCGTTTCTTTCAGTTTCTTTCAAATTAAAACAAAGTGTGTCCAAACCAGATGGTTTTTATCTGGACTACAACAACAAACCGATATAATGAGCAGAGCCAGACCAGGAGTCAACAGGTTTGAGGTTTTACAGCCCAACATGAACCAGGAGAGGATCATCATTGAGGTGGGAATCTGGAACCGGACGGCGCCTTCTGTCTGCGCTCTGTGTTCATTTCGTCCGTATTTCTGTTGGTTTCCATAAATCTTACGGATACGGACCAAACAGAGCAGAACCACCAAAAACTTTTTTCACGTTTTGTCTTTTAGGTCAGAGGTACATTAGCAACACCTCCCTCACAGTCGCCATGTTAGTTTTTCAGTTTGTCGTTGTCATAAATTTTTGACTCTGGGCTATTCAATGATACCTAAATCAATCATCAACTATTTTGATGATTGATTAATCGGTTTAAGTAGATATTAAAGAGAAAGATGTCCAAATTCTCTGATTTCAGCTTCATTAATGTGTACACTTTCGGTTTCTTTGCTCCTGAATATCTTTGGTTTGTTGATAAAATGAGACGTTTGATGATGTCATCTTGGACTCAGAGAAACAGCTGTTTTTTCTAAATCCTTCTCAACTCTTATCTCAAATTTTTGCATCATGTGTCTGAGATGAATCTTCAAACGCCTCTTCCTCCTGCTGCCTCTCAAGATGTCTACCGTCGCCAAACCACAGAGGAGAAACTCCCTCTAACACTCCACCAAACGCCGGCTTGCTGTTTGAAGTCGGCGGCCTGGCAGAGGCCTGATCCAGCGGTTTGGTCGTGGTTTTGTCGGGACGTTACGTAAGTCGTCATGGTTCTGCGGGGGCCTTGGTTACATCACGGTTTGAGCTTTGCCGTGTGGCGCTGATGTTATTTCTGGCGAATGGTTGAAGGGTTGGCACGGCGCTCAGGAAGGAGGAGAACTTTAACCAGTTAGGCTGTTAAAGTTCGGCGCTCCCCTGCTGATGGCTTTAGCAGATTTTCCCTCCAGACACTGTCGGAAAAAGTGAAGAGCGACGGAAAAAGTAAAGTCTAGGTCAGAGCTGCTGTGACTGCTTTCACAGATTCTGATTTTCACTCTTAAATTGTCTGCGGTCTGGAAAGCCGAGGAGAGGTTCTGGCTGGGCTCCGAGCCGCTGGATGACTCCTCGCCACCTTCATCATCCTCGTCCACATGTCGGCTCGGCAACGAGGCCGATTCCCAGGCGCGGACCTCCTCCCATCTGCTTTTTGAGCTTTCCTTTCTTTGCTTTTTCCAGGGAAATTCCGATCATTTCCCCTCCTGAGGCCGGAGCGGCTCCTCCGCCAAGCAGTCACTCGGTTTATTTGGAAAGTGAGCCGGAGCCCCGTCCTCCCCGCTTGACCCCGTCCCCCTCCCAAACTGGCAGCCCCCCCGCTCTGCACACTTAAACACAGACAGAGCCCTCCTGGCTGCAGATGTGGCACATCTGGCTCCAGGGGTGAATCATTATTCTTGGCTCGCAGGGGCGTTCTGCTCCCCTCGCTCTCTCCGCAGCCATGGCAACTGACGAATGTTTGGCAGGAAGTCTTTGGCAGGGAGCCGGGGCGAACGAGTATGAGCCGCAGAGAGAGAGAGATAGAGGGAGAGAGAGAGAGATGTTTTGTGTGTGTGTCAGAGAAACAGAAAGTGTGTGACAGAGTTAAAGTGGGTAAACAAAGTAGAGTGAGAGTGAGAGGTGGGCGGGGCTTCGGTCTGGCGACGCTCCAGCACGACCATAAAGTCTGAATCGAGGCCTCTGGCAGAACAAAGCTGAGTGCAACACCGCCGCCACCGCTCCCACTTGGCAGCCACCGCGTTTTCCCAGCAGCCCTTGCCTTGGCAGCCGGCCCAGCGCTCTGTGCAGGCCAGCAGAGAGGATTATGGGGGAGAGATGAGGGGAAAAAGAGAGCCTTGTTGTTTTCCTCTTGTCTCCTTGCGGTGACATCAACACGACTCCGGCTCCAGATGCGAAGCGTCCAAAAGAGTTTTTCCGCGGGTTTGTTTGACTCGGACGTCCATTTTATAAACGCCTGATGGGTCTGTTTCTCAGGAGGCGGGCGGGGGGGGGGCGCCCAAAATGGCGTCTCCAGCAGTAGAAAGACACAAAAGTCTTCAAAGATCGACGCAGACGCATCAGAAAGCATGACGACTGATGAATCTGATGGAAAATGAGGTTGCATTTCATCTCTGCCTGTTGACACTGTGGCAAAAACTAAGACCAATAAGTGAACTTAATATGTTACTGACCCGGGGGACGTGGAGGGACACCAAGTTACTTAAAGGGACAGTCCAATTATATTGACACATATTTTTTGAGTTATCCTTTCACATAAACAACAATAAGCAAGGGCCCTTTGCTTTAGAAAATATGGAACTTTATTATTAGTTCTACTGCTTTTATTTATTTTTTAAATAGCTTTTATAATTTCTACTCAAGATTCGACTGATGTTGTTCTATTCCTTTGTTGTCATTCTATTGCTTTGACATTCTATTGATTAGATCAAATTCTATTGTTTTAGAAACCAGTACTTTTTTTTGACATCAGGCTGTAAACCCCTTCATTCTTCTTGTTGTAAAGTTGGACATTTTAACATGTGGCTCCATTGAGTGTGACTCACTTTTGAGGACCGCCCAGTGGACACTTGAGGAATTACACCTATTCCTGTTTTTCAGCACTAAGTTTGATGCTAATGGCTGTTTTTTTTGCATCAGAATCATTGTTTTCTTTCATTATTTTCATTTATAAATTGAAGTACGACTCGAAACGTTCATGAATAAACAGCCTCACATTCGGCCTGAGCTCTCTCTGATGTAAATCGGCTCTATCAGTGAATTATTTCCTGAGTCTGTCTCTCCTCAGGAAGGTTAGATGAGCTGCTCTGATGGGGTCTGTTCCTGCTCAGAGAGGCCCGTCTGACTCTGTGGAGAGGCTCTCAGCATGTAAATGAGATGGAGATGAGTTTGTTGAAATGGTAAACAGACGCTTGTTGGGGCTTCGCCAACAGCCATGCAGCTGGAAGAGGCAGAAGACGGAGAAAGCTGCCACGGCGTCTCAGTAAACAGGAAGCAGTTCATTACTGCTAATATCCTGACAATGGAGTAACGTGGCTTTAAGTGCAGCGAATAAAGAGCAGAGCCCGGCCTCTGTTTACAACACAGACAGGAGACACATCTGCTGAGAGAGAGAGAGGAATACCCAGAAGTCTTTGCACTGGCAGGCTCCTTCATGTGGAGGGTGCTGTAGGGTCAGCGGGTAGTTATGGGACATAAAACCCAACAGACTGATCTTCTGTCTGTGTAAGATGCTTGATCCTGATTGGTCTAAACTCCTCAACGATCAATCAAACAGCCAACAATATGGCTAAGGCGTTAGCTTCTGTTAGCACCACACCGATAAACAATGGGACTAAACCTTAGTTTAGATGAGCGTCATAGTAGTACAATGTGGCTACATTTTTTACATCAGTTAGCCTCATACAGGTTAACAATGTTGCCGGAATGTTAGCTTCTGTAACCACCATTAGCCTCTCAAGCATCAAATTGATAAACAGTGTGGCTAAACTGTTAGCTCTTATTGGCATAGTTTTGGTAATAAGTGGGGCTAAATAGTTATCTTTTTGTTAGTATCATTATGGTCAACAGTGTGGCTAAATGTTAGCTCCTGTAACCATCATGTTGGAAAACAATGTTATAAAGAAATTAGCTCATATTAGCAATGTGGCTAAAGTGTAAGCTACTGTTAGCATCATACTAGTATTAATGTTGCTAAAGTGTTAGCTGCTATGAGCATTGTACTAGTAAACAATGTGACTAAAATGTAAGCTCCTTTTAGCATCATACTGGTGGCAATGTGGCTAAAGTGTAGGCTATTGTTAGCATCATACTGGTATTAATGTTGCTAAAGTGTTAGCTGCTATTAGCATTGTACTAGTAAACAATGTGACTAAAATGTAAGCTCCTTTTAGCATCATACTGGTGGCAATGTGGCTAAAGTGTAGGCTATTGTTAGCATCATACTGGTATTAATGTTGCTAAAGTGTTAGCTGCTATTAGCATTGTACTAGTAAACAATGTGACTAAAATGTAAGCTCCTTTTAGCATCATACTGGTGGCAATGTGGCTAAAGTGTAGGCTACTGTTAGCATCATACTGGTATTAATGTTGCTAAAGTGTTAGCTGCTATTAGCATTGTACTAGTAAACAATGTGACTAAAATGTAAGCTCCTTTTCGCATCATACTGGTGGCAATGTGGCTAAAATGTTAGCGTCTGTTTGTATCATATTTGGGGCCTTACAATGGGCCTTATACATTAGAATAATATTTGTAAACAAAGGCCTTTAATGTTAGCTTCTGTGAGAATCATATTGGAAAACAATATGGGTAAAATTTAAGCTTCTGTTAGCATTAAATTGGTTAATACTGGGTCCAAAAAATAGCATTATTTTAATAAAAAAAGGGACTCAAATGTTAGCTTTTGTTAGCATCACATTGTGAGATAAAGAGACTTAATTATTAGCTTTTTCACCAGTCATCATATTGGTTAACAGTGTGGCTAAATGTTAGCTTCTGTTAGCATCAGCATTATATAGGTCAACAATTTGTGTATAAAGTGGAACTTTTCAGACTAAAACCAAGACTTGAATTATTTTACAGGACATTTTGATCACCACTGATCATGTGACAGAGAGTCTGTTTGGTCCTGTGAGGAGTGTGAGTCTGTGGCGTCTGGTCCTGTTGTGTTTACAGTCAGTCAAAGCTCCTCATGGTGTGGACATCCGCTCAGCCTCAGACTGACGACAGTGAGGGGAGCCTCTCAATAATTGAACAAACAGCTTTGTAGCATTAGCTTTGATGTGCTAAAACGGCTTTAATTTTTAAACACCACGTTAGTAAATGAAGCAGCGCTTCGGCTTTGATGACAACAAACAGACGATGCATTCAGGGCGAAAAATTAAACACATTTCTGTTTTATCTCGCTTCAATCAGAGGAACTGTCAGACGTCCAGATAATTAAGAACTGGCCTCAAATTCAAAAAGAGAATCTGATTGGCCTGCGCAGTCCTGTGGGAGCGCCTTTGAACACAATATTTAATGAAAAGACCTTTGAAACTGTGTTTAAATGTTGGCAGCTGATGATGTCTGTCGATGCAGATGGAGGGATCTGCCAGGTTCTTCACTCAGAGGAAGATTTTATCGCCTTCATGGGACAAAACCAGCACAGAGCTGAGAAACACTGTCAGGAGTGTGTGAACAAAAAGGATAGACGCACTCTTACGGAGAAAAAGAACCCAAAACAGAAGTAAATGTCATCACTTTGAGTAATCATGGTTTCCAGAGGATGAACCCTCAGTGTTGATGTTGGCCATCTTTCAAAGGAGAAAGCCAAAAATCAATCAGACAATGAATTTTTTTTATTTTTTCGTTTTTTGTTTTTCTTTTTAACAACTTAAACTCCACAATATCTAATCACATTCATTCCCTCCAGAGGATAAACCCTTTTGACATTTTTTGGCTTCTTTTACACATGAATGCCAAACGATGTCAGTGAGCCGTGTTTCATGACATTTTCCAGACTTTTCAAACAGGAGTTTATCTGTGCTCTCAAAATGTAAAGCTTCCTGTTTGCTTCAGGTGAGGGGGTGGAGCCTGGTAGAGGTGAAGTCTTCAGTAAAGGGTACTGTTTCTTTATTTATATTGCTGCGAGTATAAGGATGCTAACGCCGGACAATTTGACCGATTGAAAAATTATGGACCACACATTCAGTTATCACCCAGCTGTGTTAAATACTTGATTCTGCTTGGTTAGAAACATACAAGGAGAAGGGCTTGAGCACATTTCACTTCTGCCTGTTGACACTGTGGTAAAAAAAAAAAAAAAAAGTTTGTAAAAACTCATTAATCATTTCTAATGTCGTGTTCTCACCAAATTAAAGGATCAAACAATTTACACAAAACCTGATTGCTTCACATCGAGGTCTCATCACCCCCTGTTGATATTACACTTTGCATAACCACCTGCTCATCATACGTTCTCTGTTACGTGTTCTCCATGGCCCGTTCTTGAAGTCGTGTTAATCACACAGACGGGGAGGGGAGGGGAGGATTGATTCAGTCCCCGTCTGAGATAAAAATAGAAGCAGTGATATGTCGACCACAGGAGGGAAGTCCCCTGAAACCTCTCCAGCAACCCCCCCCGCTGGTTTCCATCATGTGGGCAAACACGACTCCCCATGAAGGGTCCAGTTCCTGTGAGCCGCTGCATGTGGATGTCAACAAGCGTTTGGTTTCAGGCTTTAACGGAGCTTCTCAGCGTGCAGGCTGAAGGGGGAAGAGCCCGATGAAGGATTTCTTGTCCACTGTGATTTCTGTGATTGTAAAAGTTCAAATCTTTACAGTTTGACCTCTTTGTGACCTTCAGCTCTGAGCACTAGTTTCCCATCGGGCAGAGTAGACCCCCCCCCCATGTGAAACTGCTAAGCTGAATAAACTGACTGGGCTGACCCTTGAAGACACAAGGCCGAGTCTGCAAATCCCCCTGTGAGCGTCCCAGAGGGAGGTTATTTCAAGAGGCGCTGATCAGGCAGAAAACTGGGCTGATGGACGCCATTATTAGCTCGTAGCGTCCAGTTTCCTACAACCAGACAGTCTTTAAACTGTTACAGTCACTTACTCTGCCCTCTTTATTAAACATCCTTTAACTTAGTACTCTGTTTCTATTCCTGCAGGTCTAAAACTAGACATGTAAAACAACATGTACAGAGTGTGTGTGTGTGTGTGTGTTTAAAGTGCTGAATGACTGATGTGGGAAATGTCGTCTATGCCGTCAGTACATGTTTTTGTTTCCATTTGAGAAGTGAAATCACATGAAGGATTCCCCCCTTCGCCTTGATGCCGTGGGAGGCTTCAGTCAGCTGATCAGGGATTTATTTAAATCTGTAGACTGTTAAGAGACAGATGAGACAGGCTGAGACGGACGGCAGCCATGATGGTTTCTACCATCACAACAAGACAAAGCTGAGATATTCAAGAAAGATTTCAGAAATATGTCTAAATCTGAAACTTGACTTTAAATCATTCAACTGTTTGAAAACGTTCTATACTTTGATAACATTCTATTCTTTTGATAACATTCTGTTCTTTTGTTAGCATTCTATTCTTTTGTTAGCATTCTATTCCTTTGTTAGCATTCTATTCCTATAAAAACACTCTATTGTTTTGTGAGCTTTCCTTTTCTTTGTTGGCATTCTATTTTTTGTTAGCATTCTATTTCTTTGTTAGCATTCTATTTTTTGTGAGCATTCTATTTCTCTGATAACATTTTATTCCTTTGTTTGTACTGTATTCCATTGTACGCATTCTATTTTTTTGTTAGCATTCTTTTCTTTTGTTAGCATTCTGTTCTTTTGTTAGCATTCTATTCCTTTGTTAGCATTCTATTTCTTTGTTAGCATTCTATTTTTGTTAGCATTCTATTTTTTGTGAGCATTTTATTTCTCTGATAACATTTTATTCCTTTGTTTGTACTGTATTCCATTGTACGCATTCTATTTTTTTGTTAGCATTCTTTTCTTTTGTTAGCATTCTATTCTTTTGTTAGCATTCTATTCCTTTGTTAGCATTCCACTCCTATAAAAACACTCTATTGTTTTGTGAGCATTCTATTTCTTTGTTAGCATTCTTTTCTTTTGTTAGCATTCTATTTTTTTGTTAGCATTCTATTTTTTGTTAGCATTCTATTTTTTGTGAGCATTCTATTTCTCTGATAACATTTTATTCCTTTGTTTGTACTGTATCCTATTGTACGCATTCTATTTTTTTGTTAGCATTCTTTTCTTTTGTTAGCATTCTATTCTTTTGTTAGCATTCTATTCCTATAAAAACACTCTATTCCTTTGTTAGCGTTCTATTGTTTTGTAAACATTCTACTACTCCTTTCTTAGCATTCTATTTCTCTGATAACACTCTATACTTAAGTTAGAATTCCATTTTTTTGTTAGCATTCCATTCCCTTGTAGTATTCTATTCCTCAATATCATTCTATTCTTTTGTTAGCATTCTGTTCCTTTGTTAGCATTCTATTCTTTTGTTAGCATTCTGTTTCCTTTGTTAGCATTCTTGTTCTCTGATAGCATTCTGTTTCTTTGATCTTCTTCTGTTGCTTTGAAGTTTTCTTTTAACTGTTTTTAAATTTCTATATAAAACATTTGGAGCCTGTCGTCAGGGGAACCCTGGGTAACTACAGTTTTTCCAACTTTTATGCTGTCTTTCATTTTTCTGACCTAAAGTTTTCCGTTTGATATTTCTGTGTAGATACAATTGAGACTTTTTAATATCAGCATCCTCACAGATACACACTTTTATTAAACATTTAGATCATGTGACTTAAGGTTGAGAAGTAGGAACAAGCAGAACGCAGCGCTCATGTCGTCAGTTTGACACAGTAGTACAGATGAATTTAATGTTTTCGCTGTAGTTTGAATGGAAAGTTACGAGTCGTTGTGTCAGGTAACCCTTCGCCTCTGTATTTCTCCCTCCCTCACTCCACATTTGACTAAACTCAGCTCATTTGTAAATTCTTTCCAGGATGCAAACACGCTCTGCTCCTGCACATTTGCCTGCAGCCGCCAAGGCCGCACCAGAAGGAAAACAACCTCCTCTGTCCCTCCTCTTTTTTTTTTTTTTTCTTTCCATCAGCTGAGTGTGAGGCAGGCCGTGTCATGACGCCCTGAAGCCTGAAAGCACAGGGGCGAGTGCAGACGAGCCTCTGAGAAACAGAAGTGAGTAAGAGATGCTGCTGCTGAGTGCTGCTGAACAGACACCACAAATACAGCTGCTGCTTTTTAACCCAAACCCCCGATTCAGTCTCTATAGTCACTAACCCTAGGTTTGACCCTTGCTGCTCTCCTTACCTTCAGAACAGTCCATCATAATTGAAATTAATATGATAACCACTAACATGACATGTTTAAAGTGTAGGACTTATTGATTGACAGGTGATTCAGACCTGATTTGTTTGAAATTTTGAATCTCTGCAGAAACTCAAGCTGCTAATTCTTCATTTAATATTTTCTGTTTTTCTGTTTTTGCTTCGATCGTGTCGATCTGGTCCAGGGTGTGGGACAAATCCAGAGTCAGGGTGCTGAGAGTGTGCTCTGTTTCTGTACAGCTCAGCTCTCTGTCCGTCCTGTACGTACAGTCAGCTTAGCTCAGCAGCAGCCTGAATGGAGGCCCTCAGAGCTACAGTTTGCCTGGTAACAGCGCCTGAATTCTGTGATTGGCTGTTCGCTCTGTGACGTCACAGGTGCCTGGCACTGGGACTGGAATTCAACAAATGGATTGAACAGAAACTGAGCCTGCAGGCTGAACGGGCTGCGAAGGTTCACTGCCTTTATTCTGACACGTCCGCGTATACACCAGGAGTAACTTTAACACACTGAGTAGATGTTTTATTTTAATTTGTTTATCTATTTAGAGGTTTACTTTTAAGGAGTATTATGAGTAAGGAGCGGAAATACACAAAACGAGAAACGATGAACTGGAATTAAATGTGTTTGAAGATACAGTCTGTTGTTACAGTCGTGTTTAAACTCTTAAATAAGGGTGTGTGTGTGTGTGTGTGTGTGTGTGTGTGTGTGTGTGTGTGTGTGTGTGTGTCAGCTGAACTCTCCGCTCGGGGTTCTGGTATTTATAAAAGCTCTTTGGATCACCGAGAACAGAGAGGAAGACAGAGAAAGAGGAGCTCTCACTCTGCCTCAAATTCCAGAGACAGAAATTAGACAATGACGCAGACACCTGTTTCTCAGACGCTTAACGTGAACACAGAATATCAACTAAATGAAACTGTTCTCCAAGTAACATGTTTAAGTGGCTGCCATTCTTCAAAAATAACATTCAGTATTTATTTTCACATTTCAAGCATTGTTGACGTTGGAATTTGGTTGAAACTGATCATTTGAACCTCTGTTATAGAATTTGTGTTGGGTTAATCTTATCTAACACCCCTCAATATATCACTGTGGAACAGCACAATCTTAGTTTAATTAATTAGAATGAATTATTTAGTTTGTTTTATTTGGTTTAATGGCTGAAAAAAGCAGAACAATAAGTCTAAAAAATGTATTTCAGTGTTTTTAGAAGTGCTACTCAGCGACAAACAGTGCTAATGATCTTAAAATATCATTAAAGATTGCAAAACAGTTCATCTTAGTGAAGGGGGATTGACTTACAACTGCTCAGGTTCCAGTAAGGCAGAATTTTAAACATTTCAACCAAAGAATATGGTACAAGAATATTTTATGATTTGTTGGTCCCTTCAAAATAAGCTGACTAAGTGAACTACATTCATATTAATTAGTCATGACCTGAAGTCAAGACTTCTTGCTCATAAAAGTACATCCAAACACTGTAACGCCATGGTATTGTTTCATTTTTAATCTCACAAATTTATCAATTATTTCCACTTTGGTCTCATAACAGTACAACTTTATTTCCACTTCGGTTCCTTAACACCTTGAACTTGTTTAAGCTTTAATTCGAGTACATTATGGCATTAACTAAACCTCGTACTATTACGTCTGTATCTCTGCTTTTATTTTTAATACTATGATTTTAATTTGTCTCTTGTGGCATTACAGTACAAACAAAACAAAACAAGGGATTAAAATATTATCAGGCTAAAATATAAAAATCAGCAAATATTTTATAGCGTAAATAATCAGACAGTCAGTATCCTAAAGCCTCTGCTGAATGAGAAGTATGTGCTGACTTGTGTTTCTGTAAAATCAGCACAGAGTGAACCCTCTTCTCAGACATAGACAGTCTTTGAGTGTAAGCGCTCCAGATAAAGATAGAGACACAGTGAGCATGCGCCCGAGGGGTCGTCGAAGAATCCAGTAAATAGAGCCCCGGAGCACGAGCCGAGTGTCGGCGCTGACGTCACGGCCCTACATTGAGAGCTCGAGCTGAATTGTAAGCGCGAGCTTCAGACGGAGGCGCGCCGAGGAAACGAACAGAACTACGATGAGCTCCACACGGTGCGACTCTGCTGCTTTCTGAGGGATAATATTCGAACATTTTGCGTCTAATTCGTGGTTATTTCTTCCTCGCGGCACATTAGAGAAACTGACGGACATTTTGGAGAGTTTAATTTTCGTTTTGAGGTTTCAACATGTCCTCCGCGGCGGTTGCTGCCTCGAGGAGGCAGTCCTGCTATCTGTGCGACCTGCCCCGCATGCCGTGGGCGATGATCTGGGATTTTACCGAGGCTGTTTGCCGTGGATGTGTCAACTACGAGGGGGCCGACCGGATTGAATTTGTTATCGAGACGGCCAGGCAGCTAAAGAGGGCGCACGGCTTCCAGGATGGCCGCTCTCCGGGTCCGGGGAAGCCCCAGCACGCCGGGAAGGACATGAACCACTCGGCCGGAGAGCCGGGCTCCCGTCCGCCGCAGCCTCTGGACCGCTACCCGCTGTCTGACCGGCCGCCCCGGCTGGGACCGGAGTACCAAGGGGGCAGGACGGCGAACGGCCTCCCCATGCCGAACGGATTTCCAAAACCAGACGAGCCTCCTGAGCTGAACCGTCAGAGCCCCAACCCCCGCAGGACTAGCACGGTTCCCCCCAGCCTGGTGCCTCTGGTGAACGGCGGCATACCCACCGTACACCCGCTGAACGGCCGCCCCACGCAGATGGGTCTGCCCGGGGTTCTGGCTGCACCGGGCCCCGGGGATCACGGGAAGCGTCCCGAGGATCTGAAAGACAAACACAGGCCGGACAGCCTGTCGGACATGGACAGCCACAAGGACTGGATGGGGAAAGGTAAAACGGTGAGGGACCTGATGGCGCTGCACACGTTCGATTCCAGGTTTAAGAAGGAGCACGCGGCCATGCAGCGCGTGATGGGATACGACACGAGCGCCACTTCCTCAAAGACAGGTGAGAATGTTTTTGATACGGTGATATAACGAGGTGACGTGCTGAATCAGCACAGTTTATCAGCCACAGCGAAGTGTGTCAGCGCGCGAGTCCCTGCTGACGTGTTTCTAACAGACACGCGGGGTGAGGCCACGCGCTGACACGGACCCGCTCAACTCTGTGCACGCGGAGGGCTGGCAGGGAGCAGCAACATAAACAAAGCCTCATTCTGAGTGTGTGTGTGTGTGGAGAAGTTTCCTGCGTGTTATTGTGCACAGAGCAGCATGCTGGTATGTGTGTGTGTGTGTGTGAGGGAGAGAGTGTGTGTTAACTCATCCTCCTCCTCTGCTCAGACAGGGGGAAGCACCCACGCAGCATGAAGAGGAAGGCCTCCCCGGAGCCTGACGGAGAGGGTAGCGCCCCGAAGATGAATGGCGGTGAGGGTCAGCCGTGGCTCCCGTCCCCCTCTGAAGTCCTGAAGATGCCCCCTGCGGCCCTGCCTGGTTTCATGGCCGCCCCCCCTTCCACCATCTCCCCTCACTCCCGCACCACGCCCCCTGAAGCCGCCACCGCACAGAACGGCCAGTCCCCGATGGCAGCGCTCATCCTCGCCACTGACAACGCAGGCAGCACGGGCTCACCTAAGGACGCGGGTCAGGTACACTCCACCACGGCGGGGGCGCGGCGCAACAGCGGCAGCCCTCTGTCGCCATCCTCGGCCTCTCAGAGACGGCTCGCAGGGAGGGAGGGTCCGGTGAGCGCCAACACCTCCACTCTCCACGCGCCGGGCAGCATGGACCCCCACGCCGCGGCGCAGAGCATTCCAGACTCTTCGGTGCCTCCTGGCAGCGTGCCGCTCTGCTGCACTCTGTGCCGCGAGCGGCTGGAGGACACTCACTTCGTTCAGTGCCCGTCTGTGCCGTCGCACAAATTCTGCTTCCCGTGCTCCAGGGAGAGCATCAAGCAGCAGGGCGCCACCGGCGAGGTGTACTGTCCCAGCGGGGAGCGGTGCCCGCTGGTGGGCTCCAACGTGCCCTGGGCCTTCATGCAGGGGGAAATAGCCACCATCTTGGCGGGGGACATAAAGGTAAAAAAGGAGAGGGACCCGTAAACAAACACCAGCTGGAACTTTTTCCTTTTGTAACCCGACTACGGCAACAACAGGCGGACAAAACACTCACCCTCAGTCATCCAGGAGGCCCCAGAGAACCAGCAGACATGTACATATTGGACACAAGGGAAGTGAACACTTCGTAAACACGGCTGTATAATTTTTTTGATTTTTCTTTTTCGATACATTGTGTTTCTATAATTTGAAGATAAAGGTATGTACGCGTCATAACTCCCCCATCACACCTGTTTCCTCTCAGTCTCTGTGTACTCTAGGTCTGGAGACTGACAAACATAGAATGTGACTAATCTGAGCACTTGGCGAAAGAAAAAAAAAAAAAAAGCGTTAAAAAAAAAAGTCAGAAAAATGCTTCTAGCTGTACATGTATGCACTTGTTTAAGAAAAACTTGCCAAATACAGTTTCAGACCTTGTAATAATACCTTCAGTGTCTCTGTGGTTTGCTTCTTTTCCACACTCAGCCGCTGAACTGTGATTCAGTCATGATGCAATACCTTCCAACAGGAACAAACTGGCTTCCAGGGAAGAGTGGGAGGAAGAGCGAGGGGAGGAGGGGGAGGAGGGGGGGCGTGTTGCATAAACGTTTTGTACAGTAAATCACACGTAGGCGGGCAGAGATCGCTCTCCGCCGAGCCTCGTGTGTCCTGCCAGCGTTTGGAGATAACGAGAGTTTAAAAATAGTCTGCGGGGAAACGCGACGCTCGGCGGTGAGCCGTCTGTTCCCCGTGTCAGATGACTGAATGCGTCACGTGCTCTCTGTGACGGTACGTTTCAGCTCCTCAGCCTGTCCGGCCTGTCTTGGATCTCTCCTCGCCTCATTTTTTTTCTCCTGTTGTGTTTAAAAACAAACCCTGGCAGCCGATCAGATCCGCATGCTTGTTGACGCCCTGGTTCCAGAGAGAGCGGGCCCGGTGACGTGAGGTCACGAGCCCTCAGGGACTGTTTCTGCAATGCTGAGAGCTCCTCGTCACTGAATTTCTGCACATAACTCGCTCCGTCATGCTGACAGGATGACGGAGACGCCTCCGGGCTCTGTTTTGGTCCCCGGGGGACTGAATCCTGCTCCACAACAAAGCTGCTTCATCAGACAAAATGGCTCCTGTCTGAGAGGATTTGGATGAGCTTTAAATCTTTTTGATTTTTTTTCATCGTCCTCGCTCTCACGCTCTCTTACCCAACAGAAGATATTTGACCCATTTTGTTTTGATTCTGGAGTCCTGTTGTTAGAGAGATTTCAGACCTCGGGATTTAAAAAACAAAATCTTTTGGAAATCCAGCTGCGGTGAATCTTATCCTCACAGAGGCTTCGTGGTCTCGATAAAATAATCTTTGACAAAAACGATTCAGCGGATATAATTTCAAGTGTCTGACATTATTACAGTATGCATCCCTACAGAGGAAGGACCTGGGAGTTGCTGGTCCACCGTAGTAAATATTCAGCAAACACACTGAAATACCTGACCTGTGTGTTTCTTGGTAGATCAGCAACTCCTATGTTCTGTTTTTTTTTTTTTTTTTTTTTTTTTTTTTTTTTACAGAGAGAAATAAGAGTTTACATTTTTACAAAATGAGTCTAACAGTCCAACTGTTCTTGACAAGAACAGTTATTTTACCTCCAAGCTCGGGAGTTCCTGGTCTACCTATGAAAGACTTCGGTACAGGTTTTTAAAAAGGTTTTGTTTAACTCCTTGATTTTTTTTGGTTGGATTCAAACCCACAACGTTAAACATTATGTTAACGCTAATAAATGTATCCGCTATGTCAAGGTACACCAGCAACTCCCAGGTTCTGCCTTTAAATCACTTTATCTTGTTGAGAGAGTCAGCTGCCTTTGAGGAGAGCGATAAATGTTTCTGTTTGGGTGAAAGCAGCTTCGTAACTCCTTTCTGCTGTGAGATTTGAAGAGGTAGACAATCATCTCCTGAACCACAGGATATAAAGAGAAGAATAAGCTGCAGTTTTACACCCAGTGTCTGAAATGTAGGGAATAACGCCTCATTATCTTGTTATCTCGATATAACAAAGATCATTTCCTCTTACTTATCAGTAGACCACAGCTACACCCAGTGGCTGGAAGCCGTTCACGGCAGCTATCATAGGTTGAAATTAAGACAAACAAATTATTAATTTATTTGTTTTCACAAGAAAACCATCTTTATGTCGAGATAACGAGATAAGTCGTTATCATGAGATAACAGTGCATTAACGAAAAAAAAAAAAAAAGTCCATGGCTGTTCCTGACTTCCGTAGAAATGTTTTCTCTGCATGTTTTTTTTTTTCAGAATTAAAGAAACCCTCAGAGACTTTTCTGATTGCTGCATAAGTCGAGCAGCAACTCCTGTGTTCTGTTCTATATCCCCAGAATTCAGCGGTTTGAAAGAAAGCGATGCACGTTTACTTTAGTGTTTTTATTCTTGTCTGAAACTGACGTTACATCATCAGAAGACGATAGACAGAAACTGACCTCATCAAACACAGGAGTTACTGCTCTACTTACTGCACAAACTTTGTTTCACTGTGAGCTCAGCTTATAGGAGCGAGTCGACCGGTTTTGGATAAGAATCCACTTCATCACGGTGTAAACAAAGAGGAGATGATCTGAGTCTGTAAATCCTGAGTCAGCTGAATGATGTGGCCAAGGAGATGGTTGTCTACCTCCAGGGATTCAGAAACTGAAACCATTCTCTGAGGAGTTTTTTTTTTTTTTTTGTTATAGATTTGGGCTCCACAAACATACATGGACTTCATGAGCAATATGAAGTGATTTAACCACACAGAACCAAGGAGTTGTTGGTCTGTCAAGGCCACTATCAAAGCCAGAGGTAGATCAGCAACTCTCATTTCATGCAGAGTTGATAAACCGATTGAACCAGTGGAGTTTGGAGTGTATTCAGGGCGGTTCACCATCACTTGATGTTTAATAATAATAAATCAAATAAGAAGAATAATAAATAATAATAATTAAAAAATCAAGAATGAGATCTATTAATTATTATATATCTTAGCATGTCATCGTAAAAGTGACTCAAAAGCAACTTGTAATATTAAATATGCAGAGAAGTTTTATTGCTTATTGGGCAGAAGGAAAAATAATAGAAAATAAAAATAATAACACCGACCCTGCTGTAAGAAGGAACACGCTTTTTTTAAATTGAACTGAAAAAAACACAGAACTGTTTTCAAGTTCTGTTAGGATCGGGTTTCCTGATCCTAACAGAACCCGCTCCACCAGGAGGAAATCCTGGAGCATGCGGTCCTGATGTACGAGAGTCCGGTGTGAGTCGTAGCGGTGCCAATCAATGCTAACGTTTAAAAAGATAAGGCAGCCAGCACGTCAGAGAACGTGATATTGGTTCGGTTAACGTGACCTCTGATGTACGTCGGATTGTGTCTGTCAGAGAGGTAGAACAACAATCTGAGGAGTCTGAGTGGAGCACCAGTGTTACTGCTGCTACCTGAAACTTTCTGTCGTCATTAAGGACCAAATGTTTAAACTCGAGGCTCTGCCAGTTTAGTTGATGTTCTACCTCAAAGAAAGCTTCGGTTAGCTTATCGTCACATTCGGCTGCTTTCATCCTCCAGGAAGAAAAATGAAGCAGAAGGTCGGCCTCAGCCTAAAGGGGGAGAGGGAGGATATAAATGCCTTGCTCAGAGGTCACGTGCTCCTCAGTGGAATTCCTGAGTCACTGCCCCCCCCACCACCCCCCCCCTTCACCCCCTCCTCCCCCTCTGCTGCAATAACACGCCTTCCACTGTTCAAGGTTGATCACACAGCGAGCGGATGAATGGGGGCCTGTGTGTGTTTATGCCGGGGCCCCTGTCGCTTTCAGCCGCCATTCAGAGCTGCAGCCAGGAGGAAACGTTAACCCTTTGCTGGTCCACACACGCTCTCTTCACAGTGAAGCTGCTTTTAACTCGCAGATCTCTGGGTTCAAATCTGCACATGTAGCAAAAAGCGGACTCACCGTCGGCCTCACTTTTTCCTGACGCATCGCCAACGCCGTTAACTGGCGTCCTCTTCTGCTGTTATATAAAACTATCCTCAACAATCGCACCACACAACAGGTTTTCTTCTCAGTTTTTGAGCCTCTTTAAAACCACGTGGAGCCTAAGATTAGATGTGAGGTTGGATCGTTGACAGCTTTTCTCTCCCTCTGTTTCCAGGAATTGATTCAGAGGGCATCGACCAAATTTAGCAGAACACAAATAGAGCTTTTTTTTTTTCACCGCTGGCTTTTATTTTCACCGCTGTCGGATTGTTTGAATGGCTGTGATTTCAAAACAGGAGCAGATGTTCATAAAAACAGAGATACATCAAGAGTGTCACCAAGAGGAAAACAGCACCATGTTAGTTTAACCTTTGTGAGCCGCCAAAATTCTGTTCATAGGAAGCAGTTCAGTGGATAAACGTGGAATTCTGACTCAGATTAAAAAAATATCTTCATTTAAGACTTCAAGTCATCAGGTGAAGTGGTTACATGAACAGCGCCCCTGGTGGTCAACTGCACAAAAACGCCACGACTACCAAAAACGTTTCACTGAACACGGACAAATTTCATCAAACAAACAAACAAAATGATAAATCTTACCATGAAGAGAGAAAATATTACATTCAACACAAAAATCAGCAGGGTTCAAACATTTTATATGAAGCCCAATATTTTTATTCAAACCTGCAAAAATATTTCACACTGAACAAAAATGTTACACGGAATTAAAAAAAAATTCAGATAATCGTCATGATCGTTATGAAATGCAAACATTTTGCAAAACAAAAATATTTTGGAACACTGCGCACAACTCACGAACCTAAAAATATTTTACGAAACGCAAAAAAAAATTCGCTTTCATTTGTTTTTGAGTGACACAAAATATCTTGCTTTTGTCAAATACTTTTATTTCATGATTATGAATAAAAAATTAATTCTAGTTTTTGATTTCAATGTTTTTGGATTTTTCGTTAAAGTTCGTTTTTTTTTGTTTCTCAAAATTTTATGAAGTTTTGCGGGTCTTCTGACGGATATTTTTGTGAACTTTTTTTTGCGTTTTTATAAATTAGCTTTGGCTGTTGAAGTTTTTAAGTTTCTTGACGTAGTTCTTTTGCAATATTTTTGAGATTTGCTATTTTTTATTTTCATAAAATATTTTTGTCAGATTTCATTTTTTTGCAGTAATTTTGCATTCCAAGAATATTTTTTTTGTATTTGAATGAAATACGTTTCGTCATATATGTTTCATACGGAGAAAATCTTTTAGCGCTCAGGGTTTAAGTTTTTGGTGGACATGAAATGTTTCTACAGATGACCTTCTGGGCCACCGTAGCTGTACCTAACAGCAAATAGTGCAAAAGTAGGCTATTACTCTGGAAGCAAACAAGATTGTAAACTCCACAAAACAATTACTAAGTTCGACACATTCAGGTTTTTGTACAGCTTTACAAGAATTTGAAGCTTGAAAGTTCTGTAGCTGTGTGAGTGATCTAAAGATTCATTTTTAGCCAAACTGTGAAGTTCAGTTTGTTTGTTGTTCTGAAATCTGGACACTCGGAGAGTCGGGCAGGTCAAGGACTTCACTCCTTTGGTGGTGCCTGTTTGAAGAGTTTTATATCGTTTGATGTTTTGAAAGAGAGAAAAATCCTGAGATATGACTCGATAGTTTTTCTCAGACGTCACTTTTGGACATTTTAGAACAAATATTTTACTTTTCGTAGAATTACTTTGGAATATTTCTCGTCTTATCGTCAGAGAATGAGCTCTACTCCCAGAATAAACTCTCACATTCCTTTAAACAAACAGCAGAAACTCTCTGACGGGTCAAAGCCTCGGTCTGCTGCTCCTTTTGAAGTCTGCCAGCCAATCAGACGGCAGATTTAAACCAGATCCAGACCTCCGCCCTCTGTCTCTCTCTCTCTCTCTCTCTCTCTCTCTCTCTCTCAGTCTGTCTTTGGCATGAGGAGGTCAGCTTCAGATTCCAGCCGAGACAGCTCGTTTCTTTTCATCTGTCACCGAAACTGGACACCCAGAGGACCCGAGAGAGGAACGGGTTCACTCGAATTACGTGGCACACTCAGGGAAAAACTCAGGGTTTGTCCCCCCTCCAGATCCCCCTCTCTCTCTCTCTCTCTCTTTCTGTGTTTGTTCAGCTGCCCCTCGCCCTTCTCCTCTCCTCCTCTTTCCTGAGTCTGGAGTGCAGGACAGGACTGAGGAAACATGTCTGGCTCTGATTGGCTGGACAAAACAACAAACACAGAGCGAGCGAACGGCACCACGATAGAAAAAAGTTTCAAACTAAACAAATCACTGAAATTCACTCTGATCTGAAGAACTCCTCGTTGAACCTTATTTTGAAAAAGGTGAAAGTTACGACACAAGAAGTTTAACCTGATGAGTTCTGATGCTAATTTCACTCTGGGTACCAAAACAAAAACTTTGCTTGTTGTTCAGATTCCTGCTTGTTGTTTGTAACGTATAACTTCAAACACGCTGTAATGAAATTTTTGTTCTGTAAACCAAATTTCTAAACCTGCATTGACGCATCATGTTTAAAAAAAATGACAAAATTTTCAGCGATAGCCATTTTTTCTAAATTGCTAAATATTTGCTTTCATTCAGGGAAAAGTTTCACGTACACGTGCAAACATCGTCAAGGATCGAGGACTGTGGGTGCAAGCGGTTGACTATTTTTTTTTTTTTTTTTTTTTTTTTTTAAATTTTATTTCGGTCACGTCAGCACACATACAACATCATACATTGTCAATAGTTGAACAATTTGTACATGTCCGAAAGGGAAGACGGGAGAAGCAGAGCTTATCTAGTCCCGTCCCCTTCACCAATATTTTATATTTTGTCTCCTCTTTTCCACATATCATCAGATTATCATAAATTTGTATTTCATTTACAGAATTTGACATATTCCTTGGTTTCCAGTTCTTTGTTCCGCTTAAGGCCGCATCCAGTCCCTTGATCCACATAAGGCATGGTTCATGAGTGTTCTTATTTTAATTTAGTTAGTGATGTTGGGGTGGTGTGTTTGCGCTGCATTTCTTTCTTTTTTTCCCAGGTTTTAGACGTGTTAGCCTCGTGACTCTCTGTCACTCTCCTCTTCATCCGGGCGTGCTCCTGCATTGTCGTCCCGGGTTTTGCTGCAGATTCCAGCCGTGCGGGTGTTTCCGCCTCCCAGTCGGATTTTGTTGAGGGGTGCTCGAGCCATCTTTCTTTGACTTTCGGCCCTCTTAATCTCATCACATGCTTGTAGCATCGCCTCTTTCGTTGCTGAAAACTCAGCCATCATACGTCTCTGCCTCCATATAATCCCTCCGAGGCCCAGGCCCATGATTGTGATCGCTATTCCACTTGCAGCAAACAAGAAGACGTCTTCCACGTCCTCGATCTCCAGGATTGCCAGACACACCACTCTGCATTCCCTCCAGCTGTCCATTGCGTATCCAGCTAGGAAAGTTCCATCAGGGCATTTAGGTTCTCCCGAGCCAGCTTTGCGGGTTGAGAAAACCTTGTCGATTGCTTTGAGAGCCCAACTTAGTGGATCCATTTTGAGACTGCATGTCCCTTTGCAGTTAGTTGGATATATACAGCTGTATTACATCATCACTTCGTTCGCTATCATTGTTTGGGTACATTTCGTCTTTCCTGCTGTTTTACAGACTAAACAGCCCACAGAGTTGTTATGCTTCATTTAATCACATTTCCACATTCATAGCCATCAAAGCACATGTTGACCATCTTTTTCTTAAATACTCTCAAGGTACCGCTGCACCTGGTGTCTTCTTGTAAGTTATTCCATTGATTGACTCCACTAACTGTGATAGTCATGGCTTTCAACGTGGTCCTTACTGTTCTCTTTTTGAAAATCATTTCACCTCTTAAATTATGTTTCATCTGTCGTTTTATGAACCTTGTTTGTAGGTTCCTTGGTAGCTGATCGTGTGCCGCCTTGTACAATACTTGCACAGTCCTGTATTTTATTAGGTCATATAGTTTCAGGATCTTTGCTGCAGTGAAAAGCTGATTTGTGTGTGCTCTATAGTTTGCGTGATGAATAATTCTTACTGCTTTTTTCTGTAGTGTTAATATACTTTTAGTATTCGTTTTGTAAGTATTTCCCCATATCTCACTGCAGTATTGTATGTGCGGAGCCACCAGAGCCCAGTAAACAGTGAGAAGTGATTTCTGATTCAGCAGTTTTTGTGCTTTCCACAGTATTGATACACTTCTGGCTATTTTTTTTTCTGTATAAGATATGTGAGGTTTCCAGTTTAGTTTATCATCAATGATTACTCCCAGAAATTTGAGTTCACTAACCCTTTGTATCTTGGTACCGTTTATATTTATATTAGCATCACAGACATTGTTTTTGTTGCCGAATATCATTAATTTTGTCTTGTCTAGGTTCAGAGATAATCTGTTTATATTGAACCATATTTGTAGCTTGTCCAGCTCATGATTTGTCATAGTGATCAGCTCTTTCAGGTTATCTCCCGAGCAGAAAAGACTCGTGTCATCTGCAAATAGTATAAATTTAATGATTTCGGATACCTTGCATATGTCATTCATATAAAGAGTAAATAACTTCGGTCCTAATACAGACCCCTGTGGGACCCCGCAAATAGTGTTGAGGCACCTTGATTTTTTTCCTGCTACTTGGACGTATTGGTATCTGCCATTCAGGTAGCTCCTGAGCCAGTTCAGCGCTTTACCCCTTACGCCCAGCTTTTCTAGTTTATAACCAAGTATATTGTGGTCAATTGTATCGAATGCTTTCTTTAGATCAATAAATATTCCAATACTAAATTTTTTTTGTTCAATCGTGTCAGTGATTATTTCTACAGCTTCCATTATCGCTAATGCTGTGGAATGATTTTTTCTGAACCCGTATTGACTATCATATAGCAAATTATGTTTCTCAATGAATTTATCCAGTCTGCTGCCGAACAGCTTTTCCAGTATTTTGGAAAATTGTGGTAGTATTGCTATTGGCCTATAGTTATTGAATTCCTCCTTGTTACCTTGTTTATGCAGAGGGATTATTTTTGCAACTTTCATTTCGTCTGGGAATTGTCCTGTCTGAAACGATACTATGGCTTGCTAGCTGACTTGACGCCAACATTAACATTAGCGTCCCCAACAGAGTCACCCATAAAATCATTTCGATGCTGTCCCATCCTGTTAGTAACTCTGTAATTGTTGAAGAAAAAGTGGCTAAATGCTAACGTTAGCTGATGAGCTATCAAATATGCGTAATTCAAAAACATTGCAAAAAGAAAAGTCACCTTTTTATGAGAAAAACTGAAGTGTCTCAATCCAGTAAAAGGTATCTTACTAGATTTAACATGGGGCGTGATGTTACACGGAGATGGTTGCCATGGAGATATGTTGTATTGGATTTGTACAGACTATGTAAACCAGCACAGAAACTGCCGACAGTGGACACAGGCCCGTATGGATGTGCTCTGTTTTTAAAACACCAAGAGGAGCTTCAGTGTCTTTCACTACGTGACCAAACACCCGTTAGCAGCAAGTGCCAACAACCCCCCCCCCCCCTCCTCCTCTGCTGTGCTGGCTCCAGGGTCTCCAGGGTTTCAAGCCGGGGTGGGGTGAGCATTTGTTTACCATGTGTTTTGGGGTCATTTAGTCCAAAGGACTCTGCGGCCCGTACAGGTGGTGGAGCCGCTCTTCATCTGGAGTGTGTCCAGATCCAAACGCTGTTCAGAAGGTCAGGCGTGAAAACCGACCCCGACGGCAGCAGATACATGCTGCAGTCACACAATGCTCGGCCCCCGCCACATCAGCACTTTCACAAATCTGCCCTGAGGCTTTAGAGCCCCTGTATATCCCCTACACACACACACACATACACACACAAAGAGAGAGAGTGTGTGCTCTGTCAATATCAGTCCCTACACTGATACTAGTTCCCAACCCTCACCCCTCTCTATATTTAACGACTCTGAAATACAGACGGTCCTGAATAAAAACACATTTGGAGGTTTTCTCTCTCTGTAAACAGATTGGCACAGGCTCATGTTTCCACTGTGTTCCATCACCTTTCCTTTTATCAACACTCAGTAAGTGTTTGTGAACTGAGGACACTAATTGTTGAAGCTTTGGAGGTGGAATTCTTTACCATTCTTGATTGATGAACAACTTCAGTTGATCAACAGTCCGGGGTCTCTGTTGTTGTATTTTGAGCTTCATAATGCTCCATACATTTTCAATGGGAGACAGGTCTGGACTGCAGGCAGGCCAGTCTAGTACCTGCACTCTTTTACTACAGAGCCACGCTGTTGTAACAGGTGCAGAATGTGTCTTGTCATTGTCTTGCTGAAATAAGCAGGGACGTCCCTGAAAAAGACGTGGCTTGGATGGCAGCATATGTTGCTCCAAAACCTGTATGTACCTTTCAGCATTAATGGAGCCTTCACAGATGGTCAAGTTAGCCATGCCATGGGCACTAACACACCCCCATACCATCACAGATGCTGGCTTTGAGACTTTGACCTGAGAACAATCCAGATTGTCCTTTTCCTCTTTGGTCTGGAGGACACCACGTCCATGATTTCCAAAAACAGTTTGAAATGTGGACTCGTCAGACCACAGCAGACTTTTCCACTTTGCGTCAGTCCATCTCAGATGAGCTCGGGTCCAGAGAAGCCGGCGGTGTTTCTGGGTGTTGTTGATATATGTCTTTGTCTTTGCATGGTAGAGTTTGAACTGTCACTTGTAGATGTAGTGATGAACTGTGTTAACTGACAATGGTTTTCTGAAGTCTTCCTGAGCCCACGTGGTAATATCCTTTACACAGTGATGTTGGTTTTTAATGCAGTGCTGCCTGAGGGGTCAAAGGTCACGGGCATTCAGTGTTGGTTTTCAGCCTTGCTGCTTACGTGCAGAGATTTCTCCAGATTCTCTGAATCTTTTGATGATATTATGGACTGTAGAGGATCAAATCCATCAATTCTTTGACATTGTTGAGAAACATTGTTCTTAAACTGTTGGACTGTTTGCTCACGCAGTTGTTTACAAAGTGGTGAACCTCACCCTCTGAACCTTTCAGGGATGCTCCTTTTATACCCAATCATGACACTCACCTGTTTCCAATGAACCTGTTCACCTGTGGAATGTTCCAAACAGGTGTTTTTGGAGCATTCCTCAACTTTCCCAGTCTGTTGTTGACCCTGTCCCAGCTTTTTAGGAACGTGTTGCAGACATCAAATTCAAAATGAGAGAAAATTTACAAAAAACAATAAAGTTTATCAGTTTGAATGTAGGTGAAACAGGATTTACAAATAATCTTATTCTGTTTTTATTTATGTTTTACACAACGTCCAAACTTCACTGGAATCTGTAGAACTCTAGAACCCTGCCTCTGATCTTAAAGACAGAAACCTGTCTTTAAGATCAGAGCCGTTCTTCTGTGGATTTTTAGTTTGTTTGTTTTGGATGCATGTAACGTGTGAAGTTCAGGAGCTACAGATCCGTCCGTTCATCTTTACAGCACACCCAGACAAACCCCCTCCTGAGCGCTCTAACTCTGGACTTTGTTTCCCGGCCGACAGATGCTGCGGAGGAAAGCTTCCTGAGCGTTTTATCTCTGCAGGTCTGATGTGATCAATATCAGATCCGCTGGGCTCCGTCTGCTGCGTCATAAAACCGTCAGCCAGATAAGGTGCACGCTGCCTCTGAAGCCGCAGCTCTACTGTAAAACTGCCTCTGCAGCCAGCCGGCGGCCCGGCCTGCTGCTCTCAGGTTATAAAGTGTCAGCCTGGATGAAAGGGATCGCCTCCCCCTCCTCCTCTTCTCCTCTCCTCCCCTCCTCCCCTCTCCTCCTCCTCCCCCTGTGGCCTTTACTTCCTGCCAGCTCATTGACGTGGCAAATCCAGCGTCCCTTCTGTTTACCTTCCAGCAGGGATATCCAGGCAACAGGGCGGTCTGCTCTCAGCGCTGGCTGCTATATTTGGGCCTCGGCTCCGTAAACCTCTTTTCCAGATAAAGAGTCAACAGAGCGCTGCGTTCCTTTCTTGGTGCTCGCTGCCCGGAGTTCGCTGATTAATGACACAGGAGCCTCAGCTCGCCTCGACGGCTAATTATAGAGAGAGCAGCTGCTGAGTTTGACCTGCTGCCGTCCCTGCACAGCCACTCACACACACACACACACACACACCACACAGAAAACACGTCTCACACTTTACATTTTCTGTTCTACCTGCTGCACTGAGAACAGGAAGGGCTGTCAGAGATTTCAGGGTTCATCTGTGAATGCACAGGCAGCGATTACAGACACAGGAGTAAAACAAACAGCCTGCGTCAGTTTTTCTCTTAAACATCAGTCAAAGTCAGCGTCTGCAGATAAAAACGGAAAAGAAGCCAAAAGTTCTCAAAGAGTCTCAAACAAGCTGTAAAATGTTCATAAAAAAACAGAAACTGCTCCTTTAAAGTGCTGCTAACACACTCTACCTTTATATAAATGTGTATTTTTTTCAGATGATTTATGAAACAACAAAATCGTTTCTTCAAACAGAGATTTGAATTCATTTTATATTTGAGCCGAATGAAAAAACAAACAGTTTTTATATGTGCTGAGATTTGTGCCACTAAAAACTGAACTTGATTTTTTTTAATTGAAACAGAAAAAATGATCTGAAATTCAATTTAATGTTTTGAAACTGAATTCATTTGCTTTGAAAATGTATCTAATAGGGATGAGCCGGATATTTGTTTCAAACGAGTATTCGTTACGGATAATACATTTTTGCCGAGTCCGAGCACAACACCAGTTTTTTTTAGGATTATTCGTATCTGTGCTAAAAGAATCCTCATTGGGTAGCAACAACTACTGTCTTCACTCTTCCTGCTCTGTGATTGGCCAGTCACACACAGCACACCCCCCTCCCTGCACCCACATGCTGCAGCGAGGAGGTGCCTGCTCTCCTCTTTCACACACACACAGACAGGCAGCGAGTGACAGTGACTACTTCTCTTGCTTGCTTGAGTTGACTGTAGTTTACGTTGCTCTAATCTCTGTACTACTCACTCAGTTTTCTTCTGCTCGTCTCTATTGAGGTTTGTTTGGTATTTAAAGTTACTTCTTGAACTTATTTCCTGTCATACGCGATGCATGTGACAAGACGGGGCTGAAAACGGCTCGTGTCGCGCTGGTCAGTGCCTCTTGCTTCAATTCAGGACCGTTTTTTTTAAGGTTTTCGTTGTCTCGCATCTCTTTAGTTCTTTTTTTATATTTAAAGTTACTTGATTAACTGTTTTGCAACGTACACGCAACGCATTTGAAGGCTTAAAGCTGTAAACTCCTTGTGTCGCGTTTTTTTTTTTTTTTTTTTTTTTTTTTTTTTAACTGGCTGCGTGATTTTAGTTTGGCTGGTGAGAAAGTTGGTTGTAAAGCTTTGCCCATTCTGAGCACAGTGTTTTTGAAAATACAGTGAACAACAAGGCAGATTTTTTAGTTTTTTGCCACTGAATGTTTGCACAAATCACCTATTAAATTTACACAGATCATAAATAAAGAGACAGTCTTTCACACCACTACATACACATTTTACCAATTGTACATAATACAGAGCTGATCACACAAAAGCCTTTAAAAGAAAAAAAACAAACAGTTTCAGACTTAGAATAATGTTTGGATTTAAGCCCCGCCCATTTTCGAACAAAATACGCACACTTCCGGTTTAGGCCCCGCCCCCTACGAGTACAGATACGGATACAGATAATATGGATGGGTAAACAGATACAGATAATGGTGTACTCGCTCATCCCTAGTATTTAACCCGCTTGAAAATTTAACTCACTGTTTCCCTTAAATTCATAAAATACGCCATTTAATTGAATCTGAATTGCGTAACCTGAAATTGAATGAATTCACTTCAGCTTGGCACAAGTTCCTGCCCATTTTTCAGTTTTTGACACAAAATTAATAATAAAGCATGTAGATATTAATCAGAGGAGGAACTAGAATAGAGCCCTGAGGGACGCCGCAGGAACAGTTTGTGACACCAAAGGAGTGATATAGCTCTACATCTGCTGAGTGTGAGGGGGCATTTAAATTACAAAACATCATAAACTATAAAAAGTTTTATTTTATCAAACAAAATTCAGTCATTTCTCCCGAAACTATTCTTACATTTTGGGCGAACACTTGAAAAACTTCATCTGAGGCGTTCTTGGATTATAAAGTGGTGAATTTTTCGGGGTAGTTATGAAACAAATGTTGCTTTGTGTTGTTTGAGACCTGCAGATGTTAGACCGCCCCCCCCTGAGATGCCCAAAGATGCTGACTTGTCTGAACCTTTCAGATCAGTCGTCTTATTTTTGGTCACCTCTTTTTGTTTTTCTCCCGTTTCTTCTTTTTTTTATAAGCGCTCTCACAGAGACACAGCCTGACTGTGTCCTTTCGTGGGCCTGCGGAGCGTCAAGCTCTGGCAGAGGTTTTCTCCTTCCTCTTTCCCTAAGCCTCGTCGTTTCATCTGCTTTTTGGCAAACTTCTCAGAGATCAGCGCTTTAAAGAGCAGCGCTCCCATCCTTCCGGCCCTCTGTTTAGCCTCAGCTTTGAGCATTAGCTTTTAAACACAGTGCGGTTTGAGCTGTGCAGGGCGGAGCTGGGCTTGGAGTCGTGTTGGGGGGCCCGGATCGTCTCCTTCAGATGTGCTTTGTAATTAAATCTCCCCCGCAGCAGCAGCAGCAGAGGCAGCAGCAGCAGCGCTTAGAGAAGGAAGCGCTGCTTCCCTGCCAGCCGCCCTCTGGTAAATGTGTAACAGCTGCTCAGCACTTTCAAACAGCAGCAGCTCAATATTTGGGTTGTTTCCCAAACCAGGATCCAACCTTTGAACCCCCCCCACCCCTCCCCCCTGGCCCCGCCTCCCCTCAGGCTGAGGCTATATTTGATGTGTGCGCCGACGTCTGCACGCCTCCTCTTATCTGCACTTTCACAGGATAGAGATAAAATCTGTTTATGTCACTGGTGTATCACGCTGTTGTCCTGAGGCCTCTGTTACACACTTT
This sequence comes from Labroides dimidiatus, assembly GCA_030710495.1. Taxonomy (NCBI): domain Eukaryota; kingdom Metazoa; phylum Chordata; class Actinopteri; order Labriformes; family Labridae; genus Labroides; species Labroides dimidiatus. The sequence continues at coordinate 37,633,088 of CM061145.1, read as the reverse complement.
TAATCCTGTTACAACTGTTGAGTAAACACCAAACTTTGAGTTAATGGCCTCATTTAGAAACAGCCACCAGAGGAAATCAGAAAAGGATTAACCAACCAGAATAATTTAAGAAAAGTCTGTCAAACTTTCTGAAAGCTGGAGTACTAATTGTTGGTCATTCGTAGGTTTCTTTGCTTGGTTTCATCCCAAACTAGCTCCACGGGGTTTAAGTCTGCAGGCTGAGTCTGTTCTGGTTTCTTAAAGTGGTTCTGGCAGAGCTTGGACTCATGTTTGGGCTCATAATCTTGCTGTAGGATGAACCCCTGACCAAGAAGGCTCATTCAAGAGGGAATGGTGCGTTAGACAGCCCCAGACCATCATGCTTCCTCCTCCACACTGAGGAACCGTCCTTTCCTTCTCTTACTCGGTGTACCTCTTCCTGTCAGAGTTTCCAGTCCCAGTTCCTGAGAGTCTTTGGATGCTGAAGGAAACTCTCCTCCCTTAGCTCACCTTGACTTTCTTTGACTTCATTTCTCTGGAGTAAAGACCTGTTTCTGGAAATCTCCTGATGCTCCGTCTCTCTTTCATCATCAGTCGTCTTTTCCTGATCGCTCACCACAAGGGTCTGGCCCCATGGTCCCAAACAGAGATTGTTGGAAGGAACCAAGAAATCTTGGGACACCTGGAGGAACTGGTAGCACCAACTTTCAAGGCTCGATCAATCTCCATTACTGCAGAACAGCAGCTTTTGGGTGCCGTTTTGGGTGGTTATGAAACGTTTTATTATTTTTCAGTTTTGGGTAACCTTACTGCTTAATCCCTTTGTACCATTTCAAGCTACTTGAACTTTATTCTTCATGGTCTAGAAGACCTGAACATTTGGACTCTGCTGGAATACAGAATGAAGTATGTAGACATGAATCCATAGAGGACCTAGATTAGAGCCCTGAGGGACTCCAGAGGTCAGTTTATGTCACCAGAGGAGAGCTGGTCATCACATTTTTCAGATCAGACTTTTACTTTGTGTCGTTTTGCCTTCTGAACATCTTCCAACACGACTTACTCAACCTGATAGGAAGAGTTCAGAGCCCCAAAGTCCCATAAAATGATCCTTCTTATCTTCTGAGGACGAGATAAAAAAAGATTATCACCTCTGCAGGAATATCTACGGTTCAGAACAATAAAACGAATTTTATTGCATAAATGTATAAAAAGTTACTCTGTGGTAGAAATAAAGTTTGTTTCTTCGTTGGGTTAAAAGTTCACCTTTGTTTGTCACCCTGCTTGTTTCTTTTTTTATGGACCTGTTGAACTTTACCCCGAGGAAGAAACTCAAATCTTATCTTGGATTACAACACACAGCATGTGGCAATATCTCTAGACTTACAACTGCATGTGTTTGTGTGTTTTGTGTGTGTATAGAGGCCTGTTATTGAGACAAAGTCCAGTGTGTGTGTGTGTGTGTGTGTGTGTGGTAACACGTGGTCAGAGACATTCTGCTGTTCTTTCCAGGTAATTTAGCTCAGTGCTAGCGCTGGGTCAAGCATCTGTAACCAAATGTCAAACTGTTTACAACACGTGAAACACATGACGCAGGCACACATGTACACAGGCCCTCACAAACGTCCCACACCAGATCCCTGTGGAGCGCCAGAGCTTAGACAGAACAGGCCAGTTTATCCCCGAAGCCAAAAACTGCAGATCTCTGCCCCCCCAAGGAGGAACAGGCTCTGGATTAACATCCAGATGAGGAGATGCGTGTGGCTGCAGGGCTGAGGAGGAGACGCCTCATCTGACTCGCAGTCAGCTGATGGCGGGCGGATAAATGCAGGCAGTGTGGAGCAGGGAAAATCAGGTCAGAGCTGTTCCGAAACAAGGACACACATTTCATTTCCTCCCTGCTCTCGTTCCAAAACGGGGAAAAAAAGGCTGGAAAATAGGATTAACGTCGTGTGTTATTTTTATTGGAGTCATGAGGTTTCCACACCGCTGTTCCTCCACGCCGCGCTCCAGCAGTATGTCACCTCGCTGACATAAAACTCCACAAACCCAGAGAGGCTTTCAGAGCAGGGGAACACCTCGTCTGTAAAGTTCACCTAAAGATATAAAAGAAGGTTAAGGAGGGCAGAGCAGCAGCCAACATCTCTGTTACTGAAAGCACAAATCAGTGGGACACATGTCTGCGTCAGCACCAACCGCCTCAACATGTGGTTCAGAGCTGCAAGGAGACGTGACAGATATCAGCAGAACAGATGTGCTGAACAAGTTTCAAACCAGAGACCTGCTTCAACAAGACTTCAGAGTCTCACTGAGAAATACAAACTCAACGTCTACATTTTCTCCCGTAGACTGTTTAAGCCTTCAGCGCGGAAACATGCTGTGACGGCTGTAAAGTAATCCTTGGGGTCAAACAATCGAGGTTAGTTCCTCTGAGATCAGTGATCTCCTTTCCAACTGTGGCAGCAACAACAAAACAATCAAACTCACAAAACACAAGAAACTTCCCAGACAGAAATCAACTTCAACATCATCATACGGAAAGTCTGGATTCAAACATTTCACTGAGGACTTCTGACTGACAAAGGTTTTCAGAACCATCCTTCTGGATTTAAAAAAGAATAAAGGTATTCCAGAATGTTCCTCTGAATATCTCTAAAGGTTGAGGCAAAATTTCCAGAATGTTTCTTCTAATATCTTTTAACATAAAGAAAGTATTGTGTAATGTTGCCCCTAATATCTTTGAAGAGACAAAGGGAAGTATTCCAGAATTTTGCCCCTAATATCTTAAAATGTAAAGAAAAGTATTCCAGATTGTTGTTCCAAATATCTTAAAAGATTGAGGGAAGTATTCTGGAATGTCGCTCCTAATATCTTTAAAGATTGAGGGAAGTATTCTGGAATGTTGCCAAGAATGTTTTTGAAGATTGAAGGAAGTATTCTGGAATGTTGCTCTTAATATCTTTAAAGATTGAGGGAAGTATTCTGTACTGTCACTCCTGATATCTTTAAAGATTGAAGGAAGTATTCTGGAATGTCGCTCCTAATATCTTTAAAGATTGAGGGAAGTATTCTGGAATATCACTCCTAATATCTTGAAAGAAGAGGGAAGTATTCTGGAATGTCGCTCCTAATATCTTTAAAGATTGAGGGAAGTATTCTGGAATGTTGCCAAGAATGTTTTTGAAGATTGAAGGAAGTATTCTGGAATGTTGCTCCTAATATCTTTAAAGATTGAGGGAAGTATTCTGGAATGTTCCTCTTAATATCTTTAAAGATTGAGGGAAGTATTCTAGACTGTCACTCCTGATATCTTTAAAGATTGAAGGAAGTATTCTGGAATTTCACTCCTAATATCATTAAAGATTGAGGGAAGTATTCTGGAATGTAGCTCCAAATATCTTTAAAGATTGAGGGAAGTATTCTGGAATGTTGCTCCTAATATCTTTAAAGATTGAGGGAAGTATTCTGGAATGTCGCTCCTAATATCTTTAAAGATTGAGGAAAGTATTCTGGAATGTCGCTCCTAATATCTTTAAAGATTGAGGGAAGTATTCTGGAATGTCGCTCCTAATATCTTTAAAGATTGAGGGAAGTATTCTGGAATGTCGCTCCTAATATCTTTAAAGATTGAGGGAAGTATTCTGGAATGTTGCCAGGAATGTTTTTGAAGATTGAAGGAAGTATTCTGGAATGTTGCCAAAATGTTTTTGAAGATTGAAGGAAGTATTCTGGAATGTCGCTCCTAATATCTTTAAAGATTTAGGGAAGTATTCTGGAATGTCACTCCTAATATCTTTAAAGATTGAGGGAAGTATTCTGGAATGTTGCCAAGAATGTTTTTGAAGATTGAAGGAAGTATTCCGGAATGTTGCTCCTAATATCTTTAAAGATCGAGGAAAGTATTCTGGAATGTCACTCCTAATATCTTTAAAGATTGAGGGAAGTATTCTGGAATGTCGCCCCTAATATATTTAAAGATTGAGGGAAGTATTCTGGAATGTTGCCAAGAATGTTTTTGAAGCTTGAAGGAAGTATTCTGGAATGTTACTCTGAATGACCAGGTAAAACAGAAGATTGGAGTTGTAAAACATGGGAGATGTTAGTTTACGGTTGTTGTTGTTGTTGTTGTTGATGATGATGATGATGATGATGATGATGATGATGATGATGTCAGGTCGACCCAGACTCCCCTCAGTGCCTTCCAGCTCCTCCTGGGCCAGATGGGATATATATACTGTATATATTCCCTTCAGTGAGCTTTGGGACTACCTGGAGCCTCCACCTGGTAGCAGGTGGAGGCTCCAGGTGGTTCCAGGTCTGGAAACCATCCAATTAGAGACACTTAGGAGGCATCCTGACCACGTGTCAGAACCACCTGAAATGGCTACTCATCAGCCTGTCTTCACCTGAAAAGTGTACCATGAGAAAAAGCTCTGGTGGAGTCCAGGTGAGACTTTTAAATGCTTATGTTGGCATGTGCTGATCCTGACAAATTTGGAGGGTTTTTCTGAGTTAAAACATGAGTAATCAGAGAAGACTAGAAAGGCTCAGAAAACCAGACTGAAGACTGTAAGCTAAAAGCTGTTAGCTTAAGGCTGTTAGCTGGGGACGATTAGCTGGAGACTGTTAGCTGAAGACGATTAGCTGGAGATTGTTAGCTGGAGACTGTTAGCTGAAGATGGTTAGCTGAAGACTGTTGGCTGAAGGCTGTTAGCTGAAGACTGTTAGCTGAAGACTGTTAGCTGAAGGATGTTAGCTGAAGAGTGATAGCTGGAGACTATTAGCTGGAGACTGTTAGCTAAACGCTGTTAGCTGAAGGCTGTTAGCTAAAGGCTGTTAGCTGAAGACTGTAAGCTGAAGGATGTTAGCTGAAGAGTGATAGCTGAAGACTGTTAGCTGAAGAGTGATAGCTGGAGACTGTTAGCTGAAGGCTGTTAACTGAAGGCTGTTAGCTGAAGGCTGTTAGCTGAAGACGATTAGCTGAAAACTGTTAGCTGAAGGCTGTTAGCTGAAGACTGTTAGCTGAAGGATGTTAGCTGGAGACTGTTAGCTGAAGGCTGTTAGCTGAAGGCTGTTAGCTGAAGACTGTTGGCTGAAGGCTGTTAGCTGAAGAATGATAGCTGAAGAGTGATAGCTGGAGACTGTTAGCTGAAGATGATTAGCTGGAGACTGTTAGCTGAAGAGTGATAGCTGGAGACTGTTAGCTGAAGGCTGTTAGCTGAAGGCTAACAGGAGCAGAAATAGACGTCCACCACCAACATGAGCGGAGTGAAAGCTGCAGTAATGAGAGACCCTGACAGTCTTCTCACCGTAAATCAAACCCACACTCTGGGAGCTTTCTGTGTGGGGCATTTGGGGTTTAGTGGTTCAGGGTGTACAGCGGGATGATCACAGGGTCGGTGGTTTGATCCCCAGAGCTTCATTTACACTGCGAACTGCTGATTTGTCTGTAAGCCCCGCCCCTTTTTGGGACTTGCTGAGAAATCCCAGAACAAAGACCTGAATAGAGATAAATCCACATCCTGTGATCCTCTTCTTCTTCTTCTTCTCCTGCATGATTAATGTCACTCTCTGCCACCACGCCTCACTGCTGCCTATTTTTAGCTTTCCACGTCAGGGAGCGCCAGCTTCCTTTGTTGGCCTCAGTTCACAAGATGGATGAAATCTAAAAATCCTCCTCCTCCTCCTCCTTCTGCCTCCGTTCCTTCACACACTCTCCTTCTGTTTTTTCCTCCCCGCTCAGGGCTGATACGGAGGTGAACTGAGGTGTGTGGTTTTAATGTTATGACTCTGGATCTGTGTGTAAACAAACCCTCACGCCGCTCTTCATCCAGGTGAAAAAAAAAAACAGACGAGTTTGTAATCCTTCCAATCAGATGTCTAGATCTGATCGCTTCAACTCCAGACACACACATACACACACACACATGTAAAGGAGTGTGTAGCCTGCAGCTCCTTTCTCGTCTCGTCTGTTTCGTAGGTTTTTCAGACTTCAAAGAGCTGCTCAGTTTTAAACGCCTTAATCATTGAGTGCACATCGATCTGTTGAAAAACACGAGAGCGAGAGAGAGAGAGAGAGAGAGAGAGAGAGAGAGAGAGAGAGAGAGAGAGAGATTTATGTCAGACTACATTTTTATTTTTTTTAATATTTGAATTTGAATGTGTTTGCTGCTTCAACATAAACTGTATTATTTGTTGATAAAGCCTTTAATTGATCAGATTATTTTTTCCCATCTCTAGTTTAAATGTCAAAAAATAAAAACATGGGTAAAGTTTGTCTGGAAACTCTTTCGGTGAGCTCCTCACAGGTAAATCAGGAAGTTTTCTGTCATTTCACTTCCTGCGTTTTGGAGGCAGAGGTTAATAAACCACAGAAGAAGAAGAGTGTGTGACGGACAGGCGGTGTGTCGTTATGTAACACACTTCCTGTAAATGTTCGCAGACGTCTCAGATCAAAGATCCGTCCCTGCTTTCTGCTGCAGGCTGAGAATATCACTTAATTTCTCCTCCCACACTCATCCGACGACTAACTATCCTCTATCTGTGTGTTTGTGTGTGTGTGTGTGTGTAGCCTCTGGCAGCAGCTGTATATTCCTGCCAGTTCTCAGCCTGCAGCGTTGTGTTTCTAAACTCTGGCCGTTCTCCGTCTCGTGTTGTGTAAGAGCTGCAGCCCACGCAGATCAGAGACGAACGAGGGAACGAGACTTTTTAACCACTCTCTGTGAACCTTTGTGAACCAGGAGACCAGTTTCTGGAGCTTAAAGTCCAGTGTTGTTCCATTCAGTTCAGCACCTGGACTCTTCTACTACAGAGCCACACTGTTGTCATCTATGCAGGATGTTGTTTGGCTGAAACATGTCAGGTCTTCCTGAAAATCAAAAAGTAACATCATCAGTTGACAAAAAAATGATTTATTGAACATTTCAAGCAGCGTTTAAGATCTGTGCTTCGCCTCTACGCAGACGATACAGTGATTTATATCTGCGGCTGTGTTACAAGCTGCTGTCTCGTCAGGCTGTAAAAAGATGTGAGCGGTTTATTTTCTCTTCCTTTAACACCCTGCGTCCCTTTAATTCTGTCTCTTGATTCACAGATATTCCTCCTACCAGAGGCGGGGCAGGATTTCCTCCCCATCTCTGACAGCTTCTCATGCTCTCATCTCTTTCCCAGCTAAAACACACTCATACACACACACACACACACCACTGCTCTAATAACAGCTTAAATCCCCACAGGAGCACAGAGGCAGAGATTTCTCCCCCTCTGAACATCTGGTTCCCAGCCATGATTCATGGAGGAGCGTCTCCCTCCTCCTCCTCCTCCTCCTCCTCCTCCTCCTCCTCCTCGGCCGTGCTCGGGATGGTATCAGGTTTTGTGGGAAGGGGAAAAAAGACTCTGGTGTCAGTCGTAGCCTCATGGAAAGTTCTCCAGCAGGCCAGGAGCAGGATATGTTTAGATGGTGGTTGATGGGAGGGGGGGGAGCGCATACTTTGGAGAGGGGATGTTTGAGTCCGGGCACTCGGCCAAGAGAGAGAGAGAGAGAGAGAGAGAGCTGGATGGAAGAAGACGAAGAGGAGCCTCTAAAAAAACCCCAACAAATTGGGAAAATCTTGGAGTATCTTATTTTAGCAGTCAGAGATCTGCTTTTTTTTATATAATTTAAAACGAGTGTCACGCAGTGTTCATATGAGCAGCTAAAGAGTCCCTCTGAAGGTGGAGGAGACCAAAAACAGAGGTAAAAGAAAGGATTAAACCAGGTTTATTACTTTGGGTTGTGTAGCATATATTAACCTTTGAATTAATTAGAGCGAGGTTTTCCAAGTACGAGCCGTCTCTCGGACGATTTTCTACTTTGAGTTGAAAGCTAAAATTCAGGTTACGAGCTAGCTTCTGATGCCCCACACAGCGAACGCCACAACATCCGCCCAACATCCCATATCTCACTCACTCACGTAAAGTTCTTAAAATTATTTTATAAAACTTTCAGACTTTATTCAAAGAAAACACCTGGAAAAATGCTGCAACTGGGCGTGCGACAGCGCTGCTACATGACACCTGCTGAACTCATTTCAGAAACAGGCTGAAAGGGAGGATGAAACAGCTGATTGGAGGTTTTTATGGAAAACAGCTGCAGGTGAAAGCGAGGAAAGCCTGGAGAAAAGAGCAAAAATCAGCCAATCAGATTCAAGCATCCAGTTCAGCCTTCCCCAAACGATCCCCAAACTAAACTGAACACTGTACAAAATAAAAACAATATATAATATAATGTACAATATTCACTATTTGCAAGGATTTTTTTTCTTATTTAAAACATGGAAAAAAATGTGTTGTTTCTTTTGGATGGGTGGGTGGAACGGATTAATGGTATTTCAATTCATTTCAATGGGGAAAACTGATTTGACATAGGAGTAGTTTGAGTTCAGTCACGGAACAAATTAAACAAGTAATTGAAGGCTGTAGTTAGCATAAACATGTTAGCAACATAAGAAAAAAAACAGAAGATCTAAACCCAAACAGAGGGAAAAAAGCTGATGGAAATATTCAATCAGACACGAGAAACCTCAGATTAGGTAACCAAAATGTCGTGTGTTGAAAATTGTGAAAATCAATCAATAAATTTCATTTCAGAATAGAATTACAAAAGTCCAGGATTTTTCAACGTTGGAAACTTTTCATGGGAATTCTCAGAATTTATCAGGAATTATCTGTAATTTTCTGGGAACTTTTAGGAATTTATATCATCTGAATTTATCTGTTCATATACACGTATAATCATGAAACCCTTTGTTTTGGTTTCAGCAGACGTGCGTTCAAACATGTCTAATAGAAGGTTTTGTATCAAGTCGATAAAAAAAAAAAAAAATTCAGAACATTCCGAGAAAAAATTTCATGGGAAGTTTTTGAAAAATTCATGTTAAATTTATGGCAACTAAACCCTGAACATTTTCAATATTCCCGAGTTAAAATTCCTGTGGAAATTTCCTGAAATGTTCCGGAACTTTTCCTCCCGTTTGCAGCTCTTTTTCAGAACCACGTTGTTCAAATCACAGAATTCAAAACACAAGAAAAAAATTCTCTGATTGTTTTTTTTCAATCCTCAGTTTTTATTGTCCATTTCTCTGGAAGTCCGTAAAATATAACAAACACTTGGTGGTTCAGTTAGAAGTATGATGGTCCACTGGGTCTGAAGGGCTCTGGTTCGAGGTCTTTATCAGGACAGATCCAGTCTTATTTAAGTCCACATCAGGGACAGTAAATGTTTGTCATCCACCCGTTAGAGTGTCAGACATTCAGACTCGGTGGTGTTTCTCCTGCTGTGTTCTTAATCTGTTAAAACAGAGACGGACTCACTTTTGGGTCAGCCTCCTGTGGACATTTTAGGAACTGCAGTTTTCTGCATCATGGTTTTCTTTTGAGCTCAACTTTACTGTAATATTAATGTAAAAACAAGGCAAATGTTGTGCTGAAGTCTCTGCACGTTGGTCTGTAGCTGTTAAAGCAGCTCTTCACATCCATCAGCTCACCACACGCTGGATGACGCTGGTGTGTGTTATTTTCTGTGTATCCTCAGTGAACTGGGCATCGTTTCCTCCTGCAGAGAGAGAGAGAGAGAGAGAGAGAGAAAATGAAGTGAGGGAGAGGAGGAACGCCAAGCTTCCTCTGCGGTCGACCTACTTTCACCAGGAGCCAACCTCCATGAAGGGGAAAACGGTTCATTTAAAAAAACGACGATTGGAAAGAGATCCTTCGACGGCTCACTGAGAGTTCAGAGGAACCTGAAAATGGGATTTAAATCGCTCTAAATGTGGACGTTTGGGAGCTTCTCCTCTGGAGAGCGTTTGAGCACGTTTTACTTCAACCCCCCAAAAACACAGAATCTGCTGAAACCTCTCAGGGATGGGAGGAAAAGTACAGTCGGTTTGTAATACAATAGAATAGAATAGAATAGAATAGAATAGAATAGAATAGAATAGAATAGAATAGAACGTACTTTATTAATCAACAAATTCAGAAATTCAGGAGCACACACGGTAAATAGTGGAAAAATTCCAAGAATATATAAAAAGTATAATATAATAAACATCAGCTATAGAAAAATGTCCATCAGAGACGACAGCTTGACCATAATCCTCCTGTCAGCCTCCACCTTGACAGAGTCCACAGGGTCCACAGGGTCCACAGGGTCCAGGACTGATCTGGTCTTCTTCACCAGTCTGTTCAGTCTCTCCTGTATCCTGTCCAATCACAGCAGGTGAAATCCTTCAATGTGGTGTTCATCTCTGGTGTTAGCTCTGTTAGCCATGTCTCTGTGAATAGCATGATGCTACTCTCCCAGCATTCCCTCTGGTGCTGCGTTAGCATGGCTAGCTCATCCATCTCATTTGAGACAGATCTTACATTCCCCATAACGATGGATGGGAGGACGGGCTGATGCCGTCTCTTTTTAGCTCGCACCGCAGTACCAGCACATCGGCTGCTAACAGCTGAAGTCTTGTGTGTAAACAATGTAACCATGGTTACATGTAGGATCCCCAGACAAACAGGAACAGAAACGATAAAAACACCCCTGCAAACGCAACCAGTTTGGTGTCAATCGCCAACGAAATGAGCCAAAAACGTCCAGCAGAGACTGATTTCCCGCTCACCACTCTGTGAAAGTGAAAGTAATCAGTCTACATCACAGAATCCCTGAAAACCAGAATCAGAAGTCAGGGACGAGCTCACTTTGGACACCAGGAAGAGTTAAAAGTGACTGAACAGATAAAACTTTAGTAAAAGCATCTAAAGAACAGGATTTCTGAGCTTTTCTTCACTCGTCCTCTAGGGGGCGTGAGGGGTTACCGGGCAGACTTGGCAGTTGTTTGCATAGATTAGTCTCACACCTGCCCGTGTAAACCGCCCACCTGCTCCGACAGACGGCTTTTTCTGGATACATGAAGTTATATTTAAACATCTGAACCCCGACCCAGTGAAACTCAAGACCTGCTGTACCCTTCACACACACACACACACACACACACACACACACACACACACACACACACACACACGCACACACACACTGCAACTTCAGGACTTGTGAGAACCCTCGGTGACATTTTCGTCCCTGACGTGAACCCTGAAGCCGGCCTCAGAGGGAGGGTGTGTAGGTTCAGCTCAACAATCATCTTTTCTGTCACTAACTCTCTCACCTGACGAGAAAAGGGCGAGTTAGCATCTTTCAGTGAGTCAGTATCAAAAGGTGAGTTCAGGTTCAACAGAGAAGAGTAAAAAAAAAATGGGGATGAAAAAGTTTATTTTTGATGGAAACAAGTGAGCGACGTCCTTCAGAGGTGACGACTCAGCTTCCTGTTGGTCTCAGTTTCACTGTAAACAGGTTGATGTGTGTCTTTATTGTTTTGAGTCTTTCTTCTTTTGCATGTTTTTGTTTTGTGGCCTTTTTGTTGTGTTGTGTGACATTGTTCTGTTTATGTTTTGTGTCCTTGTTCTGGTCTTTATTGCTCTGTGTGTATTTTTGTATATTTGTTGTGTCTTTGTTGTGTTGTGTGTCCTTGTTTTTGTGTCTTTGTGTGTCTTTGTTGTGTTTTGTGTCCTTGTTTTTGTCTTTATTGCTCTGTGTGTATTTTTGTATATTTGTTGTGTTGTGTGTCCTTGTTTTTGTGTCTTTGTGTGTCTTTGTTGTGTTTTGTGTCCTTGTTTTTGTCTTTATTGCTCTTTGTGTATTTTTGTATACTTGTTGTGTCTTTGTTGTGTTGTGTGTCCTTGTTTTTGTGTCTTTGTGTGTCTTTGTTGTGTTTTGTGTCCTTGTTTTTGTCTTTATTGCTCTGTGTGTATTTTTGTATATTTGTTGTGTTGTGTGTCCTTGTTTTTGTGTCTTTGTTGTTGTGTCTCTTTTTTAGTACTTCTTGCTGTGGGACTTCCAAGATGCACGGCAAAGACACCCAACAATTAAGATACAAAAAAGACACAACAAAATGGACATAAAAAAACACATCAAAAAGGACACATAAAAAAGGACAAAACAAAAAAAAACAACAAAAATGACAAAAAAACACATAAAAAAGACACAACAAAAAGGACACATAAAAGGACAAAACAAAAAAAACAACAAAATGACATAAAAAACATTAAAAAAGACACAACAAAAAGGACATAAAAAAACACATCTGAAAGGATACATCAAAAAAAGACAAAACAAAAAGGACACACTTGATGTCAAAACACACAACCCTAGAATTAAACACAAATGAATCACAAAGATAAACAACCTCACAACATTGACACAAACAAGACGGCGAAGACACACAAACAAACCTCAACAACACAACAAAGACACAAAGATGCTGAACAAACTCCGGCTTTAAACCCGTCTTATCAGCGCCCGCTCATGTTTCAGTGATGAGTCTCAGCTTCACTGTAAACAGTCAGACAGAGGCTCCTCTCTGTCCTCCTTCAGTTTTATGAAGCTGAAACACAAACTGAAAAACTACAAGAGAGAAAAATATCCAACAAAGTGAATAAATGATGAGTTTAATGATGCTTAAGGTTTTTAAAACCAAGGAGAGAATTCTGTAACTGCTCACTTCGTCATCCTTTTATGGACGTTACAAACCAAATCAACTGCTCTCTTTATTTCCACTGACAGAAAAATTCAACCCCAGAATGTATGTTTACGACCAGATTAATAATGAAGTTCGGTCGGCGTTGATTGGCAGAAAAATTGAGGCTTGATTTGGGAAATGTTCAAATCGTGCTGAAATCTGAAATAATCAAAGAGAATCTGCTGATTTCTGTGATCAACTCCTCACTTTGTTTCACGACGCTTTAACGACCTGAAGGTAACTCGTCCTGTGAGAAATGTCGTCTCGGCTCCATCGGCAGCCCAAAGGTCGGAGGTGTAGAGTTCTCACGATGACCAGATCGAACACAACACCACCCTCCTCCTCCTCCTCCTCCTCTGCTGCTCAAACACATCAGAGCTCTCTGTGAGCCCTTCACTGTACGTCCACATTCATGAACTCACTGATGTGTGTTTACTCTTTTAGCAGCCCGGCTCTGAAACCAGGACAGAATGAGGCTGAGGGCGTTTGACACGGGCCTGCTTGAAAAAAAAAGAAGAAGATAAATCAGCTTCTCCTCCATGATTTTAAAGTAGGGCAGAGCGCCAAACAAGTAAACAAGCCGTGTTTACTGCAGGAAGTGTGGAGAGCGTTTAAAAACCAAGAAGAAGAAATAATTCAGCAGCGGAGAAAGCAGAGGAGGAGGAGGAGAGTCCGCTTCACGGTTTTCATCATCGTTTTCAAATATTTAACACCGATCTTAAAGTCGAAACTAGATCTGAAGGCTGAGACGGTCCAAGGCTTTAAAGCAGTCCACTGGTGGAAAATATCACCCCCCCTCCCCGATTTGATGGATGAACGCACTGAGCGATACGTGAAGACGTTTTTGAAAAGTGAGGACGTATTTGTCAGTTGGTGTTTTCAGGGAGTGAGAGTTCGATTCAGAGCCGACGACAGTTCAGACGTGTGAGGGTGAGAGGAGGGACGGTTCCCAAAGTAAGGGTCGTCAAAGACTCTACAAAAATCAATAAATGATCTACATGTTTCAGCTGTTATTCTAATACTATAAACATAATCAGAATCTATATTTGATATCAAAGCGTGCAAAAAGGAAATGTTTGACCAGGACCGTGGACTCCCGTTTCTTGAACATGTTGGGCCAAATTCTTGGTTCGTCTCTCCTTTGATAGACGTCTGTGGAGAGTTTAACTTCCTTTGACATCTTTCAAAACTCGCAATGTTTCATTTTTCTGAGCATTTCTTCAGTGCAGCGTTCCACTCAGGCACGTGGAAGGGCAGGGAGCTCCCAGGACAAACCCAAATGTAACGTACTGTGTGCAGATGATTGGTTCTTTAGATGAAAGATGAGACCAGATGCTATGCTAATGCTAATTCGCAAGCTCTCCAAATGATGCCCTTATTTGATTCCATCACTCTCTGATTTCCACATGTGCAGCTTTTTGCTTCAAAGAGTCTGTTCCCACTCTAGTCAGTGTGCTCACATCTCCACAGGGGGCGCTGCAGCTCAACAGGAGACCGAACACACCTGGATACGGTTTTCTTCAGACGTTTTATTGATTTCTGTCTTGAAACTGAATTTAAACTTTTTCTTAAAGTGAAAAAAGGAAAAAAACTTCTCTTCTTTGTCCCTCAGGTGCCCCCGTAGTAGTGGTGTGCGATACTGCAAAATTTGGTATCGATCTGATACAAAGTACATACAGGGCCAGTATCACCGATACCGATGCCGATACCGATACCGATACCGATACCGATGCTGATACCAATGCCGATGCCGATACCGATGCCAATGCCGATACCGATACTGATGCCGATACCGATACCGATGCTGATACCAATGCCGATGCCGATAACGATGCCGATGCTGATACGATACCGATACTGATGCCGATACCGATACCGATACAGATACCGATATCGATACCGATATCGATACCGATATCGATACCGATACCAATATCGATACATTTTCACATAGAAAAACAGTTTGTCGAAACTAATCAAGAATGACAAACAACCACTAAAACTAATGTTTTTATTTCCACGAATGAAAGTAAAAATTACTAATTTGTCAGTCAGAAAATAGAAATGTGCTTTAATTTTTTCTGCTTTCATGTGAAACAGTAAATTTGAATATTCACTGATCTGACAATTATTATATTTTAGCATTCAATATATAATTTTGATTAAAGAGCTGCACATTCTGGTGGATTAACCATCATTGAGACATAAAAAATATGTAGGAAATCAGTAATACACTGATAATTTAGGGCAGCGGTGGCAAATAACTTAAGCTGAGTGGTGTTTCAATAAATTTGTCAAGCACTGTTTATGTAACTTTTATATCTTTATGCAGTTACATATTTTCAGTTACAGTAAAATAATTCATTCAGATTTATTTCAACTGGCTGAATTTATTGTATGACTGTCTCAATAGTTCCCTGGATATTATTGGTCCTGCTGAAAGGACTCTGTTAGTGACTCCTGTTTTTAGTGCTGCCACAAAACCTCATTTGTTTTCTGAAAACATCACAGCTCGCAGTATTTTTGGTGTTCAGCTGTAAAATAACACCAAACAATCATCCTCATGTAGAGCAGCAGTGGGCGTCTGAGTGACACGACTGAACGGCAACACTCACAGTCGAGCAGGGGGAGAAGAGAAGCAGAGAAACTGAAACTTAAGTATCAATATTATCATGCAAGGACTGATCAATACCAACACTGGTATTGATATATTGATACTTCTGATCGATCTACCCACCACTACCCTGCAGTATGTTTACATGATTAATAGCTTGAAAACGTCTCTATTTTTCTCTCCCTGATGTTCAGCCTCTGTCTGAAACGTTTGGTTTTAGCTGCTGTCTCTTTAAGGCTCCCCGCTCTACAAACCCCCTTCAATCTGACTGGACAGCCCTCTGGAGGCCTACTGGGGGCAGAGCTATGGACAGACCTTGGTGTTTGAGGCCCTTCTCCTCCTTCAGAGATCCTTATGTGACCTTATCATTTCAGCACGTCTTCCTCATCCAGCCCTGAAACTTCAGATCCTTTTTTTTTTTTTTTTAAAGCAGAATACTCTTGAATCTTTTTGCTGAGTAGTTTCTTAAACAGAAGGAGGACTCTCTAACCGGACTCTCTAATCTTCTGGTGAATCTTGGTGTGAGGTTGTGGCTTCAGATTTAAAGGCGGTTTGGTGTTTCCTCTCTGATGTTCGGACATGTCCGGACTTGTCTTTCTGCCGTCACTGAACCACTTCTTTGACTTTCATGAGCTCTGACGTGCAGGCTGGTGTAACTCTGTGCAGCGGTGTGTTTTCCTGCAGCTCGGCTCGCTGTGCGTCCTCCGTTTAGCGTTGAAACCAAAGACGCCTGACCTGTGCTCATGTAAACCAGCCTGTGAGTCGGTTATACTTAGACCTGGGGGGTCAGCGCTGACTCAAACCCCCCCGCTGCTACACAACACGCTCCCAGCTCAGGTTTCCTCGCCGCTCAGTTTAGCTCAAACGCTATCAGAGGCAGCGGACAGCCAGGAGAGGGGATTTATGGCGAGGATCGGGTGTCGCTCAAGGACAGCTCGCTCCGCTCTACGTGACACCACAGCGACCCGGGAGAAAGAGCCAGGGAACACCGAGGCAGGAAACCTGATCGGGAGCGAGCACCACGCCAACACGTTGAGGAAGCAGAGAGGTTCGGCCTCCAGTCGCTCAGAAAGAGAGAATCAGAGAGCACATCTGGAGGTCAAAGGTCGAGTTTCACGCTGATGATTCTGAGAAACATGAACTGTTAAAGTGTTAAATGTTGATTTTGTCCATTTTTTTAATAATAAATCACGAAGACTGAAACTTCAGCTGTAAAATCTTACAGTAAAAATTAGACTCACCTCATCCTGAACGCCAACATTTAAAGAACGGCAGAGTCACAGCCGTGTTTCAAACACAGAGTCGACATTACAAAATAAAAAAAAAACAAAATAAACCAAACATAACAAGATTAATGTTACAAAAAAAGTCTTAATGTTATCAGATGTTACTACAGGTCAGCGTATCAAATTTTAAAGTTATGAGATTAATTGAAATATGCCTGAAATAAGGTTGTGATGTCATAACATTTAAGCTGAAATAAAGTCGCAAAGATACAAGATTAAAGATGACATTAATTCAAAATACAACAAGATTTAATCTGAAATAGCGTCATTATGTTACGAGATTTAAGTTAAATAAAGTTGTATCTTACAAGATGAAAGATGACATTAGTTCAAAATATAACAAAGTTTCAATCAATTAACTTTTAGATAAAGTCATAATGAAATAAGATTCAAGATGAAATAAAGTTTCACTGTAACAAGATTTAGGCTGAAACGAGGTTTTAATGTTATAAGAAGAGTTGTTTTGTAACATGGTTGAAGATGAAATAAGTTTGAACGGTGCGAGATTGAAAGTCGAAAATAAAGTTGAAATGTAACAAGATTAAATCTTAAAGTCATGTCATGTTGTGAGACCTGATGTGAGATGAAGCTTGTAAAATTTTGCGACACTGAACTTGAAATTGAGTCGTTGAGCTAAAGCTGAACCGAAATCGTAACAATGTAACAAGATTAGAACTAAAACAAACCTGTGATGTTCTGAAATCAAAGATGAAATAAAGTCATAATGTTACTCGATTGAAGATGTCGGAATGTGACGATCGGGGGCGTCGTAGTGGGGGGAAAGTTGGACTGACTACCCAGGGCCTAAATGGGGAGGGGGGGCCTTTAACGAGCCTGAAAAAAAAAAGTGTTTTTCCGATTGCACAGAATGGTTTAGTCCAACCCGTTCCTGATCTGTCAGCAAAGTCGCTAAGTCTGCTTCTGATAAGTGACTTGAATTCGTTTCAAACGAGTACTCGTTACGGATAATGCATTTTTGCCGAGTCCAAGCACAACACGAGGTTTTTTTTAGGATTATTCGTATCCGTGCTAAAAGAATCCTCATTGGGTATCAACAACTACTGTCTTCACTCTTCCTGCTCTGTGATTGGCCAGTCACACACAGCACACCCCCCTCCCTGCACCCACATGCTGCAGCGAGGAGGTGCCTGCTCTCCTCTTTCACACACACACAGACAGGCAGTGAGTGACAGCGACTGCTTCTCTTGCTTGCTTGAGTTGACTGTAGTTTACGTTGCTCTAATCTCTGTACTACTCACTCAGTTTTCTTCTGCTCGTCTCTATTGAGGTTTGTTTGGTATTTAAAGTTACTTCTTCAACTTATTTCCTGTCATACGCGATGCATGTGACAAGACGGGGCTGAAAACGGCTCGTGTCGCGCTGGTCAGTGCCTCTTGCTTCAATTCAGGACCGTTTTTTTTAAGGTTTTCGTTGTCTCGCATCTCTTTAGTTCTTTTTTTATATTTAAAGTTACTTGATTAACTGTTTTGCAACGTACACGCAACGCAAATACAGTGAAAAATACAGTGAACAACAAGGCATATTTTTTAGTTTTTTGCCACCGAATGTTTGCACGAATCACCTATTAAATTTACACAGATCATAAATAAAGAGACAGTCTTTCACACCACTACAGACACATTTTACCAGTTGTACATAAAACATAGCTGAAAATAAATATAGCCATTTCAAATCAATTCTTGCCAGTTTCAGACTTAAGATAATGTTTGGATTTAAATCCCGCCCATTTTCTGACAAAACACGCCCACTTCTGGTTTAGGCCACGCCCCTATGAGTACAGATACGGATACAGATAATATAGATGGATAAACAGATACAGATACAGATAACGGTGTACTCGCTCATCCCTATTATTTGGGCTTTGCTGTTTGATCCTCATCTGACTGTCTTCAATGAGAAACACCAACATGACAACAGGATATGCAGCTTAGATTTTGGGTCAGTTAGCCCGGAAATTTTAAGCACATCTTAAATCGATCTTTCTGAGGAAGTATTTCATTCAACTCTTGTGATTATTTAGTGACTTATTTCAGGGCTGTAAAACCAAGTTATAGTGATTTATGTCTGTTAATGGGTCAATGGGTGATGCTGGGTTGGCCCACCGAGATATTTTTTTCAGAGGACCCAGAATTCCTGGCGACGCCCCTGGTGGCGATATAAAAGATAAAAAGATGCTACAATCTTACGAATTAAAACTAAAGTCATAATTAAACAAGATTAAATCTGAAATAAATTCAAAATTTAATGAGATAGACGTTAACGTTATGAGGTGGGCTTAAAGCTGTAATTATGTTGTAATTTAATGAGATTTAACCTGAAATAAAGTTGAAATAAAGTCGTAAAGTTTCTGTATAAATGTTGAAATATGTCGTAATGTTTGTGAAATTCTCTTTTGTCTTAAGTCCTTCGCAGCTTGCTGTCTCTCTGCTTTCACGTGTTTCGATCTTCTTTGTGTGTGAAGCCTCTCGTTTCTGCCGTTACTTCATTTGTTTCTTTCTGAAGCTCACTGTCCTGGCGTCAGAGTGTTTGCTGCCTTCGTGGTCTCGTGTTTTTTTTTAGTCTCAAACACTCTAAGAGACATCCTCCCTCACGTGAAATCTCAGAGGACGACGTGTGAACGCAAAGTTCTCAATCTGTTCTCTTCAGACTCCAAACAGCTTCTCTGGCACGCTCCTCAAAGAGCAGATATCACAATCTGTGGAGGAATAACGGATACAGGTCGACACGAAAGGAAAAAAAAGAGAAAAAAAAAACAGAAAATTTCCTGGAAGTTGTCAGAGATCTGAGGGTGGAGGAGGATCAGATGAGGAGTTCTTCTTTAACGTCTGATCCTCCTCTTTAATCTGACACCGTGAAAACTGCTGCTCACAGACATCAGTCGGCCTCCTGCTGCTCCACACACACACCTACAGATCTGACTGTGTGTGTGTTTGTGTGTGTTTGTGAGATTCCTGGAAACATCCCGCTGTGCTCGATGAGGAGCTGAGTGTCGGCCAGCTCAGCAGTTCGAGCCGTCGTTCAGTCCAAACTTCGTCCTCTCTGCGTTCAGCGTCTTCTCAGGCGGAGACTCTGAAGGGAGACGGCGATGTAGACGTGACAACCAGGCTCAGAGGAACAAAACAGACTCATCACTACAGTAAACAGAAAAACAATAAACAAACTGAACTCAGAAACAGAAACAGGGAGATATCTAGATGCTTTAGGGTACCTTAAAACGCACCAGTGTCGATTGCTCTAAGACTGCAAGGGAAGCTCAGCTTCCCCTAAAATGTCCCCAAAAATAGTGTTGATATGTATCTGTATCTGTTTGCCCATCCATATTATCTGTATCCGTATCTGTACTCGTATGGGCGGGGCCCGGAAGTGGGCGTGTTTTGTCGGAAATGGGCGGGCTTAAACCCGAACTTTATTTTAAGTCTGAAACTGGCTTTTTTTTTTTTTTTTTTTTTTTTTTTTTAAAGGCTTTTGTGTGATCAGCTATGTATTATGTACAACTGGTAAAAATGTGTATGTAGTGGTGTGAAAGACTGTCTCTTTATTTATGATCTGTGTAAATTTAATAGTTGATTTGTGCAAACATTTAGTGGCAAAAAAATAAAAAATATGCCTTGTTGTTCACTGTATTTTCAAAAACACTGTTGCATCTTTCTGTTTCTTTCTCACCAGCCAAACTAAAATCACGCAGCCAGTTTAAAAAAAAAAAAAACAAAAACGCGACACAAGGAGTTCACAGCTTTAAGCCGTCAAATGTGTTGCGTGGACGTTGAAAAACAGTGAATCAAGTAACTTTAAATATAAAAAAAAGAACTAAAGAGATGCGAGACAACGAAAACCTTAAAAAAACGGTCCTGAATTGAAGCGAGAGGCACTGACCAGCGCGACACGAGCCGTTTTCAGCCCCGTCTTGTCACATGCATCACGTATGACAGGAAATAAGTTGAAGAAGTAACTTTAAATACCAAACAAACCTCAATAGAGACGAGCAGAAGAAAACTGAGTGAGTAGTACAGAGATTAGAGCAACGTAAACTACAGTCAACTCAAGCAAGCAAGAGAAGCAGTCGCTGTCACTCGCTGCCTGTCTGTGTGTGTGTGAAAGAGGAGAGCAGGCACCTCCTCGCTGCAGCATGTGGGTGCAGGGAGGGGGGTGTGCTGTGTGTGACTGGCCAATCACAGAGCAGGAAGAGTGAAGACAGTAGTTGTTGATACCCAATGAGGATTCTTTTAGCACGGATACGAATAATCCTAAAAAAAAACTCGTGTTGTGCTCGGATTCGGCAAAAATGCATTATCCGTAACGAGTACTCGTTTGAAACGAATATCCAGCTCATCCCTATAGAATACCTTCATCTTTTGTTCTGAATCAGCTACTTATCACAGGTAACTGGTGCCACTTCCTTCTCATTCATCCCCGCAGCGTCTCAGCGCTTTAACACAGTCGGACGCTGAGCGTCTTCAGACTTCAACAGTGTAGGGTAGAGTGGGTTGTTCCACTGCTGAAACTGGACGGTCATTGGATAAACACTGGGCTTTGTCCCGCCCATCGGACGCTCAGCGTCTCTGGGGGTCTATGAGGCAGTGGGCTGGCCTGGACGCTCAGCTTCTGCATGATGATTGGATGATCTTTCTGAGGCTGAATCCCTTTTTGATTGACAGTGAAATGAGCCAATCAGCGATCTTGAAGTAAAACTCTCTACCGGAGACTTTCTAACTTCTACATTCAGTTGTTCTGGACTGATCCAGAGGCTTTATCGATCCCCAGCGAGTTTACCTTTCTTAAAAACGACGAGCGTCGTGTTTGAAGATTCACTCTCTTTTCCTTGAAAAAGAACGGAGGGTAGAATTTACCTTTAAATAAATAAACAAATTTATGATGTAGGCCAGAAAAAAATGGAGCTTCCCCTCCTTGACTGACCAGCAGCCGCCACTGAAACGCACCCAAAATAAAAAATAAATAAATTAACAAATAATAAAATGTAGCTAAAATAATGTCAGCAAACTAGAGATGAGCCGGATATTCGTTTCAAACGAGTACTCGTTACGGATAATGCATTTTTGCCGAATCCAAGTACAACACGAGTTTTTTTTAGGATTATTCGTATCCGTGCTAAAAGAATCCTCATTGGGTAGCAACAACTACTGTCTTCACTCTTCATGCTCTGTGATTGGCCAGTCACACACAGCACACCCCCCTCCCTGCACCCACATGCTGCAGCGAGGAGGTGCCTGCTCTCCTCTTTCACACACACACAGACAGGCAGCGAGTGACAGCGACTGCTTCTCTTGCTTGCTTGAGTTGACTGTAGTTTACGTTGCTCTAATCTCTGTACTACTCACTCAGTTTTCTTCTGCTCGTCTCTATTGAGGTTTGTTTGATATTTAAAGTTACTTCTTCAACTTATTTCCTGTCATACGCGATGCATGTGACAAGACGGGGCTGAAAACGGCTCGTGTCGCGCTGGTCAGTGCATCTTGCTTCAATTCGAGACTGTTTTTTTAAGGTTTTCGTTGTCTCGCATCTCTTTAGTTCTTTTTTTATATTGAAAGTTACTTGATTAACTGTTTTGCAACGTCCAGGCAACGCATTTGAAGGCTTAAAGCTGTAAACTCCTGGTGTCGCGTTTTTTTTTTTTTTTTTAACTGGCTGCGTGATTTTAGTTTGGCTGGTGAGAAAGAAACGGAAACAGTGTTTTTGAAAATACAGTGAACAACAAGGCATATTTTTTATTTTTTTGCCACTGAATGTTTGCACAAATCACCTCTTAAATTTACACAGATCATAAATAAAGAGACAGTCTTTCACACCACTACATACACATTTTACCAGTTGTACATAATACATATCTGATCACACAAAAGCCTTCAAAAAAAAAAAAAAAAAAAGTTTCAGACTTAAAATAAAGTTCGGGTTTAAGCCCGCCCATTTCCGGACAAAACACGCCCACTTCCGGTTTAGGCCACGCCCATGCGAGTACGGATACGGATACGGATATTATGGATGGGTAAACAGATACAGATACAGATAATGGTGTACTCGCTCATCCCTACAGCAAACAATTTCAAACTCTTACCAGCCAACAAAGGATACTCTGATACAGATATTAAGGGCTGTTTATAAAAACTGGGAACTGTTTTTCATGGGTTCCTCCAACAGCCTCAGGGGGAATCTCAAGACGGACTTTGAGGAAACTGGAAAACTTCAAGTAGACCTAAAGAACCTAGACCTAAGAAGACCTAAAGAAGGTTGCTTACTGTCACGATGACTCAGCAAAAATGAAATCCATGAACAGACAGATTCTTGTAAATAGATGATTTAGACCCTCAGGGGTCCCCAGATACAGAAACTTGAGGGTACTTTGAAATCAGATAAATAGACAAAACCCTTAAAAAGCTTTAAATGAGAACCCTGGGATGGATATTTAAGGTACCCTGATATGGACACGTCCTCTTTACAGAACAACAGCTGACAGAAAACATTTCAAATCCAAGACCTCATGGCCCTGTTGGTGGTCTAGATAAAGAGATCAGAGGACACCTGTTTGCTCCACACCTCTCAGATCAGGGGGGCGATCAGCCGGTGGAAGCCTGGACACGAGCTGACGTTTCTGGGATACTTTGGACGAGTGTTACCCTGAAAATAACCACCAGCCTCCCCCGGCAACAGCCCCCTGTTTACACGCAAACATCTCACACAGAGCCTGGAGACGACCTTTTCCTCACCTTAACACACACACACACACACACACACACACACACACACACACACACACACACACACACACACACACACACACTTCAAACACAGACATGATAAGACATGTCAGCCCACACATGGAAACAAAAACACGGCTTCCACACACCATGAACACATGAACTCTCCTTGGATGAAACGTGAGCTGGTGCCACACACACACACACACACACACACAAACACACACATGTCACATATTCAGCATACACCTCCTCATCAGTCGAAGCGTAAGTGTGACAGTCACCCTGCAGGCGTCTTTAACAGCTGCCGGAGTGCAGAGCCATAAATAAACATGGCGACAAATATGAGTATACACGCACACACACAGAGAGAGAGAGAGATAGAGAGAGAGAGAGAGAGAGAGAGAGAGAGCTGCCTGAGGCCTTGTGGGAGTTTGCTGACTGGAGACGATCAAAGAAAATACAGAACGCAGAGATTCATTCATGAGTGTGTTTGCTTGTGTCGGGTGTCAGAGGTCAAAGGTCAAAGGTCAGGCTGAATGAACCAGTTTGTACCACAGGCTGTTTGTTCAGTGTGTTACACCCCTCCACGGTCTCAGGACGGCCATTTTTGAGCCTCAAATTCTGAATTTTGAGCATCTTTCTCTTGATTTCAGGAGCCGGAGGGAACGATGGAGTCTGGACTCACTAATCAAAGTCAAAACAAGGTCATAATGAAACCCTAAAAACTGACCCAAAATCCCACTGGAGTAAAATCCAAATATTATTCTTTGTTTAACCCAGCTTTAAGTTGAATTAAAGTTCATATGTAAAGAAATCTAAGTTGAAAAACGTCACAAAATAAAATAAAAAAAAATCTAAAAGTTACGAGATTAAAGTTCAAATAAAATCTCGATATTAACATTTAAATTGAAACAAAGTTTTAATGGTACAAGAATAAAGCTGAGATGAAGTTGTGATGTAACGAGGTTAAAGCTGAAGTAACCCTAACCCTAACCCTAACCCTAACCCTAATCCAGTTAAAGGAGTAATGTCACAAACTAAAAGAAGTGAGAGATTGAAGTCAAAATCAAACTGACAGAACTTCATCTGATTTACATTTTGAGTTTAAAGCTCAGTAAAGTCATAAAGTATCAGATCAAACTCCACAGTTTCAGTGTCGGATCAAATCTGTGAAGTTAGAGTCGAGATGTTTGTGGTTCTCAACACTGAAATGAAGAAATAACGTTAATATTTAAAATTCAAAATAGCAATCATGTTTAGATTTCAAAGTCGAAATAAATTCATAATGTTACAAACTGTAGCGGAGCCGGTGAGGGGGGGCCCACGGTCACGAAGGGGCCCATCACAAGACCGGTGGCGAAAAAAACAAAAACAACGTAAAGTCTGAAAGTCCGTCTCTTACTGCTGTGTTTGTAAGGATATAAGTGTGAGAATAAACGCAAATATAAGTGGAAAAAACAATCCAGATCAGAGCGTTTCTGAAATACCATGAGGAGGTAGCCTAATGTGACGTCATACTTACCATGTCAACCTCTCTTGCGCTGTCTGTCAATCTTTCTCTCTCTCTTCCTGTGGGGCGCGGTCTTTTTCCACCGTGGTCTCTGAGTGTGCAGTTAGCCCTCGTTACTTACTCTGTGTGTGTTCGCTTAAGCAACTCAACCCCCAACCATGGTGCTGAAACAGCCTATCAGCAGTTGTGGTGCTAGATTATCAGCAGGTCGCTGTTTAATGATAAATCCGTGGCGCTGTCCATGGTGCTGAAATAGCGCACATTGTACTGCACAACTCATCGTAATCCACACTCTCTCCATTTTGCCCTTCTGTCTCCGTTTCCCAATATTAACTCTACTAACTGATTAGCTGTGTCTTTAGATGCTGTCACTGCACAGCGTCTAATGTTGGGTTTACTTTGTTTTACAGAATATCTGGACGTTTACGAAGCAAACTGAGTCTCTTTGTTGAGCTATGATTTTCTTTAATATTTTGATGGTTCAAAGTGTGAGACTTTTTTTAAATTTACGAAGCTAAAGCCGTTCATTCAGTCCCTTTTGGCAGCGGTAAATACAGCTCAAATCCACATCGGATCCATAATGTGAAATGTTAACAAGTAAAATAGCCAATACGCTATCAGGGCCCACTACAAGTCCCCGCCCCCTCTGCAATGTGACACTGGCTTCGCGCCTGGTTACATACTTATTGCAAAATAAAGTTGTGATAAACTTGTAATAAAGTTTTAATCTACAGAATCAATGTTGGATTATATTTGTTAAATTATGAGTCAAAGTCATATTAGCGTTATGATGTTACAGGTTTCTGGTTCACACGCTCAGCTCTGGATGTTGTTGAATGTTGAACGATATTGCCGATATTGAATTTTAGTTGTGGCTCCATTATTTAGATGGAAAACTGAATTTAAAACGAAGCACTTACGAAGGTTTTTCCTTCCTGTTTACATTCTTGCTTGTGTTGTACGTCGCTAAATTATGCTAAATGCTAAATGATGCTAAATGCTAAATGATGCTAAATGCTAAATGAAATTGTAGAATTCTGCTACAGAGCCCCGCTGTTGTAACACGTCCAGGAACATTATTCCCAAACTGTTGGACTGTTTGCTCACGCGGTCTCTTACAGAGTCCTTTTTAGACCCGGTCATGTGACCTGTTGATTTAAGCAGAGCAGATAGTTTTCATTCCTCAGTTTTAGTATCACTGAAGCTTTTCTGGCTTTGAAAACGACCCCTAACGATGTGTTTCTCCTGGTTCTGGACTCTCTAACGTGTCCGTAGTCGTCACGTTTGTGTCGGAGTGATTTTCGTTTGACAGTTTGTTGATTTGATCGACGTTCCTCATTCAGACGCGTCCTCGCTCTGATCTGTTTCAGACTGACGATGAGAGATAATGTTTTCATCCATGCTTCACCTCATGAGGGGTGAAGCATCAGCTCTCTCTCTCTCTCTCTCTCTCTCTCCCTCCAAACTTTATGGCCTACTTTTCCTGCACTTTGAAAAATTGTCTTTGGCGAGCATCGGATGAAAGTTGTTGGGGGGAGAGAGCGGGGGAGGCGGGGGAGTGCTGGGCAGAGGAAGCGAGTGAAGGCTTGCCCCTTTATCTTCCTGCCCAGACCTCCATCATGTCTCCCTCTCTCTCTCTCTCCCTCTCTCTCTCTCTCTCTCTCTCTCTCTCTCCCTCTCCCTCTCTCTCTCTCATGTCATGAGATTACTCATCGGCATAAATTCTTACATCCCGAATGAAAAACAACGGCGAGGTTTTTATGTGACAGACGGCTCTGAAAGTCTGATGAAACAGTCGGAACACAAACAGACTCTTTGATGCCGTTTCTCATCTGCTGGGAAATATTCACACACACACACACACACACACACACACACACACACACACACACACACACACACACACACACAGACTTTAAAGAGTTAAGAAGGTGGTTAGGAGTGTGTACAGATACAGAGTCTTGACCCAGTCTGTGAACCTGAAGCTTTTAGTTTGATTCGACTCCAGAAATGTAAAAACCTCCAGCTGAACCAGACACTCTTTTTCTAAAGGCAGCGAGAACGTCAGAGTTTCAGACACTTTTTCAGGTTTTCTGCTGTAGCTAACAGCAACGGCACCACACAGCTGAAGATATTCATTTCATCACACCGAGTTCTTTAACGTCCAATCAGCTCCCAGAGAAACAACCAGCAACAAATACACACAATAAATACACACAACATGACAACAAATACACACAACATGACAACAAATACACACAACATGACAACAAATATACACAATAAATACACACAACATGACAACAAATACACACAACATGACAACAAATACACACAACATGACAATAAATACACACAACATGACAACAAATACACACAACATGACAATAAATACACAACATGACAAAAAAATACACACAACATGACAACAAAAACACACAACAAATACACACAACATGACAATAAAAACACACAACATGACAACAAATACACACAACAAATACACACAACATGACAACAAATACACACAACATGACAACAACTACACACAACATGACAACAAATACACACAACATGACAACAAATACACACAACATGACAACAAATACACACAACATGACAACAAATACACACAACATGACAACAAATACACAACATGACAACAAATACACAACATGACAACAAATACACACAACATGACAACAAATACACACAACATGACAACAAATACACAACATGACAACAAATACACACAACATGACAACAAATACACACAACATGACAACGAATACACACAACATGACAACGGATACACACAACATGACAACAAATACACACAACAAATACACACAACATGACAACAAATACACAACATGACAACAAATACACACAATAAATACACACAACATGACAACAAATACACACAACATGACAACAAATACACACAATAAATACACATAACTTGACAACAAAGACACCACATGACAACAAATACACACAATAAATACACACAACATGTAAAAAAACAAAATACACAATAAATACACACAACATGACAACAAATACACACAACATGACAACAAATACACACAACATGACAACAAATACACAACATGACAACAAATACACACAATAAATACACACAACATGACAACAAATACACACAACATGACAACAAATACACAACATGACAACAAATACACACAATAAATACACACAACATGACAACAAATACACACAACATGACAACAAATATACACAATAAATACACACAACATGACAACAAATACACAACATGACAACAAATACACACAATAAATACACACAACATGACAACAAATATACACAACATGACAACAAATATACACAATAAATACACACAACATGACAACAAATACACACAACATGACAACAAATACACACAATAAATACACACAACATGACAACAAATACACACAACATGACAACAAATACACACAATAAATACACACAACATGACAACAAATACACAATAAATACACACAACATGACAACAAATACACACAACATGACAACAAATACACACAATAAATATACACAACATGACAACAAATACACACAATAAATATACACAACATGACAACAAATATACACAATAAATACACACAACATGACAACAAATACACACAACATGACAACAAATACACACAATAAATACACACAACATGACAACAAATACACACAACATGACAACAAATACACACAATAAATACACACAACATGACAACAAATACACAATAAATACACACAACATGACAACAAATACACACAACATGACAACAAATACACACAATAAATACACACAACATGACAACAAATACACACAATAAATATACACAACATGACAACAAATACACACAATAAATATACACAACATGACAACAAATACACACAACATGACAACAAATACACACAATAAATATACACAACATGACAACAAATACACACAACATGACAACAAATACACACAATAAATATACACAACATGACAACAAATACACACAATAAATACACACAACATGACAACAAATACACACAACATGACAACAAATACACACAATAAATATACACAACATGACAACAAATACACACAACATGACAACAAATACACACAATAAATATACACAACATGACAACAAATACACACAATAAATATACACAACATGACAACAAATACACACAATAAATACACACAACATGACAACAAATACACACAACATGACAACAAATACACACAATAAATACACACAACATGACAACAAATACACACAATAAATACACACAACATGACAACAAATACACACAACATGACAACAAATACACACAATAAATACACACAACATGACAATAAATACACACAATAAATACACACAACATGACAACAAATACACACAACATGACAACAAATACACACAATAAATACACACAACATGACAATAAATACACACAATAAATACACACAACATGACAACAAATACACACAACATGACAAAAAATACACAACATGACAACAGAGACACACAACATGACAACAAATACACACAACATGACAACAAATACACACAACAAAGACACACAACATGACAACAAAGACACACAACAAATACACACAACAAAGACACACAATAAGACAAAAATACACAAAACAAAAACACACAACATAAACACATCAAGAAAACAAAACAAACAGAAAAACAAACACAGGGAACAAGAGGAGAAGAAAACTTCTTTAAAGATGTCTGATGGACTGAGGTCTACAGAAGAGGACCAGGAGGAGGATCAGGTCTGGTGTTGTTCTCCACACAGACTGTTTTGCATGCATGCTCCTGATTGGTCGATATAACTCAGACCACAAACAGAAACCAGAACACTTCTGGTCCTGAAAGCTTTGAAAGTTTTATTTTTACCAAAAGACAAAGAAGCAGCAGCGACCCTGTGGATTCTCTCATTTATCACACACACACACACACACACACACACACACACACACACACACACACACACACACACACACACACACACACACACACACACCTGTGGCCCACCTCCCAGCACACAGCTGGCTGTCTTCACCTTCTGTCACCCTCCCACCACTTCTCCTCCAACAAACACACACTCTTCATCACCCCTCCTCCTCCTCCTCCTCCTCTGTCCTTCATTGTCCTCACGTTTGAGCCCCTCCCATCGTCGCCAAAGCAGCTGTCGCCATGGTAACTGGCTGGGATCACACCCACCTCTGAGATGGATGAGGCGTTGGAGGAAGGCTGAGGAGGAGGAGGAGGAGGAGGAGACAGGACTCTATCTGAGAGAAGACGATGATGTAGATGAAGAGGAGGTCCCTCAGAGGTCAGGAGGGAAAACAGACGCCACCTGCTGACACCTTGACCTTTGACCTCTTTGATCTGGAGTTACACCAGCCAGCTGAAACAAATCCATATCAGCTTCACCGACACATTCAGTTTCTGTTTTCATCTCTGAATCACAACACGTGTTCACGACATGCCGGAGAAAAAAAACCCAGACACTTCCTTCTGCGCTTCGTGTTTTTTATTCGTCTGTGAAACGATCTCAGTTCATCCCT
The DNA here is from genome assembly GCA_030710495.1 of Labroides dimidiatus. NCBI lineage: Eukaryota > Metazoa > Chordata > Actinopteri > Labriformes > Labridae > Labroides > Labroides dimidiatus. The sequence continues at coordinate 37,602,743 of CM061145.1, read as the reverse complement.
GGTTTCCTCTCTCAGGAGTTATTTTTTTTCCGCCAGCTCATCAGTAAAAGTTTGGATCAAACCTCTGTACTGTCACCTCGTCTTTATCTAAAGTCTGTCGACAGGCGCAGGCGTATCGACGTCTCCGTCATGTTTCAGATCTGGTCAGATCAAGAAGCGGCCACCTCAACGAGGGAATCAATGCGGTCTCCATGGCAGCGCTGCTGTAAACGTTGTTTTTCAGCTCGTCCCCAGCTGACTGGCTGAGTCTGTATCGACCTGACGCCGACAGGCTGCAGGAGAGAGCGTCTGCCCCCTGCATCAGAGAGACAGGAGACATCAGACCGTTTGACTTTATCAGAGTCAGACACGACGACACTCACGGATACAGAATTATTTAAGGCAGACGAACATCAGTTAAAGGGAGAGTTCAGTGTTTTTGGAGAGTGGTTGTATTAGTTACATGTCTCCATGTCAGTCAGTTTGGCTTTTCTGAAATAAAAATATAGAACAATGAAACAATTGATGTAAAATAAAAACAATCATGTAATAATTGTTGGTCATTTGTAGGTTCCTTTGCTTGGTTTCATCCCAAACCAGCTCCACCATCACGGTTCCTCCTCCATGTTTCCATCTGATGTCTGAGGAACCATCCTTTCCTTCGCCTGCTCGACGTTCGGAGAAGAGTTCAGACTTTGGTTCATGAGTCCACAGCTCCATCTTGGGGTCTTCAGTAGTCCCTTGGTGGTGTCTGATGGTCCAGTCAATCAATCAATCAATCAATCAATCAGTCTTTATTTATATAGCGCCAATTCATAACAAACGTTATCTCAAGACGCTTTCCAGGCGTTAACAGGTCTAGACCTGTAAATGGTAATAAAATTTTATTAACAGAAACCCAACATCAAGACAAGATAAGAAGTCTTATCTCATCTTAACCCACCATGAGTACAGCACTTTGCAATATTTAGCAAGTTACAATGGCAAGGAAAAACTTCCCTTTAACGGGCAGAAACCTCGGACAGAACCCGACTCATGTTAGACAGACATCTGCCTCAACTGTGTTGGGATTAGAGAGGGGGGGGGCAGAGAGACAAAGACACAGGGAGACATAAACACAGAGTCCATATTTCTGTGTTGTAGTGATGACGATGGAGAAACTGTAACTGTAAGAAGCCGTAGCAGCTGGAGTCTGTCAGGTCCATGGCAGCAGGCCGTCCACAGCAACAATCTGAAGGAACCTAACAGACAAACTCAGAGACTCCCAGAGAGATCCATGGTCCAGCCTCTTCTTCTTCTTCTGACTCTGTCTCAGTGATGGAGGTCTTTCTTTCTGCAGTCTGACCTTCAAAGCTGCATCTCAAAGTCTTCACAGGAACTCAAACTCAGACTGGGACTCTACCACCTCTTTGAAGCTGTGGACCTGGTTTGGCTCTTCCAGACCTCTTCCTGTCAGAGTTTCCAGTGCCAGTTCCTGAGAGTCTTTGGATGCTGAAGGAAACCCTCCTCCCTGAGCTCACCTTGACTTTCTTTGACTTCATTTCTCTGGAGTAAAGACCTGTTTCTGTCTCTCTTTCTTCATCAGTCGTCTTTTCCTGATCGCTCACCACAAGGGTCTGGTCCCATGGTCCCAAACAGAGATTGTTGGAAGGAACCAAGAAATCTTGGGACACCTGGAGGAACTGGTAGCACCAACTTTCAAGGCTCGATCAATCTCCATAACTGCAGAACAGCAGCTTTAAGTTGTCAAGGGGACGTTTTGGGTGGTTATGAAATGTTTGTTTTCAGTTTTGGGTAACCTTACTGCTTAATCCCTTTGTGCCATTTCAAGCTACTTGAACTTTATTCTTCATGGTCTAAAAGAACTGAACAGTTGGACTCTGCTAGAATACAGAATGAAGCATGTAGACATGAATCCATAGAGGACCTAGATTAGAGCCCTGAGGGACTCCAGAGGTCAGTTTATGTCACCAGAGGAGAGCTGGTCATCACATTTTTCAGATCAGACTTTTACTTTGTGTCGTTTTGCCTTCTGAACATCTTCCAACACGACTTACTCGTCCTGATAGGAAGAGTTCAGAGCCCCAAAGTCCCATAAAATGATCCTTTTTATCTTCTGAGGACGAGATAAAAAAAAAGATTATCACCTCTGTGGGGCTTCAGTGACTCTGATACAGTTTCTCACCTTTATTCTTCTAGCGGTTCATCGGACTTGAACGCTTGTTGTTGTGATCTCTGTATCGGTTGAGTTCGGACGCTCCTAAAAGACAAAGAGTTGACCTCCATCTGTGATGTGTTTGTGTGTTTGAAAAGAAAAGAAAGCAGTGTTATCTGGACGGCTGACCTTTGACCTCTGTAAACTGGACGCTCCTCGGTGTCTCTGCATGTAACAAAAACCAAACAGCAGCTGTGTTGTGTTTCCGAGCCCCCCCCGCAGAGAGAAAACATCTCTCCCCAGAGCGACGTGGATCAGGTCCAAATGTCTAGATGTTCACTTGGCTCAGTTTGAGGGAGATCTCCCATGAACCTTTGCTTCTGTCAGAGTCTGAGTCGACTTTAATTCACATTAATAGACGATCTTTCACACTAATTGAGCTCCTGTGGTGTTTACAGTCATGGTTTTGGGACACAGGAAGTGACTCCGTCGCTCCATCGCCCCTGAAGTCAAGGTGAACAGCAGCTCCGTCCGTCAGGACTCCAGAGGCATCAATCAGCTTGATGATGGCCTTGCTCTCAGCCCGTCCGGACCAGCGACAGAAGGCTGCAGCAGCCGGGTCATAAACCTGCCAGCAGCCCAGGGCTCCCACGGCGCCGACACATCACCGTGTTTAAATCCTCCGCCGTTTAAACCGGAGCTGTTTGGGCCTCAGAGCCACTTTGTGTCGCGCGGATTTATGAGCTTGTTTGAGTCTGATGAAAGGCGGGACGGCCAGAGGACGACACAAACCCGCCAACGGAAACAAGACTCTGCAATGGGGACCAATGAAGTCTGTGTAAGGATGGAGAGAGAGAGAGAGAAGGAGAGAGAGAGAGAGAGAGAGAGAGAGAGAGAGAGAGAGAGAGAGATTGTGTTTGTTCAGATGCAGGGTGACGGAGGACATGGAAAGCCAACAGGACGCCTCAATAAACCAACAACACCGACCTGCGACTATCTGTGTGTGTGTGTGTGTGTGTGTGTGTGTGTGTGTGTGTGTGTGTGTGTGTGTAACAGCAGGTGGTATCTGGATCACCTTCCCAAAGAGAAAAGAAAAGTCAGTTCAAATCTTGTTGGGGTTTGTGTTGGGGTGGCGGTGGTGCGTTCAGAGTCACTCTACAGGACTTCTGGGATCAAACCTTCGGAGAAGCCACTTCCTGTTGGGGATAATACCGAGAATATGTAGTCTGGTACCTGTGAGTCAGCTGAACTCTACTTGTTACCCTCTGCTCTTGTTGCAGCGAGCAGTTTCCTGTTCGGAGATGTTTGAAAGTCAGACGTGGAGCGGACGTAATGAAGTCGTTATTGTTCACGACGAGTGATCTGCAGCTTCCCGCCATGAGCGGCCGTAAAAATGACGGACGTGACTCGCAGAGGACGGGGAAACAGATGATCAGGGCGCGGAGTTAATGAACGAGCGGTCAGTGAAGGTGAACAGCTGCTTCGGCCTCAAAGAACAGAGAGCAGGCCTCGACTCACGCCGGATGAGTCCTGGCTCCGACAGGTCGCAGTCGCCTTCCTGGAAGTTTTGATGAACTCTTTGATGTCTTCTCAGAGTGTAACTGTGGTCAAACAATCAAAGAACAACGTTATCTTTGTTTGTTTCACTGCTTTGAGGTCATTCGCCTAAATATGACTAAAGATCTGTATTCTTTTTGTTTTACTGAATTGGAGGATAGGTGTCCGTGTGACTCCCCCCTCCTCCCTCTCTCCTCCCTCTCTCCTCCCTCTCTCCTCCCTCTCTCCTCCCTGTGGGGGGGCTCTGGTTCTGGGGGTAAACCTCTTGTTTCTTCTCTGGAGAAAAAGCAAACACTGATGGGGATGCAGAGGACGGTCACGTCTTCCTGTGATCGACTCCTCCAGGAAAAACATTCTGCAGCAGCGTCCTGCAGAGTCCGGGGCTGTGAACCTGCTCCTCTCTGCAGGACGTCTTCACCCCGTCATCCACAGAATAACCCTCTCTGTCGCTCTTCACATCTGAGGAGCTTATTCCGGAATAAGTTCATTAGAAACATGCTCGTTTGGACACTTCTACATCTAAAATGAAAGCCAAACGCTCACACTGCTGTATTGAAGTGAATCTTCTGTCTCCCGCAGTGATTCTGGGCTGTTAGACGTTCAAACTTCCTGATGCTGATGTCTGGATGTGTCTCTGCCGCCTGTTCTCTCACATGTTGTTTCACAGACTGAGTGTGAACGAGCAGAGAACTCTGACTAAACTGATTAAAATGATCTTTAGTCAGAATAAACATTAAAGAGATGAAAAAAAAAAACAACATCAAATGAGAAAACACCAGAGTCACGCCGGATTTATCCTGCCAAGCATGTCGGCATCAAAAGGCTTTTATTTTGGCGAGACGTGTCAGGGGCTGTGTAGTTCTGCCAGAAGAGCCTCCAGCAGAGAGAGCAGAACGTTCTGCTCGGTTTGCATCAGAGTTTCATCAGGTGTTTCCAAAGCAACGCAGAAATCTGAGCGTAAAACACACACCATGCCTCAAACGTGTGCAAGCCTGCAGCAGGGGGGCGCTAAGGGGCTGGGGGGGGCTGGGGGGGCTGGGGGGGGGTGCCATCATCACACGGCGAGGATCAATAACAACATGAAGAAACAAACTCAGGACGAGTGTGTGAGAACAAAGAGCTCTGATTTTATATTTCAGCTCGTAGATCATTTGAACCTACGAGTCACATCAGGTGAGCTCGTTCTCTTCTTCACACCAACCAGACAAAAACTTCCCCCCAAAAATGAACTCACGGTTTGGTTTTCAAAATGGAAAACAGTTCATAAATAAATGACGACAACAAGGCCACAAATTTTAAAGGTGATTGATCCTCGAATACAGTGATGTTTGTGACTCTTTAAAGCTTCTTTTTGGTTATATTTTGTCTCTTTGTGGTTGTTTTTGTGTCTCTTTGTAGTCGTTTTGGGAAATTTTGGGATAATTGTGAGTCTTGATGGCTCTTGTGGTTTTTTTTTTGTGGTTAAAAACAATCTTTTGTGAAGATTGTTTCTCTTTGTAGTTCTTTTGTGTCTCTGTGGTTGTTTGGATCTTTTTGTAGATTTTTTTTTGTCTTTTTGTAAAGTTTTTGTCTTTTTGGCTGTTTGTATCTTTTTGTTGTTTGTGTCTCTTTGTAGTCGTTTTAGGAAATTTTGGGATTATTATGAGTCGTGATGGCTTTTGTTTTTTGTTGTGGTTAAAAACATTCTTTTGTGTCTTTTTGTTGTTGTTTGAGACTTTTTGTAGAGTTTTTTTGTCTTTTTTGTAAAGTGTTTTTTGTCTTTTGTATAGTTTTTTTGTCTTTTTGTAAAGTTTTTTATGTCTTTTTGGCTGTTTGTATCTTTTTGTCGTTTTTTTTTGTCTTTTTGTTGTTGTTTGTGTCTCTCTTTGGTCATTTTGTATCTTTGAGGATTTTTTTGTATCTTTTTGTGTCTCTTTTTAGTCATTTTGGGAAATTATTGGGATTATTGTGAGTCTTGATGGCTTTTATGGGGTTTTTTGTGGTTAAAAACGTTCTTTGGTGGAGATTGTCTCTCTTTATGGTTGTCCCGTGTCTCTGTGGTTGTTTGTATATTTTTGTAGAGTTTTTTTTGTTTTTTTGTATAGTTTTTTTTGTCTTTTTGTAAAGTTTTTTTTACGTCTTTTTGGCTGTTCGTATCTTTTTGTTGTTTTTTTGTCTTTTTGTTGTGGTTTGTGTCTCTTCAGCTGTTTGGTGTGTCCTGGTAGTTAATTTGTCTCTGTGCTTGTTTTGCTTCTTTTTATGGATGTTTTGTGTCTCTTTGAGTCACTTTGTTGTTGTTTGTGTCTCTCTTTGGTTATTTTGTCTCTTTGCGGATTTTTTTGTATCTTTTTGTGTCTCTTTGTAGTTCTTTAGTGTATCTGTGGTGGTTTTAAGTGTTTTTGTAGTTGTTTTATATCTCTTTTAGTCTCTTTGTTGTTGTTTTGTATTTTCTTGAGTCTCTTTATGACCATTTTGTTCCTCTTCAGGGTAGTTTGGTTTTTCTTTGTGCTGTTTTATCTTTTTTTGATCTTGTTTTTTGTCTCTTTGGTTATTTTGTGGCTCTTTGCAGATTCTTTGTATCTTTTTGAGTTCCTGTGGATTTTTTTTTAATCTTCTTAAGTCTCTTTGTAGTTTTTTCATGTCTCTTTGTGTCTCTCTTTGGTTATGTTGTGTCTCTTTGTGGTTAGTTTGAGTTTCTTTGGGGTTTTCTCCTGTTTTTTTTTGTTTGTTTGTTTGTTTTTTTGTTTATTTGTGTCGTTTTCAGTTAATCTTGTGTTTTTCGATGTTGTTTTGTCTCAATGTTTGTGCTGTTTCATCTCTTTGTGACCATTTGTTGTTCTTATGTTGGAGTTTGTGTTTGTCATTTTGTGTCTTTGTGCTCCTTTTTCTCTGATTGTTTTTCTTTTTAATTTTTTCAGAATTTTTTAAAAAAGCGTGGTTATCGGGGGACCTGTGAAGTCGTTTTGGATTCGACATGAAAAGAATCCAGGTTTAGGTAATTTATTTATTTAATTTATTAATTAAAAATGAAACCCATGATAACCTGCTTCGTTTTGTGTTTGTGGTCAGTAAACAGTCTGCAGTTTGAGCTCTGGGACATTAAACTTCCTCTTCACGCCGTTGAAGCTGATACCCCCGGCTCCATGGCGCTGTGCACCGGTTGGGTAAGCCTGTGTGTGTTCTGCGGTCAGACTGTACAGAGTGTAACACATGTTCACCACAGACAGCGGGGCGTTTACTGCTAAGTTTGCAGCAACAGAACAACACAGAGCGACCTCAAGCTCGGGGTCAGGGTCGTCATGTGATCAAGAGAAGGGCGGGAAAATCCTGTTAGCGTCAAACCTGATGTGATGTCATCGAGTGACCTCAAAATCGCTCTCACTTCTTCACGGTGGCTCTCACTTCTCTGGGACGTTTTCCCATCTGATGTGTGAAGTTTCTGAAACATTTGAATAAAATCCTTCTGAGGTCAAACTGATCAACTGAAACATTTCTCCTCCTGAAAGAAGAAGAAGAAGAAGTGCGTGTCTCGGCTCCCAGCGACATCAGCTGACACGATGATGAAAACAAGCTCAACGGCCGCTTCCTCCTCAGCGGCGTGAACTCAGCCTTCTGTCACGCTGCGGTTAAAGAGAGAGAGAAACCCACAAACGGACTCTCGTCTCACTTCCTGTAGTAAAACGAACGTCTGTTAGGAAGAACCAAAACAGGAAGGGAGCGGAGAGCTGCAGCATGACGAAGCGTTTTTAATAACCCGCAAACAACAACAACACGTGACCGAGCTGTCTGTGTTTGTCTGGTTTTGTCACTTCTTCACGTTGAGACTTTAAAAACAGAACGAGTCTTCACTCAAATTTAAAACTTTAAAACTCAACGAAAGAACGATCAAAGCGTCTTAAGATGCAACATGATGTTTATTTATTTATTTTTAGCTTACTGCTAACACCTTTAAAAGTCTAACCCCCTATTCACACATACTCCTTGCTGGATACACGAGATCACAGGAGAACCACATGTTCCCGCAGGATTCAGACTCATGACAACAAACTTTCATGATAAATAAGTAACTGCAGCTGCTCTGCAGAGATTGACGCGTTTCTTTAAAATCATTCACTAACAGTTCAGTCAGGACCACTCGCATATCAAGAGTTTTTCATTTGAGTCATATATTAGTAGGAGCTCTCTGTGCCAACTCGGAATACCGACACCCAAAGCAGGAGGAGCACACCTCAAACCTCTGATATATGAAAAGCCAGGGCAGGTGAAGCACCACTCTCCTTCCCTTATATGTAAAAAAAAAACAAGATAGGTAGAACACACCTCCTACCTTTTTCATGTTCATACAAAAAAAATCCAGGCAGGCAGAGCACACCTCCGACCTTAAATGTATATGTATAAAACTCCAGTGCAGGGCAAGCATCGCTTCCCCTGCCCTTTATTAAATAAAAAGCCAGAGCAGGCAGAGCACACCTTCTCACTCTAATGTGTATGCATAAAATACTAAGGCTGGGAGCATCCCGACTCTTCTTGCATTTATGTGCAAATGTAAAAAGCCAAGGCCAACAGAGCACATCTTTTCACTCCAATATACATACATAAAAAGCCCAGACAGGCAGAGCACACCTCCTACCTTTAATGTGTATATATATGAAATGCCAGCAGGAAGTCTTGTAAGATAGCGTCACTTCCCCTGCCCTTTGTGTAATAAAAAGCCAAGTCAGGCAGAGCACACCTCCAACCTTTAATGTATATGTATAAAACTCCAGTGCAGGGCAAGCATCGCTTCCCCTGCCCTTTATTAAATAAAAAGCCAGAGCAGGGAGAGCACACCTCATCGCTTTTTCATGTGCATACACAAAAAGCCAAAGCAGGCAGAGCACACCTTCTCTCTCTAATGTGTATGCATAAAATACTAAGGCTGGCGGCATCCCGACTCTTCTCACATTTATGTGCAGACGTAAAAAGCCAAGGCAGGAGGAGCACATCTTCTCACTCTAATGTGCATACATTATGAGCCAAGGCAGGCGGAGCACACCATCTACCTTTAATGTGTATATATATGAAATGCCAGCAGGAAGTATTGTAAGATAGCATCACTTCCCCTGCCCTATGTGTAATAAAAAGCCGGAGCAGGGAGAGCACACCTCCCCTTACTTTCATGTCCATATATAAAAAGCCAAGGCATGCAGAGCAGCAGCTATTTGTGGTAAAGAGTCCACAGACACAAGAAGGTCACGTGACCAAATGTGACTTCAGAGAATAAACAAACGTGGCTGTTCAGGAGTGTGCTCTGTTGGCCAGTTCAGCTCCTTTTTGAGATCTATGATACACTCCCTGTCAGCAGGTTGCTCATTGCCTCGTTGGTTTTAATTGATAAATTGATTGATTGATTGGTGGATTGATCCTGAGGTCCGTGTCAGCAGGTTTCAGATGTCGTGTGTTGTTTTGAAACATGAAAGAGGAGCGTGTTGATCGTCTGACATCAAGCTAATGAGGCGGGAGATTTACAGGTCTGCCTCTGGTCTGCTGAGACAGCAGCCTAATGGGCTTACACTGACCTGTGTGACCTCACACACACACACACACACACACACACACACACCAACATGAGTGTGCTGTAAACATGTACAATCTGCTGTAACCTCCCGTTCGACATCAACCGCTCTGAGACAACAGATTTCATGAGAGTAACTTCTTCTTCTGCACTTCAAATGTTGGTGGTGATAACCAGCAGAGAGGACGAGTCCAAACCGTCTCTGTCCCTGAGAGATAAGAACATAAAATAAACCGACAGGCTGGACGTAGTCTCTGTTTACAGATGAGACATAAAATCTGTAAAACCTGTTTCAGTCTGATAAGTGTTTGGGTTTCTGTTTGTCTTCTGAGCCGTATCGACCAATCAGGAGCCAGCAGGACAAACAGTCTGCATGGAGAGTAACAGCAGGAGTAGTGGTCCTCCTGCAGACCCGATCCTCCTCCTGGTCCTCTTCTGTAGACCTTAGTCCATCAAACATCTTTAAAGTAGTTTTCTTCTCCTCTTGAGGACCTGACGAAGCCGGACTTTTGACTTCTGACTGATCTGCATCCTGATGTTATTTCATCAAACGGGCGCTCCTCTGGGGATGGAATGATCCATTTTTACATTACAGATGTTCTCAAGGGGAAAATTTTGCTTTTTTTGTTTTTGATCTGGACACAAAGTTTCTTCTTAAATTACTAACTGGACTGTAAACAGTGCAGCACATGGAAAGGAAGTCTTGACAGCAGTAGAGCACAGAGACTTTTTAAAGGGCAGGCACATAGAGCATGTTCTCACTTACCAAATGGGAAGTTGTATTTTGGCTCCTATGTGGGCACTTTAGTGCACGTTTTGGGTCTCAAAGGGGACTTTAAGTAGATTTTCATTCCCAAGAGGACACTTTAGTGCACGTTTTGGGTCTCAAAGGGGACTTTAAGTAGATTTTCATTCCCAAGAGGACACTTTAGGGCACATTTTGGGTCTCAAAGGGGACTTTAAGTAGATTTCCATTCCCAAGAGGACACTTTAGTGCACGTTTTGGGTCTCAAAGGGGACTTTAATTAGATTTTCATTCCCAAGAGGACACTTTAGTGCACGTTTTGGTTCCTAAAAGGACACTTTAGCACATTTGGCTTCCAGAAGGACACTTGGTGTTTATGTTTTGGCTCCCAAGGGAAGACTTTAGTACGTTTTGGTTCCTAAGCAGACACTTTGGTGTGTCTTCCCTGAAAAGAGGGGACTTAAGCAACTTTTTTACCTCCCAGAAGGACACTGCGGTGCATGTCTTGGTCCCTAAGAGGACATTTAGTTTATGTTTTAGCCTCTCAAGAGGACACTTTGTCACATTTGGCTTCCAGAGGGACACTTTGTGTTCATGTTTTGACTCCCAAGTAGACCCTCTACTGAGGTTTTGCCTCCCAAGTAGGCACTTTGATGCATTTTGACTCCCAAGCAGACACTTTAGCGCGTTTTTGCTGCCAAGAGGAGACATTAGCAATTTTTTTTTGCCTCTCAAGATTTGGCTCCCTAGAGGAAACTTTTGCACGTTTTTTTTAAATAATTTTGCTACAAGGAGGGTCTTCCCCCTGTGTGAATAACACTGGTGACAGGAAGCTGTCTGAAGCTAACTCCTGGCTTCTTTTGGTTACTTGAGTTTAGCAATCTTTCTTTGGAGGCCCATTGGTTCCCAGATTGGGCGGTGAATCATAATCAAATCAGATTTATTTACAGAGCACATTTAAAAACAACTAAAGTGCTTTACAGTCAGAGAACACGACAGAGACCACGTGTTAAGAAAAGCAGCACTCGTGATTAAAGACGTGATTTAAACACTCTGTCACTGCAAAGGCACGGTCTCCTCTGAGCTTCAAACGTGATCCAAGGACCACCAGACCTGAGGGACCTCCCGGGGACATGTGTCTGTAAGAGGTCAGAGAGAGAGAGGGCGGAGCTAACCCATTCCAAGATTTAGAAGTAAATAATAAAACCTTAAAATCCATCTTAAAACGATAAGGAAGCCAGTAGCTCTCGTGTTATTTAAGGTAGACTTTAAAACTCCGACGGAATCCTTTGAATATTTGCTCCAGCAGCACGGTGTCAGATTTTCAGAGCCTCTGTGACGTGAACCACGAGTCCACAGAGATAAAAGTCCCTCTGGGGTCCTGACAAGCAGCCGCCGGAGCAGCCAGGTCTTAATGTGATAAAAATCAGTCTTTACGACGGGACGTGTCAGCCCAGTGAAGGCTCGTGGCAGCTCGGGTCGATGTGTGACGATCGGCCTGAGTTTTTCTTTGAAGAGGGCGGACGGCGGCGGCATGCTAATCCCTGATTTCAAACTCTCCGAGCTTCTGTTTGACACTCAGTGACGATATCAGAGCAGACATCATCTGACAGCAGCAGACTCTCAGGGATCAGTCCTGCATCTCTAATGATGGGTTCATCTTTAGGATCAGTGTTTGTTTGGGGTGAATCCTGCCGCTCCACGACGCTTCATTATTCATCCGATAAAAGCCAAACGAGAAAACCAGAGTCAGAAGAGTCCTGTTTATCGTTAGAGTTTAATGTTTGATTCTGTTTGCATGAAAACGTTTTCTGAATCTTACAAGACTTCACAAAATTTAACAAAACTGATACGTAGAAAAATGTAAATCATACTATTGGTGTGACCTATAGACCAGTGGTTTTCAAAGTAGGGGCATGGGCCCCCTGGGGGGCTGCCAGAGGATGCTAGGGAGGCCTCAGAAAATTGGAGGAAGGAGGAAAAACTAGAATCAAATTATTTTTATTTTTTTTATCATTCTTTTTATATAACCATTTGTCCTGAATGTACAACGCGTAAATTGCGCAATCATCAGATTCTCAAGTTCCCCATTGTATCCAACCACACCTCGTGTGACGGTTCAAACTTGGGCATTGACGATGTCATCGTCTGTGTCACCTGGCAGTTTACTCCTGTTATCAAGCTGCTAGCTAGCACAAAATGAAAAGGTTTTGACAGGAAAAAGACTGAAGGCCAAAGCCAAACAGAAAAAATGGCCATGATTGGCCGAGAAACAAGTGTTTAAAACCCTCAAAACTTCAGCGTCACTTGATACAAAAACACCCGACTGAGGCTGAAAAAACAGTCGACTTCTTTAGACGTAAAGAAGAGCATTTGGTCAGACAATCTGCTGTGTTCACACATTTAATTTTTAGCCTCATACAGGGACAGGAAATCTTGATTTGCAAAGGGGGTCCCCGGTCAGAAGCTAATACTGTTTGGGGGGTCTTGGCGTGGTAAAGTTTGGGAATCCCTGCTATAGACCATATAAAACATGGACGTCAGCGACGTCACCCATCTGTTCCTGATCCAGTCAGATGAAGCCAATCATTGGACAGGGCCATCTTGGAAATGGCGCAAACTTTGAGCTTCCGTTCCAACAGCTATAGGGCGCCCATCAGTCACGTGAACAGAGCTCAGCCTCTGATTGGACAAACCTGTTATCCTAATGTCTTCTAAACCGCTGAGTTAGAAATAATTCACCTTCCGTACAGTATGTGCTGATAGCAAAACTATCATTTCAGACCCAAGACATTCTTTGAACCAGGCTGTAAAAATGTGTTTTAATGCCAAGAATTCCCCATGTACAGAAACTTTTACCACTTCCACATTGGCTTCATTTTTCTCTACCTGACGTTGCCCCTTGGCGACCACACGGACACTCGCCTTCATCACCTCACAGATGAATCTTTAACAGTGGAAACCTTCCCGCTGAAAACGGGGACATGTGATAAATAAATGAAGAGCTGAGCGCCTCTGTGACATCAGAGGAGACTCTGGGGGCTGACGTGGAAGTCCTCACGGCCGTCCACACCTGTCAGGGATCGGGTGTTCACTTCCTCGCTCCTGTCTCACCTGTCCAGGCTGGATTACAGCGCCGAGCAGAGAGCTCAGTGTGGGAAAAGAGGCCGGGCCGTCAGGGCGTGGCGTTTACGTCTTTGACCTTTTGTGTTGCCTTGAAGGAAGATTCGGTTTCATGGTTTGTGTGGTCACTCTTTGACTTGAACACGGCGACTTCCTCTGCACAGAAAGCCCTGGAGGGTCCACGCACACAGTGTGATGTGATCCAGGCTGTAAGGAGTAAGCGGGTATGGATGTACTGTATTGTCCTGGAGTTTGAGCCGCCTGTTACTCAGATTAAACACAGACACACCCTCCAGACTTAATTTCAGTTTCCCAAAGATATCGACTTCCTGTCTCTAAGGCAAACCCATCTGAACACGTCTTACTTTTACACCTTAACCACAGGTTTTGGTTCGGTTCGGATTGAGTTGCAAAAAGTGAATCCAACATTTGTAACGTCAGAAGAGTCTGCGGGGACAGGTACAGACGAATGCAGAGGCGGAAAAACACCAAAGCACCGAAACAACAAACAAACATGGCGAGTGCTCCACGAGATCAGATGGTTTCCATTCAAGTCAAGGTTTCAATGCCAGAGCTGTGATGCGTCAATTCAGAGTAGAGAAGATCGAGCGGGACAGGAAGTAATGCACGGAAACTACCTAAAAAGAGCCTGAGACTTTCAAAATAAAACAAACCGTGTCAAAACTAGATCATATTTAGCTTTACCGATGCAAGAAAACGACACAATGAGCGAAGACGCTCCAGGAATCAACAGGTTTGAGGTTTAACAGCCCAACATGAATGAAGAGGTTTATTAATGGAGAGGAAAGTGCGGGAATTCCTCAATCTGTGACTCCAGCTGTCTGTCAGTCCTGTGGTTTGTTGGACTGAACACGCAGCCGTGTATTTGAGGCGTTACTCGTCTACCTCTGTCTGACACCAAAGTCACAAATATGGTGAATAACCGAGGAAGAGGTAGACCAACAACTGCAAGCCTCAACAATCCACCGGAGTGACTCCCATCCAAACCCGGCCTGTTGCTCCGGTTTAAAGTACTGGACTTATGAAGTCTTTGCAGGAACTTCCAGACACATCGTTTATAAACTCAAGGACAAACGTCTCCCGCCGAACAGCTCGACACTGAAACTAGTCTGAAAATGTGCAGATGACTCTGTCCTCAGCGCGGCAGACAGCGAGAGGATGAAAAGGAGTTAAAAGCTCTTTGGTTCTTTAAATTAATCGTCTTAAGAGGTGAAGAGAAGAAAAGGCTGCTGCAGGGACTCAGCTGGAGTCACGAAAAGAGGAGTGAAAACACGGCTGAGTTCAAACTGATGACGAGAGGAGGCTGAGGTCACTGGATACTAACACTGGAACTGACCCTTTAATGTACTGAGTCGAGTCGGTTAAGATGTCTAAAGCTCCGGATGTAAAGCAGGGTTCATTCCTCTTGTTTCGTGACCGGCTCTGGGTCTGTGTTGATGTCTGCCCCCCCTGCTCACATCTGGATCCGGTCCTTCCTGCTCTGTTTGTTTACAGCTGTTGAAAAACGGTCGCCGGTCTTTGATACCTCCCCACAGCGTGTTGATCAGTGGTGTATATACACATTAACCGTGGCCTCAGGAGCGGTTCACTGTTTGAGTTATTTGATTATAGCCGCTTTTATAAATCACAGACTGAACCACCCACGTTCAACGTACGTTTCACTGCAGGCGTGATGGATTCAGACCGACCATGTGGTCATCAGCTGTGCAAACATTCCTGAAGTCAGCCAAATGTGATTTTACTGAATTCTGTACGACGATAAAAAAAAAAGGAAATCTTTAAAACACGACGTTTTCCATGTTCTGCTCTGCGTAGTTTTGGAGCTCAAATTCTTTGCACATATAAATTCAGATATCTGACAGTTAAAGTCCCTCAAAACACAAATGAAATGTATGATTATTTATCAGAAAGTATTTACTGTTGAACAAGGAGTCGGAAATATTCTACAATTCTACATTTTCATTTAGCAAACACTTTTTTCCCGAAGCAAGAATTTAGACAGGAGATAATTACGAGATAACAAGTCAGAATTTAGAAATAAGTGTTAGGAATGATTTCAGAGAGTTGGGATTATGAGTATAATAAGTCTGACTGTGAGATAAAGTCTGAATTGAGAAGTATGAAGTCGGGTTACGAGATTTAAAGTCAAAATTTAGAAATACGTCAACAAAATTATGAAATAAGGAGTCGCAATGCTGAAATAATTATTTGAAATAATGAAAGAGAAAGTTGGTACTGGAGATGAAAAAGTTGGAATTGGTAGACTGAAAGTCGGACTTGTGAAATTAGACGTCAGAATGATGAGATAAGGAGTTGGAATTATGAGATTAAAAAGTCGTACTTGTGAAATCAGAAGTTTGGTTGTGAGATAAAAAGTCAGAATTTAGAAATTTGTCGCTGGAATGATGAGATGGAAAGCTCTACTGTCATGTCTCGTCAGTTATGTTAAACGTGCATTCGTTACGTCGGTCTCGTCTTTCATCGTGTCGGTTTTTATTTTGAAGTAACGTCTCTCCTCTCGTTTCAGGCAACTTCACTTCCTGCCTCCATGTTTTCCCACAGTTGTGATTGTAAGCCCCGCCCTTTATTGTTTGTATCACCTATTTCCTGTTTGACTTATTTTTTTTTTATTTATTCATTTATTTAATTAGGACAGTGCACATTAATTAACAATTTCGTTATACACTTCATTGTAATTGTGCCGGAGTTAGCACAATAGCTAATTTTCATCCGTTGTCCTAAGGCAGGTGATCGAGCAGAAGAAGAAAAAAAATAAAAATAAAAATAAAAATATAAAAAAATAAAAAACCAAATTAAGATAACACAACACATACGACATTTTACAAACATCATACAGACAGTTTTAGATGTATTTAATTGTAGGCAGGATTTATCTAGCCATTTGTTTACAGAAACCATCGCTGATGTAAGAACAGACGCTGCTTCTTGAATATTTTTTGCACTAGTAAAGATGACAGCGTCATCGGCGTACATTTGAAAATCAACTTTCTGACATGAGGTGGGCAGGTCATTAATATACATTGATATGAAAACTACTTTAGTTTGAGATACTTTTGTTTCCCTTTTGATGATCTGTTTTTTTTTTTCCAGCGTTGCTGTGATTTTAAGTTTACCGTCTTCAAGTTTTGCTGCTGAGATTTTGTGTCCATCACTTTGGGGGCTGAATTCACGTCTTTGTTTTTCCACTTCAGTTGTGTGTTTGTGTCCTTTGGTGCCAGTCTTGTGAGAAATGAGAATCTTAATCTGAATCTTGTGAGATAAAAAGGCAGAATTTAGAAATAAGTAGCTTGAATGATAAGAGAAAATGGTTCTTGTGAAATAGGACATCAAATTATTTAGATAAGAAGTCAGAGCTATGACATTGAAAGTCAGAATTATGAGATAGAACTCCAGTCCACTTTATTCATGAAGCACATTTTAAAAACAATCAAGTTTGCCAAAGTGCTGCTCAGTAAAGTCAAAGCAACACCAATAAAACAATTCAAATCAGTCAGGATATGATTTAAAAGTCAGCATTGTGAAATAATATGTCGGAATCAAGTCTCTTAATTCAAATCTTATTTTGAAAGGTCTCACCTGATGGTGTTCAAGATGCTTAAATTATGTCTGAGTCGTCTTTTCAGCAAGATTTTCACTATAAATGTCACAAATTTCTGCTGTTTTGTTGGATCTGGAGCCTCTCGGTTTGTGACCTCATCATCCGTACGGGGATCTGAGTGGGCGGGAATGATATGCCAATGAGGTGCCCCACTGATTGGCTGCCTGGGATGCAGAGGCGGAAAAACACCAGAACAAACTTGGTGAGCTTCCCAGGAGAACCCGCGTCAGAACACTACACCTACAACCCTTCGTTGGTCCCGTCCCGTCCTCTTCAGCGACTCTTTGAATCCTCTTTCTCTGCTGGTGTTAAACTCTCATGAAGACGTCAGGTAGACTCAGACTCTCCTGTTGGACAGAAACAATTTCTCTCTTCTCTTCGAGTGGAATCAGGCTTTCTGTGAGAGCTTCAGTCCAGTCATTGTGGTGAGTTTGTGTTCGTGTGTGTGTGTGTGTGTGTGTGTGTGTGTGTGTGTGTTATTTGTGTGGTTTGGCTGTGTGTGCTCATGTGTATCAGGGGAATATCATTCCTCAGTATTGCCACAGAGATGATAAGTGCAGTTCAGACTGAACACATGACCTCCAGCGACCTGCCAGCCAGCGGTCAGGAATGAGCAAGGAGGAGGAGGAGGAGGAGGAGGAGGAAATGTTAGAGAGGTTTCAGGAGAAAAACAGAAGACGAAGAAAAGTGAAGGAGACGCTGTGAGCTGTCAAAACTGACTGAAACAAAACTGAACTCTCATACGAGCTGAGAGGGGAAACAGAAGTTTCAATTATCAAAAATCACTCATTGTGGTAAAAAACAAACAATCGTCATCTCATTCTCCTGCTTTTTCTTTTACTTTACAAAAAAATGTCTCAAAAAAATCTTCTCCAGAAAGCGGATTACCAGCAGATTAAAACAGAAAAGAGGATAGGCCTGAATGGAAAGAAACATCACAAATGGGAATGAATTATGAGGTAAAATGATAGACTGATGAGAACTCATTGTTAAAAAGATATGATGTAAAAATGAGAATATTAAAAAATTATGAGACATATAAATTATAATGAAGAGATAAAAAGGCAACACTAAGGAATAAAAAGTAGAAATCACAAGATTTAAGTCATGATATAGAAAAGGTGAAATTATGAGGAAAAAGTATGAGAAACATTTGAAATCATGAGATAAATGTCAAAACTGATGGTTGAAAAGACTCAATCATAGATGAAAAGTATAAAATAGATTATAAGAAGAGAGAAAAAGTTGATTCTACGATAAAAAAAAAAAACCCACAAGAGTCAAGATTTTGAGAGAAAATTCATTATCATGAGATTAATGCAAAAATGAGAAAATTCAAAAGTATGAGAAAAATTTAAATCATGAGACATACAAATTACAATGAAGAGATAAAAAGGCAACACTAGGGAATAAAAAGTAGAAATCACAAGATTTTAGTCATGATATAGAAAAGGTGAAATTTTGAGGAAAAAGTATGAGAAACATTTGAAATCATGAGATAAATGTCAAAACTGAGGGTTGAAAAGACTCAATCATAGCTGAAAAGTATAAAATAGTTTATAAGAAGAGAGAAAAAGTTGATTCTACGATAAAAAAAACAAGAGTCAAGATTTTGAGAGAAAATTCATTATCATGAGATTAATGCAAAAATGAGAAAATTCAAAAGTATGAGAAAAATTTAAATTATGAGACATACAAATTACAATGAAGAGATAAAAAGGCACTAAGGAATAAAAAGTAGAAATCACAAGATTTTAGTCATGATATAGAAAAGGTGAAATTATGAGGAAAAAGTATGAGAAACATTTGATCATGAGATAAATGTCAAAACTGAGGGTTGAAAAGACTCAATCATAGATGAAAAGTATAAAATAGATTATAAGAAGAGAGAAAAAGTTGATTCTACGATAAAAAAAAAACAAGAGTCAAGATTTTGAGAGAAAATTCATTATCATGAGATTAATGCAAAAATGAGAAAATTCAAAAGTATGAGAAACATTTTAAATAATGACAAAAATGTCAAAACCAAGAATCAACGAGATGAAACTTTGAGATAAAATGTATAAATGAGATTACAAGAAGTCATGTTATGAGACAAAAGATTAAATTATGAGGGAAATATATATCATGAGATGCAAAGTTGAAACTCTGAGTAAAAGTCAGAACAAATGTCATCATGTGGATTAGTTCTTCACGGGTTAGCATCATGTTTAAACCAGCTGAAACCCCAAACTAATAGTCATAAGTTTATTTAAAGAAGCCGGTCTGTATTGGGGCTCAGAAGAATATAGAAGAGAGTCATCAGCGTAAAGAGGAATTTTAGTTTAGTATAAGATGTATTTATTTTAATGAATTGGAAACTGAAACACTGTTTGAAATGTGTGAGAGTTCAATTGATGAAGCTCAAAACCTTTATTTGAATAGACAAATCAGAGTCATTTTAGGGCTCAGAAGAATACAGCATTGAGTCGTCAGTATAAAGCTGAAGTTTACTGTTTTTGCATTATTTTATCTATCTATTTATTTATGTTTTACTTTTTTAATTTTTGACTTTTTAGGAGTTACAGAGGACAAAAAATGCCCCTATAAGAGGACTGAGAAGAACTAAACCATCTTTTTTAAAAGTTATTACTGTGAACAAATAAGAAATAACTTGTCATATTTCCAAACATTTGAAATCATGAGATACGTCAGGACAAAGAGATACAAAAAAAGTTACAAATAAGAAAAAATGAAATAAAAATTATGATTATGGAATAAAAGTATAAAAATCTGAGATAAAGTCCCGTTGCAAAGAATGAAGAATGAAATTTTGAGATAAGAAGTCAAAATTATGACAGATATTTGAGACAAGACGTCATAATAAAGAGGTGAAAAAGGCCAAATTATGAGATTAAAAGTTGAAAATAAGTATTCCCATTCAATTATTTTGAATTTTTGTTAAATTATGTTAAATTATGACTTTTAAATTGAGTAGTTATGATTTACTTTTTCATTATTTTCACTCATTCTGAGGGGTTTTTTTTGAGCTCAAAACTTGTTTTTATTTTAACTTGGCTTCACCCCCAAATGCATCCAGATCATCATTTCCGCCTTAAATCAGAGGGAGCGACTAATCATGCCGAGACATGATGAGACAAGAAACATGAGCTTCATTCGGACCTGTCTCCTAATGTAACTGAGTTCACCTGAGAGGTGTGATCATCAGATCCTCCTGCTGAGAGCTCGCTGGGCTCCTGAGCCTTACCGTCGATGGGATGGCAGCACAACCTCCCCAAGGAGACGCGTTAACGGTGAAAAAACGAGCAGTAACGTGGCACGAAGAGGGACTTTTGAGGTCAGAGGAGTTCACAGGCTCCTTCTCCAGCGTCCCCGTTGACCCTGACAGGTCACATGACCCACACCTCCACCATCAACACACAGCAGAGACCCGGTGATCAATCAGCACGCTGCAGCGCCATGTTTCTGTAAACACAGGCATGAAAAAGTCCTCTCAGGTGAGAGTTAGTCCGTGTTGAGAGGACGACGTGTTGAACACAGACTCAGTGTTTGTGGGCGGAGGGTCAGAGGTCAGAGCACAACAAGCGCTTGTTTGCAGAGCGGGAGGAGGTTTGGATGTATTCATCCATGGACAAACTCAGGGAACTGTAGTTTATTTAACATGGAGCTCTGTGGGGACGCACTCACTGCTGGAGACAGACTCTAGTGGACACTCAGGGAACTGCAGGTTTCTAAATTTCAGTGTTAGCAGAATTTTCAAACTTAAGAGGTTAGCACAGCTGAATATGAAGAATATGAGAATATGAGACTGGGCTGTTTTTTTACAGACTTCAGGAACACACACACACACACACACACACACACACACACACACACACACACACACACAAGCGAGGTAATGTTCTTTTTAGAGCGCAATCATCTCCTCTATCGTCGGTAAACAGGCTTTAATGGAGTCAGTGTTTCAGACACCCCCCCTTCTGTGTGTGTGTGTGTGTGTGTGTGTGTGTGTGTGTGTGTGTGTGTGTGTGTGTGTGTGTGTGTGTGTGTGTGTGTGTCCTCCCAGCAGACAGCGTCTCTGTGGGGTTTCCTGCGTCTGGAGACAGCAGGTGAGGAGATTCTGCTCGGTAACCCGTCGTCATGGAAAAGCCTCCCTGCGCTGTGATTGGTGGAGAGCCGCAGCTGGAGGTGTGTGAGGGTTTCTTCTGTCAGACGGCGAGCAGCGAGCTGGTCATCGTGTTACATAACGGCTCTGTGTTCTCGCTCCGGCTCATTGAGGAGAAGCTTTGAAACATGATGATGATTATGAAGCCCACACACTCTTCATCCTGAACACCATGAGACGGATGTTTACTGCAGATCTGAACCATCAGGTCACATTTAAACCCCAGATTTATCATTTTATCATATTTATTCACCACCTACAAACTTACTGTGAACCAAAGAGGCAAACAGCATAAATACCTTCATTCTGTCAGAAATACTCCTCAAAGTACAGAAGCAGATAAAACTTTTTTTTCTTTTTAATTCTGACATTTAAGACATAATTCAAAGATCAAAGTAAGAATCTGGAGTCAAAAAGAGACTTTGATCTCAATTCTGAATTTAATCTCAGACTTCGAACTTTGCTCCCAGAATTCTTGGATTCACCATTTTTTAATATTTTTTTTAATTTTTTTTTAGAGTTCACACTCATTTTGATTTCCAATTTTTAATCTCACGATACCGTCATTAATCTCAAAATTCTGTCTTACATCTCAGAATTTTGACTCAAATCTCTAAATTCCAGCTAGTCTCAAAAATATTTAACCTTAATCTCTGAATTCTGATGTTGATTACAGAATTTTCATCTTTAATCTCCCAGTTTCTATTCAAATCTTAGAAATCTGAATTCAATCTCAGAATATTCAACCTTAATCTCTAAATTCTGACTCTAATCTCAGAATTTTCATCCTTAATATCCAAATTCCATCTTAAATCTTAGAAATGAGATTTTAATCCCACATTTTCAGCCTTAATTTCTGAATCCTGACTTTAGTCTTAGAACTATCAACCTTAATTTTTGATTTCCAATTAAAGACATAATTTTGATTTTAATGGTAGATTCCAGACTTTAATCACAGAATTTTGTTTCAATTTCTGAATTCCATCTTTAACTTTAGAATTCAAAGTTCAATCTCAGATTTTTTTTTTAATCTCAGAATTTAAAGTTTAATCTCTGAATACTGGCTTTATTCAGTGTGGTATTCTGTATGTCCATCAGGGGGCGACGTCCATCGTCTGTTTAGATATTTTTGGAAAATGTTCTGAATTCTCAGTGAATTTGTGCCTTAGGGGCGTCACAGATGTTGATAGTTTTGTAAATGGATAAATGATACCTCTGTTGTCCAAAATAAGGGCGTACACTTTTTTTTTACAGACGGATCTTTCTTTACTGGGATTTTTCTTGTTGGACATGAAACAGAAAATCTACAGATAGAATCGTTCAGCAGCGTTTCTTTGACGACTTTATCGTCACTTCTGTCCTTTTAAACAACACATTTCACATTAAAGCGGCTGAGCTGATGAGTCTCTGCACAGATTTGGCTCTTTGGGTCATTTCTTTGTTCAAACGTGTTCAAACCACCATTCTTCTTTTGTCTCATGTCCTCCTCGTCCTCCTCTCCGTCCTCTAAGGTTGACCGGGGAGCCTCTTATACAATTACTGCTGGTGGAGAGCCATAATTTCATTCTCTGGCTCTCTCAGTCGGAGGGTAGATGAGAATAAAAGGGGGTGCTGCACCTGGAGAATACATAATGGATCAGAGAGCGAAGGATAAAAATAGACGGGGACCAGGAAGGAGGGAGGGAGGGAGGACACATGACTCCGTCCTCCTCCAGCAGAGAGGCCTGTGGTTTACATTTGAACCTCTTGTTGCTCTGGGAGAGCGGCGGATGGCAAAGGGTTTTTTCTCCCTGGCAGACATCGCGTTGAACCCGGCGCTGGCTTCTTCCAGTTCCTGATTGAAGTCAGATGTTTGGCGCTGTTGGCGGTTCCTCCTCAGTTATTCAATTCAGCCCTGATGAATAAGTGGTTTCACTGTTTTATAACAAACAGGGGATGAGGACTTCAGCGTTCTTCGAAAGCCGAGATCTTCCAATTCAAACACAGGATGTATTATGTAACAGCTGATTGAAACTGATGATAAAATACATCAGAAAAACTGACAGAGACACATGAGGATATTAGTCTGGCTTGTATCATCACGTTGTGTGAAGTCTCACTTTTTGATTGGTTTAAGCATCCTTAAGAGTAGCTTGACCAAGCGAGAGCTAGTCTGTATAAATGAAGGAGGGTATCGTCTGCATAAACTTGAATTTTACACTTCAAACATGACATTCTACATTTGTTTAGGATGTAAAACTTTTGCACTATAGAGGATGAAATTGGTCATTTACTCTGGCTTTTCATTACTAGAGGGGCAGATATTTTGATGATGGAGGGTTAGGGCAAAAAAGAAAGTAAATTTACAAAAATAAAGTCACAAATTTACTAGAATAAACTGGTTATTTTAGTCTATATCTTGTCTTTCTGAAGAAGGTTGCTGGTTTGAATCCCTGTTTTTTAACATAAACAAAACTTTATTGAGGAATAGTTTCTGATGGATTAAAAGCTTTGCTAACAAAAACTGGATGGTAGTTTTGGACACATTTTTTCTTGCTTGTTAAATGTTTACGGGGTCAGTGGGGTCAGGATATCATGTGGATTAGCTCTTCATGGGTTAGCATAATGTTTAAAGCAGCTGAAACCCCAAACTAATAGTCATACGTTTATTTAAAGAAGCAGGTCTGTATTGGGGCTCAGAAGAATACAGAAGAGAGTCATCAGCGTAAAGAGGAATTTTAGTTTAGTATGAAATGTATTTAATTTAATGAATTGGAAACTGAAACACTGTTTGAAATGTGTGAGAGGTCAATTGATGAAGCTCAAAACCTTTATTTGAATAGACAAATCAGGGTCATTTTAGGGCTCAGAAGAATACAGCATTGAGTCGTCAGTATAAAGCAGAAGTTCACTGTTTTGGTGACTAATATTGTGGCATTATTTTATCCACCTATTTATTTATGTTTTACTTTTTTAATTTTTGATTTTTTAGGAGATACAGAGGACAAAAAATGTCCCTACAAGAGGACAGAGAAGAACTAAACCATCTTTTTTTAAATTAATGACTGTGAACAAATGAGAAATAACTTGTCATATTTCCAATCCGTTGATAAATTATCCACATAAACTGATGACCCTCAAAACGTAGCTCTTTAGTTGCAGACACAGATATTCATGCCAAGCTCAGATTTCATTTGCATATCCAGTGTCTGACTCTTTTCGAGCTAACATAGCACGCTGCAGATTTGACCCTTTTGAGGTTAAGATGCACGTTTCAGACGAAGCAAAGGGAACCAAAGCTTTGTGATTGAAAGCTCAGAGTCCTCCGTTTCACACCTTTCTTCCTGTCTTTCCTGACTAACCTGCAGGCTGCTAGCTCGATGTGCTGTCCTCATTAGCCCGCCCAGGATCAGCATGCGTTCACATTCAGATGAGTTTTAACCATCGCCAGAGACGGGAGGTTGGCGAACGTCCGAGGGATGAAGTCAAAATCTGAGCGTCCTTCCTGCCAGAAACCACAACTACCAGTGGATGCAGGAATCAGATTCCTCTCTCTCTTTTTTCTTTAATGGATCTCTGCAGACCAAACACAGTCCAAGAATTACACTTGGCACTTTGGAGACGGGCTGGAAGAGTTTCAGCTGTAAAGCAGGGGCTTTTAGTCATTCTGACAGACCTCCCAAATCATCCAGATCTCAGAACCTCCCCCCGCTTAATGAACAGTTAACTCCTGGGCTTTGACGTTTTCTGTGTGAGAACTCAAAGTATTCATCTCCCTGGCTTGTAATGAGAACAGGACGGAGCTGTGAAACCGGAGAAAAGAGAGTTGTGGTCATTGAAGCTCGTCCATGAAGCTGAAATCAGAAACAAATGGCCCCTCTGTTCGCAGTCACTGCTGGCTCACATCCTGGACTCTTTGTC
Organism: Labroides dimidiatus; assembly: GCA_030710495.1. Classification (NCBI taxonomy): domain Eukaryota; kingdom Metazoa; phylum Chordata; class Actinopteri; order Labriformes; family Labridae; genus Labroides; species Labroides dimidiatus. Next base: position 37,577,946 of record CM061145.1, on the reverse strand, counting down.
CTCCTGAGGCCAACGTCTGCTCCCTCAACCACAGGAGAAAGACAAGAACTTAAGATCCTAAACACTTCTCAGGGGGTTCAGTGGTGGTTCTGAACCACCATGGAACAGGAGCTTTGTTGTAAAATACAGTCTGTATTTGGATTTCAATGTATGAAAGATGACAAATGTTCTCTCCCTGCCTTTGGATCTCCATGTATGAGAGAGAGATGTGTTCCCCCCCTGCCCTCACTTTTATGTATTAAAAAAGGAGGCAGGGACCTTAGCTTTTCATGTGTGAAATGAAAAGTAGGATGTGCTCTGCCTGCCTTTAGATTTCTATGTATGAAAGTGGGTAAGGTGTGCTCTCCTTGCCTTTGGATTTCCAAGTATGAAAGAGGGCAGGTGTGCTCTCCCTGTCTTTGGATTTCCATGTATGAAAAGGAAGTAAGGTGTGTTCTCCCTGCCTCTAGATTTCCATGTATGAAAAAGAAGTAAGGTGTGCTCTCCCTGCCATTAGATTTCCATGTATCAAAAAGAAGTAAGGTGTGCTCTCCCTGCCTTTAGATTTCCATGTATGAAAGAGAGTAAGGTGTGCCCTCCCTGCCTTTGGATATCCATGCATGAAAGAGAGTAAGATGTGCTCTCCCTGCCTTTAGATTTCCATGTATGAAAAAGAATTAGGATGTGCTCTCCCTGCCTTTGGATTTTCATGTATGAAAGAGAGTAAGGTGTGCTCTCCCTGCCTTTGGATTTTCATGCATGAAAGAGAGTAAGGTGTGCTCTCCCTGCCTTTAGATTTCCATGTATAAAAAAGAAGTAAGGTGTGCTCTCCCTGCCTTTAGATTTCCATGTATGAAAGAAAGGCAAATGAAACAGTATCTGCTGCATTTAGTGGCAGCTAATGGGAATCTTATTAAAGAAACAGAGAGAGCATAGATGTGCTCTCCCTGCCTCAGAAAATGGCCTACCTTAGTGGGACCACATGAAGTTAACACAGTGACTGAAATTGATGAAGCCGTGATGAACTGGATGCAAATCTAGTGAAATTTAGCCGTGAGAGGTTTTCAGAAACAACATGGATGAGGAAAAGGTCGTCATGGAGGCGGGAAACTGTGGGTGTGGATAGATGAGGGAGCACAGAGACGGACCACATGAGAATGTAAGACAAAAGACAGACCGGATCTGGTGGAAGTCCATCATTAAATGATGGTGAACAAGAGCAAACAATCTGAAACTCTTCAAAGTTTCTTAATGAGAAGGAGGGCGCTGCACACGCTCTAACGAGGAGATTTCAGAGCAGAAATATAAATTGAATCTAACTGATCTGAGCTGTAATTGTTTCTCAAAGAAAAAACTTTGTTTTTCTTTTGTTTGCCCAAACTTTGATTCTTCAGAAAATCAAATCAGTCGATTTCTGGAATCAGGGCCTGAAATATCTCCTGCTTTTGATTTAGAGGTCAGGTCGAGAACAGTGGTGGAATCTGGGCTGAATTTGGTTCCCTGAGCCGATCAGCTCTGACAATCACAGGGCTTATTACGGAGCCCCTGTTGGCAGGCTGAGGAGGAAAGCTGATTTGTGAGGCCGCAGGTACCGTCTGGTGGATCTCAAAGGGTCAGGGGTCACTGTGTCATGCTGCCGTGTGAGGCGTGTGACTCCGCTGACAGACGGATTACGACATGCAGGAGAGGATTTGAAGACTCTTAGCTTTCTCTTCGTCAGCGTGAAGTCATCCAGGAGCAGGAAAATGATGTGTGACGGACACGACTCTGAACAAAAGACTTCCAGACTGTATAAAAGACTCCATGAGGGTTTGTCCGGTTGTCTTGGTGGACTATCTGGGCTTAACGTCCTCGTTTATTTTGAGATCAGAGGAAGGAGGAGTGCAGGGATGATGTTCGGACTCTCAGGTAAAGGCCACGGGTGTTTCCATCACCCCAGATTACCCGACCTACTTCAGCTGCTGTTTAAGACGATGAGGGAACACAAAGTCTTTGTACTCTCGCTAAGAGTCTTCCCCTCGCTGCGACCTTTAAAGACAGGAATCCCTCGACAGCAGGCGGGTAAACAAACATGTAAATGTACTTAAGTTCCTCTGAGTTCTATTCATAGCTCCAGCATCCATTCAGACGTTTGGCTAAGCTGCTCCTGACAGAAGGAAGCCATTAGGCAGGTCTTCACAACAAGGGACGTGTCCGAGCAAGCAGGGGCGGCGGATGTCCAAGTCATTAAAGGCTAATTCTGGGGTTTTTAATCCCAGGTCCTGGTTTGATAGAGTCCAAAGACTCTAAAATCTCCAAAAGTGGAGCTGGGTGGATCGTTCCGGAAGACAGTTTCAGTCTGCAGCAGTGAAACTGACGTGACTTCCTCCCAAAGGCTATCCAAACATTTCAGGACCTACCTCTCCTGAAATTGTCTGGAGTTTTGGTATGAAGGGTTTTGTTTCATTACGTCTGATCCACAGAGTGATGGGCAGCAGGAAAACCAAACAGCTGACAGGTCTCTTGTGTTTGCTCCGTTTAACTACAGAAACCTTTACATCGTTGAGCAATCTGTCGTTCATCTGGGAGACCAAATGTGCGCTGGACAAAATCCAGACATCCAAACTTCAGAAACCAGAGCAAATGTTTCCCATCCTGTCCTCCTTACCTCTGCAGAAGAAAAACACATTAAAGGGACTCCAGACTGCAATGAAGGAAAGAGTGTGTGCGGATTTGAGAGGACCGTGGGGATGATACTGAGTCAGGGGTTCAAGGAGCAACACTGAAGTAACCGGTCAAGCCAACCTTAAACTGAAAGATGTGATCATTTCAGGTTGATTCAGCTGCTGCTCAGTTTATGTTTTGTGTTTTTGTGCCCATATGGGGAGAATAAAGCAAGGAACTGAGAGAGAGAGAGAGAGAGAGAGAGAGAGAGAGAGAGGGAGGGGGGTGGATTTTGACCCCCAGCTGTGATGGACTTGGTTTAGTACCTCCTAATCAATGATCTTCTTTGAGCCTGAAGGTGTGAATGTGAGTCCGTTAGCTCCTGGTGTTCCAGTTTAAAGAGTGACCCTGTAAAGTGGTGACCTTCAGCTGAATGTGAAGTCCTCTGAATGCATCCATGTTTAGTTTGACATACGTATATATATCTAAAGCTGTTTGAGGAGGATGCATCCCGCTCAAAGTCCCCAACCAACGGTTCTCCTTTTGGAGCTCAAACACGGCTCCAAGCTTTAGGCGGGGGAGCGCTCGGTCCGCTGTTTCCCCGCTCCGAGCCGTTTGGGGCTTTTAGAAACGGCTTCAACCATCTTCAGGCAGCTTTGTCTCTAGAGCTCGTCTCCTTTCAAGAGTCAACAAATCCATCTGCAGTGAAATAAAGCACCACCAAAGCCAGCACAGGCTGTATAGCTTTCATGCTAACAGGCTAACTGCGGCGTCTGTCTCCTTCTATGGCGTTATTTCTGCTGAAAGGCCTTCGTTGTGGTCTTACTGCCGTCTTCTGGACAATCTTGATGACTTTAATCTACATATTCAACAATGTTAATATAACCCTCAATTTCAGACTAAGGCCCAACGTCAGAGGACATATTAGGAACCCAAGCTGGAGCCGGATCTAGAGACCACAGAAGCTAACTCCTCTGATAGCTTGTCTTTGCTTCTTCGGCTGCTGCTGCTCTGTTTTAGGAAAGGCAGCAACCAGTGTGAAAAACACCAACACACTCCAGTGTGAACCAGTTAGTTATATGCTATTAGCATATGCTAATTTTTTAGCATGTTATCAATATTTTATCCCATATACAGGGAAATATGGTGTAAAAATGATCAGATATGAAGCTCGGCCTTATTTATGACAATCAGACCCCACGCCTCCGAGTCTCTGCAGGAAACCTGTGAACCGGTCAGCACATCTGATCAGACGATTGCGTCTGCTTTGCATTGTTAATGTGAAACCCTCAGCGAGGGAAGCGTCCTGTGCTGCGTGAGAGCTGGCAGCTGGATCCCTCAGCGTCTGCAGGCGGTGACACAGTCTGAGCGTGGGCACGGTGTGTGTTTCTGCACATGTATTACACAACCCATGCTGTGTATCTCATCATCATGTGAAAGTGTCGGGGGGGATCTCCAGGGTTTAGTTTCTGAAGGGGGGGATTACTCAGTTCCTGTTCAGGCTGGGAGAAGATCTGCAGTACATGAAACCGATCAAAGTTTTTATGTTCCAACCTGAAAGAGAAAGATGGAGACATAAGTGAAAACAGAAGCTTAAATCAGCTACAAAATCAAGCCTGATATCAAGTCCCAAAAAGTGCAACGCCTCCAGTGTCAACTAGACGCAAGGCCCAAAAGAGTCATCCCCATGGCGCTCCATGTTTAAATGTACAGCAGAAATAAACATGTTTACAGCCTGGTACATAAAACTGGATTTTATCACCATGAACTGTCTGTTATGACACCAACTCCAAACACCTCAGATTTCATCCCATCACAGTTAAATCCAGAGGATCTGAAGATATAAACATGAAAACAAATCATTTTATCGGACGGCAAACACAGAGAGGCAATAGTTGTCCCCCTCCTATAATCACTGCCATGTGCTATACAGAGGTCAGAGGTCACGGAGTTGTTAGCATGCTACTCCAGCAGGTTCTAATTAACCAAGAGGTCAGCTCAGACGTGATGGAGAGAGGGGTCTGTTTTATCCCAGAGGATTGTGGGTAAGAAGGAGAAACAGTCAGACTAAGCTGTCAGTGAGCAGACGGAATTAAGCTGTCCCACAGAAAGTTTCTCATAGAAGGTCAAAGGTCGAGGAACAAGGTTGGTCTGTATCATCCCAAAACGCCCAGATCAGTGTCCATCCATCAACACTCACACACACATATACTGTCCTTTGGGACTGATAACAGACCCTTAATCAAAAACAACCATATGTAGACCTTCTAATAGACATGTTGGGGCCCTCTATCAGACAATCGCCTACACATGAGTTTTGTCCTGTAATACAAAAAAAAGACCTCAGATAATAAATAAAAATGATCATGTGTGGACTATCACACACACACATACACACACCCATGAATACTGTCTTTTGGCACCAGCAAGGAACCATCGTTTAAAAAGATCATGTTTGGACCCTTGATTGGACAACAACTCTATCCTCACATACTGTCCTATGATACTAACAGGGGACCATGATTTAAAAACTATCATGTGTGGACTCTAGTTAACAAACACCCACACAGACATACTGTCTTATGGGACTGAAAGCAACCCTTAATCAAAAATGACCATGTGGGTCTCCTCTATTGGACATCATGTCTCCACAATGTCCTCCAAGGCCTCGGCTGTCCACTCTTAGATAATGTAAAACAATACTCAGGTCCACTATTGGAAAAGACACACACACACAAACACACACACATAAAGCATGTTCTCAAGGTAAATCTAGGTGAGAGGTTACAAGGTTAGGAGGTTAAACTCTGCATTCCTCAGCATCAGTGAGCGGTTCACACACACACACACAAACACACACACACATAATCGGTCAGTGACGCGTATAATTGTGACCACCATCACTCTAAAAATAGATCCTATGTCAGGAGGACAGGATGGGAAACATTTGCCCTGGTTTCTGAAGTTTGGATGTCTAGAAGTTAATGTTCCATACCCCGGCTGTGTTGAATACTTGTTCCTGATTGGTCAAAACTTCATAACTACAGCTCTAAATTCTTAACAGCAAAAGTGCTACATTGTATCAACTCAATCCACATGTATCATGAATGTGAATTAGAATTCCGTCATGGTGAGCAAGACTTCAGGATTCCAATCCTCATAGCCAGCTGCTCACATGCATTATCCCTTAACCCAAAAATAGCATTACACATTTAGTTGGTATGTTGATAATAGGCTGGGAAACATGTAGAGAGTAGGTGGTTATGCAAATTAGAATCCTGTCTGGGTGAGCAAGATCTCAACATCAAGCAGATTGCTTCTTATATGTTCCACGGAAACGCTGATTCTTGTAATCTGTGTGTACACACAGGCTGATCCCGATATCTCTCTCTCTCTCTCTCTCTCTCTCTCTCTCTCTCTCTCTCTCTCTCTCTCTCTGACTTTTTTCTTTTTATAAAACAACTTTGTACGTCTGAAAAGAATTCATATTTCTGTTGAATGATGTCTGTATCTGGAAATGTTTGATGTTCAGTTTGTAAGTTGTGCTGTCTGCAGGTCTTTCCGGACTGTAATGACGTTAATTCTTAAATCTGGTTATTAAATTTAATGGAAAACATGAGCAAAAACAGAGAGAGAGAGAGAGAGAGAGAGAGAGAGAGAGAGAGAGAGAGAGAGAGAGAGAGAGAGAGAGGGAGGGAGAAGAGGATAAAACAAGCATGGCCGTAAATCCAAACAAGTGCTTGTTTGGGGTGGAGGGGGGTTCCATCACTTCCTGTGACCCCCCAACATTTCTCTGTGTGTGTGTGTGTGTGTGTGTGTGTGTGGGAAACTCCAATGAAGCCCATCTAACTCCTTGCTAATCCACCAAAGTCTCCCACAGCTCAGGAGTGTGTGTGTGTGTGTGTGTGTGTGTGTGTGTGTGTGTGTGTGTGTGTGTGTGTGTGTGTGTGTGTGTGTGTGTAAGCCCACCCATATTCCATGTTTTCCTGCTCTGCTCGGCTGCTCTTCGCCCCCCTGAAAGGAAACCCATCCTCTCTCTCACCCAGACATGACCCACCAATCACATGACTGGGCTTGTTCTGCGAGCAACCTACATTTCCCACAGTGCATTTGGTTTGTTACATTTTTACAAGGTTATCCTTAAATGAATTAAAAATGTAAGCAAAGGCCTGTGCTAACTTGTTAGCACTGACTGAATGCCACCTGTAGAGGGTTAAAATCAGGCGGCAAACTTCTTGTCCCAGGAACTACTTTGAGTTACGAAAAGGTTCCTTTGGCCCAGCAGTGAAACATCAAGCTCTTAAAGGGACAGTTTGTGTGTTTTTTTTAAATGTTTTTGGGAAAAAAGTTTAAGCTGTGTTTCTGTGCTAAGACTTTTATTGTGTTCAGCAATGAGCAGTTTCTATGCAGGTGTGTAGCTATCTAACACCATCAGATTTCTAGCTACCCCTTTAGAATTTGAGCAAAGTTAATGGAAGCTTTAATAGTTATGAAATGCAGGCGAACTGAACCACAAAATCCAGTCTTTTAAAGATCTGCAGCTTGTGACACCGGTATGACTTAGCGGTGAGATCGCTCGCCACATACGGTTAGCTTAATAAAAGCATAGATAAACCAAAAGTACAATAACCAAAAAAAAAAAAAAAGAAGAAAACAAAGTGCTGTTCCTTGAATGTCCACTTGAGGCTAGCTCCAAAAGCACCACAAACCCCATACACACCAATTCAAAAAGCTGATCTGTACAATAAAAATTAACATGTTTTAAGTCCATTTCATTTGACTCTTGATCATTGAAGGTATTAAAGTCACAAGATTTGCATAATTAGCTGTTAGCAAAGAGGCTAAAGGCACAGCTCTTAGTAGCTCGACCAACGTTAGGTTGGATTAGCATTTGTAATATAGCGACCAGCGACGGTAGGCTGCAAAACTCTGCCTCAGAAACAGATGGATGACATCACAGAGACTACGTCCATGTTTCATGCAGACTACAGGATGGACCCACTGACTGGAACCAATCCACAGATACTCATGCTGAGCCTCCTCCCCCCACATTAAACATTCCTCTCATTTCATATTAACCTGGTAAATTGGTTGCCCAGGTGTGTAGGTGTGTGTAAGAGTGTCTGCAGGCCTGAGGACAGACACACTCTGTGTTCTTTTCCTCGTATCACTTGTTGTTGTTGTTGTTGTTGTTGTTGTTGTTGTTGTTGTTGTTGTTGTTGTTGTTGTTGTCGTCGCTGATCTCACTGAGTCGCTCCATTTTTGTGGGTTCATACAGCTCCGGTCCTCTTTGTTTCTGCAGCTTCAGCCGTGCTGACAGTCCTCTGAGGAGACTTCACACAGAGAGCCATCTGTGGAGAGCAGGATGCTGCCAACGCAAACACACACACACACACACATATACACACACACCACAACAGGCTACAAGATACTGCAATGCTCACATACGATGTGGTAGAACAGATATAAAAAGGATGGTTATCAATTCGAGACCTCCTGCTGTTGCTCTCCATACAGACTGTGTTTCCTGCTGACTCCTGATTGGTCGATACGGCTCAGACTACAAACAGATTCTATGATTTTATGTAGAATCTGAGGAACTGGAAATCTCTGGATGTTGCGTCACTCTTGCAAAAAGCCAGCGTGTGTTTTTGTTGTTCATTCATGAACCTGTACGAGCGTCTGACTTATTTTCACTTTGAATCCTTTAAGCGTCAAACGTCTGAATTTCTAAACACCAAAGCTGACACAATCCAGACTCTGAGAACACACACATACACAACCTGGCTTGTGCTTATGTGTGTTACAGTAGCAGACAGTGTGTAATCTCTGTCAGACAGTGTGTGTGTGTGTGTGTGTGTATGTGTGTGTGTGTGTGTGTGTGTGTGTGTGTGTGTGTGTGTGTGTGTGTGTGTGTGTGTGTGTGTGTGTTTTGAGGATGTGGTGATGGACCAACAGCTACCCCTACTGTTACAGAGGAGTAATTACAGGGCTATGCAGCAGAGCTTGTTGCAAAGACTGCAACGCATTTCAACTCTGCTGTAAAAATTACAGAAGAAGATGCTTGAATTATGTAAGTGTATTTCATTCATTCATTCATTCATTCATTCATTCATTCATGTGTTTAAAGGGTCAGTTCACTTAAATAGACAAACAGACGTAAAAATTCATTTTTTTTACAGTTTGATCATTTAGTTTGCTTCTTTTTTTCAAAATATCATATTTTGTTAAAAAAAATATTGGTTGATGAAATATGTGATAAATACAAAAGAGGATTAGAGGATTAGACTGGTTGAAAATATTCATTATGGAGGCAGAATTTTCACACTCAAAAAGAAAATAAGGTTTTTGTAATTATTATTATTATTATTATTATTATTTTTACATCAGCACCAATCATCTTTGGTAAGAATAACGATTATTCAAAAACATACTTCCAAAGAACACCTCTATGCAAACAACCACAGTTCCATTTGGCCTTTGATCAATAACAATTATTATGATTTGAATTGTAATTACCATTTGTATTATTGTTGTAAATTTTGTTATCATAACTGATAATACAACTACTATGAATATTTTGGTGTCTTACTCAACCTTATCATCATCAAAAATAATAATAATAATAATAATAATAATAATAATAATAATAATAAGTTTTCGTGATTTCTTTTTTATTTTTATAATATAATTTAATTTATTTATTCATTTTAGTATATATATATATATATATATATATATATATATATATATATATATATATATATATATATATATATATATATATATATATATTCTTTTTTAGTCAGGCTTTTGTTTTGAGTCAGGCGCTCCTAAGACGTCTTCTTTCTGTCAAACGTTGGGGACCTTTGGGTCCTTCAGCCCAGCTCTTCTCCGTCAGTCTCCATCTTTATCGGAACACCTGTTCCTAAAAAGCTCAAACTCTCCGTAAATCCTGCTCAGAGGATCCGGATCCCTGGAGCTATGATGGGCGGAAAGACCAGCGCGTTGGCCGCGGGGGTGTGCGGGGCTCTGTTCGTCGGTTACTGCATCTACTTCGACAGGAAGAGACGGAGTGACCCCAACTTCAAGAACAGGCTCCGGGAGCGTGAGTGTTGACCTCTTCTTCCTCCACCTTCATCAGGCCTCCAGGCTTTGGTCTGGCTCGGCTCGGCTCGGTTCGGTTCCCCTCAGCCTGATCTCACCTCTCTGTCAAGGCTATGACAGATGGGTCTGAACACCCTGCAGTGCTGGTGCTAGCCGGGCTAGCCGGTTGATGAACCCCCTGTTACCAAACTCCATTTAATTTTCATCATATTATCAGTTTATCTGGAAACTGCTGCCTAACATGCTTACCTGTGTTTACTTTAGACCTTAATAAGAGTTCATGAGGTCTTCGGGTTAATTCGGCTTAAAGTAATTCAAGTAATCAGCCACCATGTGAGGACACAGACGACATGTAAATCCATCTGTTTGCTCGCTCTCAACGGCAACCACAGCTAATCTTTGATCTCTTTAACTAGAGGTCTGGTTGGTGGTGAATAAGGTTATAAATATCATGTTTTGAGTTGGACACATTCATTTTTTGAGAAACGTATCAGGGGTGAGATCCAGAGTATTCAGATAGTACTACTCAGTGTTACTGATACCAGTACATGCACACCTTTTCTTTCATTATACAGAACGTTTAGTCTCTCCTGTGGCTGAATTCTTGCACCTCTGCCTGCTGCAGTGTCCAGGGTTAGTCATTACCTGAAATCGACCTTGCAAATTTCAGTAAGGTCAAACTGACAGCAGTCAGTCCATCCCCCATGTTTCATTCACAGATCAACTCAAACATCAGTTCATCTGTCTATGGCAGACGGCCTGTATGGAAGCCCAAAAAGGTCATGATTAAATACTGATTCTGATTTGAATGCGTTTGTGTCTCTGATGTGTTTTTGTTGCAGGGAGGAGAAAGCAGAAAGTAGCCAAAGAGAGGGCAGGTCTCGCTAAGGTGAGCCCAGCGTCTCTGCACCTCATGTTGGTGGATTAACGTGAGACTCAAACCTGACCCTGTTTCTGTATCTGATGGTTTCTCCTCCTGCAGCTTCCAGACCTGAAGGACGCCGAGGCGGTGCAGAAGTTCTTCCTGGAGGAGATCCAGCTGGGGGAGGAGCTTCTGGCCCAGGGTAACACCTCCTCCCACCTTCACCTGCTTTTATTCAGTTTGGGTGATGACATCACTTCCTGTGGAGTCTGTAAACGCATCTTCTCTCTCTCTCTCTCTGCTCTACAGGAGACTATGAGAAAGGTGTTGATCACCTGACCAACGCCATCGCCGTGTGCGGTCAGCCTCAGCAGCTGCTGCAGGTGCTGCAACAGACTCTGCCACCGCCCGTCTTCCAGATGCTGCTCACCAAACTGCCGACCATCAGCCAGGTGAGACACGGCCCTCTTCACCTGTGAGTCAGTGTTAATCTGTTAATCTGGAACCACGACAATAAGTGATCATCAGACCACAGAATAACTCAAACAGGAAGTGTCTGTTCGCTTCATGGTTTTAATTCAAAATAAACTTTTATTCAGTATTTTTATTTTCTGTTAACTTTATGTAATTATTTTTTTTAATTTACTTTGTTATTAATAAAATTTATTCAGTTTTGACTATTTCAAAAATATTTGATTAAACAAATAATTACAAAAATTTCAGTCATAAATTTTTACAGTTAATATTTATTCTTCAGTATTTTTGTTTTAACCCTTATTTAATCCTTTTAAATTTAAATTATTTGAATAACCATTTTATTGTCATTTTGTTTTCAGAATTAATTTTATTGCCTCCACTTTTAGTTATCTTTTGATTTACTGAGTAATTTGAATTATTTTTTTATTCATCCATTTTTTTATCCATTTGTTTAATGCATTTTATCTGAAAATTTTCTCTTACTAACTAGTTTCATAAATTTGAAGGTTATGAGTAAAAAATGATAAATGTGTACTCGGTATGATATCAAGGTGAAATTATTTTATTTTGTAAATTTTCTTAAAATTTATATTTTTTAACTTATTTTAATCAATTTATATTTACGGAACTTTTTTATTTGTTTATTTGTTTATTTATTTATTTATTTATTGCTCTTTCTTTCTTAACTTTCTTTGTTTATATATATGTTTTATTTTTATGCTGAATTTTAAAAAATATTTAATTTGCGCAAATTATTCATCAAATGTTTCTTAATCTATGAGAAACTTATTTATTTATGTCTTTTAAAATTTTTATTCATCTGAACTGATTTTAGTTTTGGGACTCTCTGACTCTGGTCTCTGATTCTGGTCTCTGTTCTCTGATTCTGGTCTCTGATTCTGGTCTCTGTTCTCTGATTCTGGTCTCTGACTCTGGTCTCTGTTCTGGTCTTTGACTGGTTTCTGATCCTGTTCTCTGGTCTCTGACTCTGTTCTCTGGTCTCTGACTCTGTTCTCTGTTCTGGTCTCTGAATCTGGTCTCTGACTCTGGTCTCTGTTCTCTGGTTCTGGTCTCTGTTCTGGTCTCTGGTCTCTGTTATCTGACCCTGGTCTCTGACTGGTCTCTGTTCTGGTCTTTGACTGGTTTCTGATCCTGTTCTCTGGTCTCTGACTCTGTTCTCTGTTCTCTGGTCTCTGTTCTCTGATTCTGTTCTCTGACTCTGGTCTCTGTTCTGGTCTTTGACTGGTTTCTGATCCTGTTCTCTGGTCTCTGACTCTGTTCTCTGGTCTCTGACTCTGTTCTCTGGTCTCTGACTGTTCTCTGGTCTCTGTTCTGGTCTCTGTTCTCTGGTTCTGGTCTCTGATTCTGGTCTCTGTTCTCTGTTCTGGTCTTTGACTGGTTTCTGATCCTGTTCTCTGGTCTCTGACTCTGGTCTCTGGTCTCTGACTCTGGTCTCTGACTCTGGTCTCTGTTCTGTCCGCAGCGTATCGTGAGCGCACAGAGTCTCAGTGAGGACGATATAGAATAAGGAGATGAAGAGGAACCCCCCCCTCCCCAGGCTCCGCCCTCTTCCTCACCAGGACTCCTCCTTCATACCGACCCGCCAACGCCTCGGCCTCCATCGCTCCGGCCGGCGTCCGTCACTCCCCATCAAGGCATCCTAAAGGAGCGTCATGTTTTCCTCCTGGTGTGTCCGTTCGACCGTAGTCTTTGTTTTTACTCCAGCTGCCCCCCCCCCCCCCCCCCCCCCCCCCCCCCCCCCCCCGCGGGGTCCAGAGCCATCAGAAGCCCCGTCTGTCACCAGTCTGAGCCCACTAAGCGGACCGGGTGTTGTTGAAAACAGCTTCTTCCTTCAGGGTGGCGTCGCACACACACCCTGACAGCGTCACGTTCCAGGTTTCCACTGTCGGCCATGTTTCTCATGATATCAGAGTTGGGAGGGAGCAGGCGCCGTCTCGCTGCTCCGAGGCGTCAGAGTATTTATTGTTTTTTTGTTATCAGTCGTCTGTCTGCTCGGTTCTGGACTCAGAAACACTTTTTAAGACCTGATGAAAAGTTCTGTTCATCGTAAAGAGAAAAAAAAAAAACTCGTAAAGAGACTCAATAAAAATGGTAAAATGAAGACGGCGTCCTTTGAGTTTATTTCACATCCTGAAGTTACCACCAGGGTTAAAACCCAAACCTGAATACAGGTCAGATACCTGTTCCTCAAACACACCCAATCAGCCTGATAAGAACTAGAATTCAATCTCAGTCCTCTAAACCTCCAAATCCCGATCCCTCCCAGTCACTGCTGGAGTTCCCCAGGGTTCTGTTCTAGGGCCCCTTCTGTTCGTCATTTATCTACTTCCTTTTGGTAACATCTCTCATAAATTTAGCATCAATTTTCACTGCTACACCCATCTGTCCTTCAGACCATCCTTCGTGTAACGATGATACACGCTCACAGACTCAAAGAGTTTTTCCCCTAACCACCGGTAACCCCTCACATCTAGAAAAGAGCGGGACTTTAGAATGTCCCCCGGTGTTAAAACAAGAAGAAACGCTTATTTTTGAATCAAAAATACTGGAACAAAAACTTCCTGGAACGCAATAAGTAAAATATTCTGAACAGATGCAAAAAGTACAATTAAGACGTTTTTTTTCTGCTTCAAAGGAAAAGTTTCTGAGCCAAAAACCTTCAGTTTTTTATATGTATTATTCTTGTACATAGAACAGGTCTCAGGACTCGTCTTGAGGAGTTTTACTTTGATTAGAGACTTTCAGGGTCAGAACAAATTCATCTTCTGAAACAGACGTTCAGACTCAAACTCAAAGATAAAAACCAGTGAAAGATTTTCACAGACGGGATGAGGAGCCTGGACTCAGTCTGATGGTTTTCAGCTTTTTATTGAGCTCACATGATAAAAAAAAAAACAAAACAAAACAGGAAATCCTCCAGACTCCAAACTGCCTCATAGTCCGAACCGTGGACTCAGGTGAGTCCTCAAACCCCTCCTCAGGTCTCTCAGATGTGAACCGTCTTGTTTGGCCTCCCTTTCTTCTTCTTCTGTCCTTTCTTCTTCATCTTTTTGTTCGGGTTTGTCATCTCTCCTTTGAACGAGCTCTTGGTCGCCCTCTGCTGGTTTCCTGAGAAATTCTTAGCAGACTTGAAGCCTCCTGGACGGCCTCCTCGCTCCCTCCCTGTGCCCCTCATCGGGCCCCTCATCGGGCCCTTCGCGGGGCCCTTCCCAGCCCTCCCTGGGGTCCCTTTGCCGTCAGTCTTCTGCACCTTCTCCTTCTTCACCGACCTCTTCACCCGCACGGACCGGCCCTCCAGTTTGGACCCGTCCAGCTCCAACGCCAGCTGCACCGAGTCGGCGCTCTGCGACAGGAAACAGGAAGTAGAACCATAAAATGCTCAAACTGTAACATGAATTTTTTTCCTCATAAATTTGATTCTTTTTCTTGTAAATTTGTTTTTTTTTTCTCAAATTTGATTTTTTTTGTAAATTTCTGAATTAAATTCTTATAAATTTGTGACTTTTTTTTCCTCATATTTTTTTTTTTTTTGCATTTTTCTGAATTATTGACAAAGAATAAGAAAAAACAAAACGTGAAGAAAGAAATCTACAAGAATCAAACTATAAAAAAATAAATAAAACAAAAATGAAAAAATAAGTAAATAATATAAAAATAATAATTAAATCAATAATAATCATCAATAAGAGCACATTTCAACAATGCTCTCCCAATCCACTTCTTACACTTCCAAATATATAAATTCATGATCGTTTTTCTCATAATTTGACTTTTTTCTTGTAAATTTTTTACTTTTTTCTTTTACATTTTTTTTTACTTTTTTCCTGTAAATTTTTTTTTTTTTTTTTACCTTGGCTCTGATCCTCGCTCGTATCATTCTCATTCAAACTAACTGTTTTATTTTGGCTTTAATCGTGTCTGTACTGAACCGTTTCCAGTCACTTTCATTATGACAGTTTATAGATTTTTATAAATGTTTTCCAAAGTACATGTTTAGATTTTATATATTTTCTTTTACATTTAACATATTTTATATATTTTGTGTAAATTTTTATATTTTGTTTTATATCTTATAAACATGGTGTCTGATGGTTCAATGGGAGCTCTAAATTTTCTTCTGCCTTCACAGTGCAATGAGAATAAAAGCTTTTTCATTCTATTATTAAAAGAAAGAAAGAAAAGAAAAGTTCTCCACATACATGTTGCTTCAAACAGAGTTTCTGGATCAGAAAGGTTCGTTTCCTCGTCTAAACTTCGGGTGTTCGCTGTGATCCACCCCCTCGTTTTATACGTGTTTGAGTGAAGACTTGAAGATTTAAACACCTCAAGATTCACGAGCTGCTTTGCGTTGACCATTAATGGTTGATTATGAGGACGCACGTCTCCACGTGGATCCTGATCTATAACAGCAACACGGCGCGATGATGTGCGTACGAACGCGCCGTTTTATGGAGTTAAATTAGTGCCAAAACCTCACAGACACAAAAACTGTGTTTTATTTGCAGCCAGTGATTCACAAACAAACTTCGTGTGATTTGCAAAAGCAAAACAGAATTCACAACTAATGTATTTAGTTTGATTAATGAAGAAAAAAAATGTCTCTCCAACAAAAACATCTTGATTCACAAATACAGAAAAATGTATTTTCACTTCAATGAAAATATCCTTGAGGCGCAAAAATAAAATCTTTCAAGTACAAAAAAAAATATATTGTTCAAGATTAAATTTTTTCTTCTCGAGTTCAAAAAAAATTCTGCAAGTCGGAGAAACAGTTTTGACATGATTCTACCAGGTCATGTGACTTTTGGCAGTAACTTCCCGCCGTTCTGATCTGCATCCGCAGGACTTCGATTTATTCATGAACGCCAGCACACGACTCGAGCAATGTTCTGCAATGTGCACGCCACAACAGCAGGTGGCACTGTTGATGCTGTTTAAGCTCATAGATCTACATTAGGGGTGTCAAACTCATTTTCACCGAGGGCCACATCAGCCTAATGGCTGTCCTCAAAGGGCCAGATGTAACTTATAAATGTAAGTAAATGTAATCGAATGTAATGTGAAATAAACGTAATACTCCTTATTTTGGGCTGTGGCTTTCGAAAACACGCTCTGCTGCAACCGCAGTTTGCCTTTTAATTCTTGGGCAATTTGTTGCTTTTCTTGAAGGCTAGCTTTGCGTACTTAGCTCCGTGTTTGGTGTCAGAATGCCGCCGCAGATTGTACTCTTTGACAACAGACAACGCCTCGTAACACAAAAGACATACCGGTCTTTCTCCTTGTATTCGCCTTCCCATCTTTCTTGAAACAGTCGTCCATCTTTATCAACTTTTCTCTTCTTGGACATTTTGGGATCATTATTTATTTCTCAATTCCACTCGTTGGCATTGATGTAGAAACACTGCTGTGTAGTGGCGGTGAGCCGTCAAATCGCGGGTATCATAGTCGACAGGCATTGTGGGAAATGTAGTTTTTGGTCAAAGCACACTTTTGACCTGTTGATTTTTAAACACTCAAACCTTTTAAGCTCTCACGGGCCACATAAAATTACGTGGCGGGCCATATTTGGCCCTCGGGCCTTGAGTTTGACACATGTGATCTACATCATAGATACATCGAGGAGCCCAGGAAAGAGGACAGCATCACTCGCCCTGGACCGCGCAAAATCACGGCAGCATGAGCAGCCGACAGGTGAGTTTGGGACCCTGATTTTGTGCGCTCCAGGGCGAGTGATGCTGTCCTCTTTCCTGGGCTCCTCGATGTATCTATGATGTAGATCTATGGTCTTAAACAGCATCAACAGTGCCACCTGCTGTTGTGGCGTGCACATTGTAGAACATTGCTCGAGTCGTGTGCTGGCGTTCATGAATCAATCAAAGTCCTGTGGATGCGGATCAGAACGGCGGAAAGTTACTGCCAAAAGTCACATGACGTGGTAGAATCATGTCAAAACTGTTTCTCCTACTTGCAGAATTTTTTTGAACTCGAGAAGAAAAAATTCAATCTTGAACATTATTTTTTTTTTTTTGTACTTGAAAGATTTTATTTTTGTGCCTCAAGGATATTTTCATTGAAGTGAAAATACATTTTTCTGTATTTGTGAACCAAGATGTTTTTGTTGGAGAGACATTTTTTTTTTCATTAATCAAACTAAATACATTAGTTGTGAATTCTGTTTTTGCTTTTGAAAATCACACTAAGTTTGTTTGTGAATCACTGGCTGCAAATAAAACACAGTTTTTGTGTCTGTGAGGTTTTGGCACTAATTTACCTCCGTACCATTTCCGTAGATTTTCAGTGAGGATTCTACGCACTCTTTTATAAAAGAGGCTCCTGGACTTCATGTTGGTCTCAGCAGATAATGAGTCCTGAGACGACGTCTGATGTGATTTGTTCCTTTTTAAATAAAGATGGATTTCATTCCCGTCCTCGTACCTCAAAGAGCACGTATCCGAATCCTTTCCCCAGTCCAGAGTTCTTGTCTCGCACCAGCCGCACCCCCTCCACGGCGCCACACTCCTCAAAGTGGCGCCGAAAAGTCAGCTCGTTCATCTCTGAACACACACAGGGGAGGTCAACGCCATCATCATCATCATCATCATCATCATCATCATCATCATCATCATCATCATCATCACTGCGACTCACCGAAGGAGAGATTCCCCACGAACACGGAGCGTTTGTGGTCGTGCTGCAGGAGGAAAAACAAGCGTCATTTAACTCCACAGATCCAAACTCGTCATGAGGTGAAGAAGAAGAAGAAGCTGCAGACTCACCGCCGAGCCGTCCGTCACCCGGTCCACCCGGATGTGGAAGTCCTTCTCGATCTCCATGCCGTTCCTGTCGGGAGACAAACAGAGGAGACGCTCGTTGGCGGCTGAACGTTCAGGGGGACTTTCTCACCGCAGGACGAGTGTCTGACCTCTCTAACGCCCTCGTCACGCCCTCCTCCTCTTTGAAGACCACGTACGCGTTCATGCTCTGCTTCTTGGGGTGGACTTTGCGCCTGCGGAGGATCAAAGAAGGAGGAGTCAGACTTCTGAAGACGTTTCAGATCAAAGACAGAAAGCTCAGAGGAAGACGGAGACACTCACTGGATGACCGCCACCTTCCGGGAGATGGAGGGATCCTCTCTGACCTGCAGGGACAAACGCATCATGTGACCCTCAGAGGTTATTACAGGTCACCAGAGGTCTAGTGATCTGAAATATTCCCACAAAGCCTTGCAGCTCTGTGCAGTGGTGGAGAACAGCGTGTGTTTTTTTTACCACGGAGCGAAACCGGATGGACTCGATGGATCCGTTCTCCTTGAAGAGGCCGTGCAGCGTCTGAAAGACAAAACATCAGAATCAAGCTCCTCCCCTTCCTCCGTCTTTTCTTCGAGTCTCCACAGGTTTGAGTTGATGTTTATCAAGTTAATAACAAGAAAATAAATCAAAAATTTTCCAGGTTTTTATTTAAGCTGACGGCATCAAACCCTGAAAGTTTAGGATATTCTTGAGTATAAGTCGGGCCTCGGTACCTTCTTGGTGCAGCCGATGGGCAGGTTGCCCACAAACACCGTCCTGGATTTCTTCGTCGCCTCCTCCTTCTTCCTCTCTCTCATCTTCTGCCTCTTTAGTACCCACTGCTCCACATCGTTCTCAGGAGCCGTCCTCTTCTTCTTCCTCACCGCCGTCTGTCCCCGCTCGTCCTCGTCCGCGTTCGTCAAACCGCTCTCTCTGAAAACAACAGAAAAGAAAAAGAGAGGTGAGAAGACGCCACAGATAAATCCAGGACAGGGAGGGAGAAGAGAAGCTCTGAGGATCCTCACCTGTCCTCCAGCCTCTCCTCACCCTCTGATTTCTCCTTCAGAGGCTTCTTCTTCTTCTTCGTCTTCTCCTGGTCCGGCTGACCTTTGACCTCTGAGGTTACCTCCTTTTCTTCAGCGCTCTTCTGAACCGGCTGCCATGAGGATGACAAAAAAAAGCAGCCCTGATAAATTCTCTTTTTAAAAATGGCGGTCCTCTCTGAAGTGGAGCAGCGTGTGTGTGTGTGTGTGTGCGTTACCTTCGGTGCAGGCTTGAACAGAAGCTGTGCAGGTGGAGCAGTGGTGCTGAATAATGCCGACAGCGAGGATCCAGAGGCTGCAGAGTTTTTCTGGAACAGGCTCCCTGACACCTGACCGACCACATAGTCAGCTGACTGCTGCTGCTGCGCCTCCTCTCCATGGAGGACAGACTCACTGAGGTGAAGACAGCATCAAGAGGAGATGATGGAGGAGCTGCTCCCTGCTTATCAAACCTAAGACCTGGACCAGGTCTTAGTTATGCTGCTACAATCTCTTAATCTCTTTCTTTTAGTATTAAACATATTTAATATTGTCGCTGTAAACCTGTAGTAGCTGTTGTTGTTGTTGTTCTTCTTCTTCTTTTTATTATTTGCACACTTATAGAAGTTAGCCGCTAACGCTAAATGAGACTCTTTACCCTGCATCGATTAAACAGGTCAACTTTGTGTACTTCAAACTACAAAACGTGTAAACAAACCTCTGTTTCTGTTTCTTCTTCATGCTTTAGATTAGTCCGACGATGGAACTGAACAGACTTCCGGTTTTGAGCCAAAAAAAACTGGTTAAGATGAACAGAACAAATTTAACAATCTTTCATTGCATTTCATGATCTGTAAAACGCGATCGCACGTTTTCCCCTCACAGCAAAACACAACCGGTGGCAAATGAGCTCCAGCAGAAACACGGTCTCGCCGGCACAAAGGTTCCGCTTAACTGTAGTCAATAATTACAAAGCCTGAAAAAAAAAAAAAAACAACTAAAGCCGGATAAAGAATGAAAATAGATACATTCGAAAATATAGAACGTTAAATTAACTTGTTAATTGATCATAATTTCTTATATTTTTTTTGAAAAAATATTTTTATTTTGAAAATGTAGGTTTCAGACGTTAGAGTGTAACATCGAAATCAGTCCGTTCCGGTGAACCGAAGGAGTGAAATGTTTTGGCCGTTGGTTTTCTGATTTAACAGTTAAAAAGCTCCATTTGCAGGTAATTAAACACTCAGAGTTTAACACATATAGATTTTAATCATATTTCGGTTTATAATATATAAACTTTATGTTCCTGTGATGAAAGTATTCTAACGTTTAGAGGTAGGAGTTGTTTGAAACGCAGCTCGGTTTATGTTGCAGCGATGGGAGTGGACCCCACAGAACCGGAGGTCCCGGTGGACGCAGTGGGCAGGCGGGTATCCTGTGACGGGGAGCGGGCCACGGTACGGTACGTGGGCCCAGTGCCGCCCACAGCAGGTAACGCACCCTGTTACTGACACACCTTAAAGTTCATCAAGGGGAGCAAATCTCATCTGTTCAGCTGTGAGTCTTTACCTTTAAAACGAAGCAGAAATAAGGGGACAAAAAAAAAAAAGTAAACGCAGTAAACTGGAGAACGTAAACATAGTCTATGTGACGTCACACATCTGATTCTGAAGCAGAGTTTTGGATCCTGCTGTAGATAGTCACCATATTGGGAATGCAACAGAGACATGAGCTGAAACCAGAGTAATGGATGATTCTAGAATGCCGGTTCCATAGTGCCTTGATGTTTCTTAAAGAGACAGTAACTGATCTGAGTGTTTCAAAGATGGCAGTCTGAGATGTGTAAAGACGATTGAACTGTAGGTTGACAGAAGACTGAACATTTAAATCTTCTTGGTGTGATATTTTTTAAAGACTGAGAAAAATATGTTGAAACAGACTCAACTGTCAAAAAAAACAAACATTTATAAAACTGAATTTGGTCTGTTTTCAGGCCTGTGGCTCGGCATGGAGTGGGATAACCCAGAGAGAGGCAAACACGACGGCAGCCATGATGGAGTCCAGTATTTTACCTGCAGGTAATTCTCACAGCGTTTTTATTCCATGTCCTGTGAAAACTCTGCTTTCTGTTGGGGTCATTTCAGGATGTGTGTCTTAAAGAAAAACAGTTTCTGCTTCATAATAAAATCTCTCTCCTGGTCAGACACCCTAAAGGAGGCTCCTTCATGCGTCCAGGGAAGGTGAGCTTCGGGGTGGACTACCTGACGGCGGTGGAGCGGCAGTACGACTACGACATTACATCAGAAAAAAGCTACAGCGACTGGGAGAGGCCGAGCAAGAAGCTCAGGTAGAGATTTATGAACATTTAAACCTCGGCTCAGATTTAAAGACGTATGAACCCTGATGACGTTTTTCTGTGACTCCTCTTCGTCTCTACAGCTTTGAGATGCTCACGTCTGTGTTGCTGTGCGGCTGTGACGTAAACGGGGCGGGACCAGATGGAGAAATCCAGAAAAAAACACCTCGTATCCTTTTGACGCAGCG
Organism: Labroides dimidiatus; assembly: GCA_030710495.1. Classification (NCBI taxonomy): domain Eukaryota; kingdom Metazoa; phylum Chordata; class Actinopteri; order Labriformes; family Labridae; genus Labroides; species Labroides dimidiatus. The sequence continues at coordinate 37,556,503 of CM061145.1, read as the reverse complement.
AGACTTTCGTTGATGATGGTGGACCAGGTGGTTCTTCAGGATTAGAGGCGACTGTTCAGAACGGCCTCTGAAGGTCTGCAGCTGTTCAAGGATCATCAGTGATTCCAGGTGAGGAGAACTCAGTGACCGCTGTTAGTGGATGGTTTAATAGAATAGAATAGAATAAGTTAAAAAAAAGATTGGCAAAAGATAAACTAAAATAGAATACTATGTAATGAATAAGAATATAATAGTACAATATGGAATAAACTGGATTGAAATAGAATAGAATTTAAATAGAATAGAGTAGAATAAAATTAAACAACCAAAATATAATAGAGCGTGAATAGACAACAAAAGGATATCGCAGAAATTTATGGAATGATCTGTAATACACTAGAAAAGAAAAAAATAGAAAATATGGAATGAATTGGTTGGGATGGAATAGAATGAAATAGAATGAAATAGAATACAATAGAATAAGTTAAAAAAAAGTTTGGCAAAAGATAAACTAAAATAGAATACTATGTAATGAATAAGAATAGAATAGTACAATATGGAATGAACTGGATTGAACTAGAATAGAATTTAAATAGAATAGAGTAGAATAAAATTAAAACAACCAAAATATAATAGAGCGTGAATAGACAACAAAAGGATATCGCAGAAATTTATGGAATGATCTGTAAAACACTAGAAAAGAAAAGAATAGAAAATATGGAATGAATTGATTGGGATAGAATAGAATGAAATAGAATAGAATAGAATAGAATAGAATAGAATAGAATAGAATAGAAAAATAAAGAGAGAAACACTGATGGATTGAAAAAATATAGAATGAAGTAAATAGAACAGCAAAAATCATGACTGAGCAGAGAAGAATACATGAAATATTATTGAATTGATTGAAATGAAATAATATAGAATAGAAAAGAACAGACACAGATATGAGCAGACCAGGTGTTTGAAGGTGAAGTGTGGTCAGGTATTGTTTAAGTGAATCACTTCAGGGCCTTAAGCGTCCACCAGAGGGCAGCAGCGTTCACAGATACTGACAGAGATGTTAACAGAGAGAGATGACGGAGCGTTGGGAGCGATCGTAGATCTATGAGCGGGACGACGTGAGAGGAGACTTTCAGAGAGATTGTATGTTCTGGACTTCTAGATCTACAGTTTGATCATGGAGAGTTTAGCCGCTGTGGGTCTGGTTGTTGAGGGTTTGGTCAGTACGTCACCGTCAGGTTGAACCTTCACCTGCTGATCAGAGGTGCGATGGTTGGACCTGTCCAAGAGTCTGCTGTCCTCCTGGGACGACGTGTCGTCTATCACCCGTCAGCTGGATCAGCTGGAAGGACTACAGCTCAGGTACACCCGCTCTGTGTGTGTGAGTGTGTGTGTGTGTGTATCACCTGCATTAACTCTCTGAACCCTCCACTTCCTGTCTCCTTTCAGCTCTAACAGGCTGCGGTTCCTCTCTGAGCCCTCAGCTCACTGCGAGGCGTTCAGCAGACTGAAAACACTCGTCCTCAACAGCTGTGAGCTCACCTGGCCTCAGGTATGCCTTACACACACACACACACACACACACTCTTTCAGGGTCAATAAAAGCTGCTGAGCTCATTTCCTCCTGTGTGTTAATAATACCGGTCGAGTTTTTCTTGATGTCTGTTTTTCTCTCTGCTCAGATCCTGGAGTGCGCCCCCCTGTGGCCACAGCTGGAGGTTCTGAGTGTGGAGGAAAACCACATCACAGAGATCCAGAGGTGAGGCTGCTGTGAGTCCTCATGTATGTGTGAGACGTTCAGAGTGTATAATAAGTGTGTGTGTGTTTGTTTAAAGGCCAGAGGGAGTCCTTCAGTCCCTGAAGACTCTGAGTCTGTCTGGAAACCCTCTGAAGCAGCTCAGCCTGCTCGGGGTCTCCGCTCTGCCCAGGTAAACACACCTGAACCACTGTTTCATCAAACACAATGAAGCTACCATATTAAACCTGTGTGTGTGTGTGTGTGTGTGTGTGTGTGTGTGTGTGTGTGTGTGTGTGCAGGCTGGAGGAGCTGAACTTGTCCAGAACTGGACTGTCGGACCTCTGGTTTGATGACACTGCTCCAGGTAAGAACATCAGAAACATGTCACCTCCTTCTGAACCTGAAGGAGTGTGTTTGATGTGTAAAAATGAAGGTGTGTATGTGTGTGTGTGAAGTCAGGTCTCTTCCTCTTCTGTAGGATCTCTGAGCGCCATGTTCCCCGCTCTGACGACTCTTTACCTCGACCATAACGCCATCTCAGAGGTCAGTGTGTGTTCCTGCTCCGATACAAACACGTTCAGGGATAGAAAGTCACTCTCTCTCTCTCTCTCTCTCTCTCTCCTGGCGCTCAGTGGCGTGTGGTGGACGAGTTAGCCAAGTTGCCGAGTTTGGAGAAGTTGTCGTGTCTCGGGAACCGTCTGGAGAGCAAAGATGGAAACCCAAAAACAGCGACGCAGCTCCTGATCGCCAAACTGGGACGAGTCGCCTTCCTCAACCGCTGCAAGGTGTGTATTTTTGAGTGTGTGTTTGTGTGTGTGTGTGTGTGTTCTGACCTGTTCCTGACCTGTTCTCCTGGTCTCTGGCAGATCCTCCCTGATGAGAGGAGGGGGGCGGAGCTTGACTACCTGAAGATGTTTGGGGGGGAGTGGTTAAAGGTCAGAGGGGACGATCAGCTGGAGAGCCAGTTCACCTGTGAGCACCCCCGATACCTGAGCCTCATCCACAGTGAGTGACACACACACACACACACACACACACACACAGAAGGGTGATACGTCTCCTGTGATGATGTCAGAGTGATGAAGCTGATGATGAAGATGAGGCGGTCCTGTGTTTCAGAGTACGGCGCTCCAGAGGAAGGCGAGCTGAAGAAGCCCGCGTCCTTCGCTTTAAAGAATCAGCTGCTGAGTAAGTCCCGCCCCCTCCTGCTTACTGCCCTCTGATTGGCTGATAAAGAACCCTGTTTTAAACCCTGTTCCTTGCCTCCTTGTCTCCTTGTGTCCTGGTCTCCTGTAAAAAGAGGTCAGGTTTGTGTTCCCTGATGACGCCGACCGCGCGCCGATTGAGAAGAAACTTCCAGGTCAGAGCGGTCAGAGGATGTGATGTCATTTTATCTGAGCGAATCAAAGAGAGCGTCTTCTTAACGCGGGCTTTCTGTCCCGCAGCCTCCATGGTGGTCCAGAAGGTGAAGGGGCTCCTCCACAGACTGCTGAAGGTTCCTGCGCTCGATCTGAAGCTCACCTACACCAGCCCAAAGGTAACACGTTGAGACCGCCGAGTCGGCCAATCAAACCTCAAGACAAAAAAAATAAAGCCTTGAGACGGGGAGGATTCTGGATTATATGAGGCCTGTTCTTCTGAATCTTTTTACGTTTTATTACGAAGAAGCAGCGTGGCAGGAAACGTGATGCTAGGTTAGCATAGATCGCTATTTTTTAGACCAAATTATTATCATCAAATATTTACACGTCAGTGAGTCGCTCTACGTTATCAGACTTTCAAAGATCTGTTTCTCTTTGTTGATGTTTTGTTTTGTTTTTTCCTAAATTCATCTCTTATGTTTTGTTTAAGTCCATTATCATTTCTTTAAATCTGTCTCATCTACAGAGAAAGAAAGATAGAAAAGAAAACACAATTATAAGATTTCCAGAACAAAGTCGTTATTTTAGGATAATAAAGTCATTATGTTACGACATGTTGAAAAATTTTATGAGATAAAAGTCTTTAAGTTATGGCGGGAAATCAAAATGAAACAAGACAAAAAAGTTGTAATGTTACAAAACAAATGTCGTAATGTTAAGAGAATGAAGCCGTAAAGTTGCGATAGTTAAAAGTCGTAATGTTCAAAAATAGAAGTCGTAAAGTCACAAGAATTAAATCGTAACGTTACAAGACAAAAGTTGTAATGTTAGGTGAATAAAGTTGTGATGTTATGAAATAAGTTGTAATTTGACGTAATAAAAGTTGTAACGTCACAAGAATGAAGTCATAATGTTATGAAAAAAAAGTCGTAATGTTACGAAAAAAAAAGTCATAATGTTAAGAGAATGAAGTCGTAACGTTACAAAACAGAAGTTGTCGTGTTGCAAGACTAAAGTCGTAACAAAATCAGAACAAACTTGTTGTTAGGAAATCGCAAAGGTCCGAAACGTCGCATTTTTTTTGCGAATGAATTTATAATGCTTTAAGAAAAAAGTCGTAATTTTATGAGGATAAAGTCGTAATTTTCAGAGAATAAAAAAGTAACGTTACAAAATTAAAGTATTTATGTTGCGAGACCAAAGTTTCGTGATGTTAACCCTGTAAAGCCTGACCCGTCAAAAAATAGCCAGAAAATTCAATTTTTAAAAAAAAACTGAGATGAAAATTAGTCCTTTTAACAAAATCCACAAAAATATTGCTTATATCATTTGGTTTATGATATATTTTATATATTGTAATTGGCCAGTTTTGACAACCTTTTTTTTTGTAAAGTTTTATTAAATATACATTCTTTCAATTCAGGAAATACTTATTCTCAAAAACGAACAATTCAGATGTTATTTTTACCCAAACTTTCCAAAAATTATCAGCGATTTTCATACAAAGAAAGTGTGTGGATGATTCATGAGAGCAGCAACTTTGAAAAGGGCCAAAATACAACTTCAGCTTCCTGTGCGATAATCCTCAAAGAGGGAAAGTACATTTTGGAAAACAGGTTTTTAAGGAGACTATTTATCATGTTGATGAGCCAGAGGTCTTTAAAACACAAGAGGTAAAAGTTGTAATTTAAACAGATTAAATGTGGGTACCTAAATATGACTAATAGCCCACAGTGAAAACTCTACTGTCGCTAGAAAAAGTCGTAATATTACGAGTAAAGATCTTCAGATCTGCAACAACTTTCCTTCAGATTATTACGATTCCTCTGGTTGAAACTTCGTCTTTAATCTGGTCCAAACACAGTTTGTCTCTAAAACTCATTTCTGTCTTCGTAAACTCTTTGCAGCTGTAAATTAAAGCTCCTTTGTCCTCAGATGGAGGGGACTGAGTTTGAGATCAATAACGACCTGAAGTCTCTGCAATTTTACTCCATCGAGGACGGAGACCAGGTGTTGGTCCGCTGGTCCTGAGGTCCCATCACATCGCCTCAGAGACAGAACAGGAGCGCAGGTTCAGTCCTGAGAGATCCAGAGACAGACTGTTGGAAACCAGGACCAGACTCACTTCATAAAGACTCAAACTGGATCTGTTTATAATAAAAATTCATTCAGTGACGTGACGGCAATCTGTGGGCTGAAGGATTCTCCAGGATGGCTTCAAGGAAACTACGGGAGACCAACGAATATTAACAGAATGAATAAAGCTCTCTCTCTCTCTCACTGTGACTGTCTCCTGTCTTTAACCACCAGAGGGCAGCAGAGCCACACACACACACATATACACACACTGCTGGTTAGTATCAATAATGAAGTAAAAATGTGATTTATGGAGCCACAAACTGAAGCTACTCCAATTCATAGAGAATGTATGTGCGACTGTTCTTGTTTTTTTGTCCATGTGGGGACCGTCACACTTCTCTTAGCTTCAGAGTGGGGACACTTTGAACCCTCTAAGGTAGGGGTTTAATAAATGTCCATACATTGTTGTTCCCTTCACGTATAACTTTATTTACTATCTATAGATTGAACAAAACACCTTAAGATGTAAAGACTACCTCGAAAGCTTCCTACAGGAACTAACTATTTGCCGTTTGTATCAATGTGCTTCAACAAGAAAACTTTGTAAAGTCATTTTGTAGTTTAGTGCCCAGAAGGTGAGCAGACAATCTGTTTAGTGTTCCTCTCAGTCCGGTGCTCTGAGACGTGTCTGTAACATGTAACGTTGGTGAATCCTGGTTACGTCCTACCAGAGCGCATCTACCAACTCCAGCCTCACCAAGCAGAGCGAACGTAATATGGCTCTTCTATTTATTGATAGACTCTCAAGTTACAGATCTAGTGTGTTTTCAAATAGATAAAAAGGGTCAGAGCTGACTTCCTGCGACAAATTTCAGAACATGTAAGGTCCTATTTTTCTTTGAATTTCAAATAAAACACAGTTAAGTTTGTTTCCCACACTGCGACTCCTGACCTTCGTACTTTCAAAGATATAAAACTTAAAAGTTTTCCCTTTTTAGAATTCCACGTGAGGACTTTCTAAGTGGTTTTGTAATAGTCTCACTTTTGTATGTCGTTAGCCTGATAACTCAAGTGCCTAAATAATATATTATGCACATTTAAATTATTACGTTGTGACCCTCTTAGCACAAATACCTACGTAAAAGAAATCTAAAGAAATCTATCTAAAAGAAATAAGAATGAAAATATAGACGTAATATTATAATAGTTGTAAAAAAAAAAAAAGTAATTTTTATATATCGTAAATAGTATTAAAAATAATCCAAAATATTGTCTTTGTACATGTTTGGGTGCTAAGTACTTAGCGGTCCTCGAACAGTCATAAGAGGTTATTGGTTATTGACTCAGGCAATTGTGCTATTAGTCTAACGATATACAAGCGAGCCGGAAATTTTTCCAACCCTCCAACCTGGAAGATTGGGCAAGAATACTAGAGAAGACATAAAAAAGCTGCTTAGCAATTATAGGAAGGGTTTGATTGCTGTAATAACCAATAAAGACTTTTCTGTCAATCATTGAAAGGAGTATGAATCATTTTGGACGTGACACTTTTTGTCTAAGTGTAATTAAAAGTTGTTGTTTTTTTTCCACAATGGTGCCTCTTATACATGGGCTCATTCTCTTTTGGTGAAAGCCTGAGTCGTTTCACAGCAGAAGAAAGAAAATGCTGATTGAATTAAAGTTACTTTGAGTCTTTCTTTGAGTCAAACTTTTTTCAGGCTTGTGTTTGTTTCATAATGATATTTCACATTTTTCCTGTCTGGATCGTCCAGTACAAACTGAGTCTATAAAGTTAGATTGTTATCACCCGTCAAACTCAGATAAACACATTACCTTGTCATTTTGTATCCTGGGAAAAGTTGTCTTGTACGAAGAAAAGTAAAGTTAGAAAGAGGCTCTCTAAAACAAATGTAAGTGAAATAAAGGGCACTACCAGCTCTGGCCACAGGAGTCACTGCTGTCAAACAGAAAACAGGAAGTCGAGTTTGTTTGTAAAAAAAAGTTTTATTGAGGCTGTACAGTTCGTGTTCCCGCTTTGGTTGATGGTCGGTACAGACATACAGTACTTCATGTTCACAGACCGAATGTGATGAAAGCAGCCCACAGAGCGGCACAACAGCTCTTTGATTCATTAAAGCACCTGAAGTCACGCATTCAGAATGTGTTCAGTTATTTAACGTCTTTCACAGTTAGTGAAATGCTGCCGTCCTGCCACCCTGATGGACCGATGGACGTCCTCCCTGATGAGGTTTAAGTTACCGAAAAACCTGAGCTGATTCTGCTAACGTTACAGCGACCTACCTGTTCTCCACATGGGAAATTTGGCTTTCTTTCTCCTTGGCGCCATCTGTGGCAATATATGGTAATTGCAGGGTTGCTTTCACATTTTCCCTCATGTTGCCGTTTCCCTTTCTTGAGTGTTTTTCTTCGACTAAACATCTTGTTTTTTTTTCTCTTTTTAATTTTTTGACTCCCACTGATGTTCATATCCTTGGCTCCGACCATCGTATTGTTGCAATGTTAGCCTAGCACCTTACTATTTTGTAGTTTTTGTAAACTTTTTTGACATTAGATTAAATGAAGTTTTCTCTTTTTCCTAATTATGAAATTATTGGATTTAGAAAGTAGAAATTCTGTTTTAGTTTAAAGTCACTTTGAAATTCGTTACATCCATGTTTCAAATTTCAGACTGTTTTTTTGTTGTTTCCAATCTCTGATTTTTGATTTTTTTTTTTCTTTTAAATAGCCAAAATACAAATTTCTGGAGCCAATCACTGGAAAAGTTTTCCTGGAATTGCAACACTTTCAGTTATCACCATCATCATCATCATCATCATCATCATCATCAGGTAGATCTCAGGCTAACATCATCAAAATTAAAACACCAGAATATCGTCTGCATAGAAGGTAATTATATACACGTTTATATAAAAAAATTCACTGTGAGTCGTAGCACAAACAACTGAATAAATCTTATCTTAAGCCCTTTAAAAGCTCTTACATCAGGCCAGTATCTGTCACTGGTTCATAGTGGTTCTATTAGTGGTTCAACTACCAAAACACCGATTATAGAGTCGGTGGAAAACAAATATTTGAACTTAATCATAAAGATCACTACAACAATAATTTCAAATGAAAACTTCATTTATAACATATTCTTTAAAAAGTTAAATATAGTCTGGTTATACTTTTTTCAGCCCTTTTTAGCTTCTTTGGTTTGACTTTAAATCACCTGATGATAAACAGGAAGTGGTTTTTCAAAGCAGTCAACATGTACACGCTTATGGACACATAGAAACAAATGGATTTAAAGGAGCCCTGTACTCTCAGGGCCCTCAGGAGCCTGTCCCACGTGGATTTGGTGTTGACGGAGGATTGCCACAGATCTGATTGTTTTTCGCGGTTATCTTTCAGAATAAAAAAATAATAATCAACGATTGTTTGGTACCTTTTCGGAATATCATTATCTGCTGTTGTTAATCCCTGTATGAGCATCATTTGTCACTCAGATATGAAAACCACACACTCCGTGAATTCGACAGTAATAGGATGAGCGTGGTCCCACAGTAAGGTCTGAACAGCTTCCAAGGGCCAAAGACTCATAAAACTCTAAAAATGATCCCGGAATTGTTCAGTTCAAGTAAGAAAAGTAGAAAAACACATAAATTCAGTTAAGTGTGTTTTGTTTTTTTTCCCTCTCCTGGCAGCAGTGTCCTCGTCGCTCTGCAGACCTCACAGGTTCCTCTCCTCACAGCTGCCGGCAGAGCCGTCTGGACAGCGACAGGTGAAACCACCGAGCCGCGGCAGGCACAGGTGGGAACAGCCCCCGTTGTTGGAGCAGTAGTTGTAGGCTGACGGGAGCAGAGAGAACAGTGTGAGGAGGGTGTGAACACCTGATACACTGAAAAACGTGCCAATCATTCATCACTAAAAACAGCCACATGATCTTCATATGTAAAAATATCTGCAAGTTTTTCTGAGCAACACATGTGCAATGACTTCATGAAAATGCATCGTGTTAAATAACAGATAATTCAAATGATTTCATCCGTTCATCATCAGGATCCAGCAGGTGGACTCAGACCGTCTGCTGTAAAGTTTGGGGCACAGTTCCAGATGTGGGGCTCGTTCTCAACAGCTGGCTCCCCTGAGGTCACTTTGCTTGCAGTTCCCACGCTTATATCTTTCTACATGCTATACATGCCTGGAACCAATTACTGCGGTCACTGAGTGCATTAAAGAGTTCTGCTGACTCCACAGAGCGGCTCTGGGACCTGGGACCTGGGTCCTGGGCTCGGTGCATTAAGACCTGAGTGGTTTCAGGATCAATGATCTGATTGGAGTTTGGATTCTTAAGCTGCTTCAAATCAGTTTCATCTTTCTTAACTTGAACAGGAAATCTGTTCTGCAGCCAGAGGTTCAATCATCAAACACTAGAAGCAGAATAACCCCCCTTCCCCATTCTATAATCAAAACTGGAACTAAGATGAAATCTTGTTCCTTCTGGTCTGACTGAGGCGTACCTTGTGGACACTGTGTGGGCGTGGTGGTGATGCCGTACAGCCGGGAGCGTCTCTGAGGCAGGAACTCTTCTGTCTCTCTTGCTGACTGACGGTCCACAGCGATCACCGCCTCCCTGAAACAAAACAACAATAATAAAACATCGACTGAAGGGTGCTCGGGGACGACTGAGCCAACAGTGAGGACACGTAAACATCAGGGAGGTGAAGGAATAAATACACATCAGCAATGAGCAGCAACGACAGTAAACACACCCTACTGAACCACGAGAGGTTTATCTGTGTGTGTGTGTGTGTGTGTGTTACCTCCTCCAGTCAGTGTAGTAAAGGTTCCTTCCAAAAGAGACCAGAGCGAATGGATACTGGATCCCTTCAACGATCTGCCTCCTTAGCCGGCGATGAGGATCCATACACTCCACCTTACGAGTTCCTGCAGAACAAACAACCAATCAAGCATCCAACCAACAATCCATTCATCCAACCAACTAACAAACCAACAATTAATATACCACAAAAAGCCTTCCATCCATCCATCCATCCATCCATCCATCCAACCATCCAATCAACTAACAAACCAACAATTAATATACCACCAAAAGCCTTCCATCCATCCATCCATCCATCCAACCATCCAATAAACTAACAAACCAATAATTAATATACCACCAAAAGCCTTCCATCCATCCATCCATCCATCCAACCATCCAATCAACTAACAAACCAACAATTAATATACCACCAAAAGCCTTCCATCCATCCATCCATCCATCCATCCATCCATCCATCCATCCAACCATCCAATCAACTAACAAACCAACAATTAATATACCACCAAAAGCCTTCCATCCATCCATCCATCCATCCATCCAACCATCCAATCAACTAACAAACCAACAATTAATATATCACCAAAAGCCTTCCATCCATCCATCCATCCATCCATCCATCCATCCAACCATCCAATCAACTAACAAACCAACAATTAATATACCACCAAAAGCCTTCCATCCATCCATCCATCCATCCATCCATCCATCCATCCATCCATCCATCCAATCAACCAACAAACCAATTCATAGAAACCAACAAAAGTCTTCCATCCATCTAACAAGCTATTTGCTATTCAACCTTTAATCTATCCATCCATTCATTTCTAAATAAACCTGAGTCCAGGTTCTTGTCCATCCATCTCACCTGCATCAGCCCAGCACAGCTCCTGGTTGTCAGGGTCAAAGGTCAGACCGTTTGGAAGCCCCAGGTCTTCTTTAACCAGGACAATCCTATCTGTCCCATCCATGTTGGACATCTCGATCTTTGGCCCGTCTCTGTTCCAGTCTGCCCAGAAGATCCGTCTGCAGCATCAGCACAGAAACAGTCAGACCAAGACGCTGAGACCCTTATGACCACGGAGGCCACTGCTCTCTGAGCAAAAACAGACTTTCTGAGACACTCACCCGTACGCTGCGTTGGTGACGATGGGTCGAGGGTTGATCAGATCTGTGTCGAACAGGACTCGACGCTGGCTGCCGTCCAGTTTGGAAACCTCCACTGTATCTTTCATGGAGTCAGTCCAGAAGAGGAGACGAGCCACGTGGTCCACGGCAATGCCCTCAGGACTCTGCAGATCTGGAAAGAGACAGGAGAGTCTTTACGCAATGGGGGATGGAAGAAGGTATTTCTGTTGCTTTGATTCCATTCTATCACAGTAAACCGTTTCGATGTTGACCCCATTTTGTCCTTTGTCCCCTGCTGTAGTGTCGTCTTTAACCCCTGAAGGTGTCTGATGTACCTGTACTGATCACTGGGCTGATGTCTCCTCCGCTCATCCTGGCTCTGCTGATCGCCGGCGCAGTGATGTCAGTCCAGTAAACCATCTTCTCCACGCAGTCGTACGCCACAGCAATCACCACGCGGTCCTGAGAGAAGACACGGGAAGAGACAGACGCTTCTTATCCATCTGGAGGCGTTTAGAAAGAGTCTTTTGTACGGGGACGCCGACGCTGCTGTATGACTTCAAAACAGTGAAGAAAAGATTCTGAGGCTGGAATCTATTCCTCAACAATCAGTGGATTGTTCCAGTGACGCTCAGTGATTTATCTACCCTGACAGACACTGACGCTGAGTGTTCGGCTGTATCTACATATCAGGACCACATGTTGGCAGCAGGAAAAGTCTGCAGAGCCGAGACAGTCTTGAGTTTTTGGTCTACTCTCTCAGTCAGTCTGTGTCATTTATCTACCAGATGACAGGAGCTTTTAGTCTACCTCTGCTGACAACAGAGCCAGCGTGTGAACTGAAGGAGCGCCTTACGGGGATGTGCAGCAGAGGTTTGGCCTCCTCCTCTTTGAAGCTGTATCCATCCAGAGGGATGTGTTCGATCCTCCCGCTCTGAGCAAACAGGATGTGTGTTCCTGGAGCGACGGGGTGAACGTCAGGCCGTGGAGTCGGACCCACAGGAGCAGGAGTTACCGCCTGGTTGATACCTGATCAAGAGAGGGAGTTTAGTGCCCAGTTCAATGAGAATAACCAACCCCTGTGGACCTGGTGTTAAATCCACTCACAGAGAGGGGTGCTGCCGGGTCCTGTACGGGTGTTGGGGATCTCCTGGCCGTTGGCGTCCACACACCAGCACTGCTGTATGCTGGTGTGACATTGCGTGGGCTCATAGGCACCGTGTTGGTCGCACTGAGGGATGTACTGACCGACGGCTGGCCGAGGACGGAAGAAAGAGAAGATCCCAGAGGAGGTGGCAGACTGGGCGCTCTCTCTGTGACGCTCACACGGGGTCTTCTCCCGCTCTGGGACACAAAATAAGAGTCAGAGTGAGACATCCACAGCGTGCATGTTCTTGTTAACAACAGGATCTCTGCAGGTGTCATTTTAAAATGTGTTCTCAATACAAATTATAGAGTAAGAACCTGATTAGCCTAGCTTAGCATAAAAGCTGGACAATAGATGAAAAGCAGTCAATAACTGTTTCTACACTGTGCGGTTTTATTGTTGGAACCAATCTGTAATCCCAATTTAACCAGCAGTTATTGTTAAACAACTCCCAGCTGAGACTCCCAACTCCACGCCATGCTAACATCTGTTGCTACAGCTCATAACATCCCATCTATCAGTTCCAAAAGGTCTCAGCTCCACTGTAAACGGTAGGTTCCAAAGAGGAACTGAGGTCTACAAAAGAGGACGAGGTCTGCAGGAGGTCTAGGACTCTGAGATCAAGGCCAGAAATCTGTCCTTAATCTCAGAATTCAAAATTTAGACCAATCCCAACCAATCAACCAAACCAACAAACAACCAACCAAATAAACAATAAAATAAATAAATAAACAAACAAACAAACAAACAATTAACCAACTACACATTTACCTACATTGAATAAAAAACAAAAAACCAACCAATTAACCAACCAACTGAACACTCAATCAACCAACTAAATGAACCAATAAACCAATCAACCAACTACAAAATCTACCATACCAAAAATAAACCAACTAAACACTCAACCAACCAAAAAACTTAACACTCAATCAACCAACTAACAATTAAGTAATGAAATAAATAAAAAACAACAACCAACCAACTAAACACTCATCAACCAACCAACTAAACACTAATCAACCAACCAACTAAACACTCATCAACCAGCCAACCAACCAACTAAACACTCATCAACCAACCAACTAAACACTCATCAACCAACCAACCAACTAAACACTCATCAACCAGCCAACCAACCAACTAAACACTCATCAACCAACCAACTAAACACTCATCAACCAACCAACTAAACACTCATCAACCAACCAACTAAACACTCATCAACCAACCAACCAACTAAACACTCATCAACCAACCAACTAAACACTCATCAACCAACCAACTAAACACTCATCAACCAACCAACTAAACAATTAACTTATTAAATAAGATAAATAAAAAATAAAAAACAACAACCAATCATACAACCAACTAAACACCCAACATGCAAACTAACCCTTGTTGATCAGATATTTTTTAATCAAAGTTTGACGTAAACACTTCAGATTTCAGTTTTTGCAGTGTATAGACACTGGGATCCTGTGTTTTGCTTTGTGTAATAACTTGAATCTTAAACTAGTATTTAAGGTAGTCTTTATTTAAGGTAGTCTATATTTTAAGGTAGTCTCTATCTAGTTTAGTTATTGTAATTTTTATTACTCTGCTGCACCGTGGGTCTGAGAGGACTGAAATTTCATTTATGCTGTATGTCGAGCATGTAAAGCATATTTGACAATAAGGTTGACTTTGACTTTGACTTGAACTCATCTTCGTCTCTTCTCAGTGTTTTCTTAATTTAAACTAGTTTGTTTGTTTTTATATTGGATATTTCCGAATATAAAAAGTTTCAGTTTGCGTGAACTTTTGTTTCGTCTCAGATTAAATGTTTTCTGCCCAGCAGCTCTTTGCACGGCTCACGCTGCTGTTAACCTTCACTTTGTGACGTCTCTTGTCAGCAGACATATTTTTGCACGTGGCAGCTGCAGACAGACGTGTGTGTGTGTGTGAGCTGTGGAGAAAAACCACAGATTAAAGATGAGCAGCAGCCTCTTCATCTCTGCGGTCACATGCAGGGGCCACAGTGACATCTGGAAGAGCCTCTTCTCCCTCTTATCCTCAAGGGTATCAGAGAGACGATCCACAGCACAGCCAAAACACTCACAGAGGCATACAGCAGTGAGGCCTCGCAATGCCCCGATAAACTACAGGCAACTCAAAGACCCCTGAGTGACAAACAGAGGGGATCAAAGAGACAGCATGCAGACAAAAGAGAGCGGCTCACAGGCGCTGTGACAGGTTATGACAGGGGACAGAAAGATTAGGGCCCTCAGAGCCAGCAGCTCATAAAAAACACCAAAATATGAGAAAAACTCCTGAGTGGAGCTGCCAGCTGTAATTACTGCTCAGCTCCAAACACCTGGAAGAAAAGTCTGCAGGTTTGAGACCAGGCCAGACCCCCAACACAACAACAGCAACAACAACGACAGCAGCAAACGGGGAGGAAACTCGATATCACACCTACTGTCAGCCAATCAGGGCTGAGCATGAGACAGACCAACCAAAACAAGAAGGAGAGAAAATGAACCCTCAAACTTCAGTCAAACTAACAGGAGAACACAGAAAACACTCCTTTAAACACAGCACAACTAGAACGAAATTTACAGTAAAAGCAAAAAAAAAAGAAATCAAAGAGAGAGAACAAGATCAAAGCGATAGAATGAGATCAAAGGAATAGAATGTGATTAAAGTGTTAAAATGAGATGAAAGTGATAGAATGAGATCAAAGAGAAAGTATGAGGTCAAAGGAATAGAATGAAATCAAAGTGAAGAAGTTGATCAAAGTGTTAAAATGAGATGAAAGTAAAGGAATGAGATCACAGAAAGAGAATGAGAACAAAGAGAAAGTATGAGATCAAAGTGATAGAATGAGATCAACACGATAGAATGAGATCAAAGAGAAAATATGAGGTCAAAGTGAAGGAATGAGATCACAGAAAGAGAATGAGGTCAAGGGAATAGAATGAAATCAAAGTGAAAGATTGTGATCAAAGTGTTAAAATGAGATGAAAGTGAAGGAATGAGATCACAGAAAGAGAATGAGATTAAAGAGATAGAATGAGATCAACGTGATAGAATGAGATCAAAGAGAAAGTATGAGGTCAAAGTGAAGGAATGAGATCAAAGTGAAGGAATGAGATCAAAGTGATAGAATGAGATCAAAGAGATAGAATGAGATCAACGTGATAGAATGAGATCAAAGAGATAGAATGAGATCAACGTGATAGAATGAGATCAAAGAGAAAGTATGAGGTCAAAGTGAAGGAATGAGATCAAAGTGAAGGAATGAGATCAAAGTGAAGGAATGAGATCAAAGTGATAGAATGAGATCAAAGAGATAGAATGAGATCAACGTGATAGAATGAGATCAAAGAGAAAGTATGAGGTCAAAGTGAAGGAATGAGATCAAAGTGAAGGAATGAGATCAACGTGATAGTATGAGATCAAAGAGAAAGTATGAGGTCAAAGTGAAGGAATGAGATCACAGAAAGAGAATGAGATTAAAGAGATAGAATGAGATCAACGTGATAGAATGAGATCAAAGAGAAAGTATGAGGTCAAAGTGAAGGAATGAGATCAAAGTGAAGGAATGAGATCAAAGTGATAGAATGAGATCAACGTGATAGTATGAGATCAAAGAGAAAGTATGAGGTCAAAGTGAAGGAATGAGATCACAGAAAGAGAATGAGGTCAAAGGAATAGAATGAAATCAAAGTGAAAGAATGTGATCAAAGTGTTAAAATGAGATGAAAGCGATGAATGAGATCACAGAAAGAGAATGAGATGAATGTGATAGAGTGAAATCAAAGCAGCAGAATGAGATAAAAGCGATAGAATGAGATCTAAGTGAAAGAATGAGATCAAAGGAATAGAAAGTCATCAGAATAATAGAATGAGATGAAAAAAATAAAAAGAAATAAAAATGACATTTGATAACTTCTCCTTTCACTTTTTAGCTCCTCTTCTTCTTAAAACATGCTCAATAGATAATGGGGGTTAGTTGGGGTTTGGCTTCACTTTTGAACAACATTAGAAGGAGGAGACACTTTGTCTCTCTTTAGGCTGAGTCTCTGTGTTTTATCTCTCACGTCTCTGTGTTTTAACCCTGAACTGATCAGACGCTGAGGGGAGCTGCTGCCTCTGACAGGAGCCCCCGCTGTGCGTCATCCAGCGTGTGTTGAGTCTGACATGAGATCTGTTTACACTCTCATCCCTTCACCAACATCCCTCTGCTCTGCTGTCTGCTCATCCCTGTACAAACCCCCCCTACCACACCACACACACACACACACATACCCCCTTAATACCCACTTACACACGCACACACAAGTCTTTCAGCTGATTTATGCTCCTCACACTAATATTTACACTCTGCAGAGTTTACACAGCCTCCATTTGTCCCTGAAATGTCTGACATGCAAACTAAAACAAACCAAATGTTCTCCTTTTGAAGCTTTTTCCTGTATAAGGAGGTTTTTTTTCTTAAGAAGAGCACACCGCCGCTTTTAAAACCTCACTGCACAAACATTTCCCCACAAATCTGCTTCATCCTATCAGCGCGTTTATTTAGAAACTAATCAGCAGCTCAGTCAGGCCGAGGACAGATTTAGACCTCTGAGTAAAACGGTTCAGGTGTCCGAGAGAGTACCTGAGGATGAGGGGCTGCACTGAAACCCGTCTCCGTGGAAACCAGGATGGCACTGGCAGGTGAAGGAGCCCTCTGTGTTGGTGCAGGAGGCGTCACGATGGCAGCGATTGTGCGTACACTCGTCCACGTCTAGGAAGACGAAAAGAGGCGAAGAAGAGGACGGAGACAAATCAGTGATTTGGTAAAACTGACTTCAACCTGCTGCAGCGAAACAAGCTGGAATGACTTTCACTTTTAAGAATCGGAGGTCCATTTAAAAAAAAAAAAAAAAAAAAAAAAGTGTCCTTGCCCACCCTCTCACAGAGCAGTTCCCCAAATATTCCTGCTGCAGTTTGACCTCAGATCACCGTCCTGTCTCAGACTAAGACCAGGGGACAGGCAAAAGTCCAGGTTTGAGGTCAAGAGAACAGCAAAGTTAAGGAAAAGTTGAGGACAAAAGTCAAGGGGACTATTTAAGATTAGAATGGAGATCAAGGGGACAGCAAGAGTCTAAGATTGAGGGCAAAAGGACCACAAGAGTTTAGGATGAAGGTCGAGGAGAGCGAACGTCCATGATGGAGGGAAAAGGTACAGCAAAAGTCTTGACTGGTGTCAAGGACACAGCAAAATTAAGGAAAGAGGTCAAGTGACACCAAAAGACAAGCAATGAGGACAAAGGGGTGAGCAAAATTCTTAGATGGAGGTAAAATAGATATCTAAACACTCCGGTTGAGGTCAAGAAGGCAGCAAAAGACTTAAAATGAGGCCAAGAGGACAGCAAAAGACTAAAAATGAGGTCAAGAGGACAGCAAAAGACAATGAATAAGGTCAAGGGTACGGCAAAACTTTAGGATGCAGGGAAAGGGGACAGCAACATTTTGGGATTGAGGGCAAAAAAACCTGAGGAAGGAGGTCAGGTGACATTAAAAGAAAAGCACTGAGGACAAAAGAGGGTTGAGGTCAAGAAGGCAGCAAAAGGCCAAAGTTTAGGTTAGGGTTAGGGTGTCAGGGAGTGTTTCCCTAAATATTCCTGCTGCATTTTAACATCAGCTCACCTTGACTTTTTGCAGAAATTAGGCAGAAAAATGTAGCTTTAAGTCTGGATTAAAACTTTTAAAATGAGTGTGGTGATGTAAAAACACATGAGATGGTCTGATTCAGCTGTTTCTCTCCTCTAAGATGAGCCGGCTGAGTTTCAGTCTCTGCAGACTGGATGAAAGGCGAGAGGGGGGGGGCATACACATGAGCGATGAGCTGCACAGCTGTGAGGCAAGATTCTGTACTTCCTGTCCAGGTGGGAATGCTTCCTGTCTCTGAGGCCCACAATGCTGACTTACAGAGTTACACGTAAGATGGTCAAAGTCTGCTCTACGCTGCTGCTGTTTGAGATTTATGTGACAGCGTGCAGCTCCAAAAGCCATTACACCGCTCACACTGTTCCTACATTAAGTCACGCTGCTGCTCCAGACTCCCACCAACAGGTCTTACATTTCACTGAGAATCAGGAGAGATTTACACAAAAGTCCTTTAACACCAAAAAAATCTACTCACAGACTTCTCCTGAAGCAGAATCACTCAGAGGTCTGCTGGTAAACTCTTAACACTCACCGCGACACACCCGACCGTCACCCACAAACCCGGGCAGGCAGGAGCAGATGTAGGCGGAGCCTCCTGTGTAGCTGCACTGAGCTCTTCTGGGGTCGTCACAGTCGTGACTTCCTCTGCGGCAGTGATCCACGGGACCGCTCTGCTCTGAAGGACGAGACAGAAGACATGTTACAGCTGCTGTGGGGACAGGAGGAAATGGGATGGCAAAAGTCTAGGCAGTGCGTCATGGGGAAACCAAAAATCTGGGATTGATGTGAAGGGGACACCAACAGTCCATAATGGAGGTCAAGGGGACACCAAAAGTCTTATCAGTGATAGTGAGTGATATCAATGGGACATCAAAAATCTGGGGTTGAAGTCATGGAGACACAAAAAGTCTGGAGTAAGGTAAAAGGGACAGCAAAAAATGGGATTGACATGAAGGGAACATCAAAAGTCTAGGACTGAGGTCAATGATGCTTCAGAAATCTGGGATTGAGGTCAATGAGATATATAAAGCATAGGAAAGAGGTAAAGGTGACATTGAAATTCTAGGTTGAGGTCATAAGATGCCAAAAGTCTGATATTGAGGTCATGGGACACCAAATTTCAGGGATTGAAATCAAGGGGAGAGCAGAAGTCGGGAATGAGGTCAAGGGGACATCAAAAATCTAGAAAGGAGGTAAGGGGACAATGAAAGTCTATGATTGAAGTCATGAGACACAGAAAGTCTGGGATTGCGGTCATGGGACACCAAAGGTCTAGGATTAAGGTCAAGGGGACAACAAAAGTCTAGGATTGAGGTCAAGAGGACAAAATAAGTCTAGGATTAAGGTCAAGGGGACATCAAAAGTTTAGGATTATGCTCATGGGGAAAGCAAAAATATGGGATTGAGGTCAACGGGACTGCAAAAATCTGGGATTGACGTGACAGGGACATCAGGAGTCTAGGACTGAGGTCAAGTGGCACAATAGTCCATAATGAAGGTTAAGGGGACAGCAAAAATCTGGGATTGAGGTCAAGGGGACATCTTAAGTCCAAGAAGGAGGTCAAAGGGACAGCAAAAGTCTTGGAATGAGGTCTTTGGGAAAGCAAAAATCTAGGATGAACTCAATGGGTCAGATAAAGCTAGGATAGCAGTCAACATGGAGGTAAAAATTGAGGACTGAGGTCAAGGGGACAAACAGAGATTAAGAAATAAGATCAAGGGGCTAGAAGCAGTTGAGGCAGGGGATGAAGAGGGCAGCAAAAGTCCATGATGGAGGTCAAGAGGATAAAAAATAGCAAGATAAATGTTAAAACTGCTCCGTTTGTTTACATTCGTCTTTGATAGCTTTTCAGTGCTGATGTTCAGGGTCCATGATATTTAAAGTTTTAAACATGTAGATTTATCTGCTTCATGGAGAACAACAACAGTTTGATCTTCATGTAACAGTTTGTCATCAGTGGAAGGAGTTTCATTCAGAAAGCTTGGCCTCGATGTGTTCTGGCAGCTTATAAAACATCTGTATGCTCACTGAGTGACTCTTCAAATAAAGTCTTAAACACTCAGGAACCAAACGCTCCGCCCACCTGCCCACACAGCTGTCAACACACACTCACAAAGACACCCATAGACATACCGATGCAGGTCCTTCCATCACTTGCAAACACGTAGCCGGTCAAGCACTCACAGCGGAAAGTTCCTGGCTGATTACTGCAGACAGCGTTTGACCCGCAGACATTATACGTCTCTCTGCACTCGTCGATATCTGCAAACAAACCCCCCAAAAATGGAACGTAATCCTTCACAGAGTTTAACGCAATATGTTACGCTCAGATCTGGTGTGTGAGCATGCAGAGGTTTTATTACCTTGGCAGTAGCGTCCATCTCCAGAGAAGCCGTTGGTGCATTCACAGGTGAACTGGAGGCCTTCACCTGGTCTGCACGCGGCATTGATGTCACAGCCGTGTCTGCCGGTGAAACATGGGTTCTGCTCTGGAAGACTGCCTGTCAGAGACGTAGGAACACCTCAGGTTAAAGTCAGACAAACAGTCAAGAAACGTCTCCCCTCGGCATTACTGGATTTCTTCTCTCTCTTTCGTTTCTGTTCCATCCGTCCTAAAATCCCTGTCCTCTCCTTTTTCCCATCATGCAGTTGAGTGTCAGAACTCCATGTTTGAAGCTTCCTGCAGACCTTCACCTCACAGGAAACACGACCCAGATGTTCCATTTTCTGCAGCTGAGTCGTGTTTGTTTGTGTAAATCTGAGCCCCCGAGCATCCCATCAGCAGCCCCCACCGGTCCTTTTACCTCTCACCCCGCTTTAAGGGGACAGAAAGGCTCCTCCTGACGCCCCTCCCCCGCTCCTCTCTTGCTGTGCTATGGATGTTGGTATCTCTTGACCTTCACCCCCTGCCATCTCGCTTAAAACCTCTCTGGTTGCAGCTGAGGAAATACAGCCGGGCTCAGATTACTGTTTGTCTTCCTCTGATGTCCCACTGCAAACACCAAAGTGTTGGAGGCGTGTTTGAATGCATTCCTCTAGTTAATAACACACATCTTTTCACTCTGAGTGACCCTGACAGACAACCTGCAGACACTAATGATTCTTAAGGACAACATAAACTGTGTGTGACATGTGACCGTCACTCTTCTGATAATGGGGGAACATGTACGATGGTTTGAGCCAGGACCACTTTTATCAAAAGAATTCATTATTTTAATGCAATATTTAATATGTGATGCTATGGCCCTGTCCTTGGACGTGCCTGATGAGGAAGGTCAAAGTCTCAGGCGGGGAGAACACACCTCCCCTCTCTCTATTATTTTTTTCAGATCCCCATTAGTTGTGACTAATGTTGCAAATATTCTTTCATTTTCATACATTGAAAATCAAATGTAGGGCAAACACACCTTTCTAATTATACAAGAAAAGCTAAGGCAGGGAGAGCACACCTCCCCTCTCTTTCATACCTTGAAAGCCAAAGACGGGGAGAGCACATATCTGTGTTTCACACATGAAAAAACAAGGCAAGGAGAGCACACCTACCCTCCATTTCATACATGAAAAGCTAAGGTAGGGAGAGCACACCTCCCCTCCCTTTCATACCTTGAAAGCCAAAGGCAGGGAGAGCACGCCTCTTTCTTTCACACATGAAGAAACAAGGCAAGGAGAGCACACCTACCCTCCATTTCATACATGAAAAGCTAAGGTAGGGAGAGCACACCTCTCCTCTCTTTCATACCTTGAAAGCCAAAGGCAGGGAGAGCACACCTCTTTCTTTCACACATGAAAAAACAAGGCAAGGAGAGCACACCTGCCTCCATTTCATACATGAAAAGCTATGGTAGGGAGAGCACACCTCCCCTCTCTTTCGTATCTTCAAAGCCAAAGACGGGGAGAGCACACCTCTTTCTTTCACACATGAAAACCAAGGCAGGGAGAGAACACCTGCCTTCTCCATTGTACATGACAGAAATGCTGATAACTCTGAGACGCCTGAACTTACTGTGGACAGAGCCGATTTTGTTGCTCATGGCGTAGCGGATCAGGTCGTTTTCAGAGTCGAACATAACAAAGATCTGGTCCACGCTAAGCTGCTGGGTGGATGGCGTCTCCCTGGTGGCCTCGTTGTGCGGGCAGCTCTGGAAGGTGATGGTCTGACGCCACTGGTAGCTTTTAGTTTGGACGGAGCCATCCGGGGAGGAGATGGTATAGTCACGGTTTGAGGAGGAGGTGATCACTGAGGGAGGGGGAGGAGGAAAAAGCAATTTAGCATCTTAGATTGTTAAAATGTTTGATATTTAGACTAAAAGAAGCAAGAGTTTCAGATCAGGAAGTCCAGACCAGATCTCTTCAAGAACCATTGGGCAGTACCCCTGAACAGGTATTTTTCATGAACTAAATTAAAACCCAGTTCCTAAGGAAAGTTTCTACTGTCAAAAAACTAACTTTGGTGCTTCATAGAGAAGTTTGTGGAACTTAAATTTCTTGATAGTTTTGGTTAAAAAGCACATAAAGCTCTTGTATATAAGAACAGAGCCCTGGGGAATAACGCATCTGTTTACATCACTGGCCTGACTGATGCCAGTTGAAATGCAGACAATGGACACAGGAACCATTTAGTTCCTTGAAGAGTTCCTGGTACCTCTGGATGAAAAGCATTTCCTGCACCTCATAAGAACTGTTTCATTTGAGTCTTGTCCTTACAGTTCCTGTCGTACTGGTAGATCTCCTTGTATGGGTTGATCTGGATGGTGGATCCCAGCGGGATGGCGGGTAGACGTCCCTCCAGCTCGGTGCTCACCACCAGGTGGTCGTGTTCGTCGATTCCTTTGAACTGCTGCTTGATGCTCAGACGCTCATTACCGGGATAGAAGATCACCTCGGCCTGCCGGGAGAACACGCCACCTGCAGGGAAGTGTCAAAACATGTCAGCAACCTAAAGCATCCCTGAAAGGTTTAATGATGTGGACATGCTTTTAAATAAAAACATTTATTAGTCTGTGGTGTGTCAGCGGTTCCCTCTCACCGATGAGACTGAAGCCGTTCTGGTAGCCAGGCTGCTCCAGAGCAAAGGCCCAGCCGATGACTCCGCCCAGAGAGGACAGCAGCTGCAGGGACGGGCCCAGGCTCTTGGGGATGTTGCTTATGGCCACATAGGCCCGTCCGTCATTGGCGACTACGTATGAGTGCAAGTCGTTGTTACGGAGTTCAACGGGTGACTGGGAGTTCCCAACAAACACTCGTCCGTTTACCTTCCCGTTCATTCTCTGTGGTTTTCCTGAAAGCATTAAAAAAAAACAGTTAAAAAGGAAAAACAGTTATGGGACTTCAGATCTTAACGCTTCTTTTTGTCACTTCATCAGCAAACAGAAAACTCACACAGTGATCAGTTTAATTTGCACTATAACAGGTTCTCACCTTCTGCCACACAGTCCCTCCCGTTGCCGTAAAAACCAGACCGACAGTGGCAGCAGTACCCCTCGCTGTAATCCCGACAGTCAGCGAAAGCCGAGCACTTGTGCCGGTTGTTTGCACACGTCTCCAAATTGTATGCGAACACTTCGAACAAACAACCAAAGAAAAGAGCCAATCAGGTCAAAGGAACTCAAATCCAAACCTTCAGGAACAATTTTAAAGGTTTCTGGATCTACCGTTCACATTCAGATCCTCGTCTTCATCCACTACTACGATCTGGGGCTGATGTGGTCTGGAATAGGGCGGCACTGGTTGGACTGGTTCAGGATATCTTGGCTGGACTGGAGTGTATCTAGGATCAGGGTATTCTTTCCTGGTTTGGTCTGGGTACTGGTCTGGATACCTTGGTTGAACCCGCTCAGGGGGAATGTACGCTGGTGTGACAGATTCAGGTTCAGGGTATTCTGGCTCATACTGGTCTTCGTAATCCAGATCTTCAGCCTCTGGTTCAGTGTATCCAGGTGTAGTGGTCTCTGATTCTGGGTACCTGGGTTGGTACTCAGAGGGAGTCTCAGTAGGGTACCTTCTGGTCACAGTCACAGAAGGCGTGGTGGCGCTCTCCTCCTCAGAGACCATTCCAGGTGTGATGGAGAGAAAGATCGGAGAGGCGCCAATCTCGTACACCAAGACGCCGTACTGTCCTGAAGTGGTTTTTCTAGGTTGATAAATGAGAGAAGAAAAGTCAGAACAAGCAACAAACTTCAAACTCCACTTTTCTACAATTCTAATTCTGCCCGAGCAAATATTTCACCATGAAGAACGTTCCTCTCACAATGTGTCAAAGTTCACCAAGTTCCTGCCATAAAACAGAAGATTTCAAGATCCTGTGATGACATCAGGTTCTTACTCTGTCAGCTCTCTGACGGAGGTCTCTTCTTTGTCAGTAATCTGGTAGTAAGTCCCCTGTGTGGTCCTCCAGATCCATCCAGACACAAGACCTTCGTTAAAGCCGGCCTCAAGGAGCGTACTCTCGCCACCTACTGGAGTGTGTAGAAACTGCAGGTGGTCCCTGGGGTACAGGAGGATGGCGCAGGAAGACGACCCCATGGAGGCCACAACCAGCTGGAAAGTGTTCCTCTGAAAGTGAAAAAAGGAAACAATGAGGAGCAGAAATTCTTGTTTCAGTCACTTCAGTGCTGAGACAGAAGCCAATCCATGACGTAGCCAACCGTGAAAAGCTTCTTTCCAGCCATCTAGTAATGAACTTTTGATAACTATACAAAAAGGTCCTTTAACAACTTTAAGTTGCTGTTCTGCACAAATGGAGATTGATCAAGACCTGAAAGTTGGTGCTACCAAGTCCTCCAGGTGTCCCAAAATTTCTTGGTTCCTTCCAACATTCTCTGTGTGTATCAAAGTAGATCTGAACACACCGTGGGACCAAACCCTCATGATGAGCGTTACTGAACGGTGTTGTGCATCCAAAGACACTCAGAAACTGGGACCGGAAACTCTGACAGGAAGAGGTCTGGCAGAGCCAAAGCCAAAACCAAAACCAGAAGACCAGTTTCTCAGAGTCAACAGCTTCAAGCTTCACAGCTTCAAAGTGGTGGTAGAGTCCCAGTCTGAGTTTGAGTTACTGTGAGGAGAAGACTTTGAGATGCAGCTT
Source organism: Labroides dimidiatus (assembly GCA_030710495.1). Taxonomy (NCBI): domain Eukaryota; kingdom Metazoa; phylum Chordata; class Actinopteri; order Labriformes; family Labridae; genus Labroides; species Labroides dimidiatus. The sequence goes on along the minus strand of CM061145.1, from coordinate 37,531,434 downwards.
TGACAGGAGAAGAAGAGGCTGGACTGGACTGTAAAAAAATGGACATCATCTCACTCGGCTCAAACTGAGGTCGCCACAAAAACTGCTCCCCCTGGTGGCTGACTGCAGTACAGGTTCAAAACTTCGCCTCTCTATTCATTCTGGATGGGCTGTGGTCAAACTTTAATAAATTAATACACCTCATAGAAATGTTTCTCTCATCCGTATTCTGTGGTGATATTTAGATATTGGGCTGAGTTGTGTTCAAGTCCTCTTTTTTTCTGAAAAGTTTCTTTTTTAGTTATTAGACGTTAAAAACGGGGTTTTACATCTCGTTTAGCGATGATTGACAGCTGCTGTTCATGTGTCGTTTGTTTCAGGAATAGTAAAATACATCAGGAAGGAGAGTAAAGAAAAGATTAGACTGTTGAAAGAAAAAAAAAAAAAACTTTTGTGCCCCGCCCCCAGACTCTGGCTGCACAATGGTGGCGCCTGTGACGGAGGTTTTTTGGCTTCGAAACCTTCTATATACAGTCTATGGGCTGGACTGGACCATCAAACACCACCAATGGACTACTGGAGACAGGAAGATGGAGCTATGTCTCCAAAGTCTAAAATTTTTGCTTTATCATCAGAATTTTTGTACATCGTACATCGAGTAGGCTATGGAAAGGATGGTTCCTCAGTGTGTGACATTAAATGGAAACATGGAGGAGGAAGCATGATGGTCTAGGGCTGTCTAACTAACTGGACCCAGGGTCTGTGTGAGGCGCCCTGAACCAAAAAACGGCTCCCACAGTATTATACAATGAGACATTAAACTGATTCTTCAGGGGAACCGGAGTTTGGCAGGCTCTGAGCTGTATGTGGGAGTTCTCCCAGAGTCTGACGAAGCAGCTGCAGAGATCAGTGTGACTGACAAAGATCAGAGTGATGTAAACTACAGGGAGGGGACCTGACCAGCGGACCAGCTGCAGAATCTATACATTATGGTAAAAAACGAGGCGCAGTACCACGGTGTTCTTTCTCCTCATTACATAACTCAGTCATGCGGTTTAAACATGCAGTTCTTTATCCTAAAGAACATCCACTGCTGGTTTCTGTAAACTGTCTGAGGATGGATGTCGATGTAATGAGCCTCTTAAACAAACAGAAGGAGAAATTTAAACTGGCGCAATCACACAAACACATTTTTAATCAGTGTTTCAAAGCTTGCTTCACACACTCAGAGGAGACTGAAACCCAGATTATTCATCCTTCAAAGCCTCCTGCTTCAGTTTAACCTCTTTGTGTTGTTCTTATCAGGAGCAGACGCTGGCCGTCTGGGACATTTTCAGCGGAGCTAATTAGACGTTAACGTGCAGCCTGCGTTTAGAGAACAATACCTTAACGGAGGAAACTGAGTTTTACTTCTTCTGCACTTCTGAACTTTTTGTTCCCTCAGTACAAAGGACTCCAACACAACAAAGGCTGAATTCTCCCTACACTGCACTTAGCCTGTTAGCATGGAAAAGATTCAGCCTGTGCTGGTTTTGATGGTGATTTATTTCACTGCAGATGGATTTGTTGACTCTTGAAAGTAGACGAAGTATAAAGCTGGTCGAAGCTGCTTCTAAAAACCCCCAAAAAACAGCTTAGAGCGGAGGAACAGCAGACTGAGCGCTCCCCGCGTCTAAAGCATGAAGACGGCAGAGATGGAGCCGTGTTTGAGCTTCAGAAGGAGAACCGTTAATTGGGGACTTCTTCTGTGTTTGAACAGTTGTTGTAAACTGGATATTCAGTGACACATTCAGCTGGAGGTCTCCAGTTTACAGGGTCACTCTTTTAACTGGAACACCAGGAGCTGACAGAGGCCCCGTTTACACGACAACGGTTTTAGGGTGAAACGCCAAAGTATTGTTGTATTTCGGTCTTTCAATTACACAGAAACAGTGTTTGAGCTGATTTTTTTTGAAACACCCTCCAGAGTGGTTTTGTTTTTAAACGCTGTGGCCACCGTTGATGTGTAAACAGCAAGATGGAGTTTTCGATGGAAACACTGACGTGTGCATTGCACTTTCAATGTGGAAACTCTTAACTGCCATGCACGAACCGGACAACAACAACAACGGTTAAATGGTGGATTACTGTGTTGTGCTTGTGCTCTGTTGCTCCACTTCTGCACTCAGATAAGACGCATTGATGATGCCTACCTCTACTTCAGTGGAGGGCTACCAAAAGACTCCCCAGTTTTATCACCACCCGCAGGCTTGTAATGCATACTACAGCATTTTCAGTCCTCCAGCGTTTCCATGTAAACGCAGATATTTTTTCTCTGCGTTTCTTGCGTTTTAGAGTGAAACGCTGTCGTTTAAACGGGGACAGACATATATTCACTTTATCAGGCTCAAAGAAAACCATTGTTTAGGTATCATTAAACCAAGTCCATCACAGCTGGGTGAATGAATCCCCCGGGACTAAATGTAGACCATAGTTTCATACAGTTGAAACCCGCTCTGTAATCAGGGGCTTCAGAATGGGAACTTATGGGGTTACTTCTGGAGTCAGTTCCTTGTTGACACTTGAGGAAGTCAATGCTAATGAGCAGTTAGATGCAAACTACACAGGAAGTTGTATGTTGGGTTGTTTTAAAATGTTTAGACCTAAAACAGAAACTTTCAGAGGACTTCTTGATAAGCTGATTGCTAAAAACCTCGAGTTTCAGTCCTTACAGTCTGTTTCAAGCCAAGTCCCCAACTATTAGCTCCAGGGACTTCTCTTCAAGGAAATAAAATAGCCTTTTGACAGCAGGAACTTTTCCCAGGACTTGGGGCTTTTTGAAGAACTTTTCAACAGCAGGGACCAGAGTTTGAATATGTCAGTGTGACCTTATTGTGGAAGCGTAAATCAGAGATGTTCAGTTTGCATGCCCCACCCCCAAAGTTCCTGGACCTTTGGAAAGTACTACCCCCCCAAACAGGAAACATAAACCACCCAGAACACTGAAAACTGAGATTTGAAAATCAGATCAAAATCATCTCCTACCTTCGTGTCCAGCCCGTCCCCTCGCCCAGACGTCCCCCTCGCGGCCATGTTTTCCCAGGTGACGATGAAGGTGCTGGTGGGGTCCACTCCGGCGTCTCTGGGGAAAGCCTGACGGATGTGTTCGGTGGCCCAGCTCAGCACCTCGGGGCTGCTGTCCGTCCTGTAGTAAACCTTCCCCTGTCCGTCGCTGGTATCCAGGTCTCCCAGCAGGGGGGCGATCATTTTGAAACTGGAGGGCATCTTTCCCAGGTACTCTTCCTCAGGCGGGGGCTCCACCATGGACACAAATCCATTTGTGTTGATCTGAAACAGAAGGCAGGTACGATCTTATCGTTATGATGCAAAAAGCATAAATGCACAAGTTATGGTCTTTTTTTTATTCCATATTAATTAAATCAGGATTATTTGAACTAATCTCTGAAGTTTTAGAGGCTTAGAATCAATGTTTGCCTCAGCTCATGGTTCTGGTCCTCCTGGGGTCCCATATTAATAAAAGATTATCCAGAAGATCAGACTGGTGGATTATTTTAAAAGCTTTAGGTGAAACAAACTTTAGAGATTTATTTTGGTCCATTTGAGTTTCCTGGACTCACTCGAGAGAGTTCCCTGCTGGACCGTGACCATGAGGGATAAAAAGAAGAATATGGGACGATACTGATGATTGGTTTGTGTAAAATATGGATATCTGAGTGGGAATAAGGACGTCCAGTCCTGATGTACAGAGCGGAGCAGCTCCAGCTCACAGATTCCCTGCTCGCTTTGTCAGCCCACAGGAATTCCTCACAATAACTTCCCATTCAGTCCGAAGAAAAGGATCTTTTTAACCTCATTAACTCAAATCCGCCTCACAGTGAATGGCGGCGAATGCCACAGCGACAGTTTGAGCCCAGAACACCATGAAGAGTGAGCATGAAGTGCATCGACTGCGTTTGGGGAAAGGAGACAGATAGCTGCAGTTTGGGTGTTACTCAGAGGTTTTCTGACGGCTGAGCTGAGCTGAGGAACTCGTGGATGAAACATGACATGAACTAGAAGGCGGTTCAGTCTCATTTACAGCAGAAAACATCTGGATGTGAGGAAAAAGAATACCAAGAGGAGTTCCTCAGGGTGCTATTCTTGGGCCTCTTTCATACAAGACCTTTAGGTGCTTTTCAACAAGAACTACCAGACACTTTTAGCTCCAGGATGCTCTTCAGGGAACTATAGGTTCTTTTTGACAGCAGGAACTTTCCTCAGGAACTAAGAACATTTCCACCCATACAAAGAGATCCAGTACGATGGAAACGGTACTAACAAGAATCAACTGAAACCATAAATGTGAGGTGCAGGAGTGTGTAGAGCACTGCATTTTAAGGTTTCCCTAAAAGGTGCTTTTAATCCAGAAGTACCAGAATTTTTAGTTCCAGGAACTATTAAAACACCTATGGTACAATAGTTGTCTGTAAATCCACTGAAGCTTAAAGTTCTTTGAAGATTCTTCAACAGAGTAAACCAAAGTTCTTCAGGGCTCTGTTCTCAGGCATCTATAGATGTTATTCAACCAGAACTACAAGGAACTATTAGCTCCAGGAACTCCTCTTCAAGGAAATAAAATAGCCTTTTGACAGCAGGAACTTTTCCCAGGACTTGGGGCTTTTTGAAGAACTTTTCAACAGCAGGGACCAGAGTTTGAATATGTCAGTGTGACCTTATTGTGGAAGCATAAATCAGAGATGTTCAGTTTGCATGCCCCACCCCCAAAGTTCCTGGACCTTTGGAAAGTACTACCCCCCCAAACAGGAAACATAAACCACCCAGGAACTAAATTTAGAGCCTGGTTCCTGTTGTGGAAAAGCATCTTATACATTCATCTGTACACTCATCTAGTTTTTGGTCACCACTTGTATGAAACTGGTCCGGGTGGCACCACAGAGACCTGTGGTTCACTAACTGATCTTCTTTCTCCTCTAAACATGCAGCAGAGAAGAGAAAAGAGTCACACATCCGCAGCTCCGGACGTGAGCTGTGTATCTTATCCATGAGTACTCGGCTGTCAGCCCCGCAGACAGAAAGCAGCTGCTGCGTTCAGAGACGTCCCCGCTCGTCTTTAAACTGAGGGAGGAACAACGTGTGCTTCCCTACAAATCTCATGGAAAGATGAGGATCACACACATTAATGTAAGATTTAAAGGGCCACTTCACTCAGAGGTCTCCTTCAGTTTCTTTGTTTTGAGAGTCATTATCAAAGTGTTTATTATGAATTGAAAGTCTGTGTAAACTATGGACACATCCTCAGTGACGCCACCCACCGGTTTCTGAAGAGAAGCCATAAAAAAAAAAAAAAAAAAGGAATGAGTGTGCAGATAATTAAGGAGCTACACACCCCAAAAAAATTAGCTCTGTTGTGAAGCTTGGCATTTTCACTTGAGCTCTGATGGGGATTCCTGGGCTTTTGGAACCAGCCTCGTCTATTTTGTAAGTCCCTGTCGGCATCATCGTCCAACAATAGAGATTCAAATCAATTTTATCCACTGGTTGTTAAAAAAAAAAAAAAAAAAAACTGTAAACAGTTTGTTCAAAAACTGTTTAATACATGAATTTAGTGCCTGTTTGGACAAACATTTGTTTCTGAAGCAGAGTTTTGAAGCCGGTCCTTAGCAATTGCCATATTGGAAGTGTTGACTCAGCCTAGCTTCACTCGAGTTAGCATGAGGTACAAAGGCGGGACTTTAGCCTCCTTGCTATAGCTACGGGATGATCACCTGTCAGTCAAGTCAGCCATGCCCTTGCTTGTACATATTTTTGCTGTAAAGATCAGCGTTTCTGAACTGGTGGCAGGAACTTTCCCCAGAAACCAGGGACTTTTTGAGGAACTAATTGCTTTTTGACAGGGTCTTAATTTTGTTCTTGGTAATAAAATTGCATCTTATTGAAAGTCACCAACCAGAGAGTCCAGGAACTTTAAGTTCCTGTTAAAACATTCCCCAGAACTAAACAGTTGCTGTGGCCCATTGATTGTCTGAAGACCCGGGTAGATCATGTAAAACAGCACCAGACCAGTAGAGGGCGGTAAGACACAACAAAGGCCATTCAGCCGAAATGACGCCATAGAAGGTAGACAGACAAGCTGTGTAGCTCTGCAGTTAGCCTGTTAGCATAGATGACATTCAGCCTGTGCTGGTTTTAATGGTGCTTTATTTCACTCCAGCTGGATTTTTTGACACTTGAAAGGAGACCTGGAGACCCTGGACTTCTGGAAAGTACTATCCCCCAGGTAGGATGGTTTTCAGGGGTAAATTTGTCCCCCAACACAAAATTTAGACCCTAGTTAAAATAGTCAAAATGCAGCTTTTAGTTCCTGGGACCGTTTAACCAGGAACTAAGAGTTTCAGGACCCTCTGGTCAAAAAGCCTTTTATGTGATTGTTGGGTGCTTGAAGGCAGCCTCAAGTGGTCACTCATGGAACTTCCGTTTTTAACACTTTCACGTAAGTTTCACATTTTAAGACCTGAGGTTTCTTCTTGTTTTATGGATTATTTACATGAATCCGGTGAAGCTATTTATATATTTACAGCCCATAATATTATTTTTTAATTATAATTTTCAACCTGAAAAATCTAATATGTTCTGTCTAAGCTGTAGTTCAGCCTCCCTCCACTAGCTGGAGCTGGAGCTCTGATTAATATATGCTGTTATGATGTTCCAAAGCTCTACTACCTGGATGTAAACAATCACAGTCAACAAAAGACATGAGGAACCAGCACAGGCATGAGGACGTTAGCCTGGTTAGTCAGACTTTAAGTTGAAATGATTAAGAAATCAGTTAATTTAGAAGATCACAAGTACTTTTATTTTACGACGAATTCATCCGGTTTGTTTCTGAGGAGTAAACCTGCCACCAAAATAGAGGAGATGCCAGTGAGCTGCAGAGTTCAAAGGTCAGAGGCTGAAAACAGGAAAAGAAAGAATTATCTGAGAGCGAGATGAGAGCAGATGAAATCAGAGGAGGGGAGGCGTCCCGCTCCAATGACTCTGAAAAAAAAGTCTTCAGGCTCTGAGCTGAGAGACTTCCTCCAGGGAAACGCTTGAATGACAGCAGCAGCATGTGGGCGAGAGGCCGGACGCTCCCAGCAGGTCTCTGACTTTAGAGGAGAAGCCTGCGGAGCCCGAGACGCTCCAGATTCATCAGAGAGAGCACACAGGATGTCTATTGTCTGACTAAGAGCAGCTAACGACTCCTCCAAAAACCCACAGAGCAGCAGGGTGAAGACGGGCTCAGGGGGTTTGGACTGTAGAGTTTCAAAATGCAAAAAGACGAAATGAAAGTGAGACAAAAAAACTGAGTGAGAAATTCATCGCAAACAACAATTAAAGGGAAATATTCTGTTCATCAGCAGATCAAAAGTTTCAGAGACAAAATCTGCACAAAAATGTGGCCTCAATGGTCTGTCATGACCTCCTGATAGCGACGGATAAAAAGCTTTCTCTCTCTCTTTGAACGTGGTCGGATCGTTGAGCTTCATAAGCCACGCCTCTCACAACGCAGTAAGACGGTCATTTTGAATTCCTTCAAAGATCCTGAGGGTTATGGAAGAAAGAAGTCAAGAGGTAGACCCCAAAAAAATTCAGGATCCCATTGGCTGTCCATCAAGACACGGGAAGATCCTGGACCCAAATGAAGGCCGTTACTGGCGCCGCCTGCAGCCCAAGAACCATCAGACGGCGTCTGAGAGAGACGAGCTTCAAGAAGACAAAACCTCGTCAAAGGCCTCGTCTCCTTCAACGCCACAAAATCAAGAGCAGCAAAGGCCACTGGAGATGGTTTCTAGGCAGCCCAGTGCAGGGGGCGTCCTTCGTGACTGAGGGCCCTGGTCTGTGTGCTAATGACTGGGTTTTTCAACAGGACATCAATGGCCGCCTGACAAAGGGCTTCTTCCAGAGGAATCAGCTCACTCTTTGGGACCATCCTGCGTCTTCCCCTGATCTAAATCACACTGAGAACATTTTTGGATGGATGGAGAGGGACGTTTGCAAAAATGGACATCAGTTCCAGACAGTGGACGCCCTCCATGAAGCCATCTTCACCACTTGGAGCAACGTTCCAGCGAGCCTCCTGGACACACTCGAAGTTTTCAGGGGTCTTAAACTTGTGGTCTGCTGATGAACAGACTGTTTCGCTTTAATCTTTAAAAATTCTATTTAACGACCTTTTTTAAGATCCAACAGTGCAAAATGGGAATTCTTCCAATTTTTCAACTGGTCTTCATCACAACTTGACGACAACCTTTAGACCAGATCGGTTCCCAAAGTGGGTGTCTGGACTCTGTGGGAAGTCGTGAAACCTTGATAAGGGGTTGTTGTTTGATAAACATCAACGTGAATCAGCTTCAGTTATAAGCTCAGAGTCGCTGTGAAGACGCAGAAACCAAAGCAGGACCAGAAACTGGTGATCATACAGACTACAGTGCCCTCATGTGTTTTGGAGGAGTACTGCAGACCGACGTGGACACGCCGACGCAGAAGTATGAGGAGCTCACTGCTGCATAGGTCACGACGGCACAGAGTCAATCCAGCGCAGTGACTTTGGGGGTCTGGGAACCCCTGGTCTAAGAGTCTTAAGATCAGTTGAACCTGCAACCACTGCAACAGGATGAAGTCTAAGTGTGGTTTTTAACACGTATCCCCCTGAGTGTGGACTCAAACACACTCTGCACACGCATTCCTGATCCTCCTCTGAGCAGCAGCACAAACACACGTGAGGTTTTGTAAGGTCTACATGTTCCGGGCTGCATACTTGTGTAATAATATATGTTCTGTCTGAGGACCCGCAGCACAGAGGCCCTTACATCACACATGTCCGACCCCTGAGATCATCGTTATCAGTGTGAGAACAGAGCGGGGAGGAAACACCCTGAGCGCTGCCATCTGGTTTTGGAGGACAGATGTCTCGGATCTATACGTTCCAGATGTGCCAACCCTGCGAGGACGCTCCGCTCCCCCTCGAGGACTCAGAGAACGACCGGAAAAACCCTCAGCAGCAGCAGCAGTAGGAGCTGGAGTCCAGCCAGAAGACTTTACGATCCTCTGAGCAGTGCTCCCGAACCTGACGTCACGATGGACGTGTATGAAAAAAAGCTCTGAGTGCTACTGTAGGACTGATAATTACTGGGGAGGAACAGGATGCCACTTATTTTCAGGACGGGGGGGCTGGAGACACTTTAAAGAAGAGGGGGGGGGCAGGTCCTTTATGGACTGAAGACTCAAGAGGACCAATTAGAGCTTCACACTGTGGGAAAACCCTGCAGAGGAGACTCAGACGTGACAGCTGTCAGTCTGAAAATCTGCGTTATTACAAACTGCAGCGTTCACACCAACACAGCTGCAATTTGAGCAAAGATCAAAACTTTAACCCGGGTCCAAAGGTAGGAAACACTCAGATCCCGTGTTTAAACGATTCCACTGCCCAAAGCGCCCAATGATCCAAAAACTGGTGAAATGACCCCGATGTCACTGTGCTCAGAGAATCTGAGGAGCATCATCAAGAGGAGGAGGAGGAGAAGCTCCAGACCCCGTAACACAGACGAGCTGAAGGCTGCTATCCTGATCAAACCAACCCCAGACTAAACCACCAACTTTACATGGCAGGACATGGGAGTTGCTGGTCCACCTCGACCTGGATTATAGGTTGTTTATTTGATCACATTGAATTTGAAAGAAAAAAAAAAGACGAGTGAAGGGTGGATTATCAGTTTTAAAGAGGGGTTGTGGTGCTTTTTTTCAGTCTTTATTCTGTCCCTCTGGTGCCTGTCTTTACACGGTTGTTCACACAGTTCACTACATTTTTTCACAAATTTCTCTTCTCTGCTGAGTTTGGCCACACTTTCAAACCAGGAATTGTTAATCACATGGTCATCACGGTGATCTCTGTGTGGTCAGTCATATAAATGTCAGCATTTGTTGTACTTTGGACTAGGGATGGGTACTAAATCCGGTACTTTTAGAGGTTTAACTGAATTCGGTCTGTACTTCAGAGAACCGATTCATGTAAAACTAAACGGTATCATGTTTCGGAAAGAAAAGGAGTACAAAGAGCTGGGTCTTAATTTGTGCAGTACTGAGGAAAAACTGCGTAGTTGCTGTTAATTCATATAGTTGTAGTTCATTTTAGTGACGGGTTTTCATGTTGAAGAAACTTTTGAAGCAACTGCGTTGTTACAATACAAACAGTTAAATGTTGTTTTGATAGATCCGTCAAAGTTTACTGAGAAATAAACGTTAAATTGAAAAAAAAAGAGATTTTATTATTAGACAAATTAAAATTCATTACCACATAAACACAAAAGTACCGAAAATTGGTACCATTGAGTAAACGGTACAGATTCCCAGGTACCGGGCATCAGTGCCGTATCAGTTCAAATGTAAATGGTACCCATCCCTACTTCAGACACACTCGTCTGTGTGGAAGTTAGAAATTTTTGGAGGTGCATGACGTGGAAATTTTCCGCATGAAAATGACCCTCTACAGACCCCCTTCACTCTGATTGGCCAATGGAGCTATGGGCAGACCTTGATGATTGAGGCCCGTCCGTACAACATGTCACAAACCACCTAGGATACCCTTATGTGATGACCTCATCATTTCAGCAACTCTCATGTAGATCTGGTGAAGATCTGGTGCTGTTTTCAGAACGGGGTGTTTTGATCAGTTTACAGACAGATTCAGGGATTTCTACGACAACGGGAAAAAGACGCCACAACTCGACGTCACTTTTGACCATCGGATTTAAAATCTGTCGGATTTTAAAAACTGCTTTTATTTGAATTTGCTGCATCGAGATGGAAGACTTTTGAAAAGTCTCCCAGGATGTTTGGGGCTCTTTTGTCAGACACAGATTTCACTCCACAGCGTTGCAGCCTGTGGGGTAAAAGCAACAGGACGGCGAGCCTCCATATATTTCCTGTCCTGTTTGTGGAAACAACCCGGAGTCAAAACTCTGCAACTGATTTATCCTCAAACAACAAACTTAATGTACACGTCCGCTCAGAGTTACACGAGCCCCGCCTGCAGCGTCCGAGGAACAGAGGTGACCGGAGCGAGACGTTCATCATGTCGCAGCGGCTTCCTGCAGAGACCCCGAGTGCTCTGTGTGGTCTGCAGCGTGTTGTTTTAACGGGGGGGAGGACAAATGGTGGCGTGACCGAGACAGGGGAGAGAAAACACCAGAGGCGTGGATGTATCGCCGTGTGGACGAGGTTCAGCAGCTCGAGCGAATGATTCTCAGAGCGAGGCAGGAAGATGTTCGTCCTCAGGTCTGACCTGGAGTCCCTCTGACTTCCTCTCTTTGAATGAATGCCACCATGAAGCTCTCTCCAGTCTAAAGGAGTTAAAAATGTGTTTTACTATTCTGTGCTCTCATGGAGCGACACAATAACTGTGTAAAACTGAACATTTCTTTTCAGAAGTGCAGCAAGCTGCAGTTCCTCTGGTGTCCACTTGAGGCTGGCGCCAAAAGCTCCAGAAACCACATACACACCCATTCAAAAAGCAGATCAGTACAGCAGAATTAAAACATGTTTACAGCCTGGTTCAAAACAGGATTTCAGTCTGAAGAGATCATTTCTCTGACCCTCAGAACTCACATAGCAACACCAGAGACAACCTGAGCTGCAGTTCCCAGAATGTCCACATGAGGATCCAACAGAGCAGAAAAAAGCGACACAGTCGACAATAACAACGATGGTAGACATCTAGCAGTTCGCCGTTTTCCAAACAAAAAGTAAGTTCTCTTCACGAAGTCGACTGGAGATTCCAACATGGCGGGTTATGTGTTGTTCATTGTTACCGCTGTTGCACAAGAAGTGACAATTCTTTCGACCAATCAACAGACTGCAGTGTTTCTAGCTCCACCTTCTGGGGTCAGATCAGTGCGTCTAGTACCCCAACAGAAGGGTACCAAAAAGTGGGGCGGTACCGGTCGGTACTTTAGGGGCCTGTACTGGTTTTAGTCAAAGGAAACACCACAAAACGTGTGTCATACCGAGACGAACCAAACTGAACCGCTTGGTGGAATCGGGGCTATATTCAGCTGAAGGTCTCCAGTTAGCACGGTCACTCTTTAATCCAGAACACCGGTTGCAGATGCTGATTTTGGCGGGGAAACTTCTCAAAGACGAGGTGAGATTAGTCTCAGGGGGCACAGGACACGCTTTGTTAGCCCCCCCCACCCCCACACGTGGTCACCCTGCACCTGAGCGCTCCTCCAGTGTTTAAGGTCTCTGTGTGATTCTTGGACAAACCGAAAAATCTGAGGATGTTTGAAGGCATAAATAAAAACGTTTAATCTGGATTAAGGAACAGGAACTACTTCCAAAAATGAGGTAACAATGAAGGACCCGCCTCAGGAGATAATCTAACCCCTGTGGTTTTGGGGGGCCCATGAAGCCTGAGGGAGGCCTGTTTTGTAATCCAGAGTTATACAACGACTCCTCCAGCGACAGACAACAAATCGTGACTTCACTTGACATGAGTTTAATAAAACGGAACGACGTTAACGTCCCAGAATCAGGAGTTTAACGTCAGTTTAAAACACAGTGTGGACACTCCAATCTGGATTAGCTGTCACATGACCTGAGGAATGCATTCAGAGTGTGTGTGTGTGTGTGTGTGTGTGTGTGTGTGTGTGTGTGTGTGTGTGTGTGTGTGTCGGCTGATGAAAGGCTTATCTGTGTTGGCTTTTAATTGACTCACATTCCAGCCTCTGTTCACTCATTCACCTCTGAGCAAACAACAAACCAGCAGCTCCGCCTGCCTGTTTACTGACCACAGAGGGACGTTTAGAAAGTACTTAGGGACAGCTCTGAGGTCCTCAGACTCTGCTCAGGTATTTCCTTTACATGCATCATGTTCTTCTAATACACATCATTCATCTCACAGGGTACACCGGCTTCCTGCTAAACATCTCTGCACCAAACTGTCGTCTGTCCTGGTCGTCCTTCGTCATCTTTGAATCCTTGTTTTAGATGTTCACGTCAAGAAGAAGTCGCTGAAATGATGCTTCAAGTTTTATTCTGAGCCTTTTAGTTCCTTATTCACTCTACGTAATGTGCTCGCATGTCGATTTGTATGGATGAACTAAAATAATGAAGCCGTATCATACTGTATCGTATCATACTGTATCATATCATCATGCTGTATCATAGCTATCACACCATGATCGGTGCTAAGTTGGCAAGTTAAGAGTACTGTAGAATTCACTGAATGTACGACATGACATGATATGACATGACATGACATGACATGACATGACATATGATATACATTACGACATGACATGACATGACATGACATATGATATACATTACGACATGACATGATATGACATGACATGTCATGACATGACATGACATATGATATACATTACAATATGATATAAAACCATGTGATATAATAAGATATACGATGTGAAATTATGTCATGATATATGATATGATGTAATACAATATATATGATGACAGGAAATGATATATGATACAATATGATATGGCACAGTATAATGCTGTATGAAATGATAGAACATGACATGAAAAAATTTGTTATAACATGATATGATATGATGTGATATAATCCGATGCAATATGATGTGATACAATATATGTTATTATGTGAAATTATATATGATATATGATATGATACAACACGATATAACATGATATGACGATGACGATGTGATATGATACGATATGACATGACATGATATATGATATGATACGATATGACATGATATATGATATGATATGATATGATATGACATGACACGCTATATGATATGATGTGATGTGATGTGATATGATATATAATATGATATGATATGACATGACATGACGTGATATGATATATGATATGATATATGATATGATACGATATGACATGATATATGATATGATATGATATGACATGACACGCTATATGATATGATGTGATGTGATGTGATATGATATATAATATGATATGATATGACATGACATGACATGACATGATATGATATGATATATGATATGATACGATATGACATGACACGCTATATGATATGATGTGATGTGATGGGATATGAATTATAATATGATATGACATGACATGACATGACATGACATGATATATGGCATGGCACAACACGACACGACACGACTCGACTCGACACGATACGATTTGATACAATATGATTTGATACGATAAGATGTACGATACAATATTATACGATACAATATGATATGATGTGATGTGATACAATATGACGTGGTACGATACAAGCAACTTTATTTTTGATGAAAACTAATAAAATTCTGATTTTTTTTTAATCAAATTTTTTCCCCAGTATATAATAATATACAAATCTGATTAGTTTAAATCTAAAACATATGATTTCAGAACATTTTGGTTTTCTTAAAACAGGATTTTTCCATGTAATGACTTATTTTTAAACTTTAATATCATTAATTTTTTGTTGCACTTAAGGATATGAACGCTGCCTTACACACAAACACTGAACCCAACAAAAACAAGTCTGAGCCCAGCAGGACTGATGAGGACCAACAACGACCGCAGCAGACAGCACATGATAAACGGAGGGACAGACAGAGGACTCTTATTTTGGAAACACTTTGAAGAAAGTGTGAGTGCGCTGATAGAAAAACCTTATCAGGTGTCAACAAACAAACAGAGAGCAGACAGGATCAGAGACCTTCACTGATTTTCACTGATTTTCACTTCTTGCTGTGGCTCATCTAAAGCTTACTTTAAAGTTTTTTCATTCAGGTGATAAATGACTCTGAGCTCGTGCTTTCAGCTCAGGGTTTAAAGTTTTACCTCATCACACCTCAAATAAAGGAGTCTGGATCTAAGAGTCCAGGTATCTTATCTCTGTCTGATACCTGATGAGCTTCATCTTCCCACAGAGTGACGCCTCAAACAGCGGTTCACTGAACACATCAATCAAGCTACCAGGATCAATTACTTAAAGAGGGGGTATCCTGCTTTACCATATATAACGTGGGTTTAAAGAACCACTCCTGGATGTTCAGACTGAGCGTGTGCAGCTTTTCAAACCTCTACATGTTCACATGTTGTCGCAATCCCTGAATCTGTCTGTAAACTCATCAGAACTACACCAGACCTTAACCTCGACAGGCCTCCAGAGGGCTGGCCAATCAGAGGAAAAGGGGGTTTGTGACGCATGGATTCTTAAAGAGACAGCAGCTGAAACAGTGTTTCAGACAGAGGCTGAAATGAGGGTTTTCTAAAACACCAGAGTGAGAAAAACAGGGATTTTATGGAGCTGTAAATCATGTAAAGACGCTGAGGGGTCACCAGAGGGACAGAATAAAGACTTAAAAAAGCACAATACCCCCTCTTTAAAACAGATTATCCACCCTTCACTGATCTCATCCCTTTCAGACTGTGGCAATGCCAAAATCTCACACCAAAATCTTAAGTTGTACCACTTTTTTAAGCAGGTCATCTAAACCTGATTGTGAAGCAGATTTAAAGTTGTATGAACTGAACAAGCCGCCTCTTGCAAAAAAAAAAACAAAAAAAAAACCAAAAACATAATTATAAGTATTTTACTGGTTTTAGGCTCTTTGGAGTGAATTCTAAAATAATACAGATTATCTTTATTCTCATTTGATTTTTCAACCCCCTCCATCGTGTCTCCTGATGTAAAACTCTTAAAATTCGTCTTTTTACACAGATTCCTGGTTCAGTTTTTACTCTTTTTTTCATGCTTTCTTCCACTCTAATTCTTTGGAACTTTTCTAACTTTGATGAATGAACATCTAACTTAAATTTGCCCTTTTCCCCCCACAGATAACTCCCGTCGCTTGAAGTCAGACTCACATAAACTTTGTCGAAGGTTTGGCTGAAGAAGAACAGGGTTCCGTTCAGGGGCAGCTCGGCGCTGGAGTCCGATCCGGGCGGCAGCTGCTGGTCTCCGGCTTCTTCTCCGAACTCAAACAGCTCCTCCAGCTCCAGAGCCCGGCTTAGAGTACCCAGGCTCAGCAAGCATGACCAGAGCAAGATCCAGGTCCGGGACCGGGGACTCATCATCTTCTCCGTTACGCTCCACGGACAGCAGCAGCAGCGGGGATCCCCAGTGAACCAAGCCGGGGAGGAGGCGAGAGCAGCGGGGACGCGAGGAGCTGATGAAGCGGTTCGCAGCGGAGGAGTGAAGGAGAGCGAGAGGAGGGGGGATGGATGGATGGATGGAGCAGCAGCGGGAGGAGGTCCACAGGGGGGTTACCGACCTCTGGCTTTGGTTTCCAAAATAAAAGTCTTTAATATAACCAGAAAAAAAGTGGGAGACTGAGGGGTAAATGAGTTCTAACTTTAGATAAAATACCCCCAAGAGAGCACCGCACGCTTAGAACAGTCTCATTGTTGATATTCTAATTTTGTTTTGAATTCATGAAAAACACTTTCAGGTAATCCTTCCAAATAATATACAAAGTATCACTGGTTCACGAAAATGACATGCTCTTATTTTGTTGGGAACGGAAGTCAGTACTGCATCCAGTGTTTCCTTGTTGCCATAGAGATCTTAAGTCCTGCCCCATTACCAAGGCTCTTTTCCTCAAGGTTGCTGTTCGTATCAAGGATAAAATGATAATAATATCACAATTTAACTAAGAATTCATAAGAAGTCTTAATTTTATTTTTCAGTGTTAAACTAAAATGATTGTGAAGTTTGATTTTTTCCCTCCTGCTTTACTTTGAGGGAAAAGTGTTTTGAGTATTTTGAGTTCCTTGAAGTGAAAGTATATAAAACTAAATGTGTATTTTAGAGCCTGATATCCTTTTTGGGGACCCTAAAATGGCCCAAACATGTCTCTTTAAATCAGCAGACTCCATTCACAGAAAAAGTGATTTCAGCTCTCACAGCAGTGTTTTCACTGCTCTGTTGCTCCCTCTGCTGGTGAGTCTGTTTGTATCGCTCAGTGACTTTGGTGTTTTAAATGGTTCGATCAGATCCAGAGCTACCTTACCTAGTTTGGTGTGTGTGTAGCAAACGATGTGACGACTGTTTCTTCTTAAATTATCATCCTCTTTGGCAAAAAGGTCCATCTTGGTTGTACAGAGCTTTTTATGCAGCCACATGAAACAAAACAAAACAAAACAAAACAAAACAAAAACAAAAAGGGCCAAGATCAGGAGTTGCCGGTCTACCCTTACCCTTAATCCTTTAGTTAATATTTGTGCAATGAAATGCAACACAAAAGACAAACCGACTGAGGAAGAGGTAGAATAGCAACTCCTTATGTGAGTTTAAACTCTAGTTTCTGTTAATGTCATCTGTTGGTGTAGAAAGCCATGTGACATCCCATTAAGCAGAAGAAGACCAGCAATTCCTGTGTTTTTGGAGGTATTATGATTACATAACACAGGAGTTGATAGTCTACCGCTGCTTTGGTCACTTGAATGGTTTGATTGTGTGCTTTGTAATTCTAAATGGTGTCATCAGATGTTACACAGAGCTACTATTTGTGACACACAACCAATTACCAGGTCAATGTACAGATACTCTTGTGTTCCATCAGGGAGTTACTCGTCTACCTCTACCTTGATCTGTTATTTTGTGTTATGGTGTGTCATGGAAATTAACAACATCAAACTCACATGATAACATGAAAAAACTAAAGGACTGAGACCAAGGTAGACCAGCAACTCTCATCTTAGGAGCGTAGGAGTTGCTGCTCTACCTTTGCCATGTTTTGTTGGATAACTTTTCTTATTGTGAGACTTTGACGTGTCAGAAAGTTTGGAACCAACCCAGTGATCTGTGATCAAAAGAAAAAAAAAAAGGGGTAGTGGTAGACCAACAATCCCCTTATCTGCAGGGTCAAATTACTGTTTTTTGGTGAATTTAATCTTGTAGTGTTTAAATTAGAAGTTCACATCTAAATTGAATTTATGAAGCACACATTTAGATAAACTAATCTTAATGTCATATCATAATATGATTTCACTACATGATGGAGGCAGAAGTTGACCAACAACTCCAGTTAATATCATGACAAGAGAAGCGTCACAATCAGTGTGGTCTGGTTTGTGTTTAGAGAGTGAAGTAACACGATTGTGGTTGAAAATCACCTTCATGCTTATAGGTTGTGAGACGTAGGAGTTGATGATCTGCCTCTGCTGCAATCAGCTGAATCATTTGATTGTAGATTTAGCATTTTAAATGGTCTGATCAGATCCATGCAGTGTGACTATTTCTGTCTTACAATAACACAACCATCTATTTGTAGATTAACAACTCTTGTGTTCTGTCAAGAAGTTACTCGTCTACCTCTATCTTGTTCTGTTATTTTGTATTATAGTGTGTTGTGGAAATTTACAACATCAAAGTCACATGATAACGTGAACAAACTAAAAGACTGATACCAAGGTAGACCAGCAACTCTCACGGACTAAACATTAGACATCCAGTAGACGTGCAGATCATGTCTATATCACGTCTGTCTGTCCATACCAATTCTGGACATCTGCACAACATGCAAATTAGGTCCTCTAGGTCCTCTCCTGAGGGAGTAACCCACTTCACAAAGAGACATTCAAAGGACGTCCTTTCAACATCATTTTTGAACCCCTTATTTGAACGTCTATTTATGACGTCCATAGTACCTCCGTATAGGGACTGAAACAATGTCTAAAACGACTTTAAATTGGACATCTACAAAGACCACATTTGGACTACAATTAGCTTCTATAATTAGCCGACATTTAGCTGGTGTAATTGTTATTGTTATGGTGTTAATGTGAAGCTTTGATGTATTAGACAGACAGTTGTTCCCAGTTAGGGTTGGACTCCACCAGGTCTGCCCTTCGTCAATCATCCTGTTCATCAGCCAAGTGGTGGAGGGTGTCTGGTTCAGGGCTCTTAAGATCCCATCTCTGCTTTTTGCAGACGATGTGGTCCTATTGGCCTCATTGAATGCTGACCTCCAGCTCGCACTGGGGCGGTTTGCAGCTGGAATGAAGATCAGCTCCTCTAAGTCTGAGGCCATGGTACTCAGCCAGAAATGGGTGGAAGGAGTCTCTGCCCCAAGTGGAGGAGTTTAAGTATCTCAGGAGTGAGAAAAAGGAGAAAAGGAGAAAAAGGAGCAGGAGATTGACAGACAGATCAGGGCAGAATCAGCAGTGATGTGGATACTATACCGGTCCGTTGTGGTGAAGAGGGAGTTGAGCCAAAGGGCAAGGCTCTCAATTTACCGGTCAGCCTACGTTCCAACCCTCACCTATGGTCACGAGCTGTGGGTAGCTACCGAAGGAACAAGATCTTGAATACAAGCGTCTGAAATGAGTTTTCTCTGCAGGGTGTCTTGGCTCATCCTTAGAGATAGGGTTCAGAACTCTGACTCTGAGAAGCTGCTGCTCCACATCCAGAGGAGCCAGATGGAGGAGGTGGTCCAGGGATCTGGTGAGGATGCTTCCTGGACGTCTCCCTGAGGAGGTGTTTCAGGCATGCCCAGCTGGAAGGAGACCCCGAGGTAGACCCAGGACACGATGGAGAGATTATATCTCTCGGCTGGCCAGGAAACTGGGCAGTGGTAGACCAGCAACTCCCTTGCTCTGCAGGGTAAAATCACTGCTTCTTGTCCGTGCGGTCTAAAAGTTCAGATCTGACTTCAAGTTAATGAAGCACAAACTAACAAATCAAGCAGAGGCAGACCAGCAACTCCTGCATCCTTCAGGGTAAAATTACAGAAATATTTCAAATTATGGGCGGAGCTATAAAACCAGCATTATGACCACCATGCCTGGTTACATAAGAGGCCGAGTACACTGTTACAACATGCTTTATATCATGGCTGTTTGTATTTGATGAAGACAAAGACGGAGGTGTGTTTTCTGATGACACTCAGTCAAAGGTATACGTGTGCTGCAGCAGAGTCTTCATTTACTCTCCGCTTCAACCCAACATGGCCTCAGAGCACGGAGGAGCACACAGGAGCAGCACCACGAGGGAAATGGATCTGCTCGAGTGTCGTCAGCGTGTGAAGCTGAGCGGCGTGCTCGATTATCTAACAGGAAGCCTGTTACGTAAAAAAAAAAAAGCAGAGAGGAGAGGCTGCAGCGGGAGGAGGAGGAGGAGACGGATACCAGGGTCGATATCATCCACAGGGTTGATTCTGATGGGGGTATACTAATAATCTAAACATGAAGAGTTGAGCACATTTTAGGGACACTTTGATGTTTTTTGTTTAAAAAGACAAAAAAAAGAGAGTTGAACTTTGAACGATCAGAAGATGTAAAAATGTTGAAAATCGTTCATTTGAGCGGCTCAACTTTACTTCTAAATGCATAAAAAGCTGCTCTCAGGATGCTTCCACACTATAAAAAGCAGTTTGTTAAAATAAGTTATAATATTTAAATCCATCATATAAACCATCCTGAATCGTCTTTACATCCCAATCTTTGATTTAAACACACCAATCTGATCCAGCGGAGTCAGGACTGCAATAAAAGAGCATCAGTCAAAGCCTCCATGTGATGCTGCTGTGACAGTGTGTGTGTGTGTGTGTGTGTGTGTGTGTGTGTGTGTGTGTGTGTGTGTGTGTGTGTGTGTGTGTGTGTGTGTGTGTGTGTGATGGGTGGGACCACACATCCCCGCTCGTGTCTCTCTCCTTCTAGATCCCTCTCTCTACCTTCCTCTCCTCTGCAGCATCCCTCCTCCTGCTCAGCCAACCAGGTGCGGAGGATGTGATCACATGACCTGCAGCCTCCAATAGCTCTCCATCAGGCACCGGCAAAAAGAGGGGAGTTGTCTCTCCTCCTCCTCTTCCTCCTCCTCCTCCTCTTCTCCTCTCTGTGCGTCAGACGGTCAGTCGATGGATGGAGGATCCGTCTAACGCGCTCAGACACGTTTCTTTGTCGTCGTGGTTTTCTGCTCCGTCTCTAAGCCTCTCTCTCTCCCTCTCTCCTCCCTCTCTTTGGGAACAGAGGAGGGATGAACGGGGAGGTGATGGAGGGGAGCCCGGCACAGCAGCAGCAGCATGCCGGTAACGGCTCCCACCTCCCTCCCCCTCCCACCATCACGCCGGCCATCCCTCCCTACGTGAAGCTGGGCCTGACCATCGCCTACACCATCTTCTACTCGCTGCTCTTCGCCTTTGTCTACGCCCAGCTCTGGCTGGTGCTGCGGTACCGGCACAAGCGCTTCAGCTACCAGACGGCCTTCCTGTTCCTGTGTCTGCTGTGGGCCGCCCTGCGCGCCCTCCTCTTCTCCTTCTACTTCAGGGACTGTGTCACCGCCAACGCGCTCGGACCCTTCGCCTTCTGGCTGCTCTACTGCTTCCCCGTCTGCCTGCAGTTCTTCACGCTCAGCCTCATGAACCTTTACTGTGCACAGGTGAGTGGATCTGGTTCTGGTTCTGGTTCAGAGGGAGCACAGTCCGGTCTACACTGTTCTCCTAAAGTGAGGTCAAAGATCACTGATGGGTGTGGCTACAGGTGCAAAAGAGCACATGTCTGACCACGCCCACCTGTTATGCAACAATCAATTGTGATTGTGTGTGTGTGTGTGTTTGGGGGGGGGGGGGGGGGGGGGGGCTTTGCTTTTAAATGAATGGTTTTTATGTAACTTCTGAAGCTGGAGTCACAGACCCAGGAGTCGCCCCGGATTCCCACCCCAATGATGATCCTCTCCTGGTTCCTGTTGACTCCTGTTCTGACTCCGCTCATTTTGTTGGTTTGTTGTTGTAGTCAAGATAAAAAAACATCTGATTTGGACACGCTTTGTTTTATTTTGAAAGTCACTGGGTGTTTATAGCTGGTTTCTGTACATGACTTCCTGTCCCACTTGATCTGCTTTGGCTTGCCTATCTTGAACCAGAGGGCTTTGACCTGCCAGAGCTTGGATCCACCTGATGCCATGACGGAGCAGAGCCAGACTGGAGATGCATCTGATGTATTTTGGCCACGAGGGCCTAAAGATCTCATCCAGTATTGGTTTTTGTCCTTGTTTCTTACTTACTAGTGAAACAGACAGACAGACTGATGGACACCCACCCCTAGCCTCTTCCTAAGGCTGGGTCCAAGCTCCCTTCTTGGGATATGACCTCCTACCACGTAGGGCAGGGATTTTCTTAATGTTTGGTTCTTATTTTTTTGAATATTTTATTGTCTGCCATATCTGCCATGCCAGATGGACACCATCTGAAACTTCAGCCCTTGGGAGATGAGCATCCACCCTGAGATGGAGGGAGGCCAGGACAAGTCGCCCTACCTTATGAGCAACTATGAGCCTTCCTTTTGGTTTCTTTGGATCTCTGAATCTTTCAGTGATATTATGTTCTGTAGACGATGAAATCCACTAATTCCGAGGGACATAATCTCAAACTGTTGAACTATTTGCTCACGCAGTCTCTCACTGAGTGATGGACCTCGTCCCATCATTCCTTCTGAGAGATTGAGCCTCTCTGCCTGGAGTCTCTTGCTCAAACCCAGTCATGTGACTAACCTATTGATCTTCTCCAGGTTAGTTTTTAGATGTCCCCCCAGATTCAAAGCGCTAATCGTCGGCCTGTTCAGTTACAAACCTGATCTGTAGCTTTCCATTAGTTTGAAAGTCCTTTTTTTTAGGGACAGTGGTACCAAAATGAAGCTGATGAAGGACATTGGGCATGAAGTCAGTTATTTTTAGAGCTTCAATGCAGCAGCTGCCTCTCAGTGCCACTCAGTCATGTTCAGCAGCTGGTGGAAACAGAAAACAGAGCTGAATATTATGACTCGGCCTCTTTACATGTTTTTTTTTTTTTTTTTAATGAGAGATGAGATAAAGCCGGGCTGCTTTTCTTTATGGTCTCTACAGTTAGAGACCAGTTAAAACCAGTGAAATAAAGAGGTAGGAAGGTCGCAGATAGAAACAGTTGGTGTGAAAGTGTTGCATTACGATGGCAGGGAACGGGTTTGTTTGAGAATTTTTCTCAGATTGAGGTTGAGTCAAAGATCGTGCTGCATTTTGAGGAGAATGTCTCCAAGAAATTCAGATCTGAAGTTTAGTGTTCATGAGGAAAAACTGCTAAATTTTGACAAGTAGACGGGCAGAAACTGGGCTTCTAACAGCGCGGAAAGATGCAGGGAAATTACAAAGTGTCTACAGTGAAGCATGGCGGTGCCCCTGTGATGCTCTGAGGGTCTCTCAAACTCCAAGACGTACACAATTGTTTACTTTGGATTGATGTTCTGTGATTCTGTGTATGAATCAGGTCTCTGGATCAGCAGTATGTCTGGAGGGGGAAGAATGAAGCATGGCGGTGCCCCCTTGATGCTCTGCGGCAGTTTTGCTTTGTCTGGAAAACCTGCAACGGGTAGTGGCAGGCTGGATCCAATCCAGTTCGAGAACACCCCCCCCCCCAAAAAAAAAAAAAAGAATTATTCAACCCCCAAAGCAAACTCACTTCTGAGTGCACTTTTTGATTGTTGGCTGTGGGATCCAAAAAGGTGTGATCGGTCCTTTTTCTCTCTACATTACAGGTCTACTTCAAAGCAAAGTCAAAGTACTCACCTTCCCTGCTCAAGTACAGGTAACTCCTGAAAAACAGCTCTTGAAATTAGAAGTTCTTGTCCATGAAACTATAGAGCACGCAAGTTAAACTTTCTGAGATCCTCTCTACCTGTCTCTCTCCCCCAGACTTCCTCTGTACCTGGTCTTCTTGGGTGTCAGTCTCCTCTTCCTGGTGGTGAATCTGGTCTGCGCCCTGCTGGTCAAAATGACCTCTGCTGATGTAAAGACCATCGTCCTGGTGAGGGTGACCATCAACGACAGCCTGTTCGTCCTCTGTGCCGTTTCGCTGTCTGTCTGCCTCTACAAGGTGGCCAAGATGTCCCTGGCCAACATTTACCTGGAGTCAAAGGTGAGTGACAGAGGTCCTCAAAGATCTGTTTTGAACTCAGACTGTTTACTGTACGATAAAAGGACACCACTGCTTACAAATGAGATGTGAAGGATTCTGCCCTCAAGATCAAAGGCGGAATCTAAAGATCTAAAGCAGGAGTCAAAGACAGGAAGAAAAAGGGGGAAGATTTACAAAACATCAAGCCGGGAATTAAGTCAAGAGGAACAAAAAAAGTATCGACACTGAATTAAAGTTAGGTTTTCCAGAGTGTTAACTTTAACTCTTGTCTTCAGGGGACGTCGGTGTGTCAGGTGACTCTGATCGGCATCATGGTAGTGTTGCTGTACTCGTCACGGGCTTGTTACAACCTCGTGGTCCTCGCCCTCACTGACATTGAGACCATCAACTCCTTCGACTATGACTGGTACAACGTCTCAGACCAGGTGAGGTGAACTTGTAGACCTCGGCTCCAGATTTCACGATTTTATCCCCTGATGGATCTCTAACCTGTCTTTGATCGTCCAGGCCGATCTGCGCTCGTCACTCGGAGACGCTGGCTACATCGTGTTCGGGGTGATCCTGTTTGTCTGGGAGCTTCTTCCCACATCGCTGGTCGTCTTCTTCTTCAGGGTCCGACGGCCACCACAGGAAAGGGTGAGTCACCTCATCCCAGTCCTGGTTCCCCTCCTGGGGCGGCCGGTTTCGTTGCACTTTAAAAAAACTGAACCGTGACAGTGAGTCTGACAGAAGTGTTGTCCGTTGTGTTCTTCACAGAGCACTGTCGGGATACCAAACCACGTTCTCTCCTCCAGAGGATACTTCTTTGACAACCCTCGTCGGTACGACAGTGACGACGACCTGGCGTGGAGCATCCCTCCCCAGAACGCATCTGCCAGGTAAGAGCAGCACCACTCATCCTTCAATGTAGATCAGAACAAAGGAGTTTGGATCCAATATAAGGTTTGTTTGATAAAACATCTGAAGGGTATAATTACTGCTTACTGTGGATGTGTCTGGTGGCTCAGATCTGACACACTTTTGGTCAGCTACAAGCTAAAGCTGCGTTTGGACCAGAGGGTCCAGAAGTTTTTAGTTCCTGTTAAAACATTAACCAGAACTAAAAAGTTCCTGTGGACCATTGTTTGTCTGTAGAGGGCAGTAAGACGACAACAAAGGCCTTTCAGCAGAAATGACACCATAAACGGAGACAGACAAGCCGCGTAGCTCCGCGGTTAGCCTGTTAGCATGGACGGTCTGCAGGGGTCAGTTTATCCCCCTGAACTGAATTTCTAACCTATTTCTGACGGTTGAATCGCAGCTTATCAAACCGATCAAGCACAGGATCCCATCCAAACCCTGACTGTAGAAATCGGGGAGATAAACGTTGTGTTAAACGGTTTCTCTTCTCTCCGGCAGTCTCTCCTCGGATTGCTACGACTGGGGCAGCCGTCACAGCAGCTTCACCGTGCACACCAACGGGGACGAACAGCGCCTGACCGCCACCGCCGGAGAGCTCCACCCTTACCCATAAACCCTCTCTCTCTCTTCACTGTACAGCACCACTCTGCACTTTGACACACATCAGTTATTTATTGTGTTTTTATCATCGCTGGTGTAAAAGTTCGTGAAGTCACGATGAAGTTAAAAAAAAAGAGGACGTCAGAGGACGTCGTGCTGAATGTTTCTGAATGTTGCCCGATCTTTCTGAGAGTTTTTCAGCGGAGATTACTCAGAACCTTGGATTAATGTAGCACTTATTAAAATGACGAACATGACGGATTAAATTGTGTTTTAGTTCAGATTTTATACGGTTTAAACTCCTGTCTTGAATAATCTTTGAAAAACTCACCGATTCCTGAGAATGAGAAACAAAAAGTCGGAGCGTGAACCTGAATCTACGAGAACACGTGAAATATGAGCACGTCACGTGAACTGAACATTGTAAATATGAAAAACCAGACAGCAGAATACCTCCGTGTTCATTTCTCGATCCTTCTTTTGGCCTTTATTGTTAAATTTATCTGTTTTCAACTAGAAAAAGTGAAATATTCGTGATCATGATTGTGATTTTCAGATTTCAGACCCGTCAATGAATTTTTCCGTTGAGCGTTTTGTTTTACAGTGAACACGTTCAGAAAACTCTATATTTCTAACAGGTTTTGTAAAAGTATTTGTACAGCTGCAGAGTTTCATTCGTTGTGTATTTAATCATGGATTTGTTGTGCCGTGTGTCGTGTCCACACAAAAATCACATTTCAATAAAACATTTGATCAAACGTTTATGACAAACGTTTCTTAATTGTCGCACCAAACTAAAAAAAAATAAAATAAATGTCTTTTGATACTTCTCCCTCCAAAGCTTTTGGTGAAAGCTACAAGTTTAGCTGTTTGCCTGTTAGCCAAGTCTTATGCTAAGCTAATTTAAGCTAACCAAATCATATAACACTCCTGTTACAAAAGAATAAATTTATTCTTTTAATATTAGTGTCGACGTCTTTTGTTTCCTCATGAAGAATCTATATTTAAAATTAAAAATTAAAAAAAAAAACTTTAAGGCTCCACAAACCCCCTTCCCTCTGATTGGTCAGGAGGATTGTTGGGGGGCGGAGCCATGAGTAAACCTTATTATTTGAAGTCCTGCCCCTCCAATGCGTCCGTACATGATGACATCAGAGACGAGTGATGTTCAGGAATATTTATTTCTCTTTTCAAATAAATATACTCGACAGGTTACACATCAACATGGTGCAACGGTTTATCCTCAGAGGGATCTGAAAGAAAACAGAAACCTTTGCTGCCTTTACAAACGGAACAGATTTGGATCCAACACGAGGAGCGTGAAACGTCTTTTTTTGTCTTTTTATAAATATACTTTAGCTTTAAGGCTGATGGGTGGACGAGCAGGACGTCCAGCTGCTGGAGGGCATGCAAGGCTCAGAGGAAGGCATGCACACACACTCATCGACGCTCACACACCCCATAATAAGCTTCACACACACACACACACAAACACACTTTCTCCTCATTTTATCTCACATCCAAAAAAAAGAAATCACAAAAACACTTTGTTTTGTTCAGAGTCTCTCTGTCGGAGGCGGAAAAAGAGGAGAAATAAATACGAACTTTAAATCAAGACCATCTTTTCAGACAGAGACGCAACTAAACTCACATATATAAACCCGCCTCGATTCTCCAACACGCGTCTCTTAAAAAGAAGGAAAAAGTTTCTTTATCACAAATAAAATAAAGAAGAAACAGAAGTTCAGACTTTGCAGCTTCTTTTCTTAAATTTTTATGACATACAGAAAAAGCTGCATATCGTTGTTGTCATATTTGGAGTCTCAGCAGTAATTTTGAATTTTTTTACTTTTACGATGACTTCCATCTGAATTTGACGAAGAACCCAACGTCGAAAACAACAGACGTCTTCAGAGGAAGCTCTGCAAACCGTCTTGAAAAATTACAGCAGATTTACAAAAAATAAAGTCATTTAAAAAAAAAAAAAAAAAAGTAATGGTAGAAGTCGACATCGTGCTGCAGTTGCGACTCAAGTGAAAACTTACATAAACAAAAATGAAGAATTGTCGGAAAAAATAGTTAATTTATGAGAAAAAAAAGTCTGAATGTTATGAGAATAAAGTTGTAATATTCAAAAAGCAGGGTCATAAATTTACGATAATTTTGTAACATTCAAGAAAAAAACAGTCGTAAATTTACAATTATAATTCTTTTATATTTAAGAATACGGTCGTGAATTTACGATAGTAAAACTGTAGCTTTGAAATTCCAATCCCTGGTTAGGCTTCGCCTAAACGACACCTCGATTATCGGAACATTTGCTAAAACAATACTTTATAGCACGCTACATGCTATCTTTTCCGATCGTTCTCGTCAAACTAAAATAAACAGGCTAACTTCAGACAAAAACTTTTACTTTATAAATTTACAAGAATAACATTTATATATTTTTTAAAATAAATTTATGACTTTTGATTCTACAACTTTAATCTCATAATGTTTTCAATTCAAATAAATTTATTATTAATATATATTTATTATTTATTTATAACGAGATTTATTTTTAATTAATTAAATATTACGACTTTTCTAATTAGCTAACAGCTTTTATCGTAACATCACTTTTCATGGTCTCCGGAAAACATGTTTCAGACCTGCTTTCACAGGAGGTGTTCTGAAACTTTAATCCCTTTAATCAGGTCTTCTGTGCATCTGTCGGCCTGGCCCTCATGTCGACGATCTAACTAAAACAAAACAAAGCGACATGATTGAACAAAACGAGATAAATTATAGGCAACTCAAGAGATCTTTGGTCCAAACTTTTTCTACTGTGGCGTCAAAGTCTGAGCGCTCCGTCCTCCTCTTTGAGGCGTTCATGTTTCATTATTATCTGAACGAACTCTTCGGATTACGACTGGAAGGAAAAGAAAAGGAAACACTGTAATGTGTTGTTCCTTAAACAGCCACTAGGTCCCAACAGCCACTTTATATTGTATTGGGAAAACGACCAGCAGGGGGCGACTCCTCTGATTGGTTCTGCTTGTTTTTCGTTACGTTTTTTTGTATTTTTATGTTTTTTTTTTTATAACCAGAAACAGCCTCACATCGCTCTCCGTTCCAGGCAGCAGTAGACCAACAACTCCCATGCTTAGTGATTGTTGTTGGTGGAGTTTGGAGGCTTTTAATACGGAGCTGCTTCTGGTTAAAAAAAATACTTTAAGATCAGTTTCAGCGAAAACTAAAATCACTGACGAAACAAGAAAACGTCTTAAATAAAACTCGTAAATCTGTCCTGATCTGAGAAAAGTCGTGATTTAAAACAACACGGCCGAAAAAAACAGAAACCTTTGATGAAATCATCAGCAGCAGCTAGACACACACACACACACACACACACACACAGCAGAAATCCGCCACTGCTGTCAAATCATTTAAAGGAAGATCCCGCCCTGATCTAAATGACTGACGGGTACAAAAGTTGGTTATCTAAGCCGAACGTTGAAGTGTGACCGCTAAGAGTTTGTGTCTCTGACAGGCTCAGATCATCACTCTAATCGAAGGTGGAGGAGGAGCTGCTACTTAAAGCTCGCTGAACACAGGAGTTGCTGTTCTACCTCTGCCTCATTGGGTTATCATTCGTGTTATTCTGGGTAAACAAGCATTTATTTGGCGGTAAAATTCCACCTAAAAACAAAAATCTCACAAATATGGAAAAAAAACAAACTTGAAGTTGTAGCAGTAGACCAGCAACTCCCAGGTACTTCGTCCTTTCATTGAAGGGAAGGGGTTTAACTTTTGTTTAGGTGAACTTTAGGGGCCTCACAGCTGTTACTTCACTCTTGACAGAGATGTTAGACTCGGTTGACTAAAACAGAAACAATCAAACTGATGAGTAGATCAGCAACTCCCATCTGTGCAACATCACAGTCCTATCACCGTGGTGTTTTAAGCAGAAAAGTTTGATTTAGAGCTGAAACAATTAATCAAACAATCAATTATTAATCGATTACTAAATTAATCATCAATTATTTTGATAACTGATTAATCAGTGAAGGAACTATTAAAGAAAAAGAAGTCCAGATTCTCTGATTTCAGCCTCATCAATGTGAATATTTTTGGTTTCTTTGCTCCTGAACGTCTTTGGTTTGAGGATAAAACAAGACATTTGATGATGTCATCTTTTATGGACCAAACAGCTTCTGAATTAATCAAGAGAATAATCGATAGATTATGAATCATGTAAGGAATTATTAGTTGCAGCCCTAGTTTGACTAGCTTCAGCAGTAGATCGACAACTCCTGCGCTATTTTGCGATATTGAAGAAAATGATATTTAAACCTTTAGAAACTGTTTCACTGTTGCTGCTTTTGTACCAGTCAGACATTCAGACCCTGTGTACAGGATCCAGGTTCAAAAATACTGGAATTACCCTTTAATGAGTCGTAATTACAAACATTTAGCTGCGACCGCACACGCTTCAAAACTTCCCGCCTTCCACGCTGACCTCAGCTTCCTCGCGAACTCACACTCCTTCCTTCTTTTTTACAGCGTTAGAAACATCACGAAGCTTCTCAAACGCGAGTCTGCTTCAGAAACATCGGGATGAACCAGTGTCTGTTAGTTAGCTAGCGTCCATACGTGAAAACGCACTCGCACCTTTGAGTGAGCCGCCACAAACGAAGCCTGAAAGGTCAAACACAAGCAGGTCGGTCCTGATCATCAGGCTCTGAACGGCGTCTTTCCCGTAAAAAACACCAGAAGAATAAACCAAAGAAGGAACCAAAGAGGCAGCAGCTAGCAGAGTCCGTCCCGGCGGAGTCGTAAAAAAGTGCCGCTTAGCTTCACGAGTGTGTGGCTGTGATGTCAGCAGGGGGCGGGGCCAGGACAGAGAGAAAAGGAGGCAATTTTTCTCGTGTTTCCTCTGTCCGGTTAGCGAATGTTTCAAAAGTTGCTCACAGTCACTCACATGTCAATCCAGGTGTCTGAGAGCATCAGTCTGGTTTTAGAAAAAGGTCAAAGTTCGTCCAAAGCCGTGAAAAAACAGGTCAGACTTCTGACGGAGGCGAGAGGAGGCAGCGGAATCAAACATTCAAGATTTATCAGAGTGAAAAGGACGAGGAGACAAGGGAGAGTTTAGAGGGAGCTTTAGAGTCACTCTAAACCTGGAGTCCTAAAAAAGTTCTTCTTCTGGGCGAGGACTTCACTCCTACGGTTCTCCATGGGCTGGCTCCGCCTTACGAGCCAGGTGGAGCGTCACTTCCTGTTACCTGTTGTCCTTCAGCAGCAGGCGGAAGTTGTGCAGCTGGTGTATACTGGTGGACAACCTGAGGGAGAGAGACAGACAGTGAGACAGCTCCTCCAAACGCCTCGCAGGTGTTTGTGTGCGGCTCACAGCGCGGCGAGCGTACCTGCCGAAGCCGTTCAGTAAGGCCACGATCTCCTGCCGGGTCAGCTGGAAACCTTTAGAGGGGCTGTGCTCTGGAAGGTTCTGGATCTCCTTCTCAGAGAAGAGGATCTTCAGAGCCGTGCCGAGACCCTGAGTCTGCAAAGGAGAAAAAGTTCAACAGAGGAAACAAGACCAGATCAGAACTTCAGCCCGAAGAAGTTCCTGCATTCAACAGGTAGACCATCAACTCCTGTGCTCTATCTGTCCTTTATCCTGCCAGGTAACTCACTGCTTTTATCAGGGGAGTCCTGTTACCTTGGAAGGAAGTGAGAGAACTGTTGTTTCGGTCGTTGGTTAAAGAAAAACAGGAGTTTAAACTCACCGACAGGAGCTGCTGTTCTACCGCTGCCCTGATGGTTTGTCTTTTGTGTTTTTCTGACTAACACAAACATATTTTGGCCGTAAAATATCAGCAGAAAACATAAAAATCTCACAAATACAGTAAAAAGTTCTCAACACAGCCGTTACTTCATTTTCAACAATGATACCAGACGACTGAGAAAAACAAGAGTTAAACCTCATAGATGGAGTTGCTGTTCTACCTTCAGCCTCAAGAAGTTTGTCTTTTTGGGTTCTTCTGACTCACTCTAAAATTCAGTTTGTTGTAAAATAACCTCTGGAACCACAAAATCTTCAGAATATCAGTTCAGAACTAATTTTGAGACACAGTGGTAGACCAGCAACTCCAAGCCCTGTTGGGTAAAGTCACTGTTTTCATCAATAGATTCATGTTGTCTCGACAGGAAGTGAAAAAAATAGTTGTTTTGGTTACAAAATGCTGTTTGGTTTAAGAAAAATAGGAGTTGGTGTTCTTTTTTCTTTTCTTCTCAACAGGTTTTTCTTTTTGGGAATTCTGACGACTCAAGGTTCTAGTTGTCCGAATAACCATGACCTGGATAAATGAGGATCTACATGGATATCTTTTTGGGAATTTGAGTTACAAATATGATCTGTAGATTGTAAAATATCCACTGAAAACCCCAAAGTAACACGATGATGGTGAAAAACTAACTTTGGGTGTTGGAGTAGACCAGCAGCTCCTGTGTCCTTTGTCCTCAGACTGAAAGGAAGGGATCCAACTGCTGAATTTAGGGGCCTCCATGGCTGTTCTCCAAACCACCTACTACATGTGAACGTAGTATGTAGTATGTAGTATGTAGTATGACCGTTCTGTTGGGTCTGTTTTGTAGTTTGCTACGCTGGTTTTTGGAAAACAGAAGTACAGCTGATGTTTGCTGTTTTTTTTTTAAATGTTTGACTTTTCATAAATATACAAAACAAAATATGTGAACATCTTGACATTTCAGTTATTAATATGCAAAGAGATTTCCTGAGAGAGCATTTTATATAAATGAATCAGCAGTAAGATACAGGAACAGATAAATTAAAGGTAAAAAAATATATGTATATACAAAAATAAGTAAACAGAATTGAGCAAGGGAAGAAAATAGTTTTCATATTTCGGCGAGGATTTCTTTAGAGTAATTATATTTTTTGTGTTTTTTTGTCCTTTCATTATTTTCACTGGTTTAAGTAACGTTTTAAATTCATTTAGAAAAACAACAAATTCAGGGAGAGAGTTCAGGGTTCTAAAGGTTTATGAAAAACACATTTGAAAAGGAATTAAAATTATATAACAGCAGAATCGTTAGATTTGATTTTACACCAAAAGTCATATCGATTATTTAAATTAAATCTGAAACAGATTGATTATTTATTTTTAGTTTATAGAAAAAAATTAATTAGTTGTTTATTTGTGCTTTAATGAATTTGTAGATGTAAACACCTCTTTTAAGACAAGATGTGATAAGTTTTAACAACGTTTCTCGTCAGTGTTGTATTGTAGCTGTTATGCCGACTTATTCCAGTAGGGGGCGGTAATTCACCTAAACCTGAGTGTCATCCACATAGATGAACAGCCGTTGTTCCTTATAATTTGACACAGCTGTTACTTCACGTCTCATTTTATGGAGTCATCTTTGTCTTCTTGCCTTCATCTCTCTCTTTACTGCCCTCTCCTGGTCTGGAGGTGCAGTGCAGTTACTTTTCTTGCTTCTCCATACATCACTGGCTTAATCTGAACCTTCACAGAACTTTTAGAACTAAAAGGTTCCTGGTACTTTCAGGTGGTTAAAGTGTCTGACCTGCAGTTTTCCCCACAGGCGACACTTGCTGCAGCCGACACAGTCCATGATCCTGGAGATGTTTTTGAAGTGAAGCCTGAATTCTTCCTGAAACAATTTAAAATAAAAAGTTAATCATCAGACCAGATGTGGGATGAATCCTGAAGTTAAAATCAAACGTTTTCACCCATAAATGTTGGAATCAGTGTTTTAAACGTGTGTCAGAAAGTTCATCCCCACAGAGAACTCTGATGTCTCACCTTTAAGGTTTTAGCCTCCAGTTTGTGTCCGGCGAACATGGACTTCTCGTCAAAGTGCATGGGGAACGCTCTGGAAGAAAAAGAGTGGGAGGAGTCAGTCTGAAGCACCCACCTCCTGATCGTCAGACATCTTTACGCCCAGATTGACGTCGTCTTACTTGAGCTCGTTGAAGGTCTGCAGCAGCAGCTCCTTGGTGGCGCTGTCCTCCTGCGCGTTTCCTGTGTACAGGTTGACGAAGGCTCGCTCGAAGTACGGCGCCACTTTGTAGAGCGCCCGCAGCTCGATCAGGTACAGGAAGTAGAGGTTCTTCAGACGGCGCGTGCCCTCGCCCTTCGTCTCTGCCGTGTCGAAGCGCTGCCGGAACTCCTGAACATTTGGACCCCAGACTGAGCGACCCCAACCCTCTGAGGGAACCAGAACAGAACAACAACTCCCATCAGCTCAAAGACTTTCAAAGATGTTTAACCAACACTGACACCCGAAGCCAAGAGATACAAATAAAGGTTCTCAAGATTTTCAAATGCTGCCACATGAGGCTGTTTGATGAGGCGTAGAGCGGGAGTTGTTGGTCTGCCTCTGCTGTTTGTTTGTTTGCTTCATATCTTATCCCACAAACATTTTGTTGGATCCAAACTTTCTCTGTAACATAACAAAGACTCACAATAACAGGAGTTACCTAAACAAACATGGCAGAGGTAGACCAGCAACTCCTTTGATCTGTAATAACACCGAACAGAGAACAGGGGATACTGTTCCTAATTTTGGCTTGACTGGTTGTTACGTCAGGCTCTACAAAAACACCAGACTGTTACAGGACACACTCGGTTAAAACTCACCTGAGGAGTTGCTGTTCTACCTCAAACTTGATAAGTTTGTTTTTTTTTGTGAATTTGAGTTACACAAAGTTTTGTTGAACAAAAAAAAACCACTGAAAACACAATAATACAACAATAACTGTGCAAAAACAAATTTCCTTCCATCACTGTTGAACAAATTATCGTTAATAATTATGGTGAATAATTAAACATTGACATGTGACCAATATCTTCATATAGTATTACTACTGCTGCTATTATTATTACTATTATTATTATTACTATTATTATTATTATTATTATTATTATTGTTATATAGAGCTGCAACAATCAATCAAATACTTGATTATTAATCAATTACTCAATTAATCTAAAATTAATCTAAACTAAATTAATTAAGCTGAAGCAGGGAGAGCACACCTCCTCACTCTAATGTGGATATATAAAAAGCAAGGGTGGGAGCAGCACACATTCCCTCTTTTCCATGTACATATATATCGAAATCCAAGGCAGAGAACACACCCCTCCTTTTTGTCATGGCAGGGAGAGCACACCCCTCATTTTTGATGTGCACACATCAGGGATGGTTAATCTGTCTGACTTCTCGATTCAATCACGATTATCGAGGTTCCATTTCGATTAACAACAATGTTTTTATCATCAGTGATTCTCGATTGGTGATTACTGATTTTGTTGGACAGTAACCCAAGATTATTGCATCTTTAAAAAAAACAGTCAGTTACTGAATTTCTGTTTTGTCTGCTAGCTTCTTCTCATGTTCAAACGCTGTAAAGAGAAAATTAATCGTCAACTGTTTCGATAAATCAGTTTAAGTCATTATTTCAGACAGAAGTCCAAATTCTCTGACTTCAGCTTCATAAATGTGAATATTTTCTGATTTCTTTGCTTCTCCGCGACAGTCCTGAAAATCCTTGGTTTGCAAACAAGACATTTGATGATGTCATCGTGGACTCAGAGAAACATCAACATTTTTCACCATTTTCTGACATTTTATGGCTCAAAGAACTACTCCATCAATCGAGCGCTGAATTTATTTTATAAATTACGGCTTTGGAAATCATTCAACATGACACAAACTGGGATTAGATAAATAACATGAGGCTGTTTAGTCTGTTAAATAAAGAACAGGAAGTAGATCTGATCTATAAGAGAGGTATGATCCTCATCTGGTTCATTGTTGCATAATGATGATGGTAGTAATGAATTTTATATTGGTACTGCCAAAATTATTATAGTAGCTTTAATTATTATTATTATTATTATTATTATTATTATTATAAAAATAGTAATGAAAACTAGTAAAATCTCATAATGTACTATCAATTAATAATATTATTTATAGCAATATTTGTAGGAAGTAAGTCTGTTTATTAGGGGGGGATTTTATAAGTCTGGACTTCTTCCCACTCCTTTTTGAACATTTATCTTTTTTATTAATTGTAACTTTGTTGTTGTTGTTGCTGCTACTTATTTCTTTTGTTTGTTGTTTTTTGTTGTTTACTTTTTGTCTGATCGTCTTTCTCAGATGTTTTGAAAAAATATGTCCACCCTTATCCAGACAAGAGCGTTCCGGCTGCAGTGTTAGCTTGTGTCATCAAAACATTCTGTTTCGGCCGCATTGTTGGGCGATAAAAACTCTTTTGGCTGAAAACTAAAAAATGTACTTTTGGGCTATTTTTGCCCGAAATTTCGGTGCATCCCTAAAAAAACACTGAACATTCTCGGTCTCAGCACTGACGGAAACGAAAGGACTGTCCGGTTGTTCTTGGTTATAGTGGGCGAAGGGTTAATCGATTATGAAAATAACCGTTAGTTGCAGCCCTGTTATTATTATTAATAATAATAATAATAATAAGAAGTGATCTGTGCGAATTTGTTCTTCGGGTAGTTTGTATCAAACTGGTTGCTCTTTGTAGTACTCAGTCCCCTTGAATTGGCCCTCAGTCTCTAAAAGGTCGGTTGTATCAGATGGACGTTAACGACTGATCTGAATAACGGTCACACAGACAAACAAATCCATGCTCTGTGTTTTATAGCCTAGACTTTCAGCGAGCTGTGAGAAGAGTCCGCCGTACCGTCCAGCAGGTACTCGGCACACAGGTGGATGTTGATGCTGCTGTGGAGGCCTGAGATGAGCCTGTAGAAGACCCTCTTCTCCAAACACAGACCTGCGGAGAGATTCAACATGAAAATATTACATTACTCCAAGAATTTTAACAAAAAGGGTTCAAAACAAAACTTTAATCCTCCCAAATGACACTTCCTGGAATCTCACCTTCGAGCCAGTTGTAGAAACCTTCTCCTACAAAACCAGAGACACAAGAAAAAGAGAGAGAGCAGGTCAGACTTTATAAAACCGGGATTAAAGCTACAGGAAGATGTTTCAGTTTTACTCACCGTCATCGTCTCCTGAGAAGGAAAACAGAAAGAGAAGACGCTCGTTAGATCTGTTCAGTTTGTAAACATGTTCAAAAACACTCAGGTATGATATGTTTGATTAAAGGAGCTGTGGCGCCCTCCAGTGGACAAAACAAGTCGTCTGATTCAGAGATTTGGTGAAGTCTGAAACAGGATGAGGTCGAATAAATCCAGTTTTATTATTAGAGGGTGTGTTTTCTGCTCATGTTCAGGTTTCACATCGTGTCTCTGATCTGAGGAGATTTTGAATCCACATTAAACAGACTGAAACGGATACTGAACAGAGAGGAAAGTGAACTGAGTAATCATTGGTTTGCGGTCAGACTCACCTCTGCTGGGAGCCAGAGGGTTCAGAGGTCGGTACACGGATCTGGGCCTGTCCACAAAGCAAACAGGTTTTAAATCACAGTTGAGATCAGGCCTGAGAGGAGCGCCTATTCATGTGTTTGTGGTGAGTCTCAGCTTCACTGTAAACAGTTCCATGAAGCTGAAACAAGAACTGGTTGTCCTGACTGATGTTTTGAGTGGATTCTGTGTGTGTATGTGTATGTGTGTGTGTGTGTGTGTGTGTGTCTCACTTGAAGCAGTTTTCCTCGTAGATGCTGTTCCAGACTCTCCAGGCTGAAGGACCCTTGTACCCGGTGAAACGCTCCGGGTTCAGCAGGAGATCCACGTACTCAGCATCTGGAGAGGTTTCATCTACACACACACACACACACACACACAAACACACGCGGCTTAGATGACTTCAGTGTGGCTCTAAGTGAAAGCACTTCAGAGATTTCAGGGGGATTCGCGAGTCATAATTTGACCTGTGATGTCAGGAGGGGCGTGTGAAAACTGACTGATCCTCTGCAGAGCAAGAACACGGACCACGCTCGTCAAAAGAACAAATAAACTGCAACATATTTTATTTTTGGTGGTGTGACTGTGTTCTGGGAGGTCTCTGCCCTTTCACATGCTTATTGGAAATGCCACATCCTGAGGCAGGAAGAGCACACCTCTCCTCTCATTTATTAACAAACATAAAATTATATGGCAGGGAGAGCACACCTATTATCTTCTCTTCCCCATGGACATTTATAGAAACGCCAGGGATGGGAGAGCACACCTCTCCTCTCATTCATGAACAAACATGAAAAACTGAAGCAGGGAGAGCTCACCTCTCCTCTCATTCATGAACAAACATGAAAAGCTGAAGCAGGGAGAGCACACCTCTACTCTCATTTATAAACAAACATGGAAACATATGGCAGGAAGAGCACACCTCTCCTCTCATTTATTAACAAACATTAAAATATATGGCAGGGAGAGCACACCTATTCTCTTCTCTTCCCCATGTACATTTATAGAAACGCCAGGGATGGGAGAGCCCACCTCTCCTCTCATTTATAAACAAACATGGAAACCTATGGCAGAGAGAGCACACCTCTCCTCTCATTTATAAACAAACATGGAAACCTATGGCAGGGAGAGCACACCTCTCCTCTCATTCATGAACAAACATGAAAAACTGAAGCAGGGAGAGCACACCTCTCCTCTCATTTATAAACAAACATGGAAAACTAAAGCAGGGAGAGCACACCTCTCCTCTCACTCATGAACAAACATGAAAAACTGAAGCAGGGAGAGCACACCTCTCCTCTCATTCATTAACAAACATGAAAAACTGAAGCAGGGAGAGCTCACCTCCTCACTCTAATGTGAATATAAAATAGGCAAGGGTGGGAGGAGCACACATTCCCTCTTGTCCATGTACATATATCGAAATCCAAGGCAGAGAACACACCCCTCCTTTTTGTCACGGCAGGGAGAGCACACCCCTCATTTTTGATGTGCACACATGAGGGATGGTTAATCTGTCTGACTTCTCGATTCGATCGCGATTATTGAGGTTCCATTTCGATTATCAACGATGTTTTTATCATCAATGATTCTCGATTGGTGATTATTGATTTTGTTGGATAGTAACCCAAGATAATTGCATCATTAAAAATAACCGTCAGATACTGAATTATTGTTTTTGTTTGGTTTTCAAAGTAGCGTCAGAGTGAGCGCTCTCACCGCTCTTCACTCTATAGACGATCTTTGATTTTTTGCTAGCTTCCTCTCATGTTCAAAGACTGTAAAGAGAGAGTAATAATAATAACAGCCTTTTTTCTGTTCGTGAACAATGCGGCATGTTGTTTTAGGATGTAAAATACCCCTAGCATACACGAAATCCATGGCAGGGAGAGCACCTCTTCCCTCCTTTACGTACATGCATCAAAGCCAAGGCAGGGAGAGTACACCAAGCAGAGAGCAATGACACCCGATCTTTTACTAAAAAAAAGGTGCATATGAATACATATCTCATAAATCATGCATCCTCTAAGGCAGGAGGAGCATCAGCAAAGACCCCTGTGGTCCTCCTGAACTGACACTGTGCTCAGATTCTGGTCTCCAGTGCACAGTGAGGTCAAACATGATCACAGATTGATACGAGCGGAGTGACGGCTCACCATCCAGCTCACAGAAGTGGTCCTGAGCGTCGTCGTGTCTCGCCCAATCAGCAAATGCTTCTTTACTCTGGTTACTGAAACAGAAAGTTAAAAAAAGAAAAACATTCAGGGAGCATCGAGAAGGACTTTGATAGAAAAACACTATCATGGAATAAAAGTCACATTTCAGGACTTTAACGGAGGTTAAAACACGTTAAATAATCTACGTTTGAACGACTCGTCGGTCAGAATAGTGGCTGAATATTTCTTTATCAGACTCTCTGACTCAGGCTGTGTAAACCTGACACACACTTTCCAGAACACTCTGCGGTGAAGGTCAGCCTCCAAATGCTGGGAAACAACCAGACGTTTGTCAATGTTTGACCTGGTTACTATCAGCCCCTGAAGCTGCTTTGCATTTGGAAAATGAGCAGATAAAGCAGATGGCAGGAGGCCGGTGGCGTCACCTCAGGGTGCTGTTGATGGCGCCCAGTTCGTTGGCCTGCTCGCACTCCGTCATGTCCGACATCGTGTTGGCTGCCTGGGAGTACTGTGGACAGAGAAACATGACTGATATGAACACCTCAGGAGGAGCTGAGAGGCTGAAACATCAAACAGTCGCCTCTTCATCTGATAAATTTGCATTTTCGTTCAAGCGACTGACAACCAAAGTTTAAATTTGCATCGACTTTGTGATCGCCCTGAAAGAAGACATGCTTTAAAGTCGATTCTGAGGCATCATGGGAATCATTTTAGCATTTCTCACCTTGTTGTAGTTTCCAGACTTGATGCCCACGGGGATCTTACTCTGTCAACACAACAAACACACAAAGCATGAATGAACCCACCTGCTGTAAAGTGAAGACAACTGACGTAAAACTCACTCAACCCCGCTTCAAAAACACTGAACTGTCCCTTTAAAGAAAGATGACTGAAGTCAGTTTGAGGAAAAGTGTTCAAGAAATACAAAGGTAATGTCATGAATCATGGAGTAGGTGTGTGTGTAGGCGTGTGTGCGTGTGTGACCTCTGACCTCTGGACAGGGCTCCACATGGCAGTCTTTGATGGCACACTGTCCGTCATCAGGCCAGAAGGGACACGGTCGCTTTAAGTTCACCTGAAAGGAAAAAACTTGGTGAAGCTTCAGTTCTCGGAATGAGACCTGGTGTGTCGTTCAACACGGCGTTTGTTCCCTCCAGGTGCGACACGTGGACACAAAGCGCTCAGCGAGGCATCTGCACGGACCGGTTCTTTGTTAAAAATAAGCATCAGGGAGTGTCCTTCCCAAAGTGCTGCTCACGGCTGCAGACTGTCGCTGTGATTTCCTGATCAACTGGCTTTCACCTTCATTTTATGTTTCCTGAAATCTTGATTCTCACTACAAACAAGAAGCAGAGCTCGATGAGCGCTGACAGAGAGTGAAAGGACACAGAAAGAGGAAGAAAACGCAACCAGAGTTCCTCAAAGAGAGAGAAAAGAGCTGCGACAGCAATAAACCGTATACTCCATGGTGCCAAACTGACGTTAGGAAAGAGAGCAGAGGGACGTCAGAACGGATCATATTTAAATACCAGTAAAGATTAACCTATCAATAAAAAAGAAAAAGAAACGTCTTTGCAGGAGAAGCAATTGTACAATTTTAGAGATCTTCACAGAAAAAGTTAAATATTACGGCCTGACCGATTTAACCGGCAAATTTAATCGGCTGCCCGATTTAATCGGCAGATTTAATCGGCTGTCCGATTTAATCGGCTGTCCGATTTAATGGGCAGATTTAATCGGCAGACCAATTTAAATGGCAGTTTTCCTTGACTGACCTATTTAATCGGATGCCCGATTTAATCGGCTGTCCAATTGAATCGGCAGATTGAATCGGCAGATTTAATCGGCAGACCTATTTAATCGGCAGATTTAATCGGCAGACCGATTAAATTGGCAAGTTTCATTGGCTGACCAATTTAATCGGCAGCCCCGATATAATCGACAGATTTTATTGGCAGACCGATTTTATCTGCTGTCCAATTTAATCGGCAGATTTAATCGGCTGCCCAATTTAATCGGCAGATTTAATCGGCAGATTTAATCGGCAGATTTAATCGGCAGATTTAATCAGCTGTCCGATTTAATCGGCAGATTTAATCGGCTGACCAATTTAATCGGTAGACCGATTCAATTGGCAGATTTCATTGGCAGACCAATTTAATTGGCAGATTTCATTGGCAGACCAATCTAATTGGCTGCCTGATTTAATCGGCAGATTTAATCGGCAGATTTTAATCGGCAAATTTAATCGGCAGATTTAATCGGCAGACCGATTTAATTGTCAGATTTCATTGGCTGACCAATTTAATCGGCTGCCCGATTTAATCGACAGATTTAATCGACAGA
Organism: Labroides dimidiatus; assembly: GCA_030710495.1. Taxonomy (NCBI): domain Eukaryota; kingdom Metazoa; phylum Chordata; class Actinopteri; order Labriformes; family Labridae; genus Labroides; species Labroides dimidiatus. The sequence goes on along the minus strand of CM061145.1, from coordinate 37,490,090 downwards.
TTTAATCGGCAGATTTAATCGGCTGTCCGATTTAATTGGCAGATTTAATCGGCAGACCGATTTAATTGGCAGATTTCATTGGCTGACCAATTTAAGCGGCCAAGTATAACTCTTTTTAATGCTTTTCTGCATGTTTTTCTTTTTTAAAATTTTCCTCGGTTGTGAAGTTAAACAAACACTTAAGGCCAAAGTTTTGTAAAACAGTAAAATTTTCTGCCTGTAATTCATATCTTTGTTTTTGTCAGCATTAAGGGACCAAAAAAGAAGTTATTTTATTCATTATACATTTTTAAAATGAATCGGCGGATCAACTGCTTATCTGATTTTTTTTCTGCCAAATATCAACACTGGCCTTAAAAAAAACCCATATCTTTGGGCCCTATTAAATATTACCATTAAAGAGAAAGTCCATACAGGAGAAGCAGTTTGAGAGGTCAGTGTCGTGAGAGAAGCTAAAAATGATCATGTTTATAGGACGAGGTTTACAGGAGAGGCCGCCATGATGCTGTTTTAGTGGGGATCGTTGCACGAGAAGCCAGAAAATTTCCATTTTATGACACTTCTGCAAGAGAAGCTAAACTATTTCCATTAAAGAGAAAAAAATCTACACAGGAGGAGCTGAGATTATGCTGTTTGAGAGCAGATCTTGGCAGGAGAAGCTGAAAATTTCCTGAAACTTTGTTTGAGAAAAGATTTTTGCTGGAGAAGCTTCCAATATGTCGTTTATGAGAAACTTTGCAGAAGAAGCTGCAAATAATGACGTTTGAAAGAGAAGCTGAAAAACTGTCCGTTAAAGACGAAGATGAAAATAATTCAATCCGACTCACCGAAAAACAATCTGGATTAAATTCCTTCTCTGCTGAGAAGTTAATACGAACATTTTTTGAAGACATTTAGAGTTTGGATCCGATGAGCAGATGTAGCACTTAAAATTGTTTCCAAGTAGCTGGATAACAACGAGGGTTTGATGCTAATGCTTTGGTTAGCTTCTCCTGCCATCCGTTCAAACATCAGGATCAAGTCGGAGTGGATTCAGGTTTTAAAGAGAGAGCTCAAAAGCAGGAAGGAAGGAAGGAAGGAAGGAAGGAAGGAGAGAAACTCCCCGGCTGATCTGACGAACACTCCAGCACAGGAACAGCGAGTGCAGCTCTTACTTTGTAGTATCTGAAGTAGTCTTTCTCCGTCAGCTTCTTGATTCGAGGGTAAATCTTGAAGTTGTTGAAGACGTCGATGCTCTCAACGTCGCAGAAGCAGTCGTCCAGGACTCCGGTCAGCTGCGGCAGAAACACAAACCAAGAGTTTCAGATCCAGGTTCTCATATTTTCATTTTTTTAGAGTTTTATTCTGCATCTGATGGTTTCGGCTCGACTGCAAGAAATTAACATCGGACGAGAAGCTGGAACGTCGCAGTTTAAGAGGAGATTTCTACGGTGGCCCTGAGAGCTCAAACACAAGCAAATTAAGAAAACATTCCTCTTTCCTGTCTCACCCCATCCCTGTACATAATGCATCCACCTGTGTTGTCACCTGAGCCCAGCAGGTCATTTGAGACTCCGCCGTGTGCGTGCCGAGCGGCAGACTGAGACGTCAAACCGAGACGAATCTGTTTGATCTGATTCGCAGCAAATAAACCACGACGGTGCAAATCTGGGAGCGCCACAGAGCGGGGTAAACACAGGGAGGTGTTAAAGGTGGAGCGGCTAACATCACCCACCTGAACACACCTAAACACACCTTAACACACCTGAATACACCTGAATACACCTGCTCCGACTGAGCTAAAACCAGAGACAAATGTTTGCTGTGCACACAAAATACGCCTCAGTGAGCTCATGTCAGCTGTTAACATGACATGTTAACATGCTAACAACATAATGAGGATAAGACTGAAATCTCAATGACTGGATGTGGTCCAGCAGATTTTCCAGCTAGTTTCCTGGACCCCCCTTTACACCTGATCCATGCTTTTATCAGCACACACCTGGACTACTGTAACTTGGTCTAACCTTAAAGGTTTAAGGTTAAACTCACATCTGGCAATATTTTAATTAACAATTTTAATTCATTTCATCTTTTATTATTGAATTGTTTTGTATTTTATGCTTTTTAGTGTTCTCGTATTTTATCTGTTAGTGCCGCCTTTTGAACTGTAAAGCACTTTGGTCGACTCTGGTTGTTTGAAACCTGCTCTATAAATAAAGTTTGAGTCGAGTTGACACACATGGACTCATATTTACAGTGATGACAGAAAACAGCACATCTCAAACCGAATCCACCTGACCCGTCGTCCTGATCGGGATGCTTCACAGCAAATAACTTCAGCATCAGAAAAAACAAATAAAAAAAAAACAAAACACTAAAATAAAAACCCCCCAAAATAAGACTGAGTCTGATTTATTCAACTGGATCTGAGTTATACGGAAGAGGATTAGGAACAGTGAATAAAACATAAATAAATAAATAAATGAAAACAAGTCAGAATTCTGACTTTTTTTCTCTGAATATTAATGAAAAAAAAAGTTGTTGTTTTTTTTTTTGTTTTTTTTTTACAGTGGCCCTAATCCTCTTCCGTAGAGTTACTCATTTGTTAAAAGTAGTGGTGGGACTTTTTCGCGTTAACTCGATAATTAACGCGGGGGGTATATTGACGGCGTTAAAAAAAATGACGCATTTTATCGTATTTTATTTTATAGTCTATATCACACAGAACGGTTCTCAGTGCACTAGTTTCTGGCAGACGGATTATAGCGACGCACTGAGTGATGGATAACACTGATGACAGCGCCTTGCTTAGCTCGGTGGATGGAAAATTTACTTTTAAAAAACAGTCACCGTGGTCTGTCAGCGCGAGCCAACTCACTCTGCATCCGTCTCAGGAGCGGAGCGCAGCTCAGCGTACTTATAGCAGCTGGATACACAAGATCACAGGAGAACCACATGTTCCTGCAGGAATCACACCCATGACAACTACTTTCATGATATTTAGTATGTTAAACTCACCTGCCCTCCCAGAGCTTCATTAATTCAGTCCTTCCCTTTTAGTCTCTGTTGGTCTCCTTATATAAAGGATGTGTTGTATCGTATATAATTATCTGGTTTTCCGCCTCCAATATAAACTTTTCCTCGTCCATGGCGTCAGATTTCCTCTGGGTCTGACCCGCTGATGACTGCTGGCCCTGTGCCAGTGTCGTAGTTTTAATATACGAGGATAATTTTACGATCGACAGGCTGAACATGGTGCTTTATTTTGAAAAGACCGGAAACTCTGATCGTTTTTCGTGTCTGTTTTCCTGTTTGGTACGATCTGCTCTGCGGAGATTGACGCGTTTTCAAAAAAACATCTTTTGAGCAAAATAAACAGATTTTGTAGTTTAAACTTCTGTATGTGACTATTCAATGATTTATTCTTCTACCAAAATCTGTTTGAAAAGTGTTGCTTCTGATGTTGAATATCGATGCGATTAAAATGTGATTAATTACGATTAATTAATTACAAATGGCATAATTAATTCGATTATTTTTTTTAATCAAGTCCCACCACTAGTTAAAAGAGGTATCATCTAGGGATGCACCGAAATGAAAATTTGTGGCCGAAGCCGAATAAAATATAAACGCCTGGCCGAATACTGAAAAAGTTAAGTTTTTCACTTTTTTTTAATAACGCATAAATAGCCTAGAATAAATTTTTAGACATGTTTTTAAAAAAAGCAATTTTTTATTGAATACTTTGACATTTTTTAAATATTCCAGTAGCCTTTGCTGTTTGATTGCGTCATTGCGTCACACGCTACTATTCGGCCTTGCTTTCAACTCACTCCACCGAAGGCCGAATGTGGCTTTTTCTGCAATGTTCGGCCGAACATATTCGGTGCATCCCGAGTATCATCTTGTTTTCAGGGTTTGGGATTTTCAATCCAAAACAGCAGATGGCGCCACCTCATGACTGAGTCCAGCCGTCGCTCACAACCCCGACAGCAGAGGGATGAAGGACGGAGAGACACGGAGACCGTCCGGAACAAACAGACTCAAAAGTAGGAGGAATCAGGAAACCCAAAGGGGCCGTTTGGTGTCGCAGAGCTGATGGACTCGTTCTGGATGATTTCCTGGAGGAAGCATCCGGTCAGCTTCTCTTCGCACTTTGAGGATTGAGAGAGTACTAACGTGATAACTTCTTCCCCTTCGAAAATAAGACATAAAATCTTATTGTTGTGTTTTTCTTATTTAAACTTTTTCTTTTTTTTTTTATGAATTTGTGTAAAAGAGTTAGAGAGTCAGAAAGTGGACGAACATTCAGTCAACAATCAGGGCTGAGAGTCTGAATTTGGACGATAATTTGTGTCTGTGTTTACCGACGGTAAAATTAATCAATCAAAAAGTGTTTAAAGCTTCAGTTTCAGTTTAAAAAAATGAAGGAATTCAAGCAAAGTCTTGTGTCAGAGTTTTTCATTTTACTGGAAGTATTTGTTGCAAATATCAGCCTAATAAACTACTTATAATTGGTATCGGTACATGTAACAGACCTGAAAAATAAATTTCAGTCAACTCCTCGTTAAAATTTCACACACCAACCATTCAGAAAGTAGAGGGTAGAAATGTAGAGCGCTACATTTTTTTTTAAAACAAAAATACTGATATGTGGTTCGAGGACTGAAACTAATATCTGTAACACTTTAGAACAACAACACACCGAAGTATCTTCACTTTGTCCCAAATGTACTTGAATAAACTCAGTGAATATTAAAAAAGCACTGATTCAAGTTTAACTTCTCTTCCAGTTAAGTTCCTATTTATAGCAACATACAAATAAAACTTTAAACAGCTTAACGAAACACTTCCTTTTTATCGTGTTAATAAACTTTAACAGAAAAAAAAGAAAGAAAATAAATTAAAAGGTGAGACTGAGATACGACCCAGCATATGGTAACAGCTCCAGATGCTAAATGAGCACGCGGAGTCAATACATGAAAAGGACTCATAATCCTCTCTCCAGTATTAAATATTTTACATTTTTTTTCTGTTAAACAAACACCTGTGAAGTCTCAGTCAGGTAGAAAACTCATCACACACTCTGAACCACAGCTAACCTCTGAGTGCAGAAGTCCCCCGAGCACCAGGACAGGAAAGAAGAGGCAGGTTCCTCTCAGCATGCTGATTATTTCACATTAAAACTCTCCCTCGGTGAGTTTGATGCTCATGAGTCCAAACAGCTGCTCTAATCTGTGGCTGAGCTGTCAATACAAGCCTCCTGTCCCATGCCTGGCCGGGGCCCCGCCTCCAAACAACCTGCCGTCAAACTAAACCCCGCCCCTCTGACGCTTTGTAGTCTTTTTTCACAAACTGAAGCCAGGAGGAGCAGTTAACGCCTGCTGCACAAAGGACTACAACTCCCAGAGGTAGGAGACGTTTGGAAGCTTTTCCACAGCCAATCAGAATACACCACGCTTTTCATCTGGGTAATGGAAGCAGCAGGAGTTACAGGCTAAAAACACCAGACTGGAGCTCATTTAAAGACGTGGAAATTTACTTATTTATCCTCACATTCATTTAGAGTCGAGGTCTCAACGTGAGAACAATAAACGTTGGAAATTAGTTCATATTTTTAACATATGACGGCGGGTATGAACGAAGAAAGAGAAGAAAAGCGTTGAATACGTAGTTTATTAACGTTGTAAACAGGTCATGCGTATGGAGTACGTGTGTTAACTATTTTCAGTCGCTTTCAAGATGATAAAAAGTTTATTATTTAAAAAGAATGGAAAAACTGAGGAAAACGAGGCGTAAAGAGGCGCTTTTCCCGTTAACGGTGTTCCGTCGAGGTCTGCTGCCTGTCGAAAGTGCTCCCTCATGGACCAACATCCCCCAACAAGTAGTGACAACTTTCTAAATGCTGGTGCTACAAAAAAAGCTACACTTTGATAATTTACTCTGACTATATTATGAAAAACTTGATTAAAAATGGGGAAATACAAATATCCGCGCGTTTACAGGTCATATTACGCAATCAAAAAGTGGTTTTAAAAGAGCAAATGTTTTCAGATAGGGAAACTGGTGTTGTGTTTTGGCTCTGCGCATGCGTGGAAGAACTCGCTCGGTAACGCAATTCAACAAAACACCTGTACAATATAAAAGGCTGCCTTTATTTTTTCCCCCCTATTTAGTCCTGAAATATGCAATAATGAAATTAATAATATTTTTTTTAATATGTAGAGTAAAAAATAAATTGTTGCTGATGACTTGCATCACTCACAGGCCGTGACGTCAAATTAAGAAGGCAGCAGAAAGTGCTAGAAGATTTCCTGAATGGGTTGTGAATGTGATATCAGCGTATTGAAATAAAAATAATAATAAGCCTCGTCATAAAAACATCTTATTGTCTTTAACCCAGCTCTGAGATGAGGTGACTTACCTGGCAGAAGCAGCTCTGGTCCTGGCTGTCTGAAGCTCCGCTCGGATGCTCTGTGTGTTGTGTTTGAGTTTTCACGTTATTTTCTCGAAACCAGCCTAGAACTAAGTTCCCGAAGAGCCAGGCCAACAGCAAAACAGCAAACGCTTGTAAAGTTACTTTCCACATCACTCAACGCGAGGAATTTCCACCGCTAACAGGATAAAAACAGCCGAGAAACAGAACGACTTCTGTCACATCGGAGGCGAAGATACGGTCGCTCCAGTTAGCATCCGCAGGCTAACGGAGGCTGAAAAGATCCGAGCGGAGAAACTGACCGAGCAGGCCGGCTCACAGACACCCTCACACGGACACGTACACCTCCAACACCCCTAAAAGAACCGGAGTCATCGTTAACAACTGCACGAAACTGGAGAAGTTTGTGGTCACTCGCATCTCTCTTCAGCCCAAAGTTCAGAGGACACGGAAAACATCAGCATCCGGTTTAGAATTTCAAAATAAAACGACACGTCAGACGGGTTTTATGAAGATATTTACAAAAACATATATTATCTTGTATGTACAAGTCAAGTGTCTCATATATCCATAAAAAACTTCAAAAAGCAGATCCTTGCAACAAAAATATTATAAAAAAATATAATTATATAAATTATTCTAGACTGACAAGTTTATTTCTCTTTTTGAGCACTCCTTATGGGAGACTGTATACAGCTTGTTTTTAATATGCTAAAAGAGGATGGTATATATTCTTTTTTTAGTCTTAATTTTGTCCCTCTGGTGCCCCCGTTGTAGCTTTAAATGATTTACAGTTAAAGAAAAAAAATTCTCATACTGGCGTTTTAGCCTACGAATGAAATGCTTCATTTTAGCTGCTGTCTCTTTAAGGCTTCACAAACCACCTTCCGTCTGATTGGCTGGCCCTCTGGAGTCCTGTGGAGATAGAACTATGGGTAGACCTTGGTGTTTGAGGTCCACCCCTCCAATGTGTCATGAACCAGTTAGGGGATCCTTTTGCATTGACCTCTTTCAGTAAGTCTCATGAAGATCTTGTGGCTTCAAAACTCTGCTTTAGAATAATCCTCCAGCTGAATTTTTCCTCGTGTTATAAAGCTTAATTTAAATTTTTAACCAGTCAATTTCATAAAGGGAGCAAAGAGTTTATAGATGACTACATTTAATATCTTGTCAACTCCTGTTTTTATGGTGTGGTTTAGTTTTTAGTGACCTCTGCGTCTTCCTATTCTTCTTCTTCTGAGTCTGAGGCGGAGCCCCACCTGAGGGAGGAGAGGAGCTCCAACGTCACTCTGAAGAAACGAAACTCAACGTCTGACACTCAGTAGCAGCCACACAGCAGAGCAGACGTTTCTCAGATTTCCTCTGAGTGAAGATTCAAACTGAGTCAATCCCATTTCTCTAAAGTCTGTGCCAAACAGCGGTGAGTACTCCTGATCATATTTACATTTTGAACAAGCAGGATTAAGACTGAACTGAGCTCCACTGAGACAGGAAGATCCACTCTGTTCATGTGGTCCTGCTCAAACTGCTGTCAGGTTCACTACCTGAGCCTTCACCTGACAGAGAACCAGAGAACCAGTTTAACAAGTTTAACCAGTTTAACCAGTTTAACCAGCAGACCAGTTTACCTGATGTTTGGTTTCTATGTTTTTGATTTCCTTTTATGTTTGGTTCCTGTGTTGTTGGGTTCCTTTTATGTTTGGTTTCTATGTTTTTGATTTCCTTTTATGTTTGGTTCCTGTGTTGTTGGGTTCCTTTTATGTTTGGTTCCTGTGTTGTTGGTTCCTTTTATGTTTGGTTCCTGTGTTGTTAGGTTCCTTTTAATGTTTGGTTCTTGTGTTGTTGGGTTCCTTTTATGTTTGGTTCCTGTGTTGTTGGGTTCCTTTTATGTTTGGTTCCTGTGTTGTTGGGTTCCTTTTAATGTTTGGTTCTTGTGTTGTTGGGTTCCTTTTATGTTTGGTTCCTGTGTTGTTGGGTTCCTTTTATGTTTGGTTCTTGTGTTGTTGGGTTCCTTTTATGTTTGGTTCCTGTGTTGTTGGGTTCCTTTTATGTTTGGTTCCTGTGTTGTTGGGTTCCTTTTATGTTTGGTTCCTTTGTTGTTGGGTTCCTTTTATGTTTGGTTCCTGTGTTGTTGGTTCCTTTTATGTTTGGTTCCTGTGTTGTTGGTTCCTTTTATGTTTGGTTCCTGTGTTGTTGGGTTCCTTTTAATGTTTGGTTCTTGTGTTGTTGGGTTCCTTTTATGTTTGGTTCCTGTGTTGTTGGGTTCCTTTTATGTTTGGTTCCTGTGTTGTTGGGTTCCTTTTATGTTTGGTTCTTGTGTTGTTGGGTTCCTTTTATGTTTGGTTCCTGTGTTGTTGGGTTCCTTTTATGTTTGGTTCCTGTGTTGTTGGGTTCCTTTTATGTTTGGTTCCTGTGTTGTTGGGTCCCTTTTATGTTTGGTTCTTGTGTTGTTGGGTTCCTTTTATGTTTGGTTCCTGTGTTGTTGGGTTCCTTTTATGTTTGGTTCCTGTGTTGTTGGGTTCCTTTTATGTTTGGTTCCTTTGTTGTTGTGTTCCTTTTATGTTTGGTTCCTGTGTTGTTGGGTTCCTTTTATGTTTGGTTCCTTTGTTGTTGGGTTCCTTTTATGTTTGGTTCCTTTGTTGTTGGGTTCCTTTTATGTTTGGTTCCTGTGTTGTTGGGTTCCTTTTATGTTTGGTTCCTGTGTTGTTGGGTTCCTTTTATGTTTGGTTCCTCTGTTGTTGGGTTCCTTTTATGTTTGGTTCCTTTGTTGTTGGGTTCCTTTTATGTTTGGATCCTGTGTTGTTGGGTTCCTTTTATGTTTTTGTTTTTTATGTTGTTGTGTTGTGGTTCATCTTATTGTTATTCAGCTGTTTGCGCTTTGGAAGCTGTTAGCCTTGGGTTCTTGTTTTATTCTTTTATATACTACTGCTTGTCTGTAAAGGAGCTTCTCAAACCCATGGTTATCAAAGTCCTTAATGAATTATTATTATTATTATTATTATTATTATTATTATTATTATTATTATTATTATTATTATTATTATTATTATTATTAAGCGGACCCTATATTGTTCTCCCCTGAAAGTTTTGTAACATTTAGTTCTATTGAGCCAAACTGAGGTCAAAGCAGCAAAAAGTTCATGTTACCAACAGATCCAGGAGGCCAACAGTCAAATATCATATGTGATAAAAAGACAACAACAGTGGTGGCTTCCTGTTTAAGTCGTCTTCTTCTCTGTGTGCAGATATGGCCGCTGCAAACTACCAACGAGCTGAGGACCAGTTCCTGTGCTCCATCTGTCTGGATGTCTTCACTCATCCTGTCAGCACACCATGTGGACACAACTTCTGCAAAACCTGCATCACTAAACACTGGGATACCAAATATAAGTACCAGTGTCCCATGTGTAACAAGGTTTTTATCTCAAGACCCGAGCTCCTCGTCAACACTTTGCTCTCTGAGGTGGTCGCTCAGTTCAGAGCCAAAGCTCAGCAGGAAGCCAGCAGCAGCAGCTCACAGCAACAAGTGACCAAACCAGGAGAAGTCCTCTGTGACGTCTGCACTGGAACCAAACTGAAGGCCCTGAAGTCCTGCTCAGACTGTCTGCTCTCCTACTGTCAGACTCACCTGGAGCCTCACCTGACAGCTCCACGTCTGAAAAGACATCAGCTGATGGACCCTGTGGAGAACCTGGAGGACAGGATGTGTCCGAAGCACGATAAACCTCTGGAGCTGTTCTGTAAGACCGATCAGACCTGTGTCTGCATGCTCTGCTCTGTTTTAGACCACAAGACACACGAGTTTGTTCCTCTGAGAGAAGAATATGAAGAAAAGAAGGCCGAGCTGGAGCAGACAGAGGCTGAAATCCAGCAGATGATCCAGAAAAGACGACTGAAGATGGAGGAGATCAAAGTCTCAGTCCACCTCAGTAAGGAAAACGCAGACAGAGAGATGGCAGAAGGTGTTCGAGTCTTCACCGCTCTGAGGGAGTCCGTTGAGAGAGGCCAGGCCGAGCTCATCCACACCATCCAAGAGAAGCAGAAACGTGGAGAGAAACAGGCCCAAGACTTCATCAAGCAGCTGGAAGAGGAAATCTCTGAGCTGATGAAGAGAAGCTCTGAGGTGGAGCAGCTCTCACGCTCTGAAGACCACCTCCATCTGCTCCACAGAGTCCAGACCCTGAACATCAACCAGCCACCACCAACCAAAGACTGGACAGAGGTTCATGTCCGTCCACCTTCATATGAGGGGACTGTGGTGAGAGCTGCTGCTCAGCTGGAGGAGACTCTCAGAGAGGAGACCAAGAAGCTGCTTCAAGCTGAGCTGAAGAGAGTCCAGCAGTATGCAGCAGATGTGACTCTGGATCCTGATACAGCACATCCTTACCTCATCCTGTCTGATGATGGGAAACAAGTTCATCACTGTGATGTGAGGAAGAAGCTTCCAGACAACCCAGAGAGGTTTGATAACTTTGTTTGTGTTTTAGGGAAGCAGAGTTTGTCTTCAGGCAGATTTTACTACGAGGTTCAGGTTAAAGGAAAAACTGCATGGATCTTAGGAGTGGTCAGAGAGTCCATCAATAGGAAGGGAAAAATCACACTGAGTCCTGAGGATGGTATCTGGAGTATTTGGTTTGGAAAAGGAAACCAGTATGCAGCTCTTGATGTCTCTCCAGTCCGTCTCTCTCTGAGGTCTCAGCCTGGGAAGGTGGGGGTGTTTGTGGACTATGAGGAGGGTCTGGTCTCCTTTTATGACGGAGACTCTGCAGATCTTATCTACTCCTTCACTGGCTGCTCCTTCTCTGACAAACTCTACCCTTACTTCAGTCCCTGTTTTAATGATGGAGGTATAAACTCTGCTCCTCTGATCATCTCTCCTGTCAAAGTGAAATAGTCGTTTTAGTTTATTTTTAATCTGCTGAAAATCTTTCATGTTGTGATTGATTTACTTTGCTCTGTTTAGATTTCTCTTCACTGAAATGAACCATTAGCACTTTTATTTCAAACACTGGGAGTGCGGGCTGACTGGTTTTCTTTTTAGCATCTTTTAAACAAAAAGACGTTCACGTTAAGTTTCTCTGAAAGGTTTATTTTTTTATTATTATTATTTTGAGTCGAATAAATCTGTAAATATGTGACTTTTCAAACCAAAGAACTTCATAATAAAGTTGAAAAATTCCCGAGTTAGCTGTGAGTTTGTTTCTTGTTCAAACATACGATGGAAGATAAATCAGCACGACTTCACTGAAATTTTATTGTCATTGAAAAATGACTAATTTATTCTTGAAACATCTCGAGTCTGTCCTTGACAAATCAGAACTTTTTTTTCACAACTTCAAGACTTCTTCCACAAATTTCTAAAACTTCACAACTTTATTTAAAAACAACAACTTTGTAGCGAGAAAATCATGACTTCTCGTCAGACATCATCATGACCCTAACCTAGAAAATCACATCAATTCTTCATTCTGAAATTCAGTGTCTACCTCCAATCATTCCAACCTTATTCCATCAACATCTTGAGTTAATTCTATTACGACACAAACAAGAGAAAGACCCAGATGTGGCACCAGTAGTCACAATCCCAAAGCGTAGTCTTTTTTCAGAGGATGGGTTCGAAACCAGAAGGCAAAGGTTCAGAACAGGCAGGCAAGAGACGAGGTTGAGGAAGAAACAAGGGGTCAAAAGGCTAGGAGCTAAGAGATTCTAATCTCAAGTCTATCTTTAGTTTTATAAGATTATCCTGTGGTCTGGGGTGTGTTAAGATTGAATTTGTCCCGATAATCTGGTTCGAAAGGGTTTGTGGCAATCGTAGATATTAAACTTGTTCATTATAATGACCAAAAATCTTTATGTGAGTGAGCAAAGCTGAAAGTCTTTTCTTATTTTTGGTTTGGGAATTTTCCTTGACAAATCTTCCCAAGACCTCCATCATTCCCTCTTCTATGTCCTCTTCCATGTTGCGTTTAGCGTTAGCCGGTTGTTGCTATGTGTTGCTATGTTTCTTCTTCTACGTTTTTGTAGATCACGTTTGTTCACGTGAGATTTCCGTCTTTGAGGACGAGATTCTAGATCGATGGTGAGTCAGAATGGTTCTGTGTGTGGTGAGCTGTTGAGGTTACAGGAGCACATCCCATACAGTACGATCAAAACTGTTCAATGTCTGATTTTTGTATCTTTATGTGTGGGCTCTCTAACTGATAAAAAATCGATGAAGATTTAGAGAATCGTTATGTGTGTACCCCCTCTCCGAACATCAACATTTATTCTGGAAAAATCATGACTTTATTCTTGAAACATGGTAAATGGACCAGTACTTATATAGCGCTTTTCTAGTCTTACCGACTACTCAAAGCGCTTTACACTGCTGGTGTCATTCACCCATCCACACCACATTCACACACTGATGGAGATGCAGAATGATACACCAGTTTCTATCTAACACATTCATACTCATTCACACACCACTGAACAACAGTGGGAGCAATTTGGGGTTCAGTGTCTTGCTCAAGGACACTTCGACATGAGACTGCAGGAGCTGGGTATCGAACCCTCGACCTTCCGATTGAGAGGCGACAACTCTACCACTGAGCCACAGTCGCCCCCAAACATGCCAGCTTTAATCTGGAAAACACGAAACACTTTATCCTGGAATTTTCAGGACGTCTTCCTCAACTTCATCCATTCAACATGAGACAGGCTTTGAGTCTCTGCAGTAACAGCCGTAGGGCGCCCGGCAGTCACGTGAGCTGAGCTGTGCCTCTGATTGGACGAACTGGCGATCCTAATATCTTCTAAACTGCCGAGTTAGAAAACAATCCCCCCCTCGTACAGTGCGTGCCGTTAACGAAATTAGCGATTCAGACAGGAGACATTTTTTGTAACAGGCTGTAAAGATGTTTATTTTTGCTGTGAAAATGGCTTTCAGAGCCAGCCTCGGGCAGACACTCGACAAACTGCAGATTTTAGCACTTCAGCATCGTCTCATATTTTCAGATCCGAGGTTGCCGCTTGACAACTTAATCAGTGAGTTAGGAGCTACTCTTAGCTTTAAGCTGTTTTGTGAAAACGGGCCCTGGTATGTCCTCCTGTCAGATAGTCTGTGGAGCCCCCCTTAGCACACTTCAGGGTGTGTGAGAGGTCAAATGTGACAAATGTGAAAGGTCACATGACTTTAATGGACAGCAAAAGATTTTATGATATACTTCATGTCAATGATTAACACAGAGGATGTAAGGTCAATGAAACAGACTCAGAGGAGTTTTACAAGAGGTCCAGGAGCCCCCTTCAGGTCAGAACCAGAGCCCACATCAGAGGAGTTCTCCTGACCGCTCTGATCCTGTAAAACCAGGACTCCAGGACTCAAACATTCTAGTCAGCCTCCCTGAAACTCACACCGCAGCAGCACAGAGCAGAAAAGCAGTGAAGCCATCTCTCTTTAAAGTGTTTTTACTGAAGGAGGAAATTAAACGTCATCAAACAGAGCTGCTGGGAGAGGCGGACTGACAGAAACTCAAAGGTCAGTCTGGTCGTCCGAGCTGCAGTCCAGACAAGAAGCTGCGTTTCTCTGCTCCACTCATCGAAACAACGTTGAACACAGGTGAGTACGGATGATTTTACACGCTGTTATCGCAAACCTGCTGCTCTGTTCAGGAAGTGACCTCCTTCTTATGGAAGCTGTCCGGATCCAAGAGTTAAGGCTGTAAATGAATGTTTTTTTTTTCTCTCACTCTGTGAAAAAATGGTTTAAACTTCAGTTTTTTGCTCTTTTATTCATTAATCAAGCATAAACTGAGTGTTTTCTGTATTTACTTTGGACGAAGAGCGTTCATTCTTTACTGCGTCCCTGATATGAAGATAACAAAGACAGTTTTCCTGTTATTGAAAATGACTCATTATACAGACACACCCCGGCTCATGTTTTCTTCTCCACACTGACGGATTAAAGCTGCAGTGAAATAAACACGAGCTGCCCGTTAGCTTCCTGTTTCACGATGATTCAGAATCCTGTTATTTCAGAGCTAAAAGTGTTCATTTCTTTATGTTATTTATCTTAAAGTATAACCTCCTTATATCAGCACTTTCTGTCTCTTTAAAATAAGACGGGCTAATGGCAGCCTAAAGTGATGACCTTTAGTTATGTGATTTATGACTTTAAGCTGATCAAAAACAACAACAACAACAAACAACAACAGCTTTATTCTCACAAAATTATGACTTTCATCTTGTTAGTTACATATTTACTCTCCCAACATGAGGACTTTATCCTTTGTGATAAAACTTAATTCCAGTAACATGAGGACACTTTTTCCCTGACACATTTCAACATTGATCTCTATAAAACTCTAAACCTAAGCTTCATAAATTCACTAAATTATTCAGGTAACTTTACAACTTCATGACGGTTATATAACTCTTATTACCTCTTATAACCCTTAGGATTTTATATTTCTAGTCCACAGATCCAAAATTTCAAGCCTTTATCAACTCACTAAACTTGGCATACACATCAGGCCTGGGGAAAAATGTGATAATTTGTTGGTTCCCTATAAAAACAAATCCTAAAATGCCTCAGTAGCGCCCCCTTACATGATCAATTTTCAGACATTCAGCCCCACTACACGGTTCAACGTACAGCCATGAAAATAAGTACCCATTTGTATCATGCCAAGACCTTCAAAAAATCCTCTTGCACCATCTCCCCAAACCCAACAGGAAGTCAGCCATTTTGCTTTGAAATTACAATCGCCCATTTTGCAGCGTATGTATTTGAACAAACTCGTCTTTGGTTTGTTTTGTTGTTGTTTTTTTAATCCAATCAGCTCCAAGATTGTTTTGTGTGTTGTGCACATATTGAGGATAAAAAGTTGTCAAAGGATTTCTTGAACCTCAAAAGGTGAATCTCTAGCGCCACGTCAATTTCTGATGTCTCACCATGAACCAGGAAGTAATTGTAACTCCTTCAGATGAGGTCCAATCTGCTCAAAGTTTCGTATACAGGTTAAATATACGCCCTCTGGAATGACTTGGTTCTACCTTTCAAAGGCATCTTCTCCAAATTTTACATACATGACCATGGCCCCGCTCTGGACTCATATACACATGCATCTTAAACCATCTACCTACCAACCAAAGCAGAACTACAGTGTACGCTATGGATAAAATTACCCAGGTATGCTTGCTGTAGGAGCCTTTTTAGCGATTAAAACTTTAATCTCTTTAAATTGCAAATGTATCCTCTTCAATTTACAACTCACAGCATCACTACTCTATTTTGGAAAGATGCCGTCTTGTAACATTATGGTGTAATTTTCTTAACATTTGTACTTTAATCTCATAACCTCAACATGTGATTTGAATAACATTACATTTTTTAAAAAAATTTTGCTCATTAGAAATTAATAACCTTACATAAAAAAATTATCGTTGGTGACACAGCTTTATTTTTGAAATATTAAAACTTTATTCCTCACTATTTCATTTTTCCATAATATCAAGACTTTAGAATTCAACTTCTTTTATTGTCATCACACAATTTACACAACAGTGCAATTGGGAATAAAATCATTGGCTTCCTGAATTGCATCAATGCAGTGTATGAAGTTAAGCAGTCCAGTACCTATAGAGTGTGGATATATAGAAAAATTTAAAGTATGATTTTTTAAAATAATTTTACACTTTAATCTTAGTAATTCCAAATGACTTCTTGTGACTTTATTCTCATGATACTATAAACTGAGCTCTATACCCTTGCAAGGGTGCTAGAGGGGGCAGGGGAGTTTGCCCAACCAGTCCACATGTGCTTTGTGGATCTGGAAAAGGCTTTGGACTGTGTCCCCCGAGGTATCTTGTGGGGGGTGCTCCAGGAATAAGGAGTCGATGGCCCGTTGTTACGAGCTGTTTCATTTCTGTATTCCCGGAGTGAGAGTTTGGTTCGTATTGCCAACAGTAAGTCAAACTCGTTCCCAGTTAGGGTTGGGCTCCACCAGGGCCGCCCTTTGTCACTGATTCTGTTCATTACTTTTATGGACAGGATTCCTAGGTGCAGCCAAGTGGTGGAGGGTGTCAGGTTCAGGTTCGGGGGTCTTTGGATACCATCTCTGCTTTTTGCAGATGATGTGGTCCTATTGGCCTCATTGAACACTGACCTCCAGCTCGCACTGGGGCGGTTTGCAGCTGAGTGTGAAGCAGCCAGGATGAATATCAGCACCTCTGAGTCTGAGGCCATAGTTCTCAACCGGGAAAGGGTGGACTATCCACTCCACGCTGGGAGAGAGTCTCTGCCCCAAGTTGAGGAGTTTAAGTATCTCGGGGTCCTGTTCATGAGTGAGGGGAAAATGGAGCAAGGGATTGACAGACAGATCAGGGCGGAGTCGGCAGTGATCAGACGCTATACCGGTCCGTTGTGGTGAAGAGAGAGCTGAGCCAGAAGGCAAGGCTCTCAATTTAGCGGTCAATCTACGATCCAACTCTCACCTATAGTCATCATGAGCTGTGGGTCATGACCGAAAGGACAAGATCACGAATACAAGCGGCCGAAATGAGCTTCCTCTGCAGGGTGTCCGGGCTCAGCCTTAGAGATAGGGTTCAGAGCAGGGACATCTGGGAGAAGCTCAGAGTAGAGCCACTGCTCCTTCACATCGAGAGGAGTCAGATGAGGTGGTTCAGGCCTCCAGTGAGGATGCCTCCTGGACGCCTACCTGGGGAGGTATTCTGGGCATGCCCAGCTGGAAGGAGACCCGGGGGGTAGACCCAGGACACGATGGAGAGATTATATCTCTCGACTGGCCTTGGAACGCCTCGGTATCCCTTAAGAGGAACTAGTGGAAGTGGCCAGGGACAGGCACCGCTGGTCATCACTGATGACATTGCTGCCTCCACAACCTGGGTCAGCGGTAGAAAAAGGATGGATACCGTGAACTGAATCTCTTATGACTCAACCTTGTGATAATATGTAAAGAAATCATAAAATTACGACTCCATTCTTTAAACATTACGACTCGTAACCTTACAGCTTGATTTTGTAACATTCCCACTTTATTAACGTTATGGCTTTAACTCCCAACATGACGTCTGTTCTGAATTCCCCATTATCGCCAGTAGGTGGCAAGTGTCCCTAAGGAATGGATTGGTTGTTTTTCTTGGTCAGGCAGTAAGTTGGACAGCTAAGAGAGTCTGAAGGGTCCTTAACCCATGCTCACCGTAATTGATTGTGCTTTCTGTTAGTATGGACAGTCAGACTATGGCGGACCACTTTTGGTCCCAATTCATAAGGAACTATTTGCCCACCTTGCAGGTCCGGCACAAATGGCAGCAACCAGCCGAAAACTTAGCACTTGGATCTATTCCAATGATTGTGGACCCACAGCTACCACGTGGTTCATGTCCTGTTGGAAAGGTTGTCAAGGTGAACTCAAACCCTGATGGATGTATAAGTTCAGCTGAGGTTGAAGTCCGTGGAAAGAACTATCTACGTCCTGTGACCAGGCTGATACCACTGCCAGCAATACCGGATTAACAAGTTGACCAACTGAGGCACTGCAATTGGGAATTCATTGACTACATAATGACTGCGTCATTATGGGGGCGCCTGTTCTGAATTCCAAATTTTCGCCAGTAGGTGGCATGTGTCCCTAAGGATTGGATAGGTTGTTTTTCTTGGTCAGGCAGTAAGTTGGACAGCTAAGAGAGTCTGAAGGGTCCTTAACCCATGCTCACGGTAATTGCTTGTGCTTTCTGTTAGTATGGACAGTCCTTACCTTATCACCATAGAAGTGCATGACCACAGAACTATATATCTATATATGCGTGTAGAGGTACTGGATTGAACATTAAAGAACCAAGAAATCCGAGATCCCTGTCCCTGTGTCACTCTCTGACCGGAGTCCCCCTGCAGATGAATAATCCACCCTAGTTCTTTCAGTAGACATATCTACTAAATATACCGTCCTTAATAACGTCTTTATTTTACAGCTTCATTTTTTTGGAATCACTCTCATGTGTGTTTTCATTCATTTCTTTATTAATGTAACTTTGTCACTTAAATCTCATAAAATTCTACTTTATCTATGAAATACCTTTTTTGTTTTCACTCTGGCCCTTATCCTCAGGCAAGCAAAGAAGTCATACCTCAATTTGTTTTACATGAAAACATTTGAACAGAACTTTCTTCTCTGTGTGCAGATATGGCCGCTGCAAACTACCAACAAGCTGAGGACCAGTTTCTGTGCTCCATCTGTCTGGAAGTCTTCACTCATCCTGTCAGCACACCATGTGGACACAACTTCTGCAAAACCTGCATCACTGAACACTGGGATACCAAATATAAGTACCAGTGTCCCATGTGTAACAAGGTTTTTATCTCAAGACCCGAGCTCCTCGTCAACACTTTGCTCTCTGAGGTGGTCGCTCAGTTCAGAGCCAAAGCTCAGCAGGAAGCCAGCAGCAGCAGCTCACAGCAACAAGTGTCCAAACCAGGAGAAGTCCTCTGTGACGTCTGCACCGGAACCAAACTGAAGGCCCTGAAGTCCTGCTTAGACTGTCTGCTCTCCTACTGTCAGACTCACCTGGAGCCTCACCTGACAGCTCCACGTCTGAAAAGACATCAGCTGATGGACCCTGTGGAGAACCTGGAGGACAGGATGTGTCCGAAGCACGATAAACCTCTGGAGCTGTTCTGTAAGACCGATCAGACCTGTGTCTGCATGCTCTGCTCTGTTTTAGACCACAAGACACACGAGTTTGTTCCTCTGAGAGAAGAATATGAAGAAAAGAAGGCCGAGCTGGAGCAGACAGAGGCTGAAATCCAGCAGATGATCCAGAAAAGACGACTGAAGATGGAGGAGATCAAAGTCTCAGTCCACCTCAGTAAGGAAAACGCAGACAGAGAGATGGCAGAAGGTGTTCGAGTCTTCACCGCTCTGAAGGAGTCCGTTGAGAGAGGCCAGGCCGAGCTCATCCACACCATCCAAGAGAAGCAGAAACGTGGAGAGAAACAGGCCCAAGACTTCATCAAGCAGCTGGAAGAGGAAATCTCTGAGCTGATGAAGAGAAGCTCTGAGGTGGAGCAGCTCTCACGCTCTGAAGACCACCTCCATCTGCTCCACAGAGTCCAGACCCTCAACATCAACCAGCCACCACCAACCAAAGACTGGACAGAGGTTCATGTCCATCCACCTTCATATGAGGGGACTGTGGTGAGAGCTGCTGCTCAGCTGGAGGAGACTCTCAGAGAGGAGACCAAGAAGCTGCTTCAAGCTGAGCTGAAGAGAGTCCAGCAGTATGCAGCAGATGTGACTCTGGATCCTGATACAGCAAGTCCTCGACTCGAACTGTCTCGTGATGGAAAAGAGGTTCACTTTTCCTCCTACCAGAAGAATCTTCCAGACAATCCAGAGAGGTTTTCAGCTCCCTGTGTTTTAGGGAAGCAGAGTTTGTCTTCAGGCAGATTTTACTACGAGGTTCGGGTTAAAAGAAAAACTGAATGGTATTTAGGAGTGGCCAGAGAGTCCATCAACAGGAAGGGAGAAATCCCACTGAGTCCTAAAGAAGGTTTCTGGTCCATATGGTTGAGGGATAGAAAAGTGTGTGAAGCTGTTGATGACCCTCCAGTCTATCTCTCTCTGAGGTCTCAGCCTGAGAAGGTGGGGGTGTTTGTGGACTATGATGAGGGTCTGGTCTCCTTTTATGACGTAGACTCTGCAGATCTTATCTACTCCTTCAGTGGCTGCTCCTTCTCTGAAAAACTCTACCCTTTCTTCTGTCACTTACTTTACGACGACGATGAGGACGATTATCACTACGATCACGACGATCACGACGATCACTACAATCACTACGAAGAATACTTCCGAGCACCTCTGACAGTCTCTGCTGTGGGTGTAGAAAAATGAATCAGCTCATGTGTCTAAATAGCTTCTCTGCGTACTTTAGTGTGTCTCCGCTTCGAGCACTTTTGATGCTATCACTTCCTCTTCCTGTTGAAGTTCTTTGTGTGGATCAGCCGCTCAGAGATGCTCTCACCAGCTCTGCTGTAGTTGTCTGGATTGCAGGACAGGGTGTTGAATTAAAGGATCCTCCATGCTGTTCAGCCTGCTGATAAAAACCCGTCTCATTTAATCAACATATATTTGATATATAATCTCAAGAAAACTGTAAAACCTGTGTTTATGCTGTTATAAAAATATAAGAATATAAGCTATGAAGGTCATGAGTTCATTAGTAACTGTTTCAAAAAGGTGAGGGAAAATTTTAGTTTTTTTTTTTTTTTAAATCATATCATTCAATCAATGCAAATTTATCCTTTTAATATCATTAGTATTATTTTCTTATGATCCACTCAGCACTGTGACTTCAGTCTAGTGATGTTGAAGCTTTTTTTAATTAATATTTGGATAAATCTGTGCTCGTGGTGTTAAGATTCAAGTCTTTCGATATTGATTCTCTGTTCTTGTAAAGATATTTTATCATAATAAATCACTTATCAAAATATTTAAATTCGTTAGGTCTATTTTTCAAATGTTACGAGTCTAAAGAGGAGGGTTTCTTCGCAAGATCTTTTCGAGACTTTCTGAAATAAAGATGTCATTGCATATGGATCTCGTCACTGGTTCATGACATGTTTAAGGGTCAGGGCCTTAAACACTAAGGTCTGTTCCATAGCCAATCAGATAGAAGGAGGGACCTTAAAGAGACAGCAGCTAAAACAAAGAGTTTCAGACTTAAATAAGGGTTTTCCAAAACACCAGGGACAGACAAATTGGGATTTTTTCTTTTTTTTTGATGTAAAACATGTAAAGATACTACAAGGAATCGTAAAACGGCTTCATTTATCTATTTATGTATTTAAATATTTTTTACAATGTGTTGTGCTGACTTGTGTGCTGAATTGTACTGATGCTATAATGTGCTATAAAACAAAACTTTTCTTTTCTTACACGGGTACCAGAGGGACAAAGCCCAAAAAAGACCCTTTCAAGGGGCTTTGTGGACTATTCAGAAATGCTAGTGTTTTTCTGGGATAAAGACTCCATTTCCCATGAGCACCATCATCTTCGGTCGCAAAAAAAAAGTGACTCTTACAGTCAGGTAAATTTACAAAAATGGTATATACTATATTCGTAATAGTCTCAATGGCTCAGATTCTTTTACTTTGAAATCAGAACCAGTTTCCTTTCAGGAGTCAGCGAGGGAATTTATTTTGAAGGATCCTACCGGAAGTTGTATGTTAACCTGACTCTTCTGATGATGCTGAGGAGAGAGCATCCTCCGCGGCAGGTTCCTCCTCCGTCAGGCCGTGTGTTTGGGTCGATGTGATGTTGAAAAGCAGGGCGTTATCGGTGTCTCAGGTGATTCCGGTGCCGTGAGTTCAGACCGCTCCCGGTAATCGCCTGTCTCAGGCTGCTGGTGACTCCCCGAGCTCAGCCATGGTGGATTTATCCGGGAATGGTGCAGTGTCACCCGGACACACCAGACACGGACAGGGCTCCGGCAATAACGGGAGGAAAACGTCGAAAAAGTCCCGAACAAGACGAGGCAAACGAGGGAGGAGAAGACGGAGCAAGAAGAACAACCGGAGCAGCAAAACACCGCCGCCGTATTTCCCACCGGAGGTAGCTTCCTTTAGCCCGGGGATTAACAACACTCCAGCCCGCTGAACTAGCCGGCTCAGTTAGCCGTGTCACTGCAGGAAAACGGAGCCAGTTCGATTGTTTCTTCATTTAACTCACCACTCATTAATAAAACAGAGAAACTAGCTTCATTTAGAAGCATTGTAAGATATACTCTGTCAGCCCCTACCGCCAAAACCTCTGCTCTCTCATCTGGACATACGTCACACCAAAGCCCGCTGAAATAATGAACAATTTAGACTAATTCTGTATAATAATTATATATAATAACGTCAATAAAGGTTGACTTGACACGTTTCTTTAGCAAGAAACACCAATTAATAATTCGGCATATGCCTCTGAAATAACACGTGTATTATCTTGGTATTTTCGTTTCTATAAATTGGATCATTTTACAACCGGAAGTTTGACCAAACGTAAAAAATATCTAGAAACAGCGAAAATAATTAAATAAAAACATCAGTAAAGGTCTTTAAACCAAAGCCGTATTAAAGAATATGGCATATAGGTGAATATATACGACAAAAAAAAATTATATATAAGTTAATTTTTTTATTTGTTAAAATTGAATTTTAATTACAGGAATAGTAAATGAGATTCAGTGAGCATTCTTTTTGCACGAGAAATGGGCGGGACAACATTTATAATGTTTGTTGAAGTTTGAGAAATTGTTCTCTTTTGGCTCTCACGGAGATGTCTAACATATTATATATAACATTATAATAACTTTCATAATTAAAATACGTATTGATATCCGTTTGAATATTACTGCTAGATTAGCTGCACTGTTAGCCCCTGAGCTGGAATTACAATGTCAGACACTATACTTGAGTAAATTTGACTTTTTCGGCAGTTACTTTTTTCATACTAGTGACAATTTAAAAAAGTGAATTTCTTTTTTTCTTTTCAAATTATTTTTAAAGTTGCAGTCCAGTCTTGACCGTAATCAGTCTTTAAGTGTCCAAATCCTTTTCTTTCCTCTCAGGCTGAAGAAGGAAACATCGAGTACAAGGTAAATAACTTTCTATGTGCTGCACAGAATCACTGTGACCAAAAACAATGAATATCAATACACTCATTTCAGCGACTGTCACTTTAAGACACTTCAGATTGTTGTTCGCCTGTTTTGATAGTCCTGTGTTTAAACTCGAGTATCATCACCTGCTGTTGCATTGCTCTGTCCCCTCCCTGCTGCTGTAGTTGAAGCTGGTGAACCCCACTCAGTACCGGTTCGAGCACCTGGCCACGCAGCTGAAGTGGCGTCTGCAGGAGGGCCGTGGCGAGGCCGTCTACCAGATTGGAGTGGAGGACAACGGCCTGCTGGTCGGTCTGACCGAGGCCGACATGAGGGCCTCGCTCAAGACCTTGAAGAGGATGGCAGAGAAGTGGGTCACATGATGGCATTTGTTTAAACATTAGTTTAAGCAGTGAGAGGAATGTTCTGACCATTTTTCAAACATACTGAAAATGTTATAATCCCCACTGTCATAATTATCTCTTCACTGAAACATAATCAGTGTCAATAAACTGAAGAAGACAGCGCGTAAAAACTGACCTGTGTAACAGCGTTACCTGAAAGCAGCTCCGCGTTGTGAGTCCTGTCTGATCAGGTTTTTCTTCACATCTCCTCAGAGTCGGTGCCGACATCACGCTCCTTAGAGAGAGGGAGGTGGACCATGACTCGGACAGGAACACACGGAAAATCGCAGAGGTGCTGGTTCGAAAGGTTCCTGATGATCAGCAGGTGAAAGGAACTAAAGGGAGGCGCTCTTTTACAATACTGTTCATCCTGAAACTCTAATGTCTCACGTTTACCTCTCCCTAAATATCAAAGTTTCTCCTCTTTCCTGTTGTTTTGGATCGGGGCAGTTTTTGGATCTGAGAGTGGCGGTTCTTGGGAATGTGGATTCCGGGAAGTCGACCTTGCTGGGCGTCCTGACGCAGGGAGAGCTGGACAACGGCCGAGGCAGAGCGCGACTCAACCTCTTCAGGCATCTGCACGAGATCCAAACGGGACGGACCTCCAGCATCAGCTTCGAGATCCTTGGCTTCAACAGCAAAGGAGAGGTGAGAACACAAGGATACGAGAAGAGCCGCTGTGCCTCTAGTGGCCGTTTGAGGCTGGAGCCACTGACGTTACAGCAGAAATAAAGATGTTTACAGACTAAAGAAAAAGCTAAAAAGATAGAATGAGATCAAAGGATGATATGAGATCAAATGATGGAATGAGATGAAATGATAGAACGAGATTAAATGATGGAATGAGATCAAATGATGGAATGAGATCAAAGTAATAGAATGAGATCAAATGATGGAATGAGATCAAAGGATGAAATGAGATCAAATGATGAAATGGGGTATAAGGAATGGAATGAGATCAAAGGATGAAATGAGATCAAATGATGGAATAAGACCAAATGATGGAATAAGATCAAAGGAATGGAATGAGATCAAAGGATGATATGAGATCAAATGATGGAACAAGACCAAATGATGGAATGAGATCAGAGGCATAGAATGAGATCAAATGATGGAATGAGATCAGAGGCATAGAATGAGATCAAATGATGGAATGAGATCAAAGGATGAAATGAGATCAAATGATGGAATGAGATCAAAGGCATAGAATGAGATCAAATGATGGAATGAGATCAAAGGCATAGAATGAAATCAAAGGATGAAATGAGATCAAATGATGGAATGAGATCATAGGAATAGAATGAGATCAAATGATGGAATGAGACAAAATGATGGAATGAGATCAAACGAACAGAATGAGATCAAATGATGGAATGAGATCAAAGGAACAGAATGAGATCAAATGATGGAATGAGATCAAAGGAACAGAATGAGATCAAATGATGGAATGAGATCAAAGGATGAAATGAGATCAAATGATGGAATGAGATCAAATGATGGAATGAGATCAAAGGATGAAATGAGATCAAATGATGGAATGAGATCAAAGGATGAAATGAGATCAAATGATGGAATGAGATCAAATGATGGAATGAGATCAAATGATGACATGAGATCAAAGGTATAGAATGAGATCAAAGAAATAAAGATGCAACGATAGAGTGATGAAGGTGTTAAAAAGGTCAGAAAGTGAAAGAACAGACTTCAGATTCTTCTGCTGATGCGTCAACAGGTCGTTAACTACAGTGAGTCTCGGACAGCCGAGGAGATCTGTGAGAGCTCCTCTAAGATGATCACCTTCATCGATCTGGCTGGACACCACAAATACCTGAAGACAACCATCTTCGGCCTCACCAGCTACTGCCCCGATTTTGCCATGCTGATGGTGAGCGCCAACACGGGCATTGGTGAGCTGTAACCCCTTATTAACGCTTCCAAACCACAAACTAAAGCACTTTGAGCCCCACCGATGATAAAACTGTGATAAAAGCAACAAATCATAATGAACTGATGTGTTTGGAATCACTGGAAAACTGTAAGAGTCAGAGCAGGTTTTTGTTTTCACCACTAGAGGTCAGGAGTGATCAACTCAGCAGAGGAAGAACCGTTTCTTGGAGAGTCGGCAACAATGATGATTTTCATTTTGGATTAAACTGCTGCTCATTTTTAACATTTACTGACTGATCAGGAATTAAAAGTCCAGAGATTTTTTTTAAATAGAGTAAAAATACATGATGATGTTGATAATTCAAAGGGTTCCACAGCTGTAGAGTGAGATCAGAGCATCAGTGCTTTGGAAAGTTATCGTCCTGTAGTTTTCAGTGGAGTTCTGTGACTTTTTCTTTGGTGTTAAATCTGTTTGTGGTTCAGAAAAAGCTCGAGATCGTAGAAAATGGACTTAATCTCATACGAGCAAAATCGAGAAGCTTAAAAACGCTTTTCTCCGGTTGTTGTCAAATGGTTTCTGGGTAATGATGTTTATCTTGATGGAAGCACACTCACCGTGTTCCTGTTCTCTCCTCCAGCCGGTACCACCCGAGAGCACCTGGGCCTGGCCATGGCGCTGAAAGTTCCCATTTTCATCGTGGTCAGTAAAGTGGACCTGTGCTCCCGCGGCACCGTGGACAGAACTGTCCGTCAGCTGGAGCGAGTCCTGAAGCAACCGGGCTGCAACAAGGTTCCGATGGTGATACTGAACCCTGATGACGCCGTGACGGCCGCGCAGCAGTTCGCTCAGTCTGCATGGTGTGTATCATGATACAGTCTCATGAAAGCGCTCACAAAAACAGAGCGTGAGCTGTTTTTTAACCAAAGCTGTCACAAACAAAGAGAGGGAGCAGTGGTGGTCGAGTCACATAGAGATAAAGTAGAGAGAGCGAGCGCTGCTAACGGAAATGAAACAGTGAAACATAAATTATCTTCAGACAGGTTGGTCTAGAGAGTCCTTTGTTTACATGATTAAAGTGTGTGTGTGTGTGTGTGCGTGTGTGTGCAGCATCACGCCCATCTTCACCCTGTCCAGTGTGTCTGGAGAGAGTCTGGACCTGCTGAAGGTTTTCCTGAACATCCTGCCTCCTCTGAGCAACAGCAAGGAGCAGGAGGAGCTGATGCAGCAGCTCACCGAGTTCCAGGTACACACACACACACACACACACACACACACACACAGATAGAATTGTAGCCGCCATAGTGATACAGATGTTCACTAACTTTCCCTCCATGACAGTCTGTAACATCGTTTTCTGATTTCCTCACACCACCTGAACGCAGCATCATGGGTAAAGTGTGATACAAGTGTGTGTGTGTGTGTGTGTGTGTGTTTGTGTGTGTGTGTGATTACAGGTGGATGAGATCTACTCTGTTCCTGACGTTGGGACTGTGGTGGGTGGGACTCTGTACAGGTGAGAAAACATCGAAATCATGTTTGAAATAAAACCCCCCAAAAAAAAAACATTCAGCAAAAACAACTAAAGCAACAGAATGAGATCAAATAGAATGAGATCAAATAGAATGAGATCAAACAGAATGAGATCAAACAGAATGAGATCAAACAGAATGAGAACAAATGAATGAGATCAAAAAGAATCAGATCAAATAGAATTAGATTGAATAGAATGAGATCAAATAGAATGAGATCAAATAGAATGAGATCAAACAGAATGAGATCAAATAGAATGAGATAAAAAAGAATGAGAACAAATGAATGAGATCAAAAAGAATCAGATCAAATAGAATTAGATTGAATAGAATGAGATCAAATAGAATGAGATCAAACAGAATGAGATCAAATGAATGAGATCAAATAGAATGAGATTAACTAGAATGGGATCAAATAGAATGGGATCAAATAGAATGAGATCACATAGAATGAGATCAAATAGAATGGGATCAAATAGAATGAGATCAAATAGAATGTGATCAAATAGAATGAGATAAAATAGAATGAGATCAAATAGAATGAGATCAAATAGAATGGGATCAAATAAAATGAGATCAAATAGAATGAGATCAAATAGAATGAGATCAAATAGAATGAGATCAAATAGAATGTGATTAACTAGAATGGGATCAAATAGAATGAGATCAAATGAATGAGATCAAATAGAATGAGATTAACTAGAATGGGATCAAATAGAATGGGATCAAATAGAATGAGATCACATAGAATAAGATCAAATAGAATGGGATCAAATAGAATGAGATCAAATAGAATGTGATCAAATAGAATGAGATAAAATAGAATGAGATCAAATAGAATGAGATCAAATAGAATGGGATCAAATAAAATGAGATCAGATAGAATGAGATCAAATAGAATGAGATCAAATAGAATGAGATCAAATAGAATGTGATCAAATAGAATGAGATCAAATAGAATGAGATCAAATAGAATGAGATCAAACAGAATGAGATCAAATGAATGAGATCAAATAGAATGAGATTAACTAGAATGGGATCAAATAGAATGGGATCAAATAGAATGAGATCACATAGAATGAGATCAAATAGAATGGGATCAAATAGAATGAGATCAAATAGAATGTGATCAAATAGAATGAGATAAAATAGAATGAGATCAAATAGAATGAGATCAAATAGAATGGGATCAAATAAAATGAGATCAAATAGAATGAGATCAAATAGAATGTGATCAAATAGAATGAGATCAAATAGAATGAGATCAAATAGAATGAGATCAAATAGAATGTGATCAAATAGAATGAGATAAAATAGAATGAGATTAAATAGAATGAGATCAAATAGAATGGGATCAAATAGAATGAGATCAAATAGAATGAGATCAAATAGAATGGTATTAAATAGAATGAGATCAAATAGAATGAGATTAAATAGAATGAGATCAAATAGAATGAGATCAAAAAATGAGATCAAATAGAATGAGATCAAATAGAATGAGATCAAATAGAATGAGATCAAATCGAATGGTATTAAATAGAATGAGATCAAATAGAATGAGATTAAATAGAATGAGATCAAATAGAATGGGATAAAAAAAATAGATCAAATAGAATGAGATCAAATAGAATGGTATTAAATAGAATGAGATCAAATAGAATGGTATTAAATAGAATGAGATCAAATAGAATGAGATCAAATAGAATGGTATTAAATAGAATGAGATCAAATAGAATGAGATCGAATAGAATGAGATCATAGGAGTGGGACCTCCTCATGAATTCTGTGTCTGGTTTGTAGCGGGGTGTGTCGGGAGGGCGAGCGGCTGGTGGTCGGTCCCACAGATGAAGGTCGCTTCCTGCGCCTGAAGGTGGGCAGCATCCAGAGGAACCGCTCGGCCTGCAGGGTGCTGAGGGCCGGACAGGCTGCGACGCTTGCTCTGGGAAACTTTGACCGCTCACTGCTGCGTAAGGTTAGAGGTCACATGACTAAAGATGCCATCCTCAGAAGAAAGTCTGCATGAAGTTATTCATGGAAATAATCTGTCAGTGTGTTTTTAATGTTTCGTTTATCAGGAAGCTGAGATGTTTTATGTAGTGGAACGTTGGTCACGTATTGCTCTGCTGTCTGCAGACGTTCCGGGGGCTGCTGGGTCGGGGTTTCCTCCTCGGCTCTGCCGCTTTAAGGCTGAGCAGAGAGGAAAAGCTCTCCTAAAGCAGAACCATGGAGCTGAAGTCAGCGTGATGTCAGCGTGTAGTGACAGTGACGTGTGATTGGCCGTTGCAGGGCATGGTGATGGTCAGTCCCAAGATGAACCCGACCATCTGCTGTCAGTTTGAGGCCGCCATCGTGCTGCTCTTCCACGCCAAGACCTTCCGCAGAGGGTCGCAGGTCACCGTGCACGTCGGCAACGTGCGGCAGACGGCCATCGTGGAGTGCCTTCACGGGAAGGTGGGTGTATGATTTATATAAAGCGCCCCCTGGCTGGTGTGGGTGTGTAACTACAGCTCTGCCCTGCAGGAGGAGCTGCGCACAGGCGAGAGAGCCGTGGTCCGCTTCCGCTTCATCAAACACCCCGAGTACCTGCGACTGGGCGCCAAGCTGCTCTTCAGGGAGGGTGTCACCAAAGGCATCGGGCACGTCGCCCGCCTGCTGCCCCCCTCCCAGAACCACGACCAGAACCAGAACCATGACCAGAACCTGCAGGAGCACTGAAGGAGGATCTCCGTGAGACGTTTGGCTGCTCAGACGTCATCGATGCCCCTCTGATCGGGTCCACTCCCTCGCCACATGTTGGTGTATTAACCCGCCCATCCTGGATCCTTCGTTCTGTCCTCCTCACTCGGCATCAGCATCATCTTCCTCCCAGCAGACGTTCGTGTCTTGAGTCGGAGCAGTCTGACCTCATGGATTTAAACCAGGATGGTTAATCTGCTGCTGTTTACCGTGAGAAGGCAGCGGGATTATTTTGGGGGGGGGGGGGGGGGGGGGGTTGAGGAACGGTTTGATGTGACCCCGTGTGGATTGACCCTCTGTACGCCCCCTCCTCATCATCAAACCTCCACACGCTCACACTCAACATGACATTTGAAGAGGGGGATTACATGGAGGAGGACTTTCAGTTTGAGTCTGCTCGTCAGAGATAACGTCCTTCATTCTCAGAACACCGCTGCATGTTTTCACAGGGTACGGTGGCTGTGCAGGGTCAAATTTATAAGGGATGTGTAAATGTAGGGGATTATTAAAGATGATTAATTCCTTAAACTCAAAATTTATATTTCATCCTGTGAAATTTCTTTAATTTTTAAATTTAAGCTTTCGGGTTTTTTTTTTTATCCTTTAAAAAAACTTTTGTTTTTTAATAACATCAGATTTCTGCAAACTTTTAATTTAAAAAAATGGATTTTTGAATCTTTTTTGAATCAAATTGTCATTTTTCCATTAGAAATAAAAACATAAACAGATCGAAAAATCAATTTACAAGATCGTACATGAATCCAAAAATTTCCTCCTTTTTACATAAACGTCAGAAATTGACCATTTCATTTGCTTTTAAATAAAAAGGAAAATTGTTTTTAAACTTGAAATTTAACTTTTTTTCCCCCACGTTTTTAGCATTATAAATTTAAAAAACCAAGACCTTTTTTTTTTTTTTTTTTTTGCAGAATTTTGGATTTTTGTGTATTTTTACTATCAAATTTGAATGATTTTAATAAGAAGTTAAAACTTAATAAGATCAGAAAAAACGTAAACCATTCACAAGATCGAACATGAATCCAAAATGGAAACAGATAAAGTTTTCCACTGTCAGAAATCTGATTTAATCTTTGAATTTTAACTTTTTTGTTTTTTATTTTATAAATTTATATAAAATAAACATTTTTTTAACCTAAAATTAAACTTTTTTTCCCATTTTGCAGAGTTCTGGATTTTTTTAAGTGTTTTTATCAGTTTGGACTTTTTTTCTTCTTCTTCTTCTTTCAGACTTTTTTTGAGTTCATTTTATTTTTGCTTCTTTTGCACTTTATTCACTTCAATCTTCCCCGTACAGAAAAACAGACCAGACGGCAGACTCAACTCTGACTCCTAATGGACTACAAAAATGGAGGCTGACTTGGATTTGTTTGCGGACACTTTCATCCTTGAGCAGATGTTTTAACGCTGACAGCCTTACGTTCTTCGTCTTTTACTGCCGAGTCTTTTAAACTTGTTTCAAAAATATCTGCTTTTTCAAACCTCTGACGCTAAAATATTTGCTTTCTGGTTTCTGGTTTGTTCTGACGACCTCTTCATGAGGTCAGTGATGGTAGAAACACTTTGTAGGTTTGACGTATCGAGCAGCTTTCAGCAGCTAAAATCATAACCTGCATGCTCCTTTGGCTGGCCGTGAAAACACTTAAACTCCGAAATCTGTGCCGAGTGTTGAAACAGCTTCTGTTTTCAGTTTTTTAAGGTTCTGTGCAATCGTTAACCTGAATATCGAATGTACTTTCCATGGGTTCTGTGTAGCATTTGAAGCTAACTGTTCAAATGGAGCTAGTGTTGACTTTGCACTTTGTATTCTGATTCTGCATGTGTGTGTGTGTGTGTGTGTGTGTGTGTGTGTGAGAGAGAGGGGGAGAGTTGAACGTCAGATTTTACAGTTTGTTTTCTCCTGACCGTCCATCAGCTAATAAATAATCTCTGAAACAGCACAACTGAAACATTCTCCTCCTGTGTGTTTTTTAAAATTAATTCTTTTCTATTTTGACATAAAAATTTAAAACTTTAAAAAAGAGGAAAATACTTTGAATTATATTTTTATTTTTTACAATCAGCCTGTTCATCAAGTCAGTAAGATGTATCAGTTCCATCTCGGTGTACAGTACAGAGATAAGGCCCAGTTTGTGTTTAGCATAGCTTAGCACAGAGACTGGAAGCAGGTGGAAACTGCTAGCCTAGCTCCATGAAAAGTAAAAAGTACAATAAACTTAGAGACATTCTCTGATTTATGGACGGCTTTGGAGTGGAAACCTGCGAAAATCTAACTGGAAAAAAAAAAGTCACATTTCAGGTCCCTTTTTTTTTTTTAACAAATTCGCAGTTTCAACAAAACTTTACAGAACTGTAAATTTTCAACACAAAACATTTATAAAACACACAAACTTACTGCTGTCTTCATGAAAACCCAGCAGCACCAAGCAAAACAATAAACCAATGCTGAAGTGCCAAAAACTGCAGTTCCTGTAGTGTCCACTAGAGGCTGTGTCCAGCAGTGAGTCAGTCCCCATAGAGCCCCATGTTTAAGACTTTCCTCAAATGGTTCCTAGTTCTTAGGTAAAGTTCCTGCTGCCAGGGGACACCTGGGACTAACACGTCAGACAAATCCCACAGCAAATGATGGATACACCTTGATGGTTCAGCTTGTGCTTGTTTAAGCTCATAGTGAAGCCTTTTCTGACTCCTCCCTTCTCTTAGGACCCACCCTCTCATCCAAAATGGTTTAGAAACCACGCTTAAGTCATGCTAAACTTGAGACTTCTTGTCGGTAGCTGTCATCAAAAAACAAATCAAAGAAAAACAACCAAATCAAATAACATCAAAAACAAATCTTAAAGAAAGATGACGGGGAGAGTATTTTTGTGACTGAATATTCTGGCGTTGTCGGACAGCTCATTTGTACCGAATCCCAAAGTGTGGTCAGAAAACATTGTAAGGTGAATAATGTGTGACCGCTCCGGCAGGATGAAGAGCTCACTCTGACATTCTTTGTGCTGAAGTTTGAAATAAAGTTCACAGGAAACATCTGTCCTCATTTTAAAAACATCCTCCAGGACTTAATGTCTCCGCCACTCGAGTCCAGAGTTTCAACACATCCCGGTCTTTCGAGGATTTGTCTCTGGTTCTTCGTTAAGCCAGGCTCCTCTGCCGCGGCTTGATCCTCAGATACAGCTGCGAAATAAAGAGTCATTAAAACAGCATCAAGACCACATTAAACACCAAACTGTGTTATATAACACCGTTGAGTAACAGGACTCTTTTAAACCTGATTAAAACGGACGACAGCGGAGGAAGCCTTCGAGTGACACCAGCAGGGTTTTAACTTTTGGGGCTTAATGAGCAGCTCAGAACATCATTAATCTGCAGCAGCTCTTTAGATCCAAAGAGTCTGAATTTCACTCCAAAAAAACTCGGGGTTTCACTGTGGACACACGGAAGGAGCCATACCACCCAATGTAACTTCTGTTGACAGCGGGGGGGTGCAAAAGCCAATTTTTTGTTACAGTTTTTATCTTGAAACGACTTGATTACAACTTTATTTTGGCTTTATTTGGACCTTACTCTGAATTCTATCTAGAAAAATGACTTTTTTAATTTTTACTTTGACTTAAATCTTTAACTTCAGTTTCTTGCTAAGTGCATGTCCATTACACCTAGAATTGCGCAGAACCTAAATATCACAAAAAAGAAAAGGTAATGGAAACACCATAATTCTAAAAAACCTCTCAAATTTGGATAAAAAAGTTTTTACGCTCTCATGAGGTGGAAGATGTTGAAGTTTATCGCAAAAGTGCGATGGAAACACCTCACCGGACATACTAGGCGCAGGTTGCTAGCTTGTACAGGGGCTATGGCCACTCGCCTCTTTGTTGGATCCTGCTCCCGAGGGGACAATGGGTCTGGTGCAACTAGATCGTCGATCGAATCGCACACTGAGTCGAATGTAGGTGGGGTCATCCTGAAGTTTTGGATCCACAGCTCCTCTGTGAACTCTTTGGCCACGATCCTCTCCCAAAAGTCCCTAGTACATGGTCGCTGCCACACGTACCGACTCTGGCGTTTATAGCTACATGCCCTCTGCCTTCGTCTGTTGTTAAAAACAGTAACACCCACTAAAACGACAGCTCCGGCTCTTAAAATGTTTTTGATTTCTATGGTTACTGCCGGTTGCAGTCGTCCTTCCTTCTTCTACATTTGAATCTTGTGGGACGAGATTTTACTTGTTATGCGCAATTCTAGTCATAATGGAAACATCGGCAAGGCATAAGTGTACTTTATCGAAACTTAAGGAATTCCTCTCGAGCAGACAACATGTTTGGAGTTTGCGCTCCTAAAGTGAATCCTGAAAACATTTCTTTGTATAAAGTTGAAGGATTAATATTTGCTCACCCCCAGCAGGTTACGGGGGATGTAGCCCTCGCGGTCTGCGCATCTCGCCCACCACCACTCCGTCTCCACGTCGTCCTCGCGTCTCAACACCGTCATGCAGTCGCCTTCGCTGAAGCCTAGCTCGTCCTCGCTCTGAGGTTCATAGTCCCACAAGGCGTAGACCACGCCGCGGTTCATCACACCCATCTTCTCCTGAACGCCTGCCAGAAAGAAACCAACAGAGAGCAAGAACCATTCAGAACATCAAGCCTCTCAAAGAGTCACTACAGGTTTTCCTTAGTCCCCTGAAGTTTAACCCCTCAGGCGCCTTCAAGTCTTTAAGAAATCTTTCTTGCATCAAATCTGTTGGAACCTCCTCAAACTTCTGTACAACCATTCCAGAAGTCTGCTCAAGGTTTTATAGAAATAAGGCCTTGAAAGCATGTCAAAACAATCCTAATCCTTCATCTGCCTGGAGCCTCTTCATAGTCTCCCTAAATCCCTCAAGGACTTCAGGACTAATAACAGAAACTCTTTCTCACCGTAGAGGAACTGCGAGCACTGGGCATAGCCGTCCTCCATTTCTTCACATTTGTCAGCTGCCGTCTGCATGTCGCTGTATGTGGTGGCGAACACTGCCGCCCCTGACTCCACCAGGAACTTACAGACCTGGACGTTGTTGCAGGACGCGGCGCAGTGGAGGGGAGTCCTGGAGACGAGGAGAGACGGAGGAGGAGAGCGTTAATCCAACAGACTGACCGGATATCTGGATCCTCTCAACATCTCAACTTCAGATAATGATACTAATACATCAACAGTTTCTCTATCTGAGCCATGTTTTCTGGACTAAAGGAACAACTAAGCAACTGGACAAGAACTACCCTGCAGCCATTTTCCTCTGACATCACGCCCAGGGTGGAAAGCTCACAAAGTACATTATAAACAGCACTCTGGCTTCGTACTTGAGCCAAAGTGTGATGGCAGCCAACAGAAACACTGTGAACAGGAAAGTGGTCATCTGACACAGCGAGCTAACTCACCATCCGTCACTGTCAGCAGCGTTGGCGTTGACTCCAAACTGAACGAGAAACTTGACGATCTCTGTGTGCCCGGCACAGACGGCGTTGTGCAGGGCCGTGATGCCCTCATCGTTAGGCATGCTGGGGTCGTCCACCTGCAGGAAACAAGATCACATATTATTTATGAAGGACTGAGGGACACTGCTGATGAAGACATGATTCTTACACCTTCACCGTCCCTTTGGGAACTTTTTATGCCTTTAATCAGGGTTAGAGTTAGAGTGGGAAATGAGGCCACAGGCTGGATTGGAACCCAGGCCACCTGCTTTAAAAGGGCAAACCTCATGGCACCTAACCCAGACCACTAGGCCATCTGTACCCTACACACAGAGAGTTTTATGCTAAAGAAATAAAGAAGCAGCTGTGACATCACTCACTACATCCATCAACCAACCAACCAACCAACAAAACAACCAATCCACAAACCACGAAACAGACCATTCAGCCAACCCACCGACTGATCAATCATTCAACCAACCAACCAACTAATAGACCATTAAGCTAAACAACAAACTAACCAACCAACCAGTCCACCAAAGAATCAACCAAGCATTCAACCAACTAACCAACAACAAACAAACCAAGCAATGAATGAAGCAAACAATCCACCAACCAAACACTAAGCCAACCAATCGATTAACTAAACAAACATCCAACAAGTCAACCAACCAACCCACGAACCAACTTATTATCCAGTTAAATATCTAGACAATCAACCATGTAATCAACCAATCTATCAACCAACTAACCAGCCATTTAGCCAACCAACTAGTCTACCAATCAATCAGGTTGATTTGTTCATGGCTAAATCTTGGCAGAACTGTCCTCTGGACTCTCTTTAAGGAGCGAGGCTTCTCATTTTTTATTGTTTTCAGAAACCCAATGTTAATCCATCATGAGTAGCAAAAGTTCCATTCAAACAACAGAACCTGACTCATTGGTAAACACACATCCTCCCCGGTAGAGCTGATAGTATGACTGCTGAGACTCACATCGTAAATGACCCTCTGGACGAGGTCGTATTCCCCCTCAAGAGACGCGTCCAGCAGCAGGGCCAAAGGGTTAAACTTGACCCGGACGCTTCGGTCAGTCGGCTCTGAGTTGATTTTACGGAGGATGGACTTTTTCCCCTGAGGAGAAGGAAGAGAGCCTGAGTGACTGATTCATTTCTAAACATCTGTCAGAAACTGTTGGCTGAAAGTGGATTTCATGCTCACCGGGGGCGCCGTGACTTGTCCTGTGACCTCTGGTGGCTTCAGGTGGAGGCTGTCGTCTCCCTGATCCCCCTCTCCAGCTGTGGGGTAAGGTGGGGGTGGGTATGGAGGGAACTCATCTTTAAAATAGTCCTGAGAGGCTGGGGCAGGTGGACACACCACCTCCTCTTCCTTGTCCTCTGGAGGAGGGGGCATGGGTCGGCAGGAGGCGGGGTCAGGGATGGGTGAACGGGGGGGCAGAGGAGGTGGGGTCAGGTTGTCTTCAGGGATTTCATTTAACAATTGGTTGAAACCATCAACGTTGGAGGTTACATCTGCACCACTTGCCCCATCATCAAGGACCCCAGGCTGCGTCAGACCTCCTCCTGAACCTATGCCCTCCATCGGGATGGTTTCCATCGCAGCCAACGTGGTCTTCTGGTAGAGCAGTTTCTGGATGTTGGGTCCTGCTGGGCCCTCGGGCTCCGTAATGGAGCTGCGTTTCTTCAGGGGTCGGGGGGCATGGTGGAGCCGGCGGCGAAGGGCTTCCAGGTCGGCATCACTGGGGTTTCTGTGAGGGTTGGAAATGAAGGGGAGGAGCTTGGTGGGGCTAAGTGGTCGAGGGGTGGAGCGCTCTGATGTCTCTGTGGGGACTCCATCAATGCCAACAAGGAAACTGATGTCAGCATCACTTCCGTCAGAAACGCTGGACCCAGAGTTCCCCGCGACACTGTCTGAGGAGGCGGTCTGCTTCTTCGGTTTCCCGTAAACTGTGAGCCAGAAAAGACAGCCAAATTCAGAGCAGGGGAGAAAAAACAGAAATGCTGTTCTGTTCACAACCTTTGACTACAGCGGGAACAGTGATGTTCAGGTGTGATGGTGGTTACCTCGGGTGCCGGTGCGGGGCAGCGTTCCCTGCCCGCTCGGCTGGTAGCCCTTCCCCGGCGTGGTCTGCTGGGTGTACATGGAGTAGATGGATGAACCCGCCAGAGACTGAGGCTTCTGCAGCACAGGGGGCGGAGCCTCAGAGAGCTCTGGGGTGTATGGACGCACAGCGGCAGCAGGTGGACTCTCCTGCTTGTGTGGCAGAGGGAGGGTGCTGCTGTGGGTGAAGAGGACCCCTGCTGGTACTCTGGAAAGGTGGCCTCCGATTTGCCGGGCCTTACCAGGGAAGGTCCCTGTGCTGTAAGCCGGTTTGGAGAAGGTTGGAGGGCCGGAGGATGAGAAGGGTTTGGGCTTAGAGGGAAGTGGAGGTGGAGCCGCCATCTTGGATAGACCTGCAGACTGGAGGAGAAATACAAACAATTCATTTGTAACAGAAAATTTAAAGGCAGAAAAAAGTGGTTCAAAAATATTAATACAGACGCATCTTATACCTGATTGTCTCTGAGAAGATTCTCTGCACTGTGATTGGTCCGTGAGGGAACAGGGGGCGGGATATCAGACCCAGAGAGTCCTTTCTGGTCTGAGAGGGTTTTACCAACTGTAGGAAGGAAAATCATCATGAGATGAACACGCTGATGTCTAGAACATCCCGTATTTCAGCCATTTCTCCTGGACTGACCTGAGGTGTGACTGGACATGCGAGGCAGCGTGGACGCGTGGCTGAAACCTCCACTGGACTCTGAAAAAGTGCTGCTCCAATCAGAGACTTTAGTTATTTTTGTGGTGGCAAAGCCTGAAAAAAAAAAGGCAAAAAAACAACCTTCAGGTACAAGCTGACGAAACATCCTTCAAAATAAAACTACAGAGAGCTGAAACTGGCGTTAAAATATATTCAATACACTTTTACAGGAGTTGCTGGTTAACCTCTGAATTTTCTGGTTTGTCTTTCTGTTGTTTTATTTTATGTTTGATTTAAAATAACTAATAAAACTCCAAACTTCTACAAATACACAAACCAAACTGAGAGGGGCAGAAGAAAAAAAAACAACAAAACAAACTAAATTTTTAGCTGTTAAAACCCAAAATGTAAAAGGTT
Source organism: Labroides dimidiatus (assembly GCA_030710495.1). NCBI lineage: Eukaryota > Metazoa > Chordata > Actinopteri > Labriformes > Labridae > Labroides > Labroides dimidiatus. The sequence goes on along the minus strand of CM061145.1, from coordinate 37,451,826 downwards.
TTATAAAATACTGAAGTACGCCTCAGGAGTAACTTCAGTCCAGTACCTGAGGCTGGTTTTACTGGTCTTGGAGGCGGCTTCATGGAGGAGTCTGGCATAGGGAGGGTGGCGGTGCCGTCTGGGTATGCTGGCTTCACCAGGGCCTCCTGTCGGGGCGGCACTGGAGGCCCCTGGGAGCTCGTTTTGGGCGATGATTGGATGTACGGCCCCACTGCTGCTACTCTAGAGCCCACGCCATGCTGAGGGGCCACGCCATCTGAAGCCACCTGCAGGGAGGGGACACATTCAGGTCTGTGGATAAATGATGCTGTGAGGGGCTCTTGGTTTTGTCGCCCCCTGTGGACAAAGCTGAAAATCTTGTTCCTCTTCTGATGTTGAATTTGAAAAACATCTGTTGCTTTGAATCAGCCAACTCATCGTGGACACGTTATATTACTGTAAAGAAATAATTGAATATGGCCTCCACTCACGGGCAGGTTCTCCTTCTGCTGCAGCGCCGCCTTCTTCTTCCAGAGCCGCTGTCGGAGCTCCGCCAGCCGACGGTCCATCGCTGCCACCTCCAGGTTCCTCTTATTCAGGCTGTCCCTCTGCTGCTGCAGCCTGCCGCTCTGATCCTGATTCAGCTTGTTCCTCAGCTAAAGGTCAGGGATGAGGATCAGTGGAATAGACTGAGGAGCAAAGTCTACATCTACCAGTGTGCCAAGAGGTCCAGTCAATGTAGACCTTACTGAGTGAATAGCAAAGCGCCTGAAACCACCAACATTACCAACAAAAGAAGATTTTTCGCTTGTTTTTAGTTATTTTGCCTCAGTTTTGGTCGGGTACAGCTCTAAATTAACACCCACCATATGCTGATGAAAATTCTTTTTGACGGGTATTAAGAGAGACTCATTAGCCAGCTTGGCCGGTGAGAAATGAAACACTTTACCATCTATTTCACGGGACGCACAAGCGAGGTTTCTATGGGAACGCATCGTCACACATCTCAATGTACACAGATGCCTCTCTCTCTCTCTCTCGCTCTCTCTCCCTGGGTGGGTCGGTCTCAAGTTGTCAAAGCAGAGTGGCCCTCTCCTCCCTCTCTTTACATAAACTGCCTGAAGCTGTGTTCTCTTTACGGGGAAATGCTCAGTGCGCTCTGTGGTTCTCCTTGAACGCACAGGAAGCACCAACGTTGGTATCGGTACTAATCAATACTTGCATGATAATATCAATACTTAAGTTTCAGTTTCCCTTCTCTATGTGTGCTCCTCTCACTCACTTCACTCATGTGCACTTGTTTGTTATTCTTGATTAATTTCGACAAGCTGCTTTTCTATTTAAATATTATCGGTATTGATATCGGTATGAGTATCAATACTGGTGATACTGGCCCTGTATTTACTCAGTATTGTATCGATACCACATTTTGCTGTATTGCACAGCACTAGTGTCTGTGGGCTTGGTCTCTGAATGGGAATGTCTCGAGAGACTAGGTTTGGCCCCCTTCAGCGAAAGAACCACACAGAGCGCTAGGGCCCCATCTACTACAACAGGGGCATGTCAAGAATGTTTTTCTTTGGGGGGGGCACAGGCTATAGAAAGGTGGTAGATGCCATAAATAGATTGTAATAAAAAAGTGTGCTAAGGTATGATCAATTTATTTTCTGCTAATAATACATATTGTGTATAAATAGTCTCACATGATCTGTCTTTTTTGCACGGGAAAAAAATTTGGCTAGAGGAAATTCTGATTGGCTGGTAACTTCAGAAACTTCCCAGCTACACTGACTGGAGATCCAAACAGTTGTTTTAGAGCCCTGATGGTTTGGTCTGTCATGGTCTGTCATGGTCTGTCATGGTCTGTCATGGTCTGTCATGGTCTGGTAATGCATGGTACAGGGTTGTAATTGGAGCACCAGTGGTTTAAATGCGCCCCATGTACACAGACGCGTTCAGTCCTTCTCACAGTTGCCGGTTCAACTTCCAGCCTCCCCTACATGTTCTCACCACGCTCTACTTCCCTCACTTCCAGCCCCTGTTGGACTTTGCTCGAGCTCTCACCTGCAGCTCTTTGTAGAGTCTCTCCAGCTCAGAGGTGGAGGAGGTGCTGTGGTGATAAGGATGGTTGGGAGGAGGGAAAGGAGGCTCGAATCTGTTGCTCCTCAGCGCCTCCAGCTGGTCGCTCAGCTCCTCCACCCTGGACACGGCCGCCAGCAGCTCCCTCTGCTTCTGCTGGAACAGGCCGGTCATCTGCTCGATCTCCTCCACTGCGACACAGACACGAGAACACGGCCGGTGTGAGCATATTTAAACCCCAAAAACACGTCTGTGTGGATGATTCTCTACATCAGCTTTATTCAACACCTTTTTAAACAGCAGGGGTCTGAGTTTAAGAGGGTCTGAGGTCAAAAAGTCTCAGAATGATGCAGATTTTTCTTCTTCATGCTAAAGACGAGCTGCCTGATCTCGGTCTCAAACACTCGTCCACGGAGCAGATGTGACAGGATTAAACCGTCACAGTGACATTGGATTGAACCAGCAGTTTGATGTAAATCCTGTAATTTCTATAATGATAATCCAAAGTCAGGGTTGTGTATGATCTAATCTAATCTAATCCGATGATATCTGTGACGTCCGGTGGTCCTTTTTCACGACTCAGACTTCTGTCCATCTGCTCGCACAGCTCATGTGGAACTGTTGAGAATAAACACCAAACACACTCAGCTGTTAGTCACTGTTTACAGCAGCTGTAACTCTGTTTGTGAACTGAGGACACTAACTGTTGAAGCTTTGGAGGTGGAATTCTTCACCATTCTTGATTGATGAACAACTTCAGTTGATCAACAGTCCGGGGTCTCTGTTGTTGTATTTTGCTCTTCATAATGCTCCATACATTTTCAATGGGAGACGGGTCTGGACTGCAGGCAGGCCAGTCTAGTACCTGCACTCTTTTACTACGAAGCCACGCTGTTGTAACAGGTGCAGAATGTGTCTTGTCATTGTCTTGCTGAAATAAGCAGGGACGTCCCTGAAAAAGACGTGGCTTGGATGGCAGCATATGTTGCTCCAAAACCTGTATGTACCTTTCAGCATTAATGGAGCCTTCACAGATGGTCCAGTTAGCCATGCCATGGGCACTAACACACCCCCATACCATCACAGATGCTGGCTTTGAGACTTTGACCTGAGAACAATCCAGATTGTCCTTTTCCTCTTTGGTCTGGAGGACACCACGTCCATGATTTACAAAAACAGTTTGAAATGTGGACTCGTCAGACCACAGCAGACTTTTCCACTTTGTGTCAGTCCATCTCAGATGAGCTCGGGTCCAGAGAAGCCGGCGGTGTTTCTGGGTGTTGTTGATATCTGTCTTTGTCTTTGCATGGTAGAGTTGGAACTTGCACTTGTAGATGTAGTGATGAGCTGTGTTAACTGACAATGGTTTTCTGAAGTCTTCCTGAGCCCACGTGGTAATATCCTTTACACAATGATGTTGGTTTTTAATGCAGTGCTGCCTGAGGGGTCAAAGGTCACGGGCATTCAGTGTTGGTTTTCAGCCTTGCTGCTTACGTGCAGAGATTTCTCCAGATTCTCTGAATCTTTTGATGATATTATGGACTGTAGATGATCAAATCCATCAATTCTTTGACATTGTTGAGAAACATTGTTCTTAAACTGTTGGGCTATTTGCTCACGCAGTTGTTCACAAACAGGTGTTTTTGGAGCATTCCTCAACTTTCTCAGTCTGTTGTTGACCCTGTTCCAGATTTTTAGGAGCGTGTTGCAGCCATCAGATTCAAAATGAGTGAATATTTGCAAAAAAACAATAAACTTTGTCAGTTTGAACGACAAATATCTCGTCTTTGTGTTGTATTAAGTTGAATAAAGGTTAAACAGGAACAGGAGGGAAAGTAAAGAAGGATTTAAAACCTGTCCACCCACCCAAACGTCCGTCATACTGACCCAGTTTGCTGTTACTGAGGCGTTTCTGCTCCACCTGGCCCCTGAGGGCCCGGACCCGTCTGAGTTTGGCCTCCTGGTTCTGTGCGTTCTCTCTGAGCTGCTGAAGTCGCTCCTGTTCAGAAACCTCCTGCTGATGCTGCTGACGCTGATCCTGCAGCTTCAGGTACCTCAGCCGCTGCTCCTGCAGACAGACGCTCAGTTAGCGGCGTTGCTAAACGCGTGTCAGGGTTAACTGAGAGGCGCTTGATGAGGGATTCAAACGTTTTTACTGGCATTTCATACAAACAGCAGCATTAGCTTTAGCATTAGCATTAGCAGTAATGTGGTGTATGTACCTTGGAGGCCAGGAGCTGCTGCTGGGCGTTGATCTGCTGCTGCTGTCGGGTTGCCAGATCCTGCAGGTCGCTCAGCGTCAGGTCAAGACAAGGAGCTGATACCTGCAGCACACAAAGAAATACACACACACGAACACACACACACACACACTCTGAGTCAGGGTTTAGCCTCAGTGCAGTCTGTTAAAACACAAACACCTGCAGAGAAACCAACAATCTGTCCGACACGAGGTCCAAGAACAGCAACCATCGTGGTTCCTCTTTCCACTTCCTCTTCGATGAGAGTAAGCTAAGCTACGCTAGGTTAAGCTAGGCTAGTTTAAAGAGCGTCTCTCTGAACTGGACAGACTGAAGTCAGAGCCTCTCACCCCGTTCTCCAGACACCTCTCCACAGACACTTTCACCTGGTTCCTCTTCATCATCTGGTCCGCTCCTCTGGACCCACCTGGACGAGAACACAGACTGTGGGACTCGGGATACATGTTTAGCATGCTAGCACAGTACATTTACAGACAGTTACAATAATCAGTCTGATAAATGGAGAGGTGGGTCCAGAGTAAAGGACAGGAAAGGTTTGAGATCATAAGTCAGGATCATTCAGAAACTACGGAGTCAAAGTAAGAAAAGTCGTCATGTTGGACAAAAAATCCTGTAACAGAAAGTCAAAACAATAAACAAATAAAGAGTTTTAATACAAGAAAAAAGGACAAACATTTACAATAAATCTCATTGAAGAAAAAGAAAGTCGTCTTTATGAGAAACCGTCGTAAAATCACAAAAAATGACAAAGAGACTTGTTCTGACATTATCAAAAATTTTTTGTAATTTATGGGAATAAAATTGTAAAAACAACAACAAAAAGATAATTACTGAAAGTAAAGTCACAGGACTCAAGTAAAAAACATCAGAATTTTACAAAAAATAAAAATGGTTTAAATCCAAAAAAACATGTTAAAATGCAACGAGAAAAAAACGTCATAATTTCATAAATATCAAAAAAAAAAATGTGTTTATGAGAAAAGTCACATCTGCACAAAAATCCAGTTGTTCATTTGATCATTCAGGAATAAAATCACAATATTATAAAAAGATGTTTTTATGGTTGGAGCCAAAAAATGGAACAAGTGAATAGTTTTTAGATTTGGAGTTTAGTCATAAAATATGAGAAGTACAAAAATTTTTGAATTATTTTACCTCTTTCCCATTTTTTTCCAAATGACAATTTTTTTCTCATGTTTTTTTCTGGTGAAATTAAGAATTTTTATTGTAATAATACGACTTTCTTGTTATGTAACTTTTTAGTGTTATACTGGATTTATTTGGAAACTTACATTTTATTTTGTAATTTTATGACTTTACACTTGAAATATTTTTAAACAACTTTTCATAACAACCCTATTTCCTTTTTTATTCCGACCTTTTCTTGTTAATGTTACGACTTTATTCCTTAAAAATAACTTTTATTTCCTTGTTATCTTACGTTAACATCCTTTGTGAAATCATTAAGACTCAGTAACTCAGCGGTGCTCTGTCGTTGTCTGTTTGTGGTTCAGACTGAAGCTTTCCTTTATTTTTGTTGGAACTCTTCACTTCAGTAACTTTTATACTAAAATGATGAGCAGGAAATCCCCTCACATTTATCCTCTCTCTCTCTCTTTCTCTCTCTCTCTCTCTCTCTCTCTCTCTCTACCACAGGTCAGAGCTCTTGTGTGGATTAATCCATCACTTCAAACAGTCACCAACAAAAGAGCGATTTGCTCCTCATTTCTGGGACAGGCAGAGAAACAAAAACAAATCTCAATCCTGGGAAACCCCTCAGGTCCAGCTGCTGAACTCTGAGCCGTAATCTGATCAGAGATCCTCATCTCCCGTAGTTTCATACGTCTTTTCTCTCTGTGTAACGCTCCCGTACGAGGACAGAGACCTCAGTCTGGACAAAAACAGACTCCTTCAGTGGAAAGAACTGAAGAGTGAGACTTCCTCTTTTTTTCTGCTCTTTGTTTCTCATTTACTCAGAGTCCACAGAGACGATGTTCAGCTCTCCACAGCGTGTGTTACCGTGGTGAAGGTTGAGATTTTTTTTTAACTCTCTTTAAAGAAGCAGCTTTTTATTTCTTTGAATTTGTACTTAAAGGAAAAACAAGATCAGGGCCATGAAAAAAAAAACACACAATGATGAGAATGAAATATTAATGTAATGAGAATAAAACGACTCTTCAGTATCAGCCGTTTAAATTCTTTTACATGACAATACAAGACCTTTATTTAATCTCACAACTTTAAGACTTCATTTCTACTTTTATCTCATAACTACAGACTTTATTTCAACTTGTTTCAATCTCTCAACATTTTGACTTTATTTCAATTTTATCTTGTTAATTACATCTTTATTTAAACTTTTATCTCATAACATTGAGAATTAATTTCAACTTTTATTTAAAATATTCAAACTTTTTTCAATTTTTATCTCATAAATTTAAGACTTTTTTTCAATTTTTATCTCATAAATTTGAGACTTTATTTCAATTTTTATCTCATAAATTTAAGACTTTATTTTAATTTTTATCTCATAAATTTAAGACTTTTTTTTCAATTTTTATCTCATAAATTTAAGACTTTTTTTCAATTTTTATCTCATAAATTTGAGACTTTTTTTCAATTTTTATCTCATAAATTTAAGACTTTTTTTCAATTTTTATCTCATAAATTTAAGACTTTATTTCAATTTTTATCTCATAAATTTAAGACTTTTTTTTTATTTTTATCTCATAAATTTGAGACTTTATTTCAGTTTTTATCTAATAAATTTAAGACTTTTTTCAATTTTTATCTCATAAATTTGAGACTTTATTTCAATTTTTATCTCATAAATTTGAGACTTTATCTCAATTTTTATCTCATAAATTTGAGACTTTATCTCAATTTTTATCTCATAAATTTGAGACTTTATTTCAATTTTTATCTTGTAAATTACAAATTTATTTAAACTTTTATCTCATAACATTAAGAATTAATTTCAGCTTTTATCTCATAAATATTAAGACTTTATTTCAATTTTTATCTCATAAATTTAAGACTTTATTTCCACTCATTTCACTCTCATAACATTACAACTTTATGTCAATTTTTATCTTACTAAATTACATCTTTATTTAAACTTTTCTCATTACTTTAAAATATTATTTCTACTTTTATCTCGTTATATATATACGACTTTATTTCAACATTAAAATTGTTACATTACGACTTTATTCCACGTTTTAATCTTTCAAGATTACGACTTTATTTCAACCAGTTTAATTTTTTTCAGAAAACTTTATTTCAACATCGGTCTCGTAACAATATGACTTTTCTTTAACTTTAATCTTGTTACATCATGACCTAATTTCAGCTGTTATCTTGTAACATTGTGACTTCATTTAAATGTGAAAATCGTAAAATTAATTCTTTATTTTAACTTCAGTTCAGTTAAATTAGATTATTTCATCTTTGATCTCATTGAAATTCTTTAATCATTTTAATTTTTTTTAAGGTGGTTTTGAATTTTTAGTTGTAAGGGTCTCTTTTTGGGGACAGGCTGAGAACATGAACTCTCACTGGACCACAGATAAATCCTTTCCGGGCTGTGTAAAGGTGTTTCCTACCTGTCTCTCGACCTGGAGCCCTCTGGTGGCGGAGGAGGTAACGAACCTCCCCCCTCTGCTGCCCCCATCGCTGCAGTGCCTCCAGCATCCGCTCCCCCTCTCCCAGCACGCGCTCTGAGTCATTCAGTCACAGATGTCAGAAACAAAAATCATGTTTTGGACGGTAAGAAAAGCGTTTTTCTGTCTGCTAAATCACCTGAGCCTCTCCACATCTCAGCCAGGTAACAGTCTCCCTCCCCGGGCTCCTTGCAGAGCTCCACCACATCCCGGCACAGCGTCTCAGGCGTGATGGGGACCTCGCTGAAGTGCTGGTCATTGTTGCTCAGGTACACGGTGAGGAACATCTGTAAACACAGGCGGGATGAGCCTTTATCTCATTTCTCTGTGAATCATGTCGGAGTGTTTCCACGTCTGGCTTCAGGGTCAGAGCTCCTGCTGGGAACACCAAGGTCACGTTCTCTGCTCAAAGGGGGGTCGGCAGAAAAACCCTCCAAATGTTCTCGTTCCAACTGTGAGGTCCTGTGAGGGCTGCAACAGAATCCTCAACCAATCCAGAAAGTTCTTATTACCCAGCTTCCTTACAGACAAGAGCCTGTGTTGAATACTTTACTCTGATTGGTCGAAACACCATCAGAGCAGAAACTGATTCTCAATAACAAAAACACCAGAGACGAGCTGACGAAAGGTGTTCAATCAAATCAGAGCACAGACAGGAGAAAGAAATGGAACAAGACATGAGAGCGGAATGGAACACATCCAAGACATGAGAGCAGAATGGAACACATCGTAGACGAAAAAACAGAATGGAACACATCCAAGACATGAGAGCAGAATGGAACACATCGTAGACGAAAAAACAGAATGGAACACATCCAACAAATATCCACCTGTTTCTTCAGGAGCCTATTGGCGTTGACTTCCCCCAGCGGTTATCGACTTTCGGTTGCAACTGCTGGCAAGCTAGCTCCAAACAACTCGCGTGAAATCATCAATGCTACACAGGGCTCATTATAAACATCGGCACTACGACTCCACCTCCGATTTTTGTTCATCTTGTCGCTTTCTTGCTTTTAAAGTCAGTTATTAGAGCGAGTATGACAGCTAGGCTAACATCGTCAGCTTTGTGGTCTCCATGGCAACGTAAACAAAACATTTAATCGGATGAGCAAAACCGGCAATTAGGGGTAGTCAGGAAAAGTGGACTGCAGAACATCAAAGAGGAATAGAATAGAATAGAATAGAATAGAATAGAATAGAATAGAATGGAACTCATTAAAGAGAAATAAATCAGAGTGGAACACAAAGAGGAATAGAACAGAACGGAACACATCAAAGAGGAATAGAACAGAATGGAACACATTAAAGAGGAATAGAAAACATCAAAGAGGAATAGAATAGAATAGAATGGAATAGAATGGAATAGAATGGAATGGAATGGAATGGAACACATTAAAGAGAAATAAAACAGAGTGGAACACATTTAAGAGGAATAGAAAACATCAAAGAGGAACAGAACAGAGTGGAACACAAAGAGGAATAGAACAGAACAGAATACATCAAAGAGGAATAGAAAACATCAAAGAGCAATAGAACAGAACGGAACACATCAAAGAGGAATAGAAAACATCAAAGAGGAATAGAACAGAACGGAACACATTAAAGAGGAATAGAAAAAATTAAAGAGGAATAGAATAGAATAGAATAGAATAGAATAGAATAGAATGGAACACATTAAAGAGGAATAGAAAACATCAAAGAGGAACAGAACAGAGTGGAACACATTAAAGAGGAATAAAACAGTGGAACACATTAAAGAGGAATAGAAAACATCAAAGAGGAACAGAACAGAGTGGAACACATTAAAGAGGAATAGAAAACATCAAAGAGGAACAGAACAGAGTGGAACACATTAAAGAGGAATAGAAAACATCAAAGAGGAACAGAACAGAGTGGAACACATTAAAGAGGAATAGGATACAGGGCCTTAACTCTGCCTCTAATCCAGGTTTGACAGATCTTAAAATGTAGAAACACTAGGTGTGGTATCTCAGAGATGGAATAGCTCCCCCTGGAGGTAAATGTTTCACAACAACACATCCATGAACAGACCGCTCTCTGCTCTCTGAACAGATGGTGCTGATTGTTAATATTTGATGTGACGCGCTCAAACCTTTCCACTTTATCAGAGCCTCCTGAGCTATTTAGGACTAAAACAGATATTTGTGGACATCCTGTAACTCCCATGATGCACTGAGCCATCTGTTACTACAGCAGGGTATCTACTGTCAGGCCTGGAGCCAGACCGCCTCCAGCAGGCGTTTTCCAGCCTCTTTTTATCCCGATGCTGAGCTGGTTTCTCCATCTTCGCCTCGTTTCCCTCTCTAAGGTCTTTGACCTTAAAGAGTCCGAGCAGAGACGCTGCAGCATCACTCACACGCAGCTGCTGTTGTTTCTGAGGGATAAATCTCAGTGATTGGAGCAAAGAGAAGAAGGGCACTCAGGGACTTGTGATTGAGGACAGGGAGCGAGTCACACAGCTTCTTTATGGTGAGAAACAGACATAGGGCTTCCCTGACGTGAATATAAAACAACCCCGGGTGTTTCTCAGGTCAGTGGATTGTCCTTCAGAGTTTCTAAAGCTTTAAAAAGTTCAGTGTTTGTGCATTCAGCTCCTTTCTCTTCTGTCCTCATTCTGTCCTCATTCTGTCTCTAAACGCTTCCAGCTACAAGCCGGGATGAAATGTTTTCTCTGCACAACACTACGCCATTGTCAGGATTGGAAAAAACACAAGTATGTGTCTGGAACCAAGAGGACAACGGGATAAAGCAGCGAGGAGAGCTTCATGGACAGCCGAGAGTGAAGAAAAATAAACTTTAACTTTTCAACAGAACAGAAACTAAATAAAGCTTCACAAGATCAAACTTTACCCCCGAACTCCTCAAAAACAGAGATCTGGATAATCTCTAATGTGCTGATAGACTTAAAGAGGGGGTATTCCGCCTTCTCATATTGTAAACATGGATTTAAAGTAACAACCCTGGATGTTCAGACAAGGGCTGCCAAGATTAGTCGACTAGTCACGATGACGTCGACGATCAAATTCGTCGGCGACTTATTTAATAATCGACGTCGTCGTTTTAATATTTTTTTAAACTGCGGCTGTACTTTCACCTGTCTCGTCTGCCGTTCTGTCCTTGACGCATACGCGCAGAAGTGGTAACCAGGGTAACCCGTGATGTCACTGGAAAAGTTATGCCCAACAGTATCACGGCTAGCCGGCAAAAGAGCTGGAAAGTTTGGGAGCATTTTTCCAAAATAAAGGAGAAAAGTGTGCAATGCAAAATCTGCAAAGTAGAAATGTCCTTCCATGACAGAACGACGGCGATGCACGAGCATCTGAAAAGACAGCACGCCGTGGCTGATTTATTTTCTGACCAAGAATGACGATCTCGGTAAGCTAATTGGCTAGTTAGCTGCTAACATTAACGTCAACAGGGAGCTACCTACTTAATAGCGATGTCATGTTTGAATAGAAAATTGGTACATTAAAAAAAACATGTCAGAAATGCTGCTACAAGCTGCAAAGTTCATTCAAAGCTGAATGAACTATGATATTAACTGTCTTCATTTTTAGTTAGCACATACCTTAAACACTTGAAGCTGGAAGCTAATGATGTTAGCTGTATGCTGGTGCAATAAGCTGCAATTTATGTATGATCCAAATAGTCGACAAATAACAAAAAATAATCGGTGACTAGTCGATTATAGAAATAATCGTATGTGGCAGCCCTAGTTCAGACTGAGCGTGTGCAGATTCTCAAACCTCTACAGATTCACATGTTGTAGAAATCCCTGAATCTGTCTGTAAACTCATCAAACACACCGTTCTAAAAATAGCACCAGATCTTCAGCAGACTCCCTGAAATGATGAGGTCATGGGGGTTTTCTAACTGGTTCATGACACGTTGAAGGGGTGGGCCTCAAACACCAAGTTTATCCATAGCTCCGCCCCCGACATGCCTCCAGAGGGCTGGTGAATCAGAATGAGGGGGGTTTGTAGGACGGAAAAATAGAGAATCATTTAAAGCAGTGTTTCTAAAACTGTGCTCTGCGGACCACTAGTGGTCTGCCCCCACCTCCAAGTGGTCTGCCTTGAAACTGAGTAATTTTTTCTCTTTTTTTTTGGAACATTAAAAAAAATAAAAGATGTTTGCCGGGACTCACAAAGGACGTCCCCCAGGAAGAGAAAACCTCCAACACTGTCCAGGAGACACAGCAGCAAGATGATTCAGCCACAGTGAGCAGTGTGGACACCACGAAAGCTAACGTTAGCATCAGGACTAGTAGCCAGTAAATGTATGTATGATGTGAGTTTATCGTACATCAGTTGATTGTCTGGGTTGCTGTTCTGGGGCATTTAGCTCGGTGGTCTGTGAGGTTTTTTTTCCGGGGGGGGGGGGGGGGGGGGGTAGAAAGTAAAGCCCATGCAGAATCAGCATAAACTGGTAGAAGCCAACACAGAAGTGGAGTTCCTTTAGTCACCACTAGAGGCTGTCACCAAAAAGAGTTCAGTCCTCATAGAGCCTCATGGTGAAACGTACAACACTACAGGAGAAGTAAATGTTTGCAGCTCCAGTTTTCTTATCTGGATGAAAATCATTCGGTCCAATTATCATCGCTTACTGGAACAAAACCTGACAAAAAATTGATTAAAAGGAGAAAAATCCCCCACCAATTAATAAACGGTGCCAGTAGCATGACCGTCTCTTTTTAGCCATGTGAATAAACGTAAACAATGTCAATAAGGTGTCTCAGGTGGAGAGCAGCTCATTGAGTTTCCATTGAGCAGCGTTTAGAAAGGGCTTAAAGAGAAATTCACGGTGTTAAAGACAGAGTTTAGTCTGTTCATGGAGGATAATCTCAACACGGTGACAGAGATAAATTAGCTCTATCCTGATGTCCTACATACAGCTCAGAGGGAAAACTGGAGCGCTACCAGCTTCATTCAGGTCCATTCAGATTAAGTAGGTCACCGCTGTCAGTCACCATGGGGCCGACCGGGAAACCCAGCAGCCAATCAGAGTGAGGAGAGGAGAGGAGAGGCTGTGCGTCCCTCAGGACTTCAATAAAGACAGTCTGATATCAACACAGCCAAACCCTGCAGTTCCCTGAGTGTCCACTAGAGTCCGTCTCCAGCAGTGAGTCCGTCCTCATAGAGCTGCATGTTAAAATGTCTGACTTCAGCATCAGAATGAGATCAGAGCAGCGTAGACGAGTCAGACGAGGACAGACGGACTGATCAGAGGAGAATAAATACAAACATGCTCTGTGACTTCTAAACCACCAGACGGCTTTTTATAACCACTGTCTGTGCCTCTCTGTCTGTCTTCAGTCAGTCAGCCAGTTGACCGAGGCCTCGTTAAACTCCTGAGGCTGCAGCTCTTAATCCAGTCAGGAATTAGCACAGCATCACGCTGCTTAATACCCACAAAACCCCCACTGCTGCTGGGAGGAAATTAATGAAGCGCCGACTGTCTGAAAGACGGCGACGGCTTCTTCAAAACAATGACGAGTCATCAGCATGGAGCTGGGGTTTAATCCCATCACTGAGCAGCCGACGCCGGAGACGTAAACACAGTTTTATCAGACGACTCGTGTCAAAACAAACAAAGAGTTCAACTTAACGAACTCTACCAAAAACTTCCTGATATGATGCTCCTCTTTACAGGAGAGAGTTAAACACTTATCATCAACCAGTTTATCAACAACTACTTCCTGCAAAACTCAGGGAACAAACAGGGAGAGAACAAAGGATAGAATGATATCAAAAAAATAGAATGAGAAAAAAAATAAAATGAGATCAAAAAAATAGAATGAGATAAAAAATAAAATGAGATCAAAAGAATAGAATGAGTTAAACAAAAAAATATAATGAGATAAAAAAAATTGATTGAGATCAAAAATAGAATGAGATCAAAAAAATAGAAAGACAAAAAATATCGGATCAAAAGAATGGAATGAGATCAAAGGAACAGAATGAGATAAAAAAAATAAAATGAGATCAAAAGAATAGAATGAGATCAAAAAATATGAGATCATAGGCTGTCCCTTTGATCTCATTATAATTTTTTTTATCTCATTCTGTCCCTTTGATCTCATATCTTTGCTCTCATTCCATCCTTTGTTCTCTCTCCCTGTTTGTTGAGAAAAAAATGAGATCAAAAAAATTGTAAGAGATCAAAAAAATTGAATGAGTTAAAAGAAATAGAATGAGATCAAAAGAATAGAGCGAGATCAAAGGAACAGAATGAGATAAAAAAAAAAAGTATCCTGAGATCAAAAGAATAACTTGAGGTTAAAAAAATAGAATGAGATAAGAAGAACAGAATGAGATAAAAAAAATAGAATGAAATCAATTGAATAGAATGATATAAAAAATATGAGATCAAAAGAATAGAATGAGTTAAACAAAAAAAATAGAATGAGATAAAAAAAATAGATTGAGATCAAAAATAGACTAAGATAAAAAAAAAAGAATGACGAAAAATATGGGATCAAAAGAATGGAATGAGATCAAAGGAGCAGAATGAGATAAAAAATAGAATGAGATCAAAAGAATAGAATGAGATTAAAAAATTGAATGAGATCAAAAAAATATGAGATCATAGGCTGTCCCTTTGATCTCATATCTTTGCTCTCATTCTATCCTTTGTTCTCTCTCCCTGTTTGTTGAGAAAAAAATGAGATCAAAAAATAGAAAGAGATAAAAAAAAACTGAATGAGTTTAAAGAAATAGAATGGGATCAAAAGAATAGAATGAGATCAAAGGAACAAAATGAGATAAAAAAAAGTATACTGAGATCAAAAGAATGGAATGAGGTAAAAAAAATAGAATGAGAAAAAGAACATAGTGAGATGAAAGAATCAGAATGAGATCAAATAATATGACATCATAGAAACAGAATTAAAAAAAAGAGATCAAGAGTACAGAATGAGATCAAAGAATTAGAATGAGATCAAAGGAACAGATTCTTATTTATTGAATAGAATGATATTTATGAAACAGAACAAGATCAAAAGAAAGTAAAGAGATCAAAGGAACAGAATGAGATTTATTTTGAGGTTTGGAATCTGAGAAAAGCAGGTTTGACCCATGAACTGACAACGAGGCTTCCTGGTCTTGTTTTCTGCAGCAGGGCGATGAGACAACAGTTTGCTAAAATCACTTCATAACTAGCCGAGCTGAACCTTCAGACTCACAGACTCCAGTGAGTCTGGTGTCTTTAGAGAAAGCTGTGTAAGTGATGTCGCTGGTTTTAAAAACAGCTCAACACTCATTTAAAACCGAATCAAACCAAAGAGACAACACAGATAACACCGCTGGGGCCGAACCAATCGAATGCTTTCATTGGTCGATGTTTCCACCCAGTCCTGGAGAGCGTGTTTTGTTTCTGCTCGGGGCGGCAGCTGGCACGCTGCAGTCACATCGAAATGTTTTGTAGGCAGCGTGGACCGGTGACATATGGTCGCCAGGCTCACGTGATGCATCCATATTGGATTAACAACACACACACACAGTCACACACACACACACACACACACACAGTCACACATGCCTGCTGTCCAGGATACCACCACACACAACAACAAAAACACAGCACGCTTCAGCTGAACTGTTGTTGACACTGAGCCCTGACACAGGGCTGCGCTCTGATTGGCTGCCTGCTGTGTGGTAATGGTTTAATAACGCACATTTCTTTGGCTTTACGTCAAATTCAGGCTCGTCACCGTCAGACTTCGAAGCTCCAGTTAGAGGTCATTAAAAATCAATCATGACCAGCAGTCAATATGAGCCCGCTGCCTCATTTCACCGACCAATCAGAGCCAAATAAGCCCTCCAGCCTGAACAACGTCCTCGTCATAACCACTGATACCACATCACAAACTGTCTTTTACTGTTAAACAGACTGTATGTAGCATCTTTACATGATTTAAAGCTCCAAAAACAAACAAACAAAAAAATATTTTTCTCCCTGGTGTTTTTGAAAACACTTATTTCAGCCTCTACCTGAAACACTTTGTTTTAGCTGCTGTCTCTTTAAGGCTCCTCCTTCCCTTTGATTGGCCAGCGGAGCTATTGTCTAACCTTGGTGTTTGAGGCCCTCCGCTTAATCTCAGGAAACCCTTAGGTGATGACGTCATCATTCCAGCAAGTCTCGTGAAGATCTCGTGAAGATCTCGTGAAGATCTCGTGAAGATCTCGTGAAGATCTCGTTAAGATCTCGTGAAGATCTTGTGGAGACGTTATTTTTTACACCCGAGCATTTTGAGGGATTTTAACGACCTACCTAAAAGTTTGAAAATCTGTTTCCAGCCAGCCTTAAATACTGACATCTGAACTAAAGGCCGTTATATCGATGCCTCCCCTCGAGCCGTGATGTGAGGAACTTCCTGTTTCAAGCCGGCAAACAGGAAGAAAGCGTCTGATTGGAAATAAACATGAAGGTTATGACTTCCCTGCTTCAGTTCCTCATCACCCGAGGAATACTAAAATAATACCGTTCCCATACGACCTTGAGATGTGTGCGTGTGCATGTGTGTGTGTGTGTGTGTGTGTGTGTGTGTGTGTGTGTGTGTGTGTGTGTGTGTGTGTTTCTGGTCACTGTGGCAACAGTTACCAAGCAGCACGGCGAGCTGCTGTGAGCCCGGCCTGCAGGATGAGGACGCAGAGTGATGATCAGGGTGTGAAGCGTACTGGAGGAAGAATGTGTGAGATTGTTTTTTCTGCACACACTCCAACAAATATCTGCACCACAGCCTTCCTCCCCCTGCGTTTGAGTCTCACTCTGCTCTCTGAATAATAAGACGGGCTGCACGCAGAAGCTGGCGAGGGAAGTTCAATTCACTGTTTCCTCAGAGAGACTTCCTCCTGACCGCCATCATGGTCACATTTATTCCTGTTTTTATCACTAAACGGGAACACAGAAGATGAAAAACCTCCAGCTGAGGAAAAAATATCCACACCTTCACGTTTCTAAAACAGAATCATCAAAACAGCCTCTGAGGAGTCGACGTGTCCAAACTGCTTAGATCATACGTGTCATGTAACCGGAGATGCTGATCTACTGCTGCCTTGATCTGTCGGGTCGTTTGTGTTATTGTGTGTGACTCACTGTCCTCTTAAACCAGAGTTATTCCAGATGATTAATAAGTGGGGTTGATGTGGTGGTAGACAATCAACACCTGTACGGAGTCCAGCGGCAGACAAAAACAGTCCCATCGCTCCTTCAGGTGTGTTTAACACCTGTTAAAGCTGAGTGATATGTAGGCGCGTAAATCACCAGTTTCAACACGATACGATACGATACGATACTATAGGATACGATACGACACCATACCATACCATACCATACCATACCATAGGATACGACACGATATGACACCAAACCATACCATACCATACCATACCATAGGATACGACACGATATGACACCATACCATACCATACCATACCATACCATACCATACCATACCATACCATACCATAGGATATGACACGATATGACACCATACCATACCATACCAGACCATAGGATATGACATGATATGACACCATACCATACCATACCATACGATAGGATACGACATGATATGACACCATACCATACCATACCATACCATACCATAGGAT
Source organism: Labroides dimidiatus (assembly GCA_030710495.1). Lineage (NCBI taxonomy): Eukaryota > Metazoa > Chordata > Actinopteri > Labriformes > Labridae > Labroides > Labroides dimidiatus. The sequence continues at coordinate 37,434,210 of CM061145.1, read as the reverse complement.
ATGACACGATATGACACCATACCATACCGTACCATACCATAGGATACGACATGATATGACACCATACCATACCATACCATACGATAGGATACGACAGGATATGACACAATACCATACCATACCATACCATACCATACCATAGGATACGACACGATATGACACCATACCATACCATACCATACCATACCATACCATACCGATTTCCAGAACAACTATTCAATATTTGCCGATATCACAGGGTCTGCCATGAGACGGTTTTAATTCGGTTCGATTTAGAGGCCTGCGATTGATATCAGACGATATCGAAAAAGAAATATATTGATATGTTTTGAGACTTTTTTTGCTAAATGTTGACATAAAAAACATTTTTTAACAAAGTGAACAAGAGCGCGTGAAACTAACGTCAAGCCGGCTTCGTCTACGATCTCTTGACAGAGAAGCTACTCCGTCTACAACCTTCAGGTCACGATGATCGGACAAATTAAATGATAAAATCAAAATCAGCCCGTGGCACGTAATTCAATCTTTCCTTTATTTGATCTATATTAACAAATATTGAAAAGTGTACAAATTTTCATTTATTTGATTTCATTTCAAAAAGGTTAAAAAAAAAAACAGAAAACGTACGGTTTTTCAATGTTTTATTTTTTGATTCATAATTGAAAATCAACTGAACGAATGATACACGGATTGAAGACGAGGATGTAAAGTAAAAAAAAAAAATCATGATTAAATTAAGAATCAATAAGTAGCATCATCACACAAAGTTATAAAAACCAAACAGTAAATATTTTTCATCTGTTTGAGAGACTTTTTAAAGGAAGTTTTGAAGCTAGCCGGCAACAGAGCTCGAAAGTTTGGGAGCATTTTTCCAAAATAAAGGAGAAAAGTGTGCAATGCAAAATCTGCAAAGCAGAAATGTCCTTCCATGACAGAACGACGGCGATGCACGAGCATCTGAAAAGACAGCACGCCGTGGCTGATTTATTTTCTGACGAAGAATGACAATCTCTGTAAGCTAATTGGCTAGTTAGCTGCTAACATTAACGTCAACAGGGAGCTACCTACTTAATAGCGATGTCATGTTTGAATAGAAAATCGGTACATTAAAAAAAATGTCAGAAATGCTGCTACAAGCTGCAAAGTTCATTAAAAGCTGAATGAACTATGATATTAACTGTCTTCATTTTTAGTTAGCACATACCTTAAACACTTGAAGCTGGAAGCTAATGATGTTAGCTGTATGCTGGTGCAATAAGATGCAGTTTATGTATGATCCGAATAGTCGACTAATCGCAAAAAATAATTGGTGACTAGTCGATTATCAAAATAATCGTATGTGGCAGGCCTACTCTGAACTGATGTTGGTGATGCACAGAACAAAGTGGAATCATCAGCATATAAAACTGCATCAGCGTTTTTAACAAAAAGAAAAGAAAAGAAAAAAAAAGAGTGGCCCTAAGCAGCTTCCCTGTGGAACACCAGAAAGATATTCTGCAGCAGCCAGAAAATCTCTCCTGTTCAGTCGGAGGCGAGGGTCTTCGATCCACAGCTCCGACGAGTTTCCTCTCGTCCATGTGTGTGCTGTAGGTTCGTACCTGAAGGGGGCGGTAACTCTGGAGCAGAGACTCAGAGAGACGCCTGACACGTGATAGAGACTAAACCAGGACTAGGATCCATCTGTCTGATCCACCAGGACCAAAATCTGAAATGTCAAACAGCTCAGAAGCAGTAAAAGCGAGGATGTTTCCTCATTGAGGAGGAAAAGGTCAGAACTCTCTCTCCCCCGTGTTAACCGGCGCAGCAGCTCCGCTCTGAGTGGAGACAATGGTTCAGCGGCGCTGTTCTATAATTAGTGGTGTTATAAACAGAGCTGATCTCACAGCGTCTGCTGCTGACATTTGCCGGGCTCACAATGAGGTCTGCTGCGTTTCACCGTCCCTGCGTCTCTCTCAGGACTTCATCCAGAGTCCTCTTCACCATGAGGAGGCCTTCAGATTTAAAGGGGAATCCCGTCCAGTTTTATTTGTCATATTCTTGGATCTTAAAGACAGGCCTCACTGATACAACCATGACTTTTTTTGTAAAGAGACAGATCACAGAGGTGAACATGGGTGACTCATTTTCATTTCAAATACCACGTGATGATACAGCTGGTGTAAGACGGCGGGAAAAAAATACCATGATGTAAATTTTAAGACTTATGAAACAACTCCTCAAGCTGCTGAAGTCACTCTTTAAGACACTAACTGACACACTGAGGCAACAGCAGACCAACAACTCCTATTTCCTGAACAGTTTCGCATTCAAACAAAATAAATAGTTTATCATTATATAAAGAAGGGTTTTATTACGTCATGATGTACGTCAGAATAACGTGAAAAACATCGCAGGAAACTTTACATGATGTTGATGAGTTTTTTTTTTTTTTTTTTTTTCTTGGAGTGGCAGCTTTAGGCTTCGGTACATTTAATGAATCACTGTGACACAAACTGAAACTGTTGAGTCTGATAAAGACTGGAATTACTGAGTATTCTTGTTAAATTTGGGGTATTTTAGTCATTAATTATCAATGAGTTAATTTAAATGTCTCCGTGATTTTCATAATGAACCGGTGAGGTGTATGCGGAGGGCTGAGGCGCAGTGTGAGGCGGGTTTCTGCTGGCGGAGCCCGTCTCCTCACTCACCGGCATCATGTTGGCAGGTCTCCTCTCTGTCGCACACACGCTGCAGCTGAAAGCGTCAAACCGTCCGCCTCCTGCTTCCTCCGCTGCGTCCTCATCACACTCACTCCCAGCTCCTCTCCTCGACCTGTTGCAGTGAGCCTGCAGGCCTGGCAGAGTGTGTGTCCGCGGGGTGGTCCCTCCGGGGGGCAGAGGAAAACGTTGCGGGGACAGGGTATCCGTGCATGAAGCAGAAGCAGCGGGCAGAGCTCTGAGGAGGAGTCGGGGATGACCGGCGCGGTAAACAAAGAGGCGGAGGTGGAGCAGCCCTCACGCTGCGCGCTAATCCTGCTCAACGTCCACGATCCGTCTGCATTCAATCAACGGAGCCCGGTGAGCAGTCACAGCCCACCTGAGAGGACAACAACACGTCCGGTAGGACTTTCAGAATAAAAGCACAACAACTGCTGCAGCCTGGTTTTAACAGGTTGAAGAAACAGAATCCGTCTTACCTCTAACTGTATTATTGTCTAATAATAACTCTGTAGGAGCAATGTTACCTGGTTTGGTTTTGGCTTTTGTTTTTTGTTACCTGCACTGTGATGACAAGAGAAACGTGAGGTAAATGTACGGTGGCCGGTACGTGTCACACGACTTGCAAATTAAAAAAAGCTTTGCCAAAAACAAACAAACAAACAAACAAACAAACAAACAAATAAATAAATAAATAAATAAATAAATAAATAAATAAATAAATAAATAAATAAATAAAGTTGTGAAAGTAAAATATTAACCAATAATGTGTCATCTTATCTTTAGCTTTAAAGGATCAGTCATGCCATTATGTTTTCATTATAGCAAAATTTATCATAGGTGAAAAAAAAAAAGGAAAACAATGTTTAACTTACTTTCACAATTATTCTGTCTGTTGAGATAACCGACTGCTAGAAAACTGCTAAAGTTGACATCTTTCAACTTTCATTGTGGCTGTATTTCTTTTTGTGCCATGGTGTTGTGTGTCCGTTTTGTTTTGTTGTTGTTGTTGTTGTTGTTGTTGTTGTTGTTGTTGTTGTTGTTGTTGTTGTTTTACCTTAAGCAAAGCTTTTTTATTTGCAAATTGTCTGACACCTACCAGCCACCGTAGAAAGGGGCAGGTAAATACCACAAAGGAGCCACAGATGAAGCAGTTGTCTTGGGAACAGAGGTTTTGTAGCTTAATTTCAATAATGAAATGTTAAAATGGGTAACCTATATCACTGCCGTATTTGCCATATTTACTTAACTGCATCTCTTAATGCAGATTTTGCAAATCAAATCAGCAGCTTTGTTCACTTGCAGGCTGTTATAGTCTTAAATACCATAAAAGTATGCAAGGTCAAATCTATATTATTACCTCTACAAGCTACTTAATGAAAAATACTATAAACAACACTCCAGATATATTTAACATAATTAAAGCCCTGACAAATACTGGTATGTATGTATGTTAATAAAAGTAAATGAATATTTCAATTAACGCGTTTTATTTTGAAGTGTTGGTGCAGTTTCCGGCTATATTTTTCCTGTTTTGACGCAGCTTCTCGCCTTGGTCTCCTGGCAACGGTGATAACCCCTCCTCCCTCCAGTTAAGGTTAATTTCAGGTTCTTTTCCAGGCTGTTCGCCCAAATTATTTTAAAAAATTGAAACAGAACAGTGAATCGATCATTGAACTCGAAATTACAGGAGTGAAATAACGATTAATCGTCTGAAATGGTCCAATATCATGTGTTAATCACCGCATTATGTCTCAGTTTATGGTCGGTACCGCCCTCTGCTGGTTATTTCTGAACCAGCTGAAACAAAAATGCAGTTTAAACATCAATTAATTGCTTTATTCTCCTTTAAATAGGCAGATTGTAACCAATATTGTTATCTTTAGTTACATGAAGTGTCCAGTGCCTTTTTTCATTACTTAGGAACAAATTAGCATTTTCATGTATTTGTTTTAAAAATCTTCGATCGCATTCGATTGCTATTTTGCTTTGTTTTGAATTTTCTTCAAACGTCTTGTTGTACCGTATCAGCCTAACAAACTAATGATAACCGGGTGTAAAAACAGCGCCTGACCAGAGGGGGCAGCACTGCCAATGCAGAGCTGTGTAAGTACCCTGATGCTCGGCTGCTGTAACCGAAGTGGCCTTCAAAATAAGTGTAGTAATATTCATTTGTGATCGAAATTTGACATTAAAATACATGTAAACAATTTAATACCAATAAGTAATTGGTGTTATAAATGTATGGTTAAAAGTAATTCTACATTTGTCGATAAATCTTCAACGAAAACAGGGGAATTCAAAGTCTAAGTTTTATTCTGAAACTCTAATCCAGATCCTCGAAACGGACATGAACACACGTGGATAATGGAACTCTGATGAACAGGATTTAAAAACTACTTCAATAAGAAGGTAAATAAATCAAATGAATTCTAAACTACCGAATAACTGAGTGATTGAGTGTCGTGACCCTGTGATATTGTAGCTGGCTGTTGTTTACAGCTCTCAGTGACGCTTCCGGGCTAACTTACACCAAACTCCATGTGTATTTGTAGCCTCTTAAAATGGTTTTGCTTTCAAATACAGATATCTTGTTTCTGAATCGTTAAAATCATTCTTTAATTCTTAATCACGAGTTTAGTTATACCTCGGCATAGCGATAAATAAAACAAATCAACATTATCCCCCCGGAATGTTTAAATTGTGACACAAGTTGACCGACCTTACGCTGAGCTAACTACTGGTAAACAACGTTTGGATGGCATGAAAACACACCAAGAAGTGTAGTTAGAATAACCTGCAACTCGATTATTCATATGCCGAATTAAAGTGTAGGTGGTAAATATACTTTGTGTAAGTTACTAATTAAAAGTTTTCTTGTTAAATGCTTATGTGTAACGAATTTACTGAACGTGTTTCATTTCGAATGGAGATTGGTTCCGGGCAAAAAAGGCTCCGTCACATTGAAACAAGAGTTTATCAAACAGCTCTAAGTCAAATATTAAGATTGAGTTATCAGCATAGACATACCCACAGGAAATGAAGCTTATGTGCTGTGATTTATTTGTGAATTTGTTGAATATTTATTTTAATGGAGTTGGTTAGCCAGCAGCTTGTGTGAGGAGGAGGAATCAGTGTTTGGAGATATAAGCGGATAATTTAACTTCTCTGCAACAGTTTGGGAAACTTCAGGCAGATTTTAGAAAGTTTCATTACTTGACTCTGATTTAACCAGGTCCTGATCCTCAACCATTAAATCTGGAGTTATTCTTGTCCTTTCTGTCACTATATTCCCCTTAACTCACACTATGGTGTAACACAGCCCTCCCCTTCAGCTCACATCAGGGTTTAAATAAAGTTTGATTTGATGGAGTAGCCTACAGGGAGGGCTGGTGATGGTCACTAGTAGCAGTGAATCGTATGTATGTATGTATGTATGTATGTAGGGCTGGGCAATAAACCGAAAATTTACCGATACCGAAATTTATAAGAATAACCGACGTCATTTTGCCCGTGTCGGTATATTCGGTATTGAAAAAAAAAAGTTGGTTTTAGTTGTGTGTAGGTCAGCTACGTGTTCGTGTGCCTTTAAGGGAGCTACGTAAGAGACGCGACTCCACCCCATCCAGTCTGTAACAAAATAATGAAAGAGAGGTGGGGAGATGGCGGACTGTTCAAAAGTTGTAGCGGCTGCTGCGGCGGCTGAAGTTGACGAAGTTGGTGCGGTCGAAGGAGAGAGTGAACGGCTTGTAAACTGTGCCAAAAGACAGCTGCGACGAGTCAAGGTAACACAACCTCTTCCACCACCCGCAGTACAACCATGTGATTCAATTCGAAGAAATTAAGAAAGCGAGAAGAGACGAGCGACAAGTGCTTCCACCACCAGGCAGCTGTCGCATGAAAACCGTGAGGATACAGCCTGCCACCGCGAAAAATCTTTTCCAAAACGGTGATTCCCAGCATGTACAGAACAGAGAGAGAAAAGGTTGCTGCTGAGTTGAGACATGTTAAGCACTTTGCAGCCACAACCGATCTCTGGTCCAGTCGCACCATGGACCCTTATATCAGTCTGACAGTACACAGTAAACACAAGGGATGCAACTTGTTTCTCTCGTTATAACCTGATTACTTGACAACTTAAATGTGGCCGTATTTGAGTAAGCTCTTTGTAATATCCATATTAAGAATTTGTATATAAGAGATTGCATTTTGATACTTCGTTTCAGGAAATTTAAGTTTTTGTTCTTATTTCAAATCTGTGTTTATCAGCTGTTTAATAAATATCTGAACTAAAAGTACTTTATTTGTGTTTCCTTATTTATTTTCAGACAGTGTAGTTTTATAGTCCTTTAAAGTGGCAAAATAATTGAAATAAATAAGTCAGCCCCAGGGGCAGTGGAGTAGTTATCGTCCATTTATCGTTATCGAGGTGAACTGCTCAATATATCGTGATATTGATTTTAGGCCATATCGCCCAGCCCTATATGTATGTATGTATGAATGTATGAATGTATGTATGAATGTATGAATGAATGAATGAATGAATGAATGAATGAATGAGTATCCCGACTATAGTTTTTAGTGGCCCTCAGAGTCCTGACTTTAAAGAAAAGTAAGAAATAAATTCAGAAAAGTGAGTCCAGTTCCATCTTTAAAGTCAGGATTGTATTTTTTTCTCAGAACCCTAAAATTTTTCTCAAGGTTTTGACTTTTTTTTTTTCTAAGGATTCACACTTCTTCCCAGAGTTCACTTTTTCTGTTTCCACGATATTCTTTTTTTTTTTTTTTCTCAGCTGTTTTTTTAAGAATTAATTTTGGTCGGCTTGCTTCTCTTTAAAAAAAAAATCTGTCTCAGAATTTTGACTTTATGGTTAAATTTGAAAAAAATGCTGCTTTCTTTTTCATCTTATCAAAACTTTTTTCAGTTGCCTCTACCCTTTTTTTTCTTTACTTATTCAAATGTTTGAGTCAAGACCTGTTCCCACACAGTCTAATGGCAAAAGTTAAAAAAATAAACAAAGTCCCAAGTCCTCTTTAATCACCCAAACTTCTCAGACCAGGATGAGGATCTAGTGAGGACTAGCTGTTGATGAGACTGAGGACTGGTTTACCTCTTGAAGGGTCAGAGAAGCTCAGATCTCTTTATTCTGCTCCTGGTGGACTCGAAAAGCGAGTCATTTTAAGTGGTTTTGGATCAGAATCCTCCTCCTAACAGCCGAATCAGAAGCTGCAAATAAATGAATAAAATTAAATTTTTTTTAAATGGCTTCAGCGTTGTGCGTGAAAATTAAAACCTAACTCCTCCTGGTCTTCCTCTCTGCAGCGGTCGTCTTTAAGCTCAAACACCGACATGACGGGGAAAAAAAAGCCACAACGAGAGCTGGAAGCCTCCAAGGAGGAAAACATGACGGAGAGCAGCAGCGATGAAGAAGACTCTGACGCAGAGAGGAACTTTGCTCTGATCAGCGAGAGAGTACGAGGAAGAGGAGGAGGAGACCATGAGGAAGAGGTCAGTGAGGAGGAGGAGGAGGAAGAGGTCAGTGAGGAGGAGGAGGAGGAAGAGGAAGAAGAGGATGGAGACGGTGGAGCCTCTGAGGAGGAGGATGAAGAAGAGGATGGAGACGGTGAAGCCTCTGAGGAGGAGGATGAAGAAGAGGAAGAGGATGAGCCCGTGGTTGCTGGAGGGAGCAGTGAGATCCAGACCAGAGAGGACATACAGACCGGTGAGTTTGACTCTCAGATCCTTTCATGAGACTCTTCAGGATCCGGGGCTGAGGCTCTGTTCTTCTTCTTCTCCATCCCGTCCAGAACTTTCCAGCATGTCCTTCGAGGACCTCATGAAGCTGCAGAACCAGGTCGGAACCAAAGTCTATAACGAGGTGGCGTACGGCGGCAGCACCAGGCGAGGCGAGAGCGGCAAGAAGAAACGACTGAACAAGAACAGGTAACGCTCCGAGCCGGGACACACACACGCTGCTGTCGCTCTATGAGGAGCTTCACCTCTGTGTGTTTGTGTGTGTGTGTGTGTGTGTCCAGGCCGATGGAGATCTCAGCAAAGAGGCCGCCTCCCTTCCTCCGTCAGGTCGTCCCGGTGAAGAAACCTGTGAGTGAGGAGACGATTAGCTTCATCCCTCTGTTCCAGATCCTGATCCTGTTTCTGATCCTGATCCTGATCCTGACCCTGTTTCTGTTTCAGACGCAGAGAGATCCTCGGTTCGACGACCTCTCCGGAGAATACAAACCTGAGATCTTCGAGAAGACGTATAAATTCATCGACGACATCAGACACAGAGAGAAAGAGGTGAGAGGACGCTCTCCCCGGGTTTGGACCCACACGCGGCCGTCTGTTGGATCTGACCCGGTTTTTAACTCTCCCGTCTGCAGATCCTCCAGAAGAAGATGAAGAAGACGAAGAGCAGCGAGAGGAAGGAGACGCTGCAGTTCCTGCTGAAGAGGATGGTGAGTCTGAGCTCACAGACCCATTAAAGACCCATTAAAGAGGTTTACAGAGACCGGTTCTGAATGTGTGGACTCTGACCGTCTGCAGGAGAACCAGGAGCGAGCGAGGCAGAGCCAAGAGAAGAAGAGAGAGAGAGAGCTGCAGTTCAAGAGGCTGCAGAGAGAACGAGCCAATCAGGGAGCTCGACCGTTCTTCCTGAAGAACTGTAAGATCACATCACGCTCTGTCTGTTTTTATTCTTTCACATGCCTGGACCTCCGTACAGCTCATCATCATCATCATCACCATCATCATCATCATCGTCACAGCTGGGGTTTAAGACGGAACGAATCTCAAACTGAGGAGTTTCAGCTTCACACTCAGATCTCAGAGTCTCAGTTTGTTGATTTGTTTTCATGATTCATGTCGAAGAATCTGAGCCGGCGAACAAAATCCTTCCTGAGATCAGACGGTTTCTTAAAAACAGGAGAAAAAGTCTGAATTCTGTCGTCGTTTTTCCTCATTTTTCTCAAATCAAAGCCAGAACTCTCTGAGCTGGTTTTAGTCTCAAAACTGTGTTTTCAAAGGGTTTTCAGATCAAAGTCAGAAAGTGAAAATAATCAAAATGTTTCTTAAGTTCTAAATTTTTTAACTGGCTCGCCACAAAAAAAAAAAAAAAAAAAAGATTAAAATTACATTTAGAGTTCTGAGTTTAATCTGAGAATTCACACAAAATTTTTCCTCTTTTTAATTAAAAAAAATAAGAAAAAAGTCTGAATTCTTACTTTTAAATGTAAAATCAAAATTTTAAAACAAAAGTTGAAATTCTTACAATTTTTTAAATATCAGTTTTACCAGGAACAGATTCTGAAGTCTCACTTTTTTCATGAAACAACGAAATTCTAAGAAAAAAAAAGTTTTCTTACTCTTTTAATTTTAAAAGCGAATTTTGAAGAACAGAGTGCAAATTTTTACTTTTGTTTTCAAATAAAAAAAACATTCAGTCAGATCTTTTTTTTATGTAACGACAAACTTCTTAAAAAAAAAGTTGGAATTCTCAGTTTGTTTAAAGAATTTTAAGAAAAAGTCTGAATTCTTTGTAAAGTAAATAAATGAACAGTCTAAATTTCTACTTTTTTAAAATTTTCCAGGTTCTGACAAAAAAAGTCATAATTCTCCCTTTTTAATTAAATGTCCAAAGTCTGAGAAAAAATTCTGAATTATTATTTATTAAGCTGTAAAAAAAATGAGCCCATAAACGCCGTTAATAAAACTGAAGATTGTTCGATTCTCTGATTCCAGCACTTTAAACCCTGATTGATGTTTTTTTTATTTGCAGCGGAGAAGAAGAAGCTGCTGCTGGCGGAGAAATACCAGGATCTGAAGAAGAGCGGCAAACTGGAAAACTTCCTGAGCAAGAAGAGGAAGAGGAACGCCGGCAAGGACCGCAGGAAGCTCCCCAAACAGCCCGCGGTGTGACGAGCGGCCTCAGCCAGCAGGGGGAGCTGTGGTCTGAAGGAAAGACTTTAACAGGTCTCTGCCAGCTGAGGGAAAGAGTCTGTGGTGCCTTCAATGACACTGGGACATGTCAGCATTCAGCTTTAGGGGAGGGGTGGGAGGTGTGAGGGGGATGGGGGAGGGGGGGGTCTCTGGACTTTTGGACTTTCCCCCCTGGTCTCCCTGTCGTCTCAGACGCTTCAGTCACATTCAGAGAGCTGGATTCTGACTCTGTGGGTTCGTTTTCTCAGGAATGAACTGAAAGAGAGAGAAGAAGAAACTCTGTTTGATTCTGTTCATAAGCTCCGCGTGTTTTTCTCGTTACGTTTTTAATGTTTTGTTCAATAAAACTTCTGGAGGAACATCCTCACTAACAGCTCAGCCCGTGTTTCAGCCCGTGTTTCAGCCTGTGTTTCAGCCCGTGTTTCAGCCCGTGTTTCAGCCCGTGTTTCAGCCAGCGATCTGTCACCCTCCTCTTTCTGCCTGACAGTCTGGAGTCTCCCTCAGCTCCTTGTCTGAGCGCAGAAAGAGGAGAGTCAGGTTCTCACAGTGAAAGCTGTTAACAGAGAGAGAGAGAGAGAGAAGAGTGGGGGAAAAAGAGAGAGAGAGTCTAAAACAGGAGCTGTGGTGGTTCTGTTTGTGTCAGAGGACGAGCACAGATCGTAAATGACGACAGACAGAAGTTTAATGGTCTGAACTCTGGGTGTGAGCGTTCATGTGAAGTCATTAAAGGGTCATTCTGTCATTTTCAGGCTTCATTTCACAGATTAAAGCAGCAGGAAACAGGCTGTGACAGAGAGACTTTGTTAAAGAGGAAGATGATTTTTTTTTTTCAATTTAAGGCGCCAAACTTTATTTATAAAACCAGTTCAGATCGAACAGAATATTCATAAACCTCCAAACAAAAACTTGGCGCTGAAGTTAGAGGCAGACGATCAACTACAAATCTACTGTGACAAAAACGCCAGTGTTGAAGTTTTTGTTAGCGAGTAAGAGAGTGAAGTCAGAGCTGCTTCAGCTTACAGAAAAAATAAAACTATATCTTTTTCTCAACATGAACTGATGGTCTACTGCTGCCTTTGGCGATCAGTTTGTTTGTGTAATTAAAAAATGTAAAATGTGGATATTAAAACATTTATTTAAAAAGAAAACTGACCCCCCCAGAAGAAAAAATATAATAATAAAAAAAAAAATATTGAAAAATGAAAAAATCGAAAAAAAAAATTAAAAATTGTAAAGTGTTTCAAGAAAATGTTAAAAAAAAAAACGTGAATAAATATTTGATAAATAAAACACAAATAATTTACATTTGATTGATACATTTTTTTAAGTATAAATAAACTATATATGATGAAAAAAATATTTTTCACTGATTAAAAAAAATCATTTATATCAGGTCAATAAATTAAAATGTTACAATAATCAATAAAAATGAAAAAAGTCAAAAAATAATTTAAATACATTAAATGTATGAAACATGATCGATAAAAAAATAGAATAAATTAAATAAAAAATGTTAAAGATAATAAAAAAATTCTTTAAGAATTATATTAAATAAAGTAATATATAAAGTAAAAAAAAATCAATACGAATAATAAAAAAGTGGCTGGTATAGATATAAAAACAGGAAAAACTTTTTAGACAAAGCAACAGGTTGGTTTCAGCTGCAGCAACTGAGTGCCCCCCCCCCTGAGGACCCTGTATTATCCCCCCCCGTGTCTCTAAAAGTCAATTAGCGACGTCTAACGAGAACACAGAGCTGATTAATCCTGTTCTCTGCGCTCTCTGACAGGTGGCATTCACACACTCACACACCCTCACACACCCTTCAGAAGGACAATGAGGACAAGGGGGGGCACGGGGGGGTGGGGGGGGGACACGGGTAATAATACAGGGTCCTAAATTCATGAGCTGATACGACCCCTCCAAAAACATCCATCAGCCCCCTCTTCTCTTTGTGTCTCTGCTGCTCTAAAAGTTATAAAAGACTCTTTAGTGTCGCTGCCACAGGACAGGGATGAATGAGTGTGTGTGTGTGTGTGTGTGTGTGTGAAACATTAACATTTTAAAACGGTCTCAGCTCTTTGAGGAGGAGCTGCTCCATCCCTCTAACTCCAAACACTGACTCCTTTTGGAAATGTGTGGATGTGAACTCTGCGACTTGTTGAACTTTATTTTTTAAAGGTCTGGTTGTGATTTTAGCTCCTACGACACGGGAGCTGCTGCTCTGCCTCTAACCCGTCAGTTTTTATCATTATTATTATATTTTTTCACAAAGAAAACTTAACGTTGAATCAAAACTTTTTATCAAAGTCTCACACTAACAGGAGTTATCTCATTAGAGGTAGAGCAGTAACTCCTGTGCTGATGCCTCACAGGACACAGGAGTCACTGTTCTACCCTGACATGAGTTGCTTCGTACCTGTAAACGCTCCTCAAACACACCACACTGCTGTAAGAAATACAGATTCTACACATGCAGGGCACGGGAGTTTCTGCTCCGCCTCTGCATCAATCAGTTACTCTGTGTTCATTTCTCTGGGATTTTCACGCACAACCATCTCGAGGGTTTACAGAGAATGGGATGAAAATGCCTTGTTGATGCCAGAGGTCAGAGGAGAATGGCCAGACTGGTTCGAGCTGATAGAAAGGCAACAGTAACTTAAATAACCACTCGTTACAACCGAGGTAGAAGAGCATCTCTGAACGCACAACACGTCGAACCTTGAGGCAGATGGGCTACAGCAGCAGAAGACCACACCGGGTGCCACTCCTGTCAGCTAAGAACAGGAAACTGAGGCTACAGTTCACACAGGCTCACCAAAACTGGACAATAGAAGATTGGAAAAACTTTGCCTGGTCTGATGAGTCTTGATTTCTGCTGCGACATTCGGATGGTAGGGTCAGAATTTGGCGTCAACAACATGAAAGCATGGATCCATCCTGCCTTGTATCAACGGTTCAGGCTGCTGGTGGTGGTGTAATGGTGTGGGGGATATTTTCTTGGCACACTTTGGGCCCCTTAGTACCAGTTGAGCATCGTTTCAGCACCACAGCCTACCTCAGTATTGTTGCTGACCATGTCCATCCCTTTATGACCACAGTGTACCCATCTTCTGATGGAGACTTCCAGCAGGATAACGCTCCATGTCATAAAGCTGGAATCATCTCAGACTGGTTTCTTGAACATGACAATGAGTTCACTGTACTCAAATGGCCTCCACAGTCACCAGATCTCAATCCAATAGAGCACCTTTGGGATGTGGTAGAACGGGAGATTCACATCATGGATGTGCAGCCGACAAATCTGCAGCAACTGCGTGATGCTGTCATGTCAATATGGACCAAACTCTCTGAGGAATGTTTCCAGTACCTTGTTGAATCTATGCCACCAAGAATTAAGGCAGTTCTGACGGCAAAAGGGGGTCCACCAAACTCTGTGGACATGATATTTTTACCAAACACTGGAGTTGGTGGTCTACCTCTTCCTCGATTGGTGAGAATACAGAATTTGCAAAAACTGCCATCTTGCTTACAGAGCACAGGAGTTGCTGCTCCACTCCTGTTCCTGTTTTACTTTAAAGGGTAAATTCAACAAACAAATTTAGTCAAACAAACTGAGCAGAAGAGCAGCAGCTCCTGAACCCTGTGGGATAAACTCCACAATCCACGCTGATGTAGAACAGCGACTCCAGCAACATGGGAGTTAATGATCTCCCCCTGCTTTTTTTGTTGTTGTTTTTAAGTCGTCAAAACTACGCAAACAAACAGATGGGTTGAGAAAGCTGTAGACTACCAACTCTTGTGTTCTGTAACGGAGTTAGTTGTCTACCTCTGCCCTGATGTGTTCATTTGTTGGAGTGATGATGTGGTGTTTGGATCAGAGTGACCGTTTTTAACATCAAATACCAAAAATATGGCAAAAAAAACTGAGGAAGAGGCAGACCAACAACTCCCATATTCTGTCAGGTCAAACTCTTCTCCTCCCTGTAGGATCAATCTGAGTCTGTCAAGGACAAAAACAAGAACTTTTAGTGGACACACACCAAGTCGTGGAGCAAAGGGTTTAAAAATACCGTAACTACCCTAAAAGAGAATATTTGTTCAAACTGAGTCTGTCTCATGAATCTGTGGTTGGATGTGACGGCGATTGAAGGCTTTAAGTGTAACGGACGACTCGCCACAATCCAAACCCAACCCTCGCTCTATTACCATTCATGGCTGGAGTCAGTTATTGTTCCTGCTGAGATCCTGAGGGTCATGAATAGCCAATAAAACGCCCATCACTCCTGAAGAAAAGGTGCCGGAGAGGGAGTGATGGCCTCCATACAGCTCGGTGTGGAAACCATCTGTCCGCTCGGCCCCCCGCTCGCAGCGTGAAAGACGTAATTGAGTGTGATGGAGAGCGGAGAAAAGATCTGATTTGTATTCTTTAGAAAGAGCCAGGGGTTTCACAGCACATCTGCCCCTCCGCTCCTTTCACTCTCATTCACTGTCCTCTCAATTAGCACACTCAATTAAGCCCCCATAATCCTTTTAGCGGCACACAAGAGCACGGCACCGCCACGCCCGCCGAGCCCAGCCGAGGAGGCAACAAGTGAGACTTTAGTGTTTTCTTTGGGAGGAACACGGAGCGAGTGAAGCAGCTCCTGCTCGACCTGACGCCCATTGTTCCACAGACTCTTTCACTCACAGGAACCATCATCTGAAGGATCAGCAAAGAGGCAGCGGCAGGCACAGGCCGGCTGGAGACTGAGGAACTGAGGGGACCGTCTGAACGCCAACAGTCTCCACTTTAAACCTCATTAGTGTCATGTGAAACACGACTCGAGTGAATTTAAGATGTTTGATCTGATACTCTGTGAACATATGAGAGACGAGAACCAAAACAAAAACAGGACACAAACATCCTCTTTAACCTGTGTTCAGTCACAATGATAATAACTTGTGTTATGTAACTTTGTCGTTATAGTTCAGGATGCAGGAACTTGTTTTAGGAACCAAAGGGTTGTCAGTTCAAGTCTAGATTAGGTTGGTGCCAGTTCACTTCCTGGATAAATCAAGGCACAGAACCCCCAACAGCTTAGGCTGCTGGTCTTGAATGCAGGAGTTGCTGGTCTACCTCAGAGTTTTTGAAAAAAGAAAAACAGCCGCCATCCAACAGGAGGGAGGACTGAACAGCGTGCTGTGGACTGTCTGCAGCCCACGAAGACCGAATCTGAAGACCGAATCTGAAGACCGAATCTGAAGACCGATTACGTCACAGCGGTGCGATGAAGGCTCCTCCAGAATGCGGCCGATGCACCGAGATGCGAAGGACGAATTCAGTGGCTCCTCCATAGCTTCACATATCCCAAGATTCATTGGGCGTGAACGCTGAAGATGATCGACGTGGCTGAACTCCAGGAGGACTCCTGTTTTAGCCAGCTGTGAAGGATTTTTGGCGACAACCATGTGATTTTATTTCTGAAAAGACTGATGAAGGTTTTGTTTTACTGTTTGGACTCTTTGAATAACATAAACACGAAACCCCCTTCCTTTATTCTTTTCAATTTAAACAATATATTCATTCATATCAGTACTCTTAAAAAAAATGAAAAACAATTAAAACTATAAGAGCTTACACTTTATACATTTTTAAAAATCTAATATCCATCCTCGGACTTGTTCACAGGTTTGGTTTACATGTTTGAAAAGTTTGCAGTCCTGACACTGATAGTTAAATAATAAACGTTAAAATAGTTCTGATTTTATGTGAGGTTGGTAATTTAAGCTTGATCAGTGAGGGCGGCGCAGCGTGACGTCCAGAGTGACAAACAGGAAATGCTCCTCAGACCAGAGAGAAGCTGTGTCCAAATTCAGGAGCTGCATCCTTCGTGGGCCACATCTGAAGGCCAATTACGTCACAACGCTGAGCGAAGGCGGTCCAAATTCAAAGGCTCCTTCAGGACGCACCGCTACAATCCTTCGTGGCTTCCCAAATCCCATAGTCCTTTGCCCACCACTGCTCAGGACCGAAAAAGAAGAGGGAAAATCGCACATTGGTGACATCAAGTGGCGTGGACTTGACTTTGAAATGTAAGTATTGGGTTTATCTTCAGGGGAATAGGAACACCTTCGAATTTTAACCTTTAGTTACCTTCCGGCCAGACTGGTTCGAGCTGATAGAAAGGCAACAGTAACTCAAACAACCACTTGTTACAACCGAGGTCTGCAGAGTCTGTACCTTCCGGTCTGAAAATATGAGACAATGATGAAGTGCTAAAGTCTGCTGTTCCCTGAGTGTCCACTTGAGGCTGGCTCCAGAAGTCACAAACACACCAAGCCAAAAAAAAAGACGTTTTCACAGCCAAAATAAGCACATTTACAGCCTGGTACAAAGAATGTCTCCAGTGTGAATCATTAGTTTCACTAACAGCACGCACTGTACGGGGGGTGAATTTATTTCTAACTTGGCAGTTTAGAAGATATTAAGATCGCGAGTTCGTCCAATCAGAGGCACAGCTCAGCTCACGTGACTGTTGGGCGCCCTATGGCTGTTAGTGTGGAGACTCAAAGCCCGCCTCATTTCCAATGTGGCCAAAGGTGACGTCACGGAGACCACGTCTATTAATAATACAGTCTATGGTTAAAATATGTGAGGCTAGTTAGCATTAGCATACAGCATAAATTAGCATTATGTTAAATTAAACATTTTGATTGAATAAAGAACTAAGTTCAGGATCATGATAAGGTGGTAGAAATCGTGACGTAAGAGTAAGGGCGGGAACATGTGGTGACGCAACCAGGAAATAATCCAAATCCAAACGGCTGACACGGCCTTTGTAGCCTCTGATGAACTCACCTTCAGAGGCCGGGTCCTTCGAAGGATGCAGCCCCTGAACTTGGACACAAATAACCTCTTGGAGTCCTGGTTGAATCTCTGTCTCTGTTTCTGTCAGAAGAACAGAACGTCAAAGAGAGACTCTCAAAAGAGGACAAGGTCTTTGGTTTTTTTTTGTTGCCTTTAATCCAGAGTGTTAAAAAAACCAAAGACCCGACACATATACACACACACACACACACACACACACACACACACACACACACACACTGGGTCTTGGGAACAGACTTTAACACGTCGTATTAAAGCTCTATAATAGTTTTTATGGATTGTTTCTTGTAGCCATAATTGTTCCCGACTCCATAAACGAGGCTGAAACGATGCATAGGGTTCATAACGAGCTGAGAGTTCAGCGTGTGAAACAAGGAGAGGATCTGTGACAGAGTGAGAGGTGAAAACACAGAGAGAGAGAGAGAGAGAGAGAGAGAGAGAGAGAGAGAGAGAGAGAGAGAGAGAGAGGGTTTCCCAGACGTCCTTCTTCATCCATCACAACAAAACTGTGACACCTGAAATAACCTGAGGGGTTTGTTGACCAAACAGGAGCCAAAAGGAGTTTAAAATGAGGCTTGAAAATGAATTAGCGCCTTTTTTTCTGCAAATGTAAAAGACAAAAAACTTTTGCAAAAAAGTAAAAAACTTAAAGAGGGGGTATTGTGCTTTTTTCGCCTTTATTTTGTTCATCTGGTGTCCCCGTAGTGTCTTTAATCTCTTTTTTTTTCTCTCCCTGGTGTTTCAGCCTTTTCTCTCTGATTGGCCAGCCCTTTAGAGGGCGGAGCTATGGGCAGACCTTGGTGTTTGAGGCCCAGTTGGAACAGCCTTATATGACCTTGTTATTCCAGCGAGATCTTGTGATGATCTGGTGCTATTTTTGGAATGGCGTGTTTGATCAGCTCACAGACAGATTCAGGGATTTCTACGAGGTATGAATACGTAGAGGTTTGAAAATCTGCGTTCGTTTAGTCTGAACATCAGCTGAATACCCTCTCTTTAAGTTCACAGCCAAAAGGCACATTTAACATCTTCCACTGTCTCCCGAAGATCCTCCCTGTAACAGGAGTGTTCACTCTGACAGGGTGTGGTGTTATTAAATGTTCTTGTTTTGGCAGCACAGAGTAAAAAGACGTCATTGCTCATTTGGAGTCCTGGGAAACCCCTCGTCTTTGCAGTTGTCATAAATTTGTGTTTTTATTTGCAGCAGGAGAGACGAAGCTCTGAGTGAACATCTGCAGCTGACACAGTCAGAAGAATACAGCTTCAGTGATAATCTCATCAGAGTGAAATAAGGTGTTTCTGTCTTTGTCGGGGGCTGGACTGGCAGGTCTGTGATGCACGAATGAAATGACAGTTTTAAAATCCACACCGATGATCTTTGACTTCCTTAGAAAACACAAAACTGAGAAACTCGGTCACACGATGAAAGAATAAAAAGGCGTCCACTCTTTGGTCTCACTTCACTTCAGGTCCAGCTTTAAAACTGTTGGCTGAAACAAAGGGAACAAAGAGAGAGAGAGAGAAAGAGAGAGAGAGAGAGAGAGAGAGAGCCTCAGCGCTCTGTTTTATTATTCTGATCTTTATTTATGACACAAACATCAGCCCGGAGTATTCAGAGCTCCACACTCAGCCGGCTGACAGCAGCTGCATTTAGAAAAGGTCGGAGATCCTCAGGAGACGTCCCGTCAAAAGACTGAGGGACAACTCGCCTTGACCTGCTCAGGCCAGAGTTAGCCAGAGGGATTCTGGGATATCAGAGGGTTATTCTGTACGAGTTTCCAGTACAACAAAAAATCACTTTGAGCTGGACAGAAATCACAACATTGGAGGATGAACCATTTAGCCAGGAAAGCTAGCTACGGTTAGCTTGACTGCCATCCTGTCGTTGGCCATGTTTGCTTCCTCTAAAGTCCCGTCTGACTGTGTGAGAGGTTTCAGGTGAAGGAATCTGTTCGTACGAGCTGTGTTGATGATAATATTGTTTTAAGACCAGAACCTGGCACTCTGGAAGCCTCCTTCACTGTTGCCATGCAGCAAAGTTGTGTTTCTCTTTTTAAAGTGACACAGCACTTCATGCACTTGATCTGTCATTGTTTGTCCTCTCACACTTTCAACTTCTGTTTTGGATTCTTAAACCTTTTAGCATGAGTCAGGCTTAAGATGTCTTTTAGAACAGACCTGGTTAGCATGCTAATGTTAGCTTATTCAAAGATTACAAATGCTGTTTCCAAAGTCAGGGGCTCTGTCCTTCAAAGGGGCAAAGAAAGACCAGTTAGTAGGTCCCCCAGTTTGAGGGCTCTTTCCAATTTTGTGAGTGTAACCGTTTTTACGTAAAGATACAGATACCAGAGAACAAAACAAACCCTCATGTCAGCTACCATCACTTTAACAAACATTAAAGCAATATGGAACTGTCTCTTTAAGAAACATCAAGGTACTGTGGAACTATGTCTTTACGAGTGTGTTCACACCTATGGCTCGTTTGCTTTGTTCCGATTCAGTTGTCGCTTGGTTCGTTCGTGTTAACACGACAAAAGTCTCTTGCGGTCCACAGTTGTAAACTAATGCCATGTGCGATCAAGTTTTTCTCTCATTGGTCAGAAATCAGGCCAGAACTCTGCCGTGCTCGATACAGAGAGCAGAAGAGAACTGTGAATGCGTGAACATTCTTCATGATAAAAGACACAGCAAGGCACTATGGGACTGTCTCTTTAAGACACAGCAAGGCACTATGGGACGTCTCTTTAAGACACAGCAAGGCACTATGGGACTGTCTCTTTAAGACACAGCAAGGCACTATGGGACTGTCTCTTTAAGAAGGAACTCAGCATTCTGGTAGCCTCTGTTTCTCAATTTATGACATCACATATCGGAGAATCTGCTTGAAAATTATACCGTTTTCATTTTAAAGAAATTTCTCCAATCTGTGATGTCATAAATTGGAAAAAATCCTTCAGTCATCTCATGTGAGTCTTGCCCGACTTTTTGAACAGGTTGTTCAGAGCAGTCTGTGGTCTCATCCTTGGATCACTCAAACACACATTTCATATTCATATTTTTTTATAATGTATTTTTAAAAAAGAGTTGGGATCAGACTCTTTGAGTTAAATTATTTCATGTGAACTTCGTAAACAGCAGCAGTAAAAAAACAAGCACAGGATCCTGTCCATGGACTGTAGGCGTGCTGTGGCTGTTAGCATGCCGGTCTGAGGGATCCAGCCACAGATTGATCTGTGGGTTGAGGTGTCAGATGAAGACGGCAGATGGCATCACTTGATCTTAATGAGACGGACGCTGACCACAGAGCCGCTCTCCCGACGGGCGCTGACGAAAAGTGGCAGATGAGCTGCGTATTGATCTCTGAAGGTTAAAGGTGAATCCGTCAATTATTAATAAGCTATTCAGCACACAGAGCTGTAACCCGACCACTCGCGTAGTTTGTTAAATTATTATTTAAAGACTCTTCCAGATCAAGACCTCCTGCAGACCTGATCCTCCTGGTCCTCTTTTGTAGACCTCAACTCAACAAATACCTTTAAAGTAGTTTTCTTCTCCTCTTGAGGACCTGACAAAGCCTGACTTTTGACTGATCTGCATCATGATGTTGTTACTTCATCAAACTGAAGAGACGTTCATCAGTTTGAGTTTCAGCTTCAGACCGCTGGAGGAGGACAGAGAGAAGCCTCTGAGGGACTGACTGTTTACGGCTGGACTCAGACTCACCACAGACGGAGGAACGGGCGCTCCTCTGGGGAACACGGTGAACTGATGAAAGTGTTTTCTTTTTTTAGACCTATCTGGAGGGTTGAATTTCTTGGCTTGAATAAAATTTTTTTGCAAAAAGAAAATGATTAAAATCCCTGAATTGTTTACCATTTCCTGTAAAGATTCATCTTGTGTAACTGTAAATAAGGACAATGTTAAAATGTGTAATTCTGTTCTCTCCAGTTGACCAGAATCTTCAGGTCAAAGCAGTACCGAATCGTGACGTACCGTAGTATGACATATTGTAGCGTGACGTACCGAATCATGACGTACCGTAGCATGATGTACCATAGCTTGACGTACCGAATCGTGAAGTACCGTAGCGTGATATACCGTAGCGTGACGTACCGAATCGTGACGTACCGTAGCGTGACGTACCGAATCATGACGTACCATAGCGTGACGTACCGAATCGTGATGTACCGAATCGTGACGTACCCTAGCGTGACGTACCCTAGCGTGACGTACCGTAGCGTGACGTACCGAATCATGACGTACCGTAGTGTGACGTACCGTAGCGTTACGTACCGTAGTGTGACGTACCGTAGTGCAATGTACCGTAGCGTGACGTACCGAATCGCGATGTACCGTAGCATGACGTACCGAATCGTGACGTACCGTAGCGTGACGTAACGTAGCGTGACGTAACGTAGCGTGACGTAACGTAGCGTGACGTAACGTAGCGTGACGTAACGTAGCGTGACGTACTGAATCGTGACGTACTGAATTGTGACGTACCGTAGCGTGACGTACCGTAGCGTGACGTACCGTAGCGTGACGTACCGTAGCGTGACGTACCGTAGCGTGACGTACCGTAGCGTGACGTTCCGTAGCGTGACGTACCGTAGCGTGACGTACCGTAGCATTACGTATCGTAGCGTGACGTACCGTATCATGACGTACCGTAGCGTGACGTACCTAATCATGACTTACCGTAGCCTTACGTACCGTAGCATGAGGTACTGTAGCGTGACGTACCGTAGCGTGACGTACCGTATCGTGACGTACCGTATCGTGACTTACCGAATCGTGACGTACCGTATTATGACGTACCGTATTATGACGTACTGTAGCGTGACGTTCCGTAGCGTGACGTACCGAATCGTGACGTACCGTAGTGTGACGTACCGTAGCGTGAGGTACCGTAGCGTGACATACCGTAGCGTGACGTACCGTAGCATGACGTACCGTAGCATGACGTACAGTCTTGTGACGTACAGTCTTGTGACGTACAGTCTTGTGACGTACAGTCTTGTGACGTACAGTCTTGTGACGTACAGTCTTGTGACGTACAGACTGTGAAGTGACTCTGAGGGATGAGAGGAGGCTCTCTGCCGCCTGATGAATAATTTAAAGTCTCCTCAGACAATAACGTCTCTATACTCCCCTCCGGGGATCGCGGCACTCTGTCATTAATCTGTTTGCTGTTGTTGTGGAAAAACCACCTTCTGAAATTTCGTGGTTTCACTTTCTCCCTCCTCCAAATGTAAACTGACAGGATCATGAAGTGCTGACTGAGTTGCGTGACACTTAGTGGGACGTCTGAGTGGCTTAAAGTCCCCGTTGCATGACTGTTTCACAGGAATGGTAAAAGCCAAGAAAACAAGTATTTTCAGGCTGTAGAGTTTGTCTCTGCGCCTGGAAAGAAGCTGTTTGTCTTCAGTCAATGTGTCACAGGGTGAGTCCTGTGTTTCCAATCCTGTTGGGTTTTTTTTTTTTTTACGTTTTAGAGTCGAAATGACTCAGCCATATTATTGTCTCACAATAACACAAATTATCTAAGTTAACACGGCAGAGGTAGAGCAGCAACTCCTATGTTCTGTAGTAGTAACTCACAGTTTCTGGTCCAACTTTGACTTGACCAGAGACCATTGTTATATCATTCTCTACAAACACTAGACTACACAGAAGAACCAGGGGATCAACCTCACTGAGCTCAGGAGTTGCTGGTCTACCACTGGTAGACCAGCAACTCCTGAGCTCAGTGAGGTTGTCCAACTAAACACAGCAGAGGTAGAGCAGCAACTCCTATGTTTTGTAAAGAAATACCTCACATAACAAGAGATGCTGGTCTACCTCTAACTTGGATGGTTCGTTGTACACGTTTGGAACCAGAAGATCAACAACTCCTGTGTGTGTTATGGAAAGGAAAGTTCCTGCTGGAGGCTGGTGTTTCCTTTTTTTATGCACTGTTTTCTCATGATAACAGCTTATTATCTCATTATCTCGACATAACAAAGATCAATTTCTCATAACTTACTAATTGATAACGTGTTTGTCTTGAAATCAAGATAAACATTTTTATTTAATTTATAATCACAAGGAAATTATCTGTTATGTTGAGATAACAAGATAATGATTCATTATCACATGATAATAGTGCGTGAACAAAGAAAAATCCATGGCCTTCTCATCTTCCGTAGTTTCTGAAGAGAGACGCTGTCACTCCACATTTTGTTTTCTAAAACATTAAAACATGTGAAACCAGGACATTAAAAGTAGACAAATATGATCGAGGCGACAGGTCGATGTTAAAGATTTCCTGAGCTCAGACCATCAGGGAAGCCTGAAACTTACTTTCATCAGGTGAGACTGAGAAAGAAGCCGTTTCACAGTTTTCTGACTGAGATGTAGAGTGTGATTAATGTTACGCTGATGACTCCATGAAACTCAGTCTGCAGATTGAGCGTTTATGACTCTGGTTGTCCGATCGATTCACAGGTCGATGTTTTTCTTTCCTAACATGTTGCAGAAACCGGAGTCCTCTGTGTGACTCTGATCCTTCTGGTCTGATCCAGAGAAGCAGCTTTCAGAATATCTGCCAAAAAGGGTTTTTATGAAGCGGGTGAATCATGGAGTGTTTGTCCAACCGACGGAAAATGATGCCCGCAACATATTTTGGTTTGAAACATGACGGAGGGGTTTTCAGGACAAGAGGAGAGCTCTCGTCTGTCTTTTCTTCTCTCTGACTTTCAGACAGTTTTAGCTGCTTGGCTCAGTGAAGCAGGCCCACCAGGAAGCAGCTGTGTGTGTTCCCGTGTTTTCAGGGTGTTGGCTGAGCGGCTGAAAGCTCAGTTTGACTCCAAATCTGCAGTTTCTGTGACACATGGTGGGATTTCAATCCACAAACACTACGAAAACAACGAAAACAGGCTCTGAATTGGGAGCCGACACTGGACATGATTGTAGACACGTTAACAGAACAGAAGTAGACCAGCAACTCCCGTATCTTGCAGGGTAAAACCTCTTCCTAAATCAGTGTAGTGATTTAGAGAGGATGAGTCTGAGCCTGTCAGGACTGGAACAGGATCCCTCAGAGGCTGTGTGGTTGCAGCTCTTACAGCCTGCTTCAGGAACACGTTGATATATCAGAACCAGAAAGCAGGTTTGCGTCCAGCATTCACACAGTTTCCTGTTAAGTGACTGTCTGTGACACACATTAAGTGTGTGTTTGTGTGTGTGCAGACTTCAGAGGCCAAACATCTGGCTGTGATTAGCAGAACTCGCTGCAGACGATGCTGCTCGCTCCGAGTCTCTGTGGACAGCGGGAAAGTCTGGGGTTTTCTGGTGAAAGGCGTTTCTTTCAGCACCAGGACTGACGGAGTACGGACGGGTCTGATGGTCTGAGAGGTTACACTGGATTTAATGATCAGAGTATGAAACAGATGTGAGCTGTGTCCCAGGTCAGGAGCTACTTTCTTTGATTGCGTCACAGCAGAGCGCTGAGGGCTGCTTTTCCCAGACCGTGAAGGATCCATCAGGAGGATCCTTCACAGTCTAACACCGCCAAAATCCTTTCATTGTATCCAGGGAGACGCTGAGTATCAAACCTCTGAGCAACACCAAAAAAGTGAACAATTTAAGCTAGGTGTTACGAGGTACAGGCACAGATGTGATAGAATGAGAGCTAACCAACAGAATGAGGTCAAAACAATAGCATGAGATAAAAACAAATGAGATGAAATGAATAGAATGAGATCAAATGATAGAATGACATAAAAGGAATAGAATGAGGTCAAAAGAATAAAACCAGGTCAAATGAGTAGAATGAGATTGAAGGAGATCAGAAGTAAAAACAATAGAATGAGATTAAAAAATGAGATGAAATGAATAGAATGAGATCAAATGACAGAATGAGATCAAATGACAGAATGAGATCAAAGTGATAGAATGAGGTCAAAAGAATAGAATGAGATCAAATAACAGAATGAGATCAAAGTGATAGAATGAGAACTAAGGAACAGAACGAGGTCAAAAGAATAGAATGAGATCACATGACAGAATGAGATCAAATGACAGAATGAGATCAAAGTGATAGAATGAGATCAAATGACAGAATGAGGTCAAAAGAATAGAATGAGATCAAATGACAGAATGAGATCAAATGACAGAATGAGATCAAATGACAGAATGAGGTCAAAAGAATAGAATGAGATCAAATGACAGAGTGAGATTAAATGACAGAATGAGATCAAAGTGATAGAATGAGATCAAATGACAGAATGAGGTCAAAAGAATAGAATGAGATCAAATGACAGAATGAGATCAAATGACAGAATGAGGTCAAAAGAATAGAATGAGATCAAATGACAGAATGAGATCAAATGACAGAATGAGGTCAAAAGAATAGAATGAGATCAAATGACAGATTGAGATCAAAAGATAGAATGAGAACTAAGGAACAGAATGAGGTCAAAAGAATAGAATGAGATCAAATGACAGAATGAGATCAAAGTGATAGAATGAGATCAAAGTGATAGAATGAGATCAAATGACAGAATGAGATCAGAGGATAGAATAAGAACTAAGGAACAGAATGAGGTCAAAAGAATAGAATGAGATCAAATGACAGAATGAGATCAAAGTGATAGAATGAGGTCAAAAGAATAGAATGAGATCAAATGACAGAATGATATCAAAGGATAGAATGAGAACTAAGGAACAGAATGAGGTCAAAAGAATAGAATGAGATCAAATGACAAAATGAGATCAAATGACAAAATGAGATCAAATGACAGAATGAGATCAAATGACAAAATGAGATCAAATGACAGAATGAGGTCAAAGTGATAGAATGAGATCAAAGTGATAGAATGAGAACAGAAGAAACTATAATTTAAGTGTTGAGAGGGATGAAAGCAGTAAAAGTGATTCTTAATGGACCATGACTGACTCAATGAACATCAGGCTGTACTGAAGAAGTCTGAAACTGGAGAGCGAGACAAAAAATGTTGACTGAGGAATAAATCAGCTGAGAGGGATGAAGACTTTCTCATATCGAAGTTTTTTTTTTTCCTTCTGAAAGTCTCTGCAGCAGCTCTCGACTCAAAGCATGTCAGGTTATTCCCGTGTTAGTGTGTCTGTGGCTCTCTGTTCCCACGCGGTCATCCATCATGTGATTCCTGACAGCTCCACGCCGACACAGAGAGGGCCTGTGTCTGCAGCCACAGTGCATTCTGGGAAGGATACGCATCCTTAGGAAGGACAGAGGGATGATTCTACCCATTTATTAAGTTAACATTTTTAACCTTGCACTCATCTGCAGTACCGTCATGAAGGTGTGTGTGTGTTTGTGTGTGTGTGTGTGTGTGTGTGTGTGTGTGTGTGTGTGTGTGTGTGTGTGTGAATCTCAAAGACAGTTTTAGGTCAGCTTCAGGAAAAGAAATGAACACCTGACTGTCAAATGATGAACTCCTGTGTACGTTTGTCTGAAGTGATGTTTCTGTGGAGGTTATCAGAGGTCAAAGATCCTCTCCTGATCAAACCTCACACTCCCTCTGGACTTGATCCTTAATCCTGACACTCTGGATCACACTTAATAAGAACAATAATAATACATTTTATTTCAAGGCATGGATGTCAGGTGGGAGGGCGTTCCAGAGACGGGCGTTCCAGAGACGGGCGCAGAGCGACGGAAGACCAAAGGTTTCTTTTGTTTGTATCTAAAGTTATAGAGAGAAAGTCGACACATCTACCTGAGAAGAAGGAGAGGAATCAGTACCAGCAAAAGAATAGAATCTAAAATTCTTCTTCTGACTTTCAAAGCTCTTAATGGCATCGGGCCATCCTATCTTAAAGAGCTTATCGTGCCGTATTATCCGTCTAGATCGCTGCGTTCCCAGCATGCAGGCCTGCTCGTCGTACCCAGGGTCTCTAAAAGTAGTCTGGGAGGTCGAGCCTTTAGTTATCAGGCTCCTCTTCTCTGGAATCATTTACCGGCTGAAGTTCGGGGAGCAGACACCCTCTCTACTTTTAGGAGTAGACTTAAAACTTTCCTTTATGATAAAGCTTATAGTTAGAGCTGGATCAGGTCTGAACCAGCTCTTAGTTAGTCTGCTATAGGTTTAGACTGTCCAGGGGGAACTGACACACAAGGCTCCTGCTTCCCTCTCTCCTCTATCTGTCAGTCTAACTTCTAACCTTAATGTTCCATTAAAGTTATTAACCATGGATCTCTCTGGGAGTCTCTGAGTTTGTCTGTTAGGTTCTTTGGATTGTTGCTGTGGACGGCCTGCTGCCATGGACCTGACAGACTCCAGCTGCTACGGCTTCTTACAGTTACAGTTTCTCCGTGATCATCTCTACAACAAAGAAATATGGACTCTGTGTTTATGTCTCCCTGTGTCTTTGTCTCTCTGCCCCTCCCCCCTTCTCTCTCTCTCTCTAATCCCAACACAGTCTCCTCAGATGTCTGTCTAACATGAGTCTGGTTCTGTCCGAGGTTTCTGCCCGTTAAAGGGAAGTTTTTCCTCTCCATTGTAACTTGCTAAATATTGCAAAGGTCTGTACTCATGGTGGGTTAAGCTGAGATCAGACTTCTTATCTTGTCTTGATGTTGGGTTTCTGTTAATAAAATTTTATTACCATTTACAGGTCTAGACCTGTTAACGCTTGGAAAGCGTCTTGAGATAACGTTTGTTATGAATTGGCGCTATATAAATAAAGATTGATTGATTGATTGATTGATTGAAATTCAGGAAATGCACTCAAACAAATTCAGAACCATGAGCCCAGTGAGTCTGAGTCTGACTGTCCGTCTCTCTGTCCTCCTTCAGCGGTACGAAGCTGAAACACAAACTGATGAACGTCTCTTCAGTTCACTGAAATAACAACTCAGAGGTCAAGCTTTGTCAGGTCTGTAGAAGTTTGTTGCGAAAGTAGTTTTGTGATAACCAGCGAAAGCAGCCAGGATGTCGTCACTCTGATCCTCCTGCTTTTGCTCTCCATACTTTGACCACAGCAGAGACAAGTTAGAGTGTAAAGGGTCCATAAAGGTCCTCGCAGACAGAGACTCTCTCTACAGCGAGGCCTCCCGATGTGTGCTGACACAGATACAGTCGGCCTGAGCGTGTGCAGCTCAGAGCGGTGAGAGAGTTTCTGTTTGTGTGGATGAAAAAAAGCCGCAGAAGAAGAATTGATCATGGATCTCCGCCAAGTTTTCCTCCCTCCTTCACGCTGAGAAAATTCCTGATGTGGCCGCATCAAACGGCGAGGGTCAACATCAGCTGATGTGAGAGCGGAGGCGAGGCCTCGCAGAGAGTCCATAACACAGATTTATAAACCTGCAGCAGGACGCGCCTCAGCTTTCAGCTCCTGTCACATCGGTAAGCGCCCTGAAAGCTGCTGTGTTTACTGAGCTGCTTCATTTCACAAAGCAAAGAGCAGCTTCTTCTAATTACATGTCCCTCAAACAGAGCGAGGACAGAGAGGCATCTGTCAGTAAACAGAGGACACAGGGGACACGCTGCTGCTTTAACTGCTCTGATTATTCAACTCTCTGTTTTTAAATCCTGGATGGTACCCCAGTCTGAAACCAGGAAGTCAAACTTAACCCTTCTATAAAACTGTCTTTGTGTTTGTCCAGCAGGAAATCTGACTGTGAGTCTCTGCTTCATTAGTTTCAGTCAACTTAACCATGTTGGAGATCCTGATCCACAACTTCAAATCACATTATCAATACAGGTTATTTCTAAATAATATTTCTGAGCTTCCTGATCGGGTCGGACAGAACCAGATTGATTTACAGCATGCTGAAGTCTCCATAGCAACAGCCCGCCAGCTGATGAAGTTTAGCAGTGAGATGAGAGATCTGTGTTTGTCTCTGCTGAAAACGATTCCTGTGATTAATTTAGTAGAGATGGTGGAGACTGGAGCTAAACTGACGGACAGAAAAAGGACAGAAGAGAACAAGAAAGATGAACAGGAGAGAGATAGAGCACTAGCTAAATGCTAAAACACAAGCTAAAGGTCGAAACAAACGCTAAAGGCTAAAACACAAGCTAAAGGCTAAAACACAGGCTAAAGGCTTTACCATGAGCCAGAGGCTAAAACACGAACTAAAGGCTAAAACATGGGCTAAAGGCTAAAACACAAGCTAAAGACTAAACCATGAGCTAGAGGCTAAAACATGAGCTAAGGGCCAAACCTTGAACTTAAGACTAAAACATTAACTAAAGGCTAAACCACAAGCTAAAGGCTAAAATGCTAACAAAAGGCTAAAACACAAGCTAAAGGCTAAAACACGAGCTAAGGGCCAAACCTCGAACTAAGGACTAAAACATTAACTAAAGGCTAAACCACAAGCTAAAGGCTAAAATGCTAACTAAAAAACACAAGCTAAAGGCTAAAACACAAGCTAAAGGCTAAACCATGAGCTAGAGGCTAAAACATGAGCTAAGGGCCAAACCTTGAAATAAAGACTAAAACATTAACTAAAGGCTTAAATGCTAACTAAAGGCTAAAACATGAGCTAAAGGTTTTACCATGAGCCAGAGGCTAAAACACAAGCTAAATGCTAAACCATGAGCTAAAGGCTAAAACACAAGCTAAAGGCTAAACCATGAGCTAGAGGCTAAAACATGAGCTAAGGGCCAAACCTCGAACTAAGGACTAAAACATTAACTTAAGGCTAAACCACAAGCTAAAGGCTAAAATGCTAACTAAAAAACACAAGCTAAAGGCTAAAACACAAGCTAAAGGCTAAACCATGAGCTAGAGGCTAAAACATGAGCTAAGGGCCAAACCTCAAAATAAAGACTAAAACATTAACTAAAGGCTTAAATGCTAACTAAAGGCTAAAACATGAGCTAAAGGTTTTACCATGAGCCAGAGGCTAAAACACAAGCTAAATGCTAAACCATGAGCTAAAGGCTAAAACACAAGCTAAAGGCTAAACCATGAGCTAGAGGCTAAAACATGAGCTAAGGGCCAAACCTCGAACTAAGGACTAAAACATTAACTTAAGGCTAAACCACAAGCTAAAGGCTAAAATGCTAACTAAAAAACACAAGCTAAAGGCTAAAACACAAGCTAAAGGCTAAACCATGAGCTAGAGGCTAAAACATGAGCTAAGGGCCAAACCTCAAAATAAAGACTAAAACATTAACTAAAGGCTTAAATGCTAACTAAAGGCTAAAACACAAGTAAAGGCTATACCGCAAGCTAAAGGCTAAAACACGGGTTAATCTGTTTGTGATAATGTTCATTCCAACTGGAATGAACGCTGTGATCCACTTCAGACAGATCGTCCTCTCAGACTCTTCAACATGGATGTAAACATAACCTCTGTTTTGTGATTTCAGGATGATGATGTGTTTATTTCTGCTGTGAAGTGTGACCTTTGAACATGGAGCTCTATGGGGAATGACTCTTGTGGACATTCAGGGAACTACAGCCTGAATTTAGTGACTCTACAGAAAATCCAAATCAACGCTGATGCAGACGACACTCTTTTATGCTTCACTAATATATAGATTAGGAATGCTAATCTGGATTTATTTTTAGCTTTTAATTGTATTCTGCTCTTGATGACTGATATCTGTGAGGTCACTGACATTTTCATTCCATGTTTCTGATATAAAACATGACGCTTTTGAAAACCTTTGGAGTAAAAAATAAATAAACAGCTGAGATTTAGTGATTTATTCAAACTCTAACTGAAGTTATTTTTGTTCACAGACAGAAAGTTTTTTCTGTCCTTCCACTCTGTCCCACAATGCTTTGTTCTCCAGCGAATAAAACATCCTCACATTTCACTGTTTATATTTCTGTTTTAATAGTTTGGATTAAACGAGGAGGGATCAGACCTCAGACCTGGTCTAGATCAGGTCCCTATGATAGCAGCAGCAGCAGAGGGGCGGTTTGGGGGCGGGGCTGATGGGGGTGAAGGGAGTCCAATAATCTATTCATGGTCCTCCTCTGGGGAAAAGAGCCCAGCTGCTCTAATTTGAGAATAAAGAGGAGGCTACCTTTGTTCTGTCGCTCAGGCTCTATTTCATGAACATCACCTCCTCCTCCTCCTCCTCCCATCAGCCCCTCCTCCTCCTCCTCCTCCTCACACCGCCCCTTTCATTCCTCCACATTGAACATATTTGCAGCAAGATCTGCCCAACCTTTACAATGAATCATTTCAGGTTTGTCTGTTGTTATCAGAGTCACATCGATTTACTCAAATAATCACAACACATGGAGAGGAAAATGCAGATTTTTCTGTCTATTTCTTTTGGTTCAGTCTTCTTTTAATTTCCAAATGTGATCGCTCTGCTCTCGTTTGCATTGGAATCAAACTCTCTGAAACCAGAAGTCACAGTTTCTCATCATCATTGAGTTTCATTTTTGGAAACAAGTGAGGGACCCTAACCCTTTAATTTACATAAAAATAACAAAAAAGAAATACAGGTTTGAAAGGTAATGGTGTCATGATTAATTCTGAGTATCTAATTTATGTATTTTTACATAGGTAGACAACATTTTAGAGCTCCTTTGAAAAAAAAAAAAAGAAGTAAAAAAAAAAGTTGATGATCATTTTGGCGCCCCCTGTGGACAATAAAATCCACTCATGTCATGTTTAAGTAATAATATGTGTCCACATTTTCTTGTTCCCCTCTCCTTAAATTATCAAACAGATCATCCATCCATCCATCCATTTTCTATACCGCTTCTCCTGTTCAGGGTCACGGGTGGCTGGAGCCTATCAAACAGATCATTTGTGCAAAATTTCACAGCAAAACAAGTATATATAAAAAAAAAACCCAAAACAAACTTGTTCCAGCCGCGTTAAAAATAACCTCAGCGCTACAGACGGGCTTTGATCTGGAGACGTGGTTTTGCTTTGCAGCTCATAAAGAGACTTCTGTTTTAAGTCCGTCAGTTTCATAACCCCTGAAAACTCATTGGAGTCGCTCTTTTAAACGCCACCAAATCCCATTCATTAAAACGTGATTTATCTTTTTTTTTTTTTTTTTTTTTCCTTTGGCTAGTTTTTAAATTTTAGAGTTTTGTATTATAATAAGGGTTCAACAGATTTTATTTTCACAATATAAAAAAATTAAATTAAATTAAATTAAAATAAAATAAAAAAATGAAATACAATACAATACAATAAAATAGAATAAAATAAAATGAAGATAAAAAATAAATAAAATAAAATAAAATAAAATAAAATAAAAAAAAATAAAATAAATGATGCAGAAAGCAGGCTCCGGATTTTTTGGTAAAATCGTTGTTTTTCTAAGTGGGGTTTGGTTCGCAGGAATTCTCCGTTAATTAACAGGAAATGTTTGGGTTGGATGTCGAGTTTCTCTGAGGAAAAGTCTGGAATAAGTGCAGAATTTGAATAATAATTAAAACTCGAGCCCTTCACTTTCTTCTCCTCCTCTTTCTATAATTATCATCCGGACGTTAAACTCCTCTCAGGTCGGTTTTTAGCTCCTCTGTGTGAACGCACTTCCGCACCTCCATGAGAACTGACTGTAAACAAACCGCTGCACATCAGCATGCATAGAGAGGGCGTGGCTTGTGCATACACACGCCCCGCCCACTCTGCTTAAATATCCCCCAGCCGTCTCCTTCCTGGAGGATCAAACTGCTGTTCATGCTCCAGCTGTAAACACACGGAGTGGACACACACATACACACACACTCTCTCACACACTCACAGGACAATAGCAGACAAAGGCAGCTCGGATTTCTACCCTCTGGATCCTTTTCTTTTTTCTTTTTTGGAGGTAAACTGCAGCTGTGTTTTTGCATGCTCCACGCAGAGAGGTCTTAAGCTGGAGTGGAGGGTTGCACCGAGGATCACTGACCCCACAGAGCCGCAGGCAGCAGCCCGCCGCCGGCATGACCCCCGCACGGAGCTCCGCCTTCAGCCTGCTGCTGCTGCTCTGCGCCCGCATCCAGGTACACCAGACTCCCGCTGAGTTTTCTCTGAATCAAGTTTTATGCAAGAAAAAAATCAGTCAGATTTACTTCAAACGATACAAAAACATCCAGGAAATGATTCTGAACTCATCGGCCTGATCGGTTTTCATCTCCTGGGAGCAGAAATGAAAGATCTGTTACTGCCCACAAAGTTTGAAAAAGTGACTTTAAACATGACATGAAGCTATGATACCTTCTCAAACATATCCTTTTGATAGTCTGATGAAATGAATCTTAAAAATAACTTGAACTAAGGTCCAAAAATGTGAAATTTATCTCCTTTTGAGTCTCTTTGCGCACATGATTTATCAGTTTGAAAAAGCTTCCAGGATAAATAGTGTAAATATTCTCTGACCGGATAAATTGTGAATAATTTAGACCATTAATTGACCTGCAGTTTGGTTTATAACTAATATCCAGTACACATTATAAGTGAGAGTCAGGTGACGGGGTCAAAGGAAACATCTTCCTAAACAAGTTCCATGATCTCAGTGCAACTGACTCAAAGACTCGGTCTCCACGAGTCCTGAGTCTGGAGCGGGGACTGTTAAGAAATTAAGACCAGCAGACCTGAGTGTCCTTCCAGGAGTAAACATGTGAAGTAGTTCAGACAAAGACTCAGGAGCTCGACCCTGTAGTTTAAAATCAAGCGCTTTAAACTGGATCCTGAAACTCAGTTTTGAGGTTTTCCTGAGGTGAAAAAAGCAGGTACGGGTCAAGGCTGGGCTGTGTTTGTCAAAGTTTGGGCCTGGTCAAAAATAACTCCAAGGTTTTCATGTTAGAGCAAACATTTGAATTCAGTGACCTGATACAGGTAGCGGCATCACGAGCAGTGTCTTCAGGGGCCACAATCAGGACTTCAGTCTTGCAGAATGTTCAGGATTGAAAGAATAATACAATTGAATGTCATCAGCATACATATGATGCCGATTAAACCCACTGATAATGTTGCCGAGTGGTAGCATGTACAAGGCAAACAGAATTGGACCTAATACCGACCCCTGAGGCACACCACATGATGAAGAGACCGATAACTCATAAATTAAGGCTTGAAACAGTTTGTTTTTTGGTTCACGTGGATCTGTAAAGTCTGTTTTAAGAGGCTTCAGGAACAAAGTGTTTCCGTATCATCAAAAAGCTCCAGTTGCTCAGAGTAACTTCTGTGTTTCTCCGCTTTAATCGGTTTTGAGTTCTGAGTTTGATCCTGGAGGAAACACTGAAGTCTTAAAATCAGGAACACAGCGGCTGTGTCAGACCCCCCAGACGTGGTTTTATGTGGTTCCCTGTGGATCCCTGTGGTTGAACAGTTCCACTTTTCTATAATTCACTTTTTTGGGTGTTTGTTCTTCCAGGAGAACAGCCATGTTGAACCGTCTGAGTCTAAAGCCCTGAGCCAGCTCTAACTACAAGCGTTAATCCTGTACTGCCTCCTGGACCCGGATCCTTTGGACATTCAGGCCTTTATTTTGAAAGTCATTGTGCGTTTAGCCGTTTAGCGTTTAGCCTAGCGTTAGCCGCCGCTCCTTTTATCGACAGCACCTCTCAGACAGGACTCCTGGAGGGATCTGAGATTAACGTGGTCTGGTTGGTGCTGACTCTTTCTGATCTCTCCGCAGGTATCTTCAGCCTCAGGAAACTTCGAGCTCCAGATTTCATCCATGCTTAACGTGAAGGGCCAACTGCAGAGCGGCGCCTGCTGTGACGGACCCCGGGACCCGGTAGAGGATGGGTGCACGGCGGATGAATGTGACACCTACTTCCGGGTGTGTCTGAAGGAGTACCAGCTGAAGGTGTCCTCAGGCGGGCCCTGCAGCTTCGGCATGGCGTCTACGCCCGTGCTCGGAGGGAATACTTTTACGGTACACAACGCCAAGAGCGACAACGCCGGGATGGTGCTGCCTTTCAGCTTTGCATGGCCGGTAGGTTCAGAGGTTTGTCACATGATGAATGCGGCTTCCTGTTGATTATCTGTAAGTCTGAAACAGTTTTGGCCGGTTGGGTCGTAAATCTGAACGTTTGGAGCTCCTCAGTGGTCATCATAGTTGACCTCTCAGCGTTGACATTCCCGCTCCTGTCCTCGGTAACTGGGACATTAAACTGAGCAGTCATGGTGGACGGAGAGGATGACGTCTTGTTGTTGTTGTTGCTTTTTGTCTCCTCTGATCTTCATCCTCCTCTTTTATGGTTCAGAGTTTTCAGAATTCATCTCTCACAGATCTTTCTTTTTCTCTCTCATCCCTCCGTTTATCTCTGGGTTTTATTTATGTGGCACAACCGGAAAAACAGGCTGGTGCTCAATGCAGCTGACACAAGGACTCAAGGGACTGTGGGGGGGTGAAGGACCCACATATGGGGTTTCAACAGGCACCCTGTTCCCCTTGTGATATCGACAGTTGCTTGAGTCATAGCAACATTATGACCCCAACAGTGTTGTGCTGTATCAGGTCATATCTACTGTAATGTATGGTAGCCTTGAGGGGCAACTGCAAAAATGGACCTAAAACCAAAAAAATTCAAAAATATTTGAAAAATAAAAAAAAACTCAGAAAAATCTCATAAATTTTCTTGAAAGCTGAATTAATTAAGAAACTAATTTTTTTTTCCAAGGCTACCAATTATGTCATTAAATGCAAAATTATATTCCAAAATT
Organism: Labroides dimidiatus; assembly: GCA_030710495.1. Classification (NCBI taxonomy): domain Eukaryota; kingdom Metazoa; phylum Chordata; class Actinopteri; order Labriformes; family Labridae; genus Labroides; species Labroides dimidiatus. The sequence continues at coordinate 37,398,088 of CM061145.1, read as the reverse complement.
CATAAAAATGCCAAAAAAAACATAATTTTTTTTTAGAAATGCAAAACTTTTGAAAAATTATTGATAAAATGCAGTAAATGTTTCATGAACACACATTTTTAAAGCAAAAAAGAAATTTACAAATAACGGCAAAAGTTTTAAAAATACAAAACTATTTACAAAAATTCATAATTACAAAAATTGTTAATCTTTGTAGGTTTTCGAAGGATATTTTTTGCGAATATTTTCTCATTTCATCAAATATTCTTGTGTTATGTGAAACATTTTTATAATTCTTGAAACAAGTTTTCTTTTTGTCACTTTTTATACTTTTTAATTTTGCAAGTTTTTTTTCCCTCCTCCATCAACTTATCAGAGTGATGTGGAGTTATGAACCTGATCAGCTGTTAAGTTGTCTTCTTGTGCCGCCTGGTTTGTTTTTCCCTGACTCAGCTGTGAGGTGACTCAGCTCGGCCCGTTAGCTTGGTTCTGCTTTAGCGGCGTTGATGTGGCGTTTGGGTAAACAGATCCATGGTACACTGAGACTCTCAGGAGCCAATCAGGAGAGGGTTTACTGCTTTGGATTAGGCTGGTTTGAGATGTTTGTTTGGGATCATTTCAGTCCATAAACCTGTCAGCAGCTCTGCAAGCTTTCATCACAGGCTAACAAGCTAACAGGCTAACTGCTAATCTGTAAACTGTGCGGTCTGTCTGTGGTTTCCTGCTCCGGTGCTTTGACTCAGACTTTGGGGACCATCATTTAGTTTTCCTCTGAGGAGCTGAGCTGCCTTCAACAACAGATTTTCATTTTTTTTAAAGTGTATTTTCTTTTTTTGTCACTACTTTTTCTTTTTTTTTCCTTTTTTTTGCATATCTTATCAGCACAATTTTCGTGTTGCATTGTCACTTTTTTGTCAGTAAGTTTTTTTTTTTATCTTTCATAGATGCTTTACCATACTCTCATCCATGCACCGCCACATAAACAGTGATGTGTTGATTTTTGTCGGTTTGAACTCAAATTTTTTAGTTATGTTTTTTTGTATATGGTGCAATGTCACAATATTGGTGCTCTTTGGCCAGTTGTGTCTTTTTGGCACTCTGAATTTTTTTTCAAAGATGCATCACCACATGTTGTTTCTGTAACTCCAGTTTTTTAATGGTGCTTTTTTTCAATTTGATTGGCGCAATGTCAAATTTTTCATTGCTATATTTTTGCATTTGAATTGGTACTTTTAAATTTATTAAGATATGTTGTGTACTGTGTTGGCGCAATGTCACTTTTTCTACTGGTGCATTGTCAGATAATCACTAGTGTGCAACGCTCTGTTACATTTTTTTTTTAGTGCAACGTCACATTTTCATCTTTTCTTTGATAAATCAACAGTAGTGCACGGACACATTTATATTTGGTCTATCTTGACATTTTAGTCGGTGCATTGCTGTAATTTTTTTGATGCATTCACAAATTTTCTTTGTGCGTTACCACATTTTCATTAACACTTAATCAAAGTTGTAAATTATGCTGTTACTTCTTCACTGGTACATTTTTCTTGTGCCTTGACACGTAGTGCGTTTTCACATTTTTCGTAGTGTATTATCTGTTTTATTTTGACTTTGTCACATTTTACCAAAAAAAAAAAAAAAAAAAAAAAATTTGCAGCACGAGACATTTCCTGTTGTCACATAACGTTTTTGAAAACATTTGTACCGATGGTGCCACTCGTCTGAAGATCCTTAAGATGTTCTTAAAGCAAAGAGAAACGGCCTGGAACGAAGTCGTGTCCACGTATTGAAGCAAATTAAAACTAGAAAAGTTCTGATGATTAATTAATTTCAAAAACTTCACACTGATTAATCCTCTCCTTCTGTTTCTGTTCACAGAGGTCGTACACATTGATCGTGGAAGCTCTAGACTACAACAACGACTCCTCGTCTAGCAGTGAGTACCTTCACCTTCACATGACCCTCATCATCATCATCACCCCACTCTTTTTTGCTAATCAGACCATAGTTTCCATTCTTAGCTCCCCTTGAAACTCTTGTTCTCCATTATAACATACACTCCTTCAGCAGCCGGTCAAAGTGTTTGCACCGTGTGTTTTGTTCCATTCAGAAATCAGTGTGTGAGGAGTGTGTGAGGAGAGTTTGGAGCTGCTAACTCTCTGTCAGAGTGTGTGTTTGTAACCCAGCGGTCAGTGAAGCGTTCACAGCGAGAGTGTTTGCTTGGTGCTGTATTTGGCGTCCCTCAGGGAACCATTATCGGCCCGGTGTGAAGTCGGCTGACCTCGGTCCAGGTGTACGAGGAGTTTCAGTCCAAACACGGAGGCAGGAATAAACATGCTGTTGGTCTGAAGCTCAATGAGAGATTCAGAAACCTTCTGACGGAGCTGAAGGTTTAGAAGTGAAGCTAACATCAAGCTAAAAGTAGAGAACAAATATTGACCCTCCGTGTTAGCATCAACACGCTAAGTGCTCCTGACAGCAACACCTGCATGCCTCTGTTACTGTGCTGCAGCTCAGGTAGCAACATAAACACAGGGGTACTCGACCCATCAGAGTTATAAAGTGACTCTTCAGGGTTAAAAAGCAGCTGTTTACGAGCCTGGAGATGGTGGAGACCAAAAACAGAGAGAGAAATATTTAAACTGAGCTTTAGAAACAGCTGCTGGATATCACTGAACACTTTTTGTGGTGCACATGTTGTTCCTCCAGGTGTGTGAGGTGAGCCTGGGCTCTCAGCCAGGTGTGGGCTCAGCAGCTCAGGTGGAATTCATCGATAAAGTGCCAGATTTGAATATTTGACGAAACGTCGTGCAGGGAGCGCATCCAGCCTTTTGTGTGCTTCAAATCTGCTACCCGTGTGCCGTTTTTAGCACCTGCGTTTCTTCCCCATCGCGATGCGAAGTGTCACAGTTTGCTCCCAGGATGGACGGCGGTGTTACCTGAGCCCAGGTTCTGGAGGTTTCAGCCTCAGCCCGAGCACACTTTCCACCACGTCGGGGAAATACCACAGAGCAGCTCGCTTTTTCAGGGTCCAGAAAACTACAGCAGAAAGAATCACCATCATCAGAACAGCAGACAGTTTACATGTCAGGCGAACTACAAGACAGATGGAGCATCCGACTGTTTCAGTGAACACCCCGCAAATATGTCGAAGGAAAAAAAAACGATTAGTCAAAAAAAGTGATAAATGGTAATCAATGAGTTAAAACATGCAGTCAGAAGTTGTCTTACTTTAGTCATCGCTTTCTCCTGTTGGTGTCCCTCATTTTTTGAATAAATATAAAAAGCTGTATTTTTGCATAACACATTTTACTCAACAATCTTTTTATTGGTCCTTTTTTTACATATTTTTACAATATAACATTACAGTACTTTCTTGGTGTGAGAAGGGATACAAACAGGAAAAAAGGTACAAAGATCAAATAACATGCATAACACATTTTAAGCTTTGTTAAGTTTCATTTTCGGGGGCACTTTTGTACTTTTTGGTTTTTAAGTTTTGAGTGTTTAAAAACATTTAAATTCATTTTTGTTTTTTTCGATTTTTAGCATTGTCTCTCATTTTTTAATAATTTGATTTAATTTTTTTAATATTATATTTTTATATATATATGTGTATTTTTCCCCTTGTACACAGTATTTGGCTGCTATTCTATTATTTTTGGGGTTTTTTGTATTTGTTTTCTATTTTAAGAATTTTGTTTTTGAACATTTCAAACTTTTGTTCAATTTTTTAAACCTTTTTGGTTCCGTTTTAATATTGTATTTAAAAAAATGTGTACAGGAGGCTAAAAAATATTATACTTTGACACTTTTTCATTGCACAATTTTGTAACCATATTAACTTGTTTTATTTTCTTTGAGATAAAAAATTAAATTGAAAAAAAATTATACATATTCTTATATGTTTGTTAGTTTTATTTCTTGTCTAAATTTTAAAAAATTTTGTAATCTTTTTTGTTTTTTTTCCAAGTTAAAAACTTTGTTTCGAAGGTTTTTTTACTTGTTATAAAATATTTAGAACTTTCTTTAATGCAGAATTTCCTTTAGTTTGTTGTTTAAAATGTCTGGAGGAGTCGTTGTTGTTGTTGTTGTTGTTGTTGTTGTTGTTGTTGTTGTTGTTGATTCAGACTCTGTAATAATCTCCAAGTTCTGAGTTTTGTATCGATTCTCTTCTGAACCACAGACTGTATGAGACCGATCTAACACTCCCATGTTCTTGCCATGTTCTGTGTCCTCAGGTGTGATTGAGCGAGCCGTCCACTCGGGGATGATCAACCCGAGTCGTCAGTGGCAGACTCTGAAGCACGATGGCCGCGTGGCTCAGTTCACCTTCCAGGTGCGCCTCACCTGTGACGAGCACTACTACGGCTTCGGCTGCAACAAGTTCTGCCGCCCGAGAGACGACTTCTTCGGACACTACGAGTGCGACCACAACGGCAACAAGACGTGCCTGGACGGCTGGTCCGGTCCGGACTGTAACACGGGTAAGATCTCTGAGGGGGGTCAGCATGAGGTGATGCGTTCAAGTGATCCTCGGAAACCTCTCTTTCCAACACTTCGTCTGTTCGTCTGCTAACATAAAACTTAACCTCAAAGGTTTTCTTTCTTTCTGTCTGCAGCGATCTGCCGGCAGGGCTGCAGCTCCGAACACGGGTCCTGTAAGGTCCCGGGAGAGTGCAAGTAAGAAGCAACACACACACACACACACACACACACACACACACACACACACACACACAGAACATAAAACACACACTTTTATGATGTTTGCATGTAGTTTATAGTCAGAAAAAGACAAAATGATTATGTGAGAGACTGAACATGTCTGATGTATTTCTGTGTGTGTGTGTGTGTGTGTGTGTGTGTGTGTGTGTGTGTGTGTGTGTGTCAGGTGTCTGTACGGCTGGCAGGGCGATTACTGTGATCAGTGTATTCCTCACCCCGGCTGTGTTCACGGCAGCTGTGTGGAGCCCTGGCAGTGTCTGTGTGACACCAACTATGGAGGACAGCTGTGTGACAAAGGTACACACACACTCTCTCTCTCTCACACACACACACACACTTTGTGCAGCTCGGTGTAAGTGTAGATGTGACGTGTTTGTTGTGCGTCCTGCAGATCTGAACACGTGTGCGACGCTGCAGCCGTGTCTGAACGGAGGAACCTGCAGCAACACGGGACCAGATAAATACCACTGCTCCTGTCCCGACGGCTTCTCAGGGGTCAGCTGTCAGAGAGGTGAGACCGCCCTCCATGATACCGTGACAACATGGGAGTTGTTTATCTACTCCTGACCTGATCAGTTAGTTTTTCTGTACTGCTGTAAAAGAACTATTGCTTATGATCTAACCTCCTAAAAATTCCCACCGCTGCCTTAAAAGTTAACTGAATAAAGGAAAGGTAGACAAGCAACTCCTGCCAGAGTGATGTAACAGCTGTTTGTGGTTAAAAATCATCTTCTTCTGTAACAAAATATATCTAGTTGTCGCCTTCAGTCACCAAAACTGAAGCTTTTGTTTTGCAGAACCTTGGAGTTGCTGATCTACTCCTGATCTTATCAGTTAGTTTTTATCTGTTTTTGCGTATCAAACAAATATTGTGTTGGATCCAGACAAGCCAAAATACTCACAGTGCTCTTGAAAAGAGCGAACCAACTAAGGCAGAGGTAGACCAGCAACTCCTTGTGTGAGAGTCTGATGGCTGCAGAAGTTACAGAGAACAAAATTACACAGGACTTGTTGATCTACCTCTAACTCCGTTGGTTGATTTGTTTGTGTAATTGTGTTGTTAGTTTTCGGATCCATCACAGCAACACAACAATAAACTTGTAGGTGGAGGAAGATGGAGAAAACCAACTCTTGTGTTCTGTGAGGGAGTTAGCGGTCTACCTCAGGCTTGATCTGTTTTTGTGTCATGGTGTGTCAGATAGATTTTTTTTTTTTTTTTTTTTTGGAGCAGAGTGATCTTTCAGAACATCGAAGTCACACAATATCAGAGATGAAACAAAGAAATGAGGAAGAGGTAGACCAACAACTCCCATACTTTGTTCAGTGAAACTTGTGGTTCAGAATCCTCCTCCTCATCCTCTCTCTCTCTCTCTGTAGGATCCTTTCTGTAATGTTGTCACACACTTAGAGTATCAATCTGAGCCTGTCAGGGACAAGAACAGGGACCTCTAGTGGACGGACGGGGTGTTACATTAGAGCCATTTCAGCTTGTTCAGCTGCTGCTGGCTGAAGACATCTCCTCCTCTACACACATATATAACTTCATGCCCTCTCTCTCTCTCTCTCTCTCTCTCTCTCTCTCTCTCTCTCTCTCTCTCTCTCACTCTCTCAGTGGACCACGCCTGTCTCTCTAACCCCTGTCTGAACGGAGCCAGCTGTGCTGAAACCAGTCTGGGTTTTGAGTGCCACTGTGCGCCCGGTTGGAGCGGACCCTCCTGCTCCATCAGTAAGACCTGAAACCTCATCACATTTAAAGCTCCTGTAGGGAGTTTTCAGCTGGTTTGGAATCAGACTGAATTAATGATATTAAAACAATACAAAGTTGTTTATTCCTGTGTTATAATGTTTGATTTATAAAACCACCAACCAACAGAGGGACCACTTTGTCCACATGGGCGCCAAAATCAACACAACATTCACGGACTCTCTATTTCCCCTAGATGTGAACGAGTGTGAGGTGAACCCCTGCAGACACGGAGGGACCTGTCAGGACCTGGTGAACGGTTTCAGGTGTGCATGTCTTCCTCAGTGGACCGGGAAGACCTGCCTCATCGGTCAGTGATCCTCAAACTGTTTTTGATCAGTGTGACCGTGTTGTTGACCTCTGGGCTGCTGTGTAGGAAACTTTTCTGAGAATTTATGAAAGTAATGATTCATTTTTTCCTCTCTGGAGGTTCTTCATCCAATTTATGTTCAGTTACAATTCTACAATTCTACAATTTCATTTAGCAGACGCTTTTTTCCAAAGCGACGTACAACACAAATCGGTTACACCAGCTGAGACCTCAGATTTTTACTCCAGGGACTCCTGAAGTTATTCTTCCTGGTCTCTGGTCTGCTTCCTGGAGGGATGGTTGTGGTTTGGGGAATTGGTGCCTGGTATCGCTTCACCACAGCGCTAATCAGCCACCAACCACCAGCCACATATTCCTGAGCTCTTAGCGGTGTAGTTAGTTTGTCTGGCAGCTGTGGAGTGAGTCTGTTTCCCCTCAAACTCAGAAATCCCAATAACCCTGTTTACACTTCATTCCCCCAGCAGCTCAGGTGACACTTTATCCAGTCTGTAGTAACATTTAACGTTTGGTATCCTTTGATCTGATACTCACTGACGGGTTCGTCATAAAAGAACGGAAACACCAGAGAAGACTTAGCAACATGATGTCATCAAACTATCTTTATGATCTCATTGAAAAACTTTAAATTCATTCTATGGCTTTGATCATGTGCAGCTCCTTTGATCTCATTTTATGGGTTTAATCTCATTTATTCCTTTGATCTCATTGTCTCACTTTGATCTCATTTTATGTCATTGATCTCATTCTGTTGTCTTAATCTCATTCTCTCACATTGATCTCATTCTCTCACTTTGATCTCATTTTATCGCTTTGATCTCATTCTCTCATTTTGATCTCATTTTCTCACTTCGATTTCATTCTGTTGCTTTGATCTTATGTTGATCTCATTCTCTCTTTTTGATCTCATTCTTTCACTTTGATCTCATTCTGTTGCTCTGATATCATTCTCTCATGTTGATCTCATTCTCTCATGTTGATCTCATTCTCTTTTTGATCTCATTCTCTCACTTTGATCTCATTCTGTTGGTTTGATCTCATTCTCTCATGTTGATCTCATTCTCTCATGTTGATCTCATTCTCTCTTTTTGATCTCATTCTCTCACTTTAATCTCATTCTGTTGCTTTGATCTCATTCTGTTGGTTTGATCTCATTCTCTCATGTTGATCTCATTCTCTCATGTTGATCTCATTCTCTTTTTGATCTCATTCTCTCACTTTGATCTCATTCTGTTGCTCTGATATCATTCTCTCATGTTGATCTCATTCTCTCATGTTGATCTCATTCTCTTTTTGATCTCATTCTCTCACTTTGATCTCATTCTGTTGGTTTGATCTCATTCTCTCATGTTGATCTCATTCTCTCATGTTGATCTCATTCTCTCTTTTTGATCTCATTCTCTCACTTTAATCTCATTCTGTTGCTTTGATCTCATTCTGTTGGTTTGATCTCATTCTCTCATGTTGATCTCATTCTCTCATGTTGATCTCATTCTCTTTTTGATCTCATTCTCTCACTTTGATCTCATTCTGTTGCTTTGATCTCATTCTGTTGCTTTGATCTCATTCTCTCATGTTGATCTCATTCTCTCATGTTGATCTTATTCTCTCATGTTGATCTCATTCTCTCATGTTGATCTCATTCTCTCATGTTGATCTCATTCTCTCATGTTGATCTCATTCCACCCACTCAGATTTATAAAGTTTTGGTTAACAGAAATGAGCTGTGGAGACAAAAACAGCCTTTGAGGATTGACTCATTTAGCAGGGAGCCTCTAGTGGACACCAGAGGAACAACTGATTTTCTGTCTTGTACTTTCAGAAAACTTGTTTATGCCATGTTTTTTCTCTCTTTAAGTATTTTTGTGTGTGTGTGTGTTCAATTCAGATGCCAACGAGTGTGAAGACAGCCCGTGTGTCAACGCTAACACCTGCAGGAACCTGATTGGAGGATATTTCTGCGAGTGTCTTCCTGGTTGGATGGGACAGAACTGTGACACCAGTGAGTGTTGAGGAGAGTGTGTTTTTCTGTATTCTGTTGACGTTTTGTGACGTCTTTAATATGATTATTTGTGATGTTTCTTTGCAGATATCAACGACTGTAAAGGCCAGTGTCTGAACGGGGCGTCCTGTAAGGTGAGCTCAGCTGATCCACGTTTGTTTCCAGGCTCAGTTTCCATCTTTAACACACCAACACAACGATTCTAGCTCAGCTGTAAACAGTGAATGCTGAGGCATGCATGTAGGACAGGGACCAACTGTGCCTGTGTGAGAGCGTGTGTGTGTGTGTGTGTGTGTTGTGCCTCCATGACAACAGCGGATCAGATTTCTCCAAACTTTCTCATTTCCCAACAGAACATAAACAGTCTGTCCTCGCTCCTTTCAGACGCTGATTGCTTTATTTTCCTTTCCATTCTCCTCCTCACAATGCTTGATTGTTCACGGAGCGAGCCGGATCACGTTACAGTAACGGCTTTATCTGTCCCTGAACGCGCTCCACGTCCACCAGCAGGTCCAAACACAAACTGGACCAAAGACACTGAAATAGAAATACTAAAGAGATCCCAAACCATGAGAAAAACAACCAGAGGAATCCAGACCCAGACAGACTCTAGTGGACACTCAGGGAACTACAGTTTCTTGTAACGTGGGGCTCTTTTTCTCAGGACCTGGTGAACGGGTATCAGTGTTTGTGCGCTCCAGGATTCGGGGGTGAGCACTGTGAGAGAGACATGGACGAGTGCTCGAGCGGGCCATGTCTCAACGGCGGCCGCTGCCGTGACGAAGTGAACGGCTTCTCCTGCCTGTGTCCTCCTGGTTTCTCTGGGAGTCGATGTCAGGTGAGTTTTACCTGAGTTTGGAACGCAACACAATTTTGATTCACCTCCGTCCTCTTAAATCTGTCTTCCTGTTTGCGTCCTCAGTCAGATATCGATTACTGCCTCCACGCTCCGTGTCAAAACGGCGGCCAGTGTTTCAACCTGGCGTCGGACTACGTCTGTAAATGTCCCGAGGATTACGAAGGCAGGAACTGCTCCAGACTGAAGGACCACTGCCGCAGCACGCCCTGCAAAGGTCGGCCCTCGGCGCTAACGCTCATCCATCCGCCTCCTGTTCGACTTCTCTGATGGTTGATTTGTAAACAAGCTCCTCCCCTTTCTGCAGTGATTGACAGCTGCACGGTGGCGGTGTCGTCCAACAGCACGGCAAGCGGGGTGCGCTTGATCTCCTCCAACGTGTGCGGTCCTCACGGGCGGTGTCGGAGTCACGCCGGCGGTCAGTTCAGCTGCGAGTGTGACGAAGGATTCGCCGGAGCGTACTGCCACGAGAGTGAGTGTGGAGACGATGCGGGCAGTAAACAAAGTTTCACTTCCTGTTGGTGACATCACCTCACTTTATTCTCCCTCTGACTCCCAGACATCAACGACTGTGAGAGCGCCCCCTGCCTGAACGGAGGAACATGTATCGATAAAGTCCGTCAGTATCAGTGTATCTGTGCGGACGGCTGGGACGGACCCACCTGCCAGAACAGTGAGTCCCCCTCCTCGCTCCTCCTCGCTCCTCCTCCTCACTCTCTTGTGTGTTTTGACGTTATTGTTTTGTCGACACAGACGTCGATGACTGCAGCTCGTCCCCCTGCATGCACCGCGGCGTGTGCCGGGACCTGCTCAACGATTTCTCCTGCGAGTGCACCAACGGCTGGAAGGGGAAGACCTGCAGCTCCCGCGAGAGTCAGTGCGACGAGGCGACCTGCAGCAACGGAGGAACCTGCCACGACGAGGGAGACGCCTTCTCATGTCTGTGCGCCGTGGGCTGGGCGGGCAGCAGCTGTAACATCGGTGAGTGAGGCGCCATCGCCGTGTAGCCATGTTGGATAGTTTTGCCCGCCTTCTTGTCGTCTGACGGTTTCCTCGTGTACGTGTCTCCAGCTCAGAACAGCAGCTGTGAGTCGAGTCCCTGTGAGAACGGAGGGACCTGCGTGGTGGACGGGGACTCGTTCAGCTGCGTCTGTAAGGAAGGCTGGGAGGGCGCCACCTGTGGCCAGAGTGAGTCACTGCAAAACATTTAAGCAGACATGTTTTTTATTTTTTTGTTTATAAGCAGAAAAAAAGAATTAAATAAGATTTTAAAAAAGGCATAAATACACCAGAGACTTTTGGTTCCCTTATTGTTTTGTATTTGTTTGTGGCTCCTCGGTGTTTGGAGCAGAGTTTAGGGTGTTGATGAAGATGATGTTTCTGATTTGATCGTCAAACGATGTGCGGAGTCTAAAGAAGTCTTTCTGTCCTTCTTTTCCAGACGCCAACGACTGCAGCCCTCAGCCCTGGTGAGTTGAACACAAAGACTGATGAAAGTGTTGGACAGAGAAAGTCCAGAAGGGTCTAAATTTAGCTCCTGGATAGTCTAAGGTTTCTGATTGGTCGAGCAGCCACACTGTTTTTATTCCCCCTCCTGTGATGGACTTGGTTTAGTACCTCCTCATCAATGGTCTTCTTTGAGTTTGATGGTGTGAACGTGTCTCTGTCAGCTCCCGGTGTTCCAGTTTAAAGAGTGACCCTGTAAACTGGTGACCTTCAGCTGAACGTGTCAGTGGATATCCAGTTTACAGCAGCTGTTCAAACACAGAAGAAGAAGAAGTCCTTGAGAAGTTTAGTTTGATATAAGCGTCATAATCCACTCATCAGATCAGGATTTAATGTTGATCTAAAGCTGTTTGAGGAGGACGCATCCCGCTCGGAGTCCTCGATCGACGGTTCTCCTTTTGAAGCTCAAACGCGGCTCCGCTAACATGTTGCTAACAGCTGATTCTTGTCTGCTGCAGTTATAACAGCGGGACCTGTGTGGACGGGGAGAACTGGTATCGATGTGAATGTGCTCCGGGGTTCGCCGGTCCAGACTGCAGGATCAGTGAGTGTTGACCTTTGACCTCTGAGGTTTCCGTCTTTCTGTTTGTTCTTCTTCTTGGTGCTCCTTGTTCTCTCTATACTTTTTGTTTCTTCTCCTAAACCTTGGAAGATGTCTTTTTGGATGTGTTAGCGTAGCTTAGCACTGTCGCCAGGTTGTCATCCCAGACTTGAACTTGACGAGAAAAAAAACAACAAAACAAAACAACGCAGAATGGCCCTCTTTAAAGGGTCTAGCCCCTCCCACTGGACGTTAGACATTACATAGTCTTTTACAAAACAGAAATATTTTTTTGTGTTCAAGCATTCTTAAGGTGGTATTCCTTAAATGCATCCAAATGAATAATTTAAACATTTCTTCCAGCATTTTTTTTTACCTTAAACAAGCACTGAAACAATTTAAAAAAAACAAAAACATTAAACACATGTGGTCATATGGCCGCATTTGGCCGCCATACACCACAGAATATCGCACACATCTGAGACTTCAGAACTGGAACATACAACAACATCTCTAAAATTTGAGATTTTGTCATCCATTAGATTAAAAAACATTATATCTCTTTCAGTGTCTCCCAGCTTTAAGCTATGATAATAATAATAATAATAATAATATCTGATTATGAACATTAACAAAAAAAAAACGATAACAAACACCCTCCCTCTTTTCTCTTTCGCTCTTTCTTTCAGACATCGATGAGTGTCAGTCGTCGCCCTGCGGCTTCGGCTCCTCCTGTGTGGACGAGATTAACGGTTATCGCTGCGTCTGTCCGCCAGGGAGGAGCGGCGCTCGCTGCCAACAAGGTGAGACCCTTAGGTTTATCTCTGGTTTATTTCGTGTTTATGTTGTGTTTGGTTTGTGTTTATCTCGGGTTAAGGTCGGGTTTAGGTCGTGTTTATGTCGTGTTTATCTCTGGTTTATTTCGTGCTCATGTCGTGTTTATGTCGTGGCTGCAGTGTCGGGGAGGCCCTGTGTGTGGGGGGGCCAGGTTGCTCTGGACGGCAGCAGCTGGGATGAAGACTGTAACACCTGCAGCTGTCACAACGGGAGGATCAGCTGCTCCAAGGTAGACCTGAGACTGAGCTGGGATCGTTACATCCAGATCAATGTCAGCTCCTGTAGAAAAGCTCTTAACCCCCCCCCCCCCCCCCCCCCCCCCCCCCCTCCTGTCCCATCAGCTCTGGTGTGGACCCAAACCCTGCAGCCTCCACGCTAAGACCCGGGGCTCAGAGTGTCCCGCCGGTCAGACCTGTGTCTCCATCCGTGACGAGCACTGCTTTGTGAAGCCCTGCCCCTCTCAGGGGGAGTGCTGGAGCCCCGCCCACCAGGCTCCGCCCACAGCCAGGTGTCCACCAGACAGAAGCTGTGCTAATGTGACCTTTACCTTTAAGAAGGACGGCATGGAACAGGTGGGTGTTACTTCCTGTCACTGTTAGTTAAACTCACACAGACGATCATTTCATAACTTTTATCAAACACCTGGAGAAGATTTTAATTTATAAAACAGAGGTAGAAAACTAACTCCCTCACAGAACTGGAGCTCAGTACTTTGACTCTCTAATCTAAACGTGTTATTGTGAGACATCAGTAGAAGCTCTGTGTTGGATCCAAACCAAATAATAAAAAAAAAATCAGCAAATTTAGGCAGAGGCAGACAATCAACTCCTATGTTCAACAACATACAGGCACTAAGTATGAAGCTGAAGATGATTGAAGATAACTCTCTCTGCACACACCACACAATATACTTTAAGTGACCAATCCCCTTGTTGTGATATTAGTAGGAGTTGCTTGTCCACCTGCACTTTGAATATTATATTTGTTTGTAAGATTTTGCAGCTTTCATGTTTTAAACGATAAATTTGAACCCAATGGGACACTTTTGTACCCGTGAAGTAAAAGAAACAAATTGCAGTAGCAGTAGACAAGCAACTCCCGTGTTCAGAGGGCTTTTTTTAATCAGTGAGTTCATTTTTGTGGCTAAAAAAAGATACTCTGCTTCAACAAAAAAGTCTGTCTCATTTGTTTAAACGTGTTTGCCTCGTAAAAATTAGTTGCCCACCCCTGTTGTAGTGTGATGTAACAGATGATAGACCAGCAACTCTCATGTTCTTTTCGGTATTATAACAGAACATAAGAGTTGCCTGTCTACCCCTGCCATGTCTAGTTTGGTGACTTCAAGTTTGATATGTTGGTGCGTTTGAATCCAACATTACTTTTATGTGATAAAATATGTGATAGACTAAGTTGGCACAGGTAGACCAGCAACTTCCTTGCTCTGCCAGGTAAAATTATAGCTGTTGTCAGTGAAGTCTGGTGGCTTTCGATCTGAAAGTTCAGATCTAACATGATGTGCATCAAACAAGTCAACAAACCGATCAAGCAGAAGTAGACCAGCAACTCCTGAAGACTGTGAACTAAAACACCTGTTATCATCAGTGTAGTGGTGTCTGGTGTGTTTGTAGAGAACGATGCAACAGTTGTCTCTGATTAAAGCAGAGGTAGACCAGTAACTCCTATGTTCTGTGAGATATTATGACGGATAGGAGTAGCTTGTCTACCTCTGTCATGTTAAGTTCAATAACTTGTGTTATTGAGAGCCTTTAATGTGTCAGATTGACAGCTTGGATCCAACAAACCTGTGATTGAATATAAAACCTATTGGGCAGTGGTAGACCAGCAACTCCCTTGCTCTGCAAGGTAGACTGACTGCCAATGAAGTCTGGACAGACTTGACATCATATATGAAACACACAATCAGGCAAACTAACTAACCACTGACGCAGAGGTGGACCAGCAACTCCTGTATCATGTAAGGTAAAAATACTGTCCTAGTCAGGGCTGTGTGGTCTGTGGGTGTGCTTTTAGTCGCTGATGTAGTTATTGATCTGTCTCCTCTGGTTTGGTGTTTCAGGGTGTGACCGTGGAGCAGGTTTGCCGTGAGCTCAGGAGTCTCTACGCCATCAAGAATCTGTCCTCTGACTCGTCCGTCTCCATGACCTGTGAGCCGTCACTCAGCGCCGGCAACGAGATCCACGTCGCCATCGTAAGTCTGAAGAAAACCAATTATTTCAAGTGTGGAACAAGCTCCACAGTGAGGGTCCCCATGTATCGTGTGGGTGAAAGAGCTGCTGGACCCAAAAAACAATCCTTCTAACGTTTGGGTTTTAAGCAGGAGGTGTCAGAAAAGTTACCACAGGGAAAACTGGCGTCTGAAGGCCAAGCGTTCATGGCGACGTAGCTTTTTGATCTTTAATTTGGTTGTTTTGGAGTCAGTTCATGGACATTTACATTTACAAAAGCACTCAGTGATGTAGAGACGTCTCAGAGTCAGACCATAACGGCGCTGGTTTCTGTTTCAGTCCACAGATGAGCGAGGAGGAGGAGGAGGAGGACTGACCTTCATCAAACACATCACAGACAGGATCATGGATCTGGTCAGCAAGAGGAGCGCCAACAGCTCCATCATCGGCGCCATCGCCGAGGTCCGCGTGCAGAGACGGCAGAGCCACAGTGTCAACGGTAACAACATTGCGCAATATGATTCCTAAATGTGACGATGGACTGTGTTTGAACCAGGTCTAAACGAACAGACTCTCCGGGGTTAGTTGATCACAAAGACTTTAACGGATCACAAAGACCTCGACGCCTCTTTTTAGGGCGGGGTTTGTGTCTTTGGAGGTTATCAGGGTTAACTGAGAAAACCGTGATCACAAACTGGAATCAAACTTTCTCTAAAACGACTCTTTGGTCAGAGACGAAGGATTCTCTAAAGATACATTCAGCACAGGTTAGATTAGCTGCTTTACTTTACGTCATTAAACCAAAGTCTAAAGATCGGAACATTGCGACTTTTTACTCTCACAACGTTGTTTCTTTAATTATGAGTTTTTCTGACTTTATTCTTGACTTGATTTGAATCTCATAATTGTACAACTTCGGATTAATGCCTTTTTTTATTTTAGCATTATTACTATAATGTCGTATCATTACGACTTTTATTGTTGGACTTAATTCTCGTAGAGTAACTGTAACATTGTGGCTTTTGGTTATTACTGTAAAATGTACATATTAAATAATGTATTATATCTTTTTATATTCACAAATTTTATTACAGTTAAAAACAAAAAAAAATCTTGTAACATGAGTTTTATTCTTGTAACATCAGGACTTTTAATTTATTCAACTTTTATTCGGAACACTACAAAGTAATTCTTGTAACATTCCGTCTTAACTCTCGTAAACTCTTCACTAACTCTACGACTTAATTTTCTTGGAAATCGTCTTTTTGTCCTTAACAGTATGACAGGAAATAACAGGAAATTTTAATTTTGTGATGTCATTTTTTGTAACATTTCGGTTGCATTTTAAAAACATTACAACTTTAATTCGTAAAATGGCGACTTTTAACTTGTTACATTAAGACTAAATTTTGGTAACATTAGCGAATCAATCGAAACATTTCGATGTTTTTTGGAAACAAATCGATTTTTTTTTTCTCGCGACATAACGACTTGATTCTGGCAACAGAAGGAGGTTTATTCTCTGACGTGGTTTTGATGATGGGTGGAGGAAGTCTCTGTTAGAAAGAAGAGGTTTGGAGTTTGGGTTTCTTCGGTCTCTGTGGAGGTTTGAGGTTTTGAGTTGATGGTTGACCCCTTTCTTCCTCCATCCCACAGACCACCTGATGCCCCTGCTGGTCTCTGTGGTGGTCTTCGTCTGGGCGTTGGCGGTGGTTTCCGTGTCTTTCTGGTGCATGAGGAGGCGGAGGAAGCAGAGCGCCCACACGGGGGTCAGCACACAGGGGGCGCTGTCCCCTGCTGCCGAGGACAACAACGCCCTGCAGAACAGCATCAGCGCCGCCCGAGAGCAGCTGCGACACATCAAGAACCCCATCGAGAAACACCCGCCGAGCTACAACCACCAGAACCACCAGAACCCCCATCACCCCCTGCTGCAGCAGCACCGCCTCTGTGAGGACAAGAACTCCATCAACGCCCGCATCAGGAAGTCAGACACAGGGAGCCAATCAGACGAGGACGAGATGGACAAGAGGCTGCAGAAAGCGAGATACGCGCAGGCGCCGCCGGCGTACTCGCTGGTGGACTGGGAGGACCGACCCCCTTTGCACAAAGCGCCTCAGTGGAGCTGCAAACAGGACAACAGGCAGCTGCAGAGTCAGAGCGTGAAGAGGAGCGAGTTCATCGTATAACAAACACGCCTCAGACTTTGATTCATCGTTTTTTTTTTTTTTTTTCTCCGTTTGTTGAAGGATTCTTCTTTAATTTATCTCCTCAGACGCTCGCTCCTCTTCCCCTCCGTCCTGGACGCTCAGACGGGACTTTAAACCAGGACTGACTTCCTGTTTTCATCAGCCATCTGGAGAGACCTTATTTATTTCTGTAGATTTTGGGGGCGGGGCCGAATGTTTCTGTACAGACGTGTAAATAATTTGAATCGTTTTGTATATTTGAGTTTTTAACTTAATCCCTCGGAGCCTTCGGATGTTCCTTTGCTTATTTATGACTTCAGAGGTGAAGTTTTGCCAGTTTTGAGTGAGCTCTCGGCTCCTCGTTGAGAACGTTGTTTTTTTACTTCATGTTGGATTCTGAGGTTCTGGATTTGGGCATTTGGTGCCTCAGTTTGTCTCTGATGTTCCAGGTTTCGTTGCTCTGTGTTCTGTTTCCGGTACGTTCCACGGGCTCACACACAGACGGTTACGCTGCTGCGGACTCTTTCAAACCATCGAGGTGTCAGACTTTCTGATTGGTCTACTGAAGAAAAAACCTCCTCCAGGAGCTCGATGTGTGTTTGTTTATGATTTGTACATTTTGTAAAGTGTGAATGATGCTGAGAGCAGGATTTGGATCCTGGTTCTGTTTGTCTGAAGAAGTAAAGGATCCATTTTCACACTGACGCCGCGTTCATCACTGAACTCTAGAGACGGGATCAGATCAAACACACACACACACACACATACACACACACACACACACACACACAGACTGTGCATCGTATCAGTCCAACAGTATCTGAGAAGATGTCACTGCAAGCTGCAACCAATCAGAATCATCCGATCATAAACAGGTGAGCAAAGAAAAACAAACCTCAGCTTCCCCAGGAAAGAGAGAGAGAAAACAGAGGGAGAACAAGAGAGAGAGAGCAAGAAAGAGAGAGAGAGAAAAGAAAGTCACATTAGATAAAGAGAGAGAGAAAGAAGATAAAAAAAATAGTGTCATTAGATAAAAAGAGAGAAAAAAAGATCAATTTAGAATTTAGAAAGGGAAAAAAGAGAGTGAAAAAGAGCAGGCAAGTGAGAGAAAGAGCAATAGAGAGCAAGGGAAAGAGAAAAAGAGAGGAGGGGAGCAAGAGAGAGAGAGAGAAAGAAAGAAAAAATAGAGGTAAAAACAGACCGAGCTGGAAAGAAAAAAGAGAGATGGGGAGAGAGAGAAGGGGAAAGGGCAAGAGAGAAAAAAAGAGGGAACTAGAGAAAGAAGAAGAAAAGCGAACGATTAGAGGAAAAATAAGAGCGAGATAAAGAGAAATAAAAAAAAGAGAAAGAAAAAGAGAGAGAGCAAGAAAAGTGGAAAAAGAATGATAGAGGAAAAGAGAAAAAACAGAGCAAGAGAGAGAGAGAGAGAGAGAGAGAGAGAGCAAATGAGAGAGGAACAAGGAAAGAGCATGGGAGAGAGAGAGATAAATTAAGAAGAGAGAGAGAAGAAGAGAGAGAGAGAGAAGAACAAAGAAAGTCACTTTAGATGAAGAGAGAGAAAGAAGAGAAAAAAATAGTGTCATTAGATAAAAAGAGAGAAAAAAGATCAAGAGAGGGATAAGAGAAAAAATTTAGAAAGGGGGGAAAAAGAGAGTGAAAAAAGAGCAGGCAAGTGAGAGAAAGAGCAATTGAGAGTAAGGGAAAGAAAAAAGAGAGGAGGGGAGCAAGAGAGAGAGAGAGAAAGAAAGAAAAAATAGAGGTAAAAAAAGACCGAGCTGGAAAGAAAAAAGAGAGATGGGGAGAGAGAGAAGGGGAAAGGGCAAGAGAGAAAAAAAGAGGGAACTAGAGAAAGAAGAAGAAAAGAGAAGGATTAGAGGAAAAATAAGAGCGAGATAAAGAGAAATAAAAAAAAGAGAAAGAAAAAGAGAGAGAGCAAGAAAAGTGGAAAAAAGAATGATAGAGGAAAAGAGAAAAAACAGAGCAAGAGAGAGAGAGAGAGAGAGAGAGAGAGAGAGAGAGAGAGCAAATGAGAGAGGAACAAGGAAAGAGCATGGGAGAGAGAGAGATAAATTAAGAAGAGAGAGAGAAGAAGAGAGAGAGAGAGAAGAACAAAGAAAGTCACTTTAGATGAAGAGAGAGAAAGAAGAGAAAAAAATAGTGTCATTAGATAAAAAGAGAGAAAAAAGATCAAGAGAGGGATAAGAGAAAAAATTTAGAAAGGGGGGAAAAAGAGAGTGAAAAAAGAGCAGGCAAGTGAGAGAAAGAGCAATTGAGAGTAAGGGAAAGAAAAAAGAGAGGAGGGGAGCAAGAGAGAGAGAGAGAAAGAAAGAAAAAATAGAGGTAAAAACAGGTAGACCGAGCAGGAATGATGGGGATGGAGATGGGGAGCAAATGGGACAGAGAGAAAGGGAAAGGGCGAGAGAGAAAAAGAGGGAACTAGAGAAAGGAGAAGAAAAGAGAAGGATTAGAGGAAAAATAAGAGAGAGAGAGAGAAAAGGAGACAGAGAGCAAGAAAAGTGGAAAAAAGAAAGTTTGAAAAAGGAAAAGAGAAAAAACAGATAGAGCAAGAGAGAGGGAGAGAGCAAATGAGAGAGGAACATAAGGAAAGAGAGCATGGGAGAGAGAGAGAGAAGAAAAGAGAGAGAGAGGTCCCCCTCATGTCTGAGTCTCCCTCTATCAGCTCCTCAGACCTCAGACCTCAGTCCAGATTCAGTTTGTTTAGTCTCTGATGATCCAGGTCATTGAATCTGGGTCTCTGATCCAAACCTGGATGCCGAGCTGATCCGAGATTATAGTTAGGATCTCGAACACTCGACCGAATCCAGAAGAAGAGGAAGAACCGAGTCTGAGTTTCTGCTCTGCAGCCTGGAAACAGGTCAGGGTCAGTTCATCTGTGGAGCAAGGCACCAGGGCGTCTCACCAGGGTCAGGGGTTCCTGAACTGGACCTCTATTTTTACAAGGACCAGAACCAAGCCTGGATGGTCCAGGGCCCGGATTCACAAAACATCTCAAAGCTAAAGCAGCTCCTAACTTTCTGATTTAGGAGGAAATCTAAAAATAACGAGTGTGTCAGTCCTGATTTTAAGACTCTTAAAGTATAAAACAACAGGAAGCTGAAGATTCACTCGACCAATCAGGACGTCACTCCTGGTTTAAGGTTTCAGCAGTAGACCACTTTTAAGGTCTTTATTTAAAGCTGTGTAGAAAGTTCCTGAAACGTGACATCATCCATAGCAGCAGGTTTAGCTCCGCCCCTTTCTTTTAACGTCAGAGTTCTCTGAATTCCTCAGTAAGAGTCATTCTGAGCGGCTTTGTGAAAAAGGTTTGGAGAGAAAACTCTCTGCCTCTGTGGTTTAAACAGCATGTCTCTGAGTGAAGCGTTAATAACTGAGCGCTGTTTGAGATTCTGGACACTGTGAAACTACAAAAAACCGACCGAAAGAGGGAAATAAGAAGAGGAAACGAGGAGAGAAGAAGGAGCGCTGCAGAGATCTTAGATAATGGTTCATTATCCGACTGCGTGTCCTAATGAATGAAACAAACACACCCTCTTCTTCCTCCTCCTCCTCCTCCTCTCTGAGAGAAATACATTTAACAGAGGATTGATTTCTAATTAAAGCAGCTGCTGTCTCTGCTCCGTGTTTACGTCCTCAGGGACCCGGGGCTAATTTAAGGTGGATCGTTCAGTTTGTTAACATAGAGAAACAGAGAGTTCGGACATTTCTCTAAAACTCGGAGCTGCTCTGGACCGTGAGGACGCTCTGAGCTGCTGGTTAGTGTCTGTCTGCAGACCTGAGAATAATTAATGACTCTAATAATCTCTCCAGACGCTCCTAAACGATAAGTCATTGATCTCTGACTCAGCGTAAAGCAGCAGACGGCGCAGCAGAGTGATTACAGGAGTGCGTCGAGGTATCGATCCAGGAAATGAATTAAAAACAGAGTCAAATATTCTCCCGGCTCTGAGAGGAAACTTTCAGGTGTTGAGATGATGTCCATCCATCCGTTTCTCTCACTATGAAAAAATCAAAACTCAACAATCATCGGATGGTTCGCAACTGAAGGTAATCGTGGTGCCCAGAGGATAGATCGCTCTGATGACAGTGATCCAACTTTCACTTCTAAAAGGTTTCTTCAATTGTTTGTTTTACTTTTGTTTTCTGTGTTTTTGGAAGTCAACCAAACTTTCATTTTCCAACAGGACCTGGCTCCTGTCCACAGCGCCACAAGAACCAAAAGCTGGAGAACTGACATTCATATGTTAACGCATCACTCAGAGACTCCCTGTTTAAACCACAGGATCACATTCAAGCGGATTCTCCTGGAGCCAACTTTTGTTTAGGTGTTTTTCCGCCTCTACATCCATCCACTCCGTTTTCAGCACAGAGCCTTGTTAGCATAGCGTTCCAGTCCCGTTAAGCTGCGTTTGGACCAGGAGGTCCAGGAACTTTGAGTTCCTGTTAAAACGTTCCCCAGAACTTAACAGATCCCGTGGCCCATTGATTTTTATGACAGTGAGGCTGAAGACCCGAGTAGATGTAAAACAGCTGCAGACCAGTAGAGGGCGGTACGACAACAACAACAACAACGGCCTTCCAGTAAAAGAAAAGAGAGAAAACAGAAGGAGAACAAGATGGAGAGCAGGACAAAGAGGGGGGGGCAGAGCAAGGGGAGAGGATAAGAGAGAAAATAGAAGGACAACAAGAGAGAGGAAAAAGAGTCACATTAGATAAAAAGAGAGAGGGAAAAAACGGGTAGAGCAAGAGAGAAAAAATGAAGAGCAAAAGAGGGAAAAGATAAAGTGTTGTTAGATGAAAAGAGAAAAAGAGAGGGACAACAGAGAGAAAAAAATAGAAAGTACAAAACAGAAAAAGAGAAAGAGGAAATAAGAGAGCAGACAAGTGAGAGAGCAAGGGATAGAGATAGAAGAGAGAGAGAAATAGAAAAAGAGAGAAAAAAACAGGTAAAAACAGGTAGATCAAGGAGTGAAAAGAGAGACAGATGGAGAGCAAATGGGAGAGAGAGAGAAGGAGACAGAGGAGCGGTGCAGTAGTGATGGGAAAAGGGAATCTTTTTATGGTACTGAATCATTAGAATCAGTTCAGTAAAGTGATTCATTCAAAAGATTCGTTCACTGAATCGTTCAGAGCATCTCTGGCTGTGAATCAAAATCTCACAAACTGGAACACAGCGAATGTTTGGTTCTGCTCGCAGTCATACTGAACGGCCGGCGATCAATAATAAACCAATAAGCTGATAAAAAATACAGTTTAAAGTTTTTTAAATGTTAAATAAAATATTTGCTACTTCCTGGATTTTGGGGACATGAGAGGGAGACGGAGGGCGTCCTGAGCAGGAGACTGCAACCTTTACTGTCAGAGGAACCGTTTCGGCTCATCTCATCTGGATTAAAGTCAGTCTGGAGCCACAAGATCGACTTTACCTTCACAATAAAGACAATATATTGTATACAAGTCTATACATTAGTAAAATACATTTAATTATTATCCAAACAAGACTTTTTTTGAATTTATGAAGTTTAATAACTAACAAAAAGTATAAAAGAATGAATTAATTTGATTTATGAATCCATTCAGAATTAAAATCTCAATTTTCTTCCAAATTTGTCTTTTTGTTGATTTAGTTACCAGGGGAATAAAACTTGAGGTTAGCAACAGGTTTTCAGTGCTGTTAATCATCAAAACCCCCTCAAAGAAGAATTAAAATCTTAATTTCAGGTATATTTTTTAAAGAGAGAGAGAGAGAGAGAGAGAGAGAGAGAGAGAGAGAGAGAGAGAGAGGAAAGAAGAGAGCGCAGCTGAAGTTGAGAAATTAAAAACTTTTTCAGTAAGTGATTCCGTTCGTTCACCCAAATGATTCATTTGTTTTGAACGAATCGTTCACACACGACACATCACTACCACGTAGCGCTGCAGTTAGCCTGTTAGCATGGAGGAGATTCAGCCTGTGCTGGTTTTCATGGTGCTTCATTTCACTGCAGATGGATTTGTTGACTCTT
Organism: Labroides dimidiatus; assembly: GCA_030710495.1. Lineage (NCBI taxonomy): Eukaryota > Metazoa > Chordata > Actinopteri > Labriformes > Labridae > Labroides > Labroides dimidiatus. The sequence continues at coordinate 37,375,169 of CM061145.1, read as the reverse complement.
GAAAGGAGACGAGCTCTGAAGCCGTTTCTAAAAGCCCCAAACTGACTGGAGCGGAGAGACAGCGAACTGAGCGCTCCCAGAGGAGGAGCCGTGTTTGAGAACCGCTGGTTTGACTGCACATGAAGAAAGATGCAGACTATCTCCAGCTCTCACCTTTTAAAATCACACTTTTATTGATTATTTTGCCGAACATTCAACAAAGACACAAACTGTCCAAAAGCAGCTTCAGCTTCTCTTCCATGTTTTAATAATCTCTGACGTGCTGGTCCGACAGTCCTCTCTGTGTTTAAACCCGCTCCACCACTCAGTCCAGTCCGTCCTCTGTCGATTTCTGTCTCAGCGCCGCCTCCGAGCGCACCGAGCTCTTCATCGCTCTCTGCATCAGCCAGGTCGCCAGGTGGATGCTGATGAAGGCTCCGCCCGCCGCCCACATCCAGTTCTTCCTGAGCCAGCTCTGAGGCTTCATCCTGACTCAGCTGCAGAGGAAACACACACACACACACTTCTTCATGCACGAGTTTAAAAAACACACACATCAGAGAGGAGAGACAGAGAGAGAGAGACAGCTTCTGTTCATGCTGACTGATTCATCTTTGACTCTTGAGCAGCATCTGGTGGACGGAGGAGGAAGTGCACCTGACACCCCTGCAGGACGGGTCAGAGCGTCTCACCTCAGCGTGTCACTTGCTCTTGGCAGCAGGAGCAGCAGGAGCAGGCGCAGGAGGAGGAGGAGGTGAAACGTAAGCGACGATGCCCGGCTCAGGAATGTAGTCGTCTCTGTTTTTTCGCAGCAGAGGGTTCGCCTTCAGGTTGTACCAGCCCCAGTGGATCAGACCCAGACTTGTTCCCATCACAATCAGGACTTTGTAGCTCCTCCAGAACTCCCGCAGGCCCATGGCTGAGAGACGCTGAGCGGAGGGACAAAACAGGACAGATTCAAGGTCTCTGACACAAACCCTGAAATCATGACTCTGAAAACATTTTTCTGTTCTCCATTAGGGGGCGATGTGGACAAAATGTGTCAGGATATTTTTACGGCAGGATCAAGAATTTATCAGGATTGTTTTTCACATTCAGACTAGCATCAATACTTTAACTGATAAATACCTCAGCCCCTCTACAGATTCGTTCCTGATTGGCTCGGTGCATCACTATGCTTTGGAACCACATGGTGGCGCTATTACGTCCACACACATAACGATGTGATTCAATAATTAAAAGATGCATTCTCGAGACTTTAAACATTGCTTATTTATTATTTAATGAATAAATGACTCAAAGCATGCAGATCACGTCATTCTAGAGTGGGTTTTCAAAATAAAAGCACTATAATGTATCTTATATATAGCTTATTTACCCTTTCAGATTGGGACTTATACACAGGAAACGCCAAGACATTCTGGGTGGCTTTTCAAATTAAAAGCCACCCAGCACACATTTTGTGTATATTTAATATTTTTATGCACATCTATAATGGAATGCTTATATGATCTAATTATCTAATTATCTATAATCCAAAGTAATTCAGTGTTTATTTGCTTTTATTTTGAAATCAATTCTTTCTCGCGGGTACCGTAACTGCACATATAAACGCTCCAATTTAACACCAGGACATGGGAAGTCTGTATGTGTGTGTGTGAGCGGAAGTTACTGTTGCTTCATTGACATTAATTTTATCACTAAGGTCGGGCTGAATGGCAAGAACACACCTTAATACACCTGTAACACCAACTGCAGCTCGAACCGAAGTCTGAGCATCTATGACTGCACAGATGTGAGAGTCTATATTAGTGTTAGTTCGGTTATCTGATAGATTAAAGGTACAGTTATGACATGAGGCAGTAAGGGAAAGGTGTAGAAGTACCACCGGCCCATACAGTTCGTCTTTTTAATGCAGGAACCCTCCACAGAGAGGAGTTTCAGGCTGCTGAGGTGTTTGATAACCTGAGCGGACGGTTTTCTAACAGCTCGGTGAGCTCTCAGCTCAGAATCATTTTCCTGTTTCTTAAAAAAAAAAAATAAAAATAAAATAAAACAGCAAAGCAGAGATAAATGTTCAACAAATTAAACCTCAAACTGTTCTCTTGGTTTCTACTTAAAGAGTCTCACCTTCAGTGCCCAGCTGATCCTCCGGAGGCCATCATGGTGTTCTGACGGGTCCTGATTCCGACTGAGGGTGACTGAAAACCAGCCTGAACAGAATTACTGACAGCGGTCACACGGAAAAATGTTAGCCTGTTCGAAAAAATAAAATAAAATGAAGTAAAATAATAATAAAAATGATATTTAAAAACGGGGAAAAGGCTACAGAAAAAAAACAGTTAATTAACAGCTTATAGTATGACTTCAAAGATACTCCGTGTTCCTCATTTTAGTCAGGACAACTGCAGGCTACTCTACGATCTGTCCCTTCAAAATAAAATACAGCTTTCCGGTCCACCTAAAATTATGATTTGTTACTTTATTCTTGTATATTGATCTCTTTAATTTCTACAGCTAGATTAATTTGACATTAACACTTTATCAGACAATAATCTCTAAGTTTCTTTTTTCATTCGGGTGTTCATACACCGGAAGTAGAAAACAGTAGCATGTATCAATCAAATGAGGACAGATTAAATAGTAAAATAAAACATGCAATAGAAATTTTCTAAAGATCAAATTCAAAGAATCAGAACTAGATACCTTTTCCTCCCAGTTTCGCCAAAAGCTAAAGAGACCCATTTTAGAACAATAAATGATATTTACCCCTGTAATGAATTTCTTAGAGAAAGATTTAATATTGAAAAGAATTGTTGTACTTTTTGTGAACTTCCAATTGAAACTTTGGAACATCTGTTTTTTGAGTGTGAATACCTGAAATCTTTTTGGAGATCTTTTCAAAACTGGGTATCTGAAAGAGACTCAGAATCACCAAACATATTTTATGATCTCATCACATTTGGTGTTTTTATAGAGGATAGAAAAAGGGAAAATATAATAGTATAATACCATTATTTTTTTGGCCAAACAATACATACACAAATGCCGTTTCTTAAAAATGAGACCTTTATTTGTTGTTTTCATGAATGAGCTAATGAGCTTTAAAAAAATCCCTTAAATATATTAAAACTAAACAAGCTTTGGTTGTAAATAATTCTATGCATGTATTAATTCAGGACTAGACCTCTCTCTCTCTCTCTCTCTCTTTTTTTTTTCTTCTCCCTGCTGTGTTTTCAGTTCCTTTCATGAAGCGTTGTTCAGTCTTAAATGTTTGCACTGTATTTTCTTCAAAATGTATATGCCAGATTTTGTTTATCAATAAAAAAAAACAAAACAAAACAACAAAAAAATAAAATGAAAAATAAAATAAAAAATAAAATAAAAAATAAAATAAAAAATAAACCATGCAATACATACAGGAGACAGGACAACAATTGCGATATATGTAAAATAAGTACACTCATAACAAAAATTACATAAATGGAGAAAATATATATAAAATAATGCTTTAATTATTCATGAATTTGATGCTTGTTTTGGTCATTAATTAAAAAGAAGACATTTCATAAGCGACCTAAGTTCTAAATTAAAACTTGAAAACTTTGGAAATAAGTTTGAGAATGTCTGTTAGTGAATAAAAAAACTTTGTATATAGCATAATGAAGTTTATGACATTTTCAAAAGCAATATCTTTCTTATTATCATAGTATTCATCATCCATTTATTTTCAAGTTTTCACGTGACGTCATCAGCTCGCGATCGGCCATGTTGGAGGCACGCTCGCAACAGGATGGTGTTGAGCCCGCAGGTATATGGAATTATTGTCACACAAAATAATAAATTAAATAATAAATAAATAATAAATAAATAATTATCCCCGTGGCTGCACTAATCGGTCGGACCGAGGAAAACATCTTAAATACTTTAACTGCCAAAAATGATCTCAAACTGGGAGGACGAATTCGAACAGAGGAGACCGTGACCGGCTAAACTCCACCAGGATTTCCGGCACAACGTTCACATTTCTTGTCAGGTAGGTCATATCCTCTGTCCATAGCATCTTAAAATCACACTTCAGTAAAAGTTAATATATTATGATAGAATGTTACTTTGACTGAGAGCTAAGTCACGCCAATAAATAGTACTTCAGTAAAACTCAGTGTCTTTCAGGGAGCTTTTTTTAAAATGAGCCCTCTACCAAGAGAACATCATTTATTCCATGGACCCCTGTAACATCTGTAACATCTATGTTTTCAAACTTTCAGGTAGATAATGATGATGAAGATGTTAACTCCTCCTGTGGGTGTAAGTTTTCTAAATATCTTTTTCTTGCTAGCCGAGTCCTTCAGGATAAGTGTTAATGCGCTCTGTGTGTTTTTCCACATTTGTTGGTGGATAAAACATCTTCAAATCAGATTTTACTGTGGGATGCTTTTTACAGTCATTCAGTGTTTGCATTTGTTTACTTCCAACATGGCCGCTTATGTTTAACTACCCAAATCATGACGTCAGTGCAAACACTACATACTGCTTATCCTGTTCAGGGTTGTGGTTGGCTGGAGCCTGTCCCAGTGTCTTAGGGTGTGACGGGGTACATCTAAGGGGCGACATCCGGTTTAGAAAAATGAAGCCTGTGGGGAAGTGCTACAAGTTACTGTTCATAGAGAATCCACCAGAGGCTGGCTGCAGAAAGACAGGAAGTCACATACACACCAAGCCAAAAAAATCAACCAAAATTTTTTTGCACCAAAACTGTCATCATATAAACACTTCTTTCCTTGTTGGTCGGGGTTTTAGCCGTGAAGTTGTCATACATGGCCTTGTGGTGCTGAATTCATTTCAGCTTCACTGGCATACCATCGCAAATTAGGATCAACTTTGATGAATTTATTTCAACTTTCGTTTCATAACATCACAACTCAATTTCAATTTTAAGCAGACATCGCACTTTAATTCCAGTTCTGATCTCGTAAAATGACGATTTAATTTCATCTTTATGCTCATAAAATCACTTTTTTTTTTTCAACATTCTTTTTTATTGAATTTTTTGGCACATAGTTACCAGGAATTTACCATTAGTTACAATGAATGCGTGCATTTTTGCATTGGAAAATCATAACATTATGTAGAACAAAGGTATGCATACTTACAAACATACATAACCGTAGACATATACGCATACCCCCCCCCCCCCCCCCAAAAAAAAGGCCATATCTGCATAAAGTTTTCCAAAATATATTAAAAAATAAATAAATAAATAAATAAATAAATAAATAAAATCACAATTTGATTCAACTCTAATCTCATGAAATGTAACTCTTTTTTTCGACTCTCAAATCATTTAGACTTTGATTAAACTTTTTTTCCCCATGAAATTTCAAATTTATTTCATCTATGATCACCTGAAGTTTTGATTTTATTTCAACTTTAAACTTCATCTTTAACTTAAAGTGGTATCTTTTTGTCTATATTTCAAACTTTTTCATTTGAAAAATATTTTTAATTTGGTTTCATGTTCTTTCTTTCATGAATTGTCTTGTAAAGCTGTTAAAGTGAGATATTTATATATATTTTTTTTATCTGATATTTCATGAGGAAGTTTTTTTTTCCTGCTCATGTTGGAGTGAATATGGAGTACTGACAGTTATAACCTCATATTTTTTTATAAATGTCCAATCCAATCCACTTCATTTATAAAGCACATTTTAAAAACAACAAGGTTATCAAAAACATTAAGAAACAGTCAATAAATAAATAAAATTCAAATTTTAAGATAAATACATATAGATATAAAAAATAAAAGCCGAAAAAAAAAAACGGTAAAATAAAAAGCATATAAAAAGAACTAAGAAATATATAAAACAAAACAATAACATTACATAGACACAGAAAAGTATGAGGTCTGAAGTTTACTGAGGTGTCAGACCATTTATGACTTTAAAACAAACAATAAAATGTCAGAATGAATTCTACAAAGGACAGAGAGCCAGTGGAGGGATATAAAAAAAACACTGTTGTGCAGGGACATGTTGTGTTTCTGTTGGTGGGAAGTCTTCAGGTGTTGTGAGTTGGCTGTTTGAAGGTGTGAAGGCTGACGCCTGCCTGATAAGAAAAACACACCAACATCAGAGCTGCGGCGTTAATCAGTGACTGAAGTCGTCACCAAACTCTGAAACATTCCGGAGTGATGGCAATAACACACAGAACCAATGTCACAGTGTGTCGTATCATGTCGTACATCGACACACTGTACAATATATCGTACTGTATCGTGCTGTGTCCTACCACAGAGACTCTCAAACTTCACCACGCCAAGGCCCCCCAAACAGCATTAGCTTCTGGCCCGGGACCCCCTTTGCAAACCAACAGACAATGCTTCAAAATATGAAAGAAACATCAACTTTAAAAAAAAAATTTTTCTTTTTTTTTATTCACTTTTCAATAACTATTAGATTTGATTAGGATATAATGATTAGCCCAATGAATAATAAACTTATCAACAAACTGTTGACGGATAAGAACAAAACAAAACAAATAAAACTTCTCTCTCATGTGTGTGTATGTGGAGTCATGAAGACTCATTAACTGCACCCATAGACATGACACATTATTTGGCCATTTCATTATGAACATTCATTCCCACTATCATATAGCTTCTAATGTAGATATTAGCCTGATCTCCTTATCTATGATCAATACATCTACAGTATCTATTTTTAATCAGCACATAGACATGAGGTTCCTCTGAAAATGGGATGTCACATCTCAAGAGGCCTTTAACACACCTTTACTTAATGGAGACAAATATGGTAGGGATGCACTTGTGGTCTGGGCATCCATGAGTTCATCACTACCATAAATTCTTATTTTCAGTATGAACATCATTGATTATGTCATTGATTATTACTATTCAGACATGAGGTCCCTCCTGAAAACCAGATGTAGCATCTCAAGAGGCTAACCTCTAACAAATCAGACGACAGGTCTATGGTTCATGGATCTGTCACTAACTTTAGTTCACACTTTAGTCCACTTGTCTCTTCTTACCTCCCTTCCTTCGCCCACACACCCAACACAGCATGGTGTGGATTTGCTGTTCATCATCAGACTGGGGTCCACATTCAAGATTTCCTGCTGCTTAACAGAAGGTTTTTTCTTGCCGCCATGATGGAGGGATTCATGATTGGCTATTTGGATTCATGTTGGGTGTTGGATGTATATATTTGTATATATATGTATATGTGTATCTTTATATGTATATATGTATCTATGCATATATGTATATCCTCAAAATGAAGAGCTTTGTGCTCTATTGTAAAGTGTCTTGAGATAACACTTGTTATGAATTGGTGCTATACAAATAAAGATTGATTGATTGATTGATTGATTGATTGATTGATTGATTGATTGATTGATGTGTGCGCTTGTGCATGTGCCTATGTGTGTCTGGGTGTTCTTAGGTTTACCTGCTGCAGAATCCTCCCCGGCAGGGCTGTTGGACTGCTCCCTCTGTCTTTTTCCCATCAGAAATATTTTCATTGTGTGCTAGCTAGTTACAAGCGAGCTTGATAACAGGCGCAAACCGCCAGGTCAACAAAGATGATCATCGCCACGCCATCGACATCGTCAAACCTGAGAATCTGGTGATTACAGCAGTTTACGTGTTGTACGTTCAGGACAAATGGTTACATAAAAAGAATAATATAGTAGAGAAATAAAAATAATTTGATTCTATTTTTTCCCCTTTTCTCCAATTTTCGGAGCCCCCCCTAGCGCCCCCTGGTGGCCCCCACTTTGAAAACCCCTGTCCTGTTCTAACACGTTGTGTCATTTGTGTGATATGCTATGACAGGACTGTATGAAGCCATGCTGTTTTCTTTATGTAAACTTTTTCTTCTATAGAATCTCATCACCATAGCAACAAACACACTAACAAAAAAGTAAATAATCTGATCAGTAAAACTGAAAAAAACAAAACTCTAAAATCCAGGATGAAACTCTGAGCTTCAACCCTGATCTTCAGGGAGAGCAGACGGTTGGTTGATGACATGAAGGGGTGTGTGTGTGTGTGTGTGTGTGTGTGTGTGTGTGTGTGTGTGTGTGTGTGTGTGTGTGTAGTCGGGGTCAGCGTGGTCCTGCAGTAGTTACTCACAGCTCTCCTCCGTCTGGCAGCCTGCACGTGTGTGTGTTTCTCAGAGAGGTAAGAAAGACTTTTATTAAAGTAATGAAGTTATTAAAGCAGGTTTATCTGCCTCTGTGTGTGTGTGTGTGTGGAGGTGTGTGTGTGTATTTCTGAGCTGGACTGTAGTTTGTGTGTGAATGGAGCAGCACATGGTCACAGAGTCTGTTTAGGATCTGAAATATTTAATTGTCGTTTATTTTTTAGAAGGAAAGACTGAAAGATTTCAGACAAACTTTAGACCAAACGTGGAGTTTTGGTATCAGATGAAAACATTTACGTTTCGTTCATCCATCACGAGGTATAAACACGAGGAAACGAGCTCAGCGTGGTCGACATATGGATCATTTTCATGGACTTTTTTTTTTACCTCAAAGCCTTTTTTTCTTGATAAATCAAAAAGACATCAAAAACCGTCAGATTTTGTTACAGACTTTGAGTCCAAAGTGCTTCAGTAAAAGTAGAGTTTTGAATTCTGACGACATTACAGAGAGAGAGAGAGAGCTGTTTGACACAGAGGAGGAGGATTCTTAACCACAAACAGCTGTTACATAACTCTCTACACACACAGGAGTTCAATCACACAGAATACAGAAGTTGCTGGTCTACCTCTTCCTCAATTCTTTAATTTTATTTATGAAATTGTTTGACTTTTATGTTGTAAACGACCGTTCTAATACAGTAACAGTAACTACTACACAACACATCACTTACAAACTAACAGATCAAAGCAGAGGTAGATCATCAACTCCCACAGAGAACACAAGAGTTAGTGGTGTACTGCTTCCTTGACCCATTAGTTTGTCTCTGCTGCTGTGATGAATACAAAGTGACCATTAGAAAACAAACAATCTAACTAGACAAACAAGTCAACCAGTCAAAGCAGAGGTAGATCATCAACTCCCATGTTTTAAAACATGTTAGTCACTTTGTTATCAACAGAATCTGGTGGCTTTGATGAGAGTTCTGGGATGTCTGTGGAGTACAGATGCAGCCACCAGAGTCGACTGACAGATACAGTATTTGAACCTCAGAGGACACTTGAGTTGTTGATCTACTGCTGCCTCAGTTAGTCTGTTTCGTGTTGTTGTTTGACTTTAGTGTCTTCGAAAGCTTGTCCAGATCCATAACGACATTTATGCAACAACTCACAACAACAGAAAATAACCACTCTCTGTAGGAGTAGATCAGCAACTCCTGTGTCTCCTGAGGTTAAATGACTGTCAGTAGACTCTGGTAGACTCAGCATCTTCTGCATAACTGACACTCGAAATCATAATAAAACTGTAATGGATTCCACCTGGGTAGACAAGAAACTCCATGTTCTGGTTGAAAAATGTTTATCCCCCTCTGTAAGGAGAGAAAAATATCAACAAATTAAAGAAGAGGTAGATCAACAACTCCCATGTTTACTTTTTTTTGGTCAGTGGAGTCTGGTTAGCTTTTTTTAGGGCGCGGTCAACTCGCCGAAAGTACCGTGTCCGAGCACGCTTCAGCTCTGAAGTCCAGTTCGTTTGGTCAGTGTGATCACAAGTGCTCCGTGCTTCAGCACGGAACACTTCATACATGACAAGCTACCGCTACTCTAGGCCATTATTTTAAGCAATAGCGGGGGTGTTAAAGAGCTGTGTCGAGAGACTGTACTCCATGTAAACAGACGCTTCATGGTCACGTAGACGGGTCATGCGTGTGCCTAAAGTCTGGTTCATGTTGGAGTAGTGTGACCGCGGGTCACAATCGTACTTGAGTACAGCACGGTATGAATGGTCAGTGTGACCTCGCTTTAAGAGTATTGTTAGTATTTTAGGTAGTGATGGATCCAACGCTACATTTGTAAAATAAACAATAGTGCGTAAAGAGTAGCTGTTGAGGTCACGGGTGGACCAGCAACTTCCATGTTTCCATGTTTTGTGACATATCAGTAATTTTTTTATCATTATTTTTTTTGTTGTTGTTGTTGTTATTAATGGAGTCCAGTGGCTTTAATGCGTGAGTAGACCAGCAACTCCTGTGTTCTGCAGCATAAGAGGAGAACAAAATCTCTCTTTCCTCGTGAAGGGATCCTCTCTGTAATGTTTTAGACACTTAGAGGAAGGATCTGAGCCAATCTGGGACAAAACCAAAGACTTGTAGTGGACACACTTTGATTGGACGCAGACTAGACCGTTACAGCCGAAACATTTCCCAGGTCATAAACGTCTGGTGTCCTCTGAGGGTTACGTGATGGTTCTGAGCTCCGTGGTCAAACTTCATAAACATCATGGAGGAACTTCCCGATGAAAACTGTAAGTGGAGCACAGCGAGCGGTCGCCGCGCAGAGACACATCTGCCGCCCGCAGCCGAGGAGGTCGCTTTGAAGACGACAGCGACTCTTTTTAACTCTCTGACGCCATGGAGCTTTAGGAGTGCACCTCAGCAGAACAGAATCCCATTGTCTTTATTTTTCTGTTTTCCACTGAGGGACAATAGAGCGACCGAGGGGGGGTCCGTCTTCAGTGTCCACTGTCCGCCGCTCCAACACCCCGCGGCTCTAATTGATGCTTTGTCTGTCCACGTCCATCCTCGTTAGAGAGCTTGGAGGCCACCAGCCAGAACAAATCCAACCTGTCAGCTGCACTCAGGTCCAAGTGTGTGTCGAGGTTGTGAGGGTTTAGGTCTGGACTCCATATTTGGACCAGTTATAAACCAGAATATGTAACTTTGCGACATTACAACGTGCAAATAACTGGAACCTGACCTTACTCAAAGATTTTACGTTAACTTTTAAAAAATTCTCCTGGAGTTGTCTAGTTTTTCTAAATTTACATGTATTCCAAAAAAGAGCACCTTGACCTAACACCCCCTGAGTGCAGGATATGCCCCCTTTTTTTAAATTTCGAGGTCCGAATGATTTCAAACCTTAAACCTGAACACGTGTCTGAGTGTTTGTGTCTGAGGCGCCCCGTCAGGAATGCAAATGAAGGCTCGTTTATGGGCCATCTTTTTGAGTACTGTTGTTTTGAGACCACTGAAACTCTGTGACCGAGAAGGAGGAGTGAGGTCATGGTGGCAGCATAAGGAGGACAAATAAATTGTCAACTCACTTCATCAGTGTTCTTACTTGTGTTGTACGTCTCTTTGGACAAAAACGTCTGCTAAATGAAGTTGTAGAATTATTAGATTTATTATGAGCCACATCCACCTCACAGCTGGAGAACAGGAAGCACAATCAGTTCAGCGAGGATGAGAACAAGCAAAGGTTGATGCTGACACAAACACAGCAAGAGAGCTACAACTAACCATCTGAGTTTATGTTAATGAAAATGTCTCCATTTTCCTTCAGATTTCATTCACATCCTGCCCTCCAGTGCCCCCTACAGGTGAAGAAAATGACCAAACAGTTCATCATCTCATCATCCGATTAGATTAAGATCAAAAGAAAATAATGAGATCAAAGTTTTAATCCTGAAACCTGGGGGTGATGATCAAAGTCAATCTTTACTTTTGTTTACTGTGATTAAATGAACTCTTGTCTCTGAAATGTGTGACGTCTCTCAATTTGTCCCTCAGATTTCATCCTCATCCTGGCCTCCAGCACCTCATGCAGGCAAAGAAAGTGACCCCATGGATATGTGTGAGATTGTGTTTCTCTGTGTGTGTACGGCTCCTCAGGTCGACTGGTTAATCTCTGCAGGCAACTGTGACGTCGCTCTGTTCTCACATCAGCCTGCAGAGATGACCCGGTCGCTTTGCTGATCGTCAATCTGATCAAGAACGCCAATTTATCAACATCACAGATATGAAATAAATGTTGTACTTCGTTCTTTTCTACTCAGTTTTACCTTTCAGAAATTACTGAGAAAGCAACCAATTCTTCAATAAAACAGTTTTTATCAGTGACCTATCAGTGACCCCTGGTGGCAGCTGGAGGTAATTGTCCTCACATCCAGAAACCAGTGGATTAAAAGAGTTAAAGACCAGGGAAAAGCTGTAATCCAGTTTAATCTCAGCTGGCAACTGTGAGCTTTGAATGTCTCACAGAACCATCTGAGGTTCACCTGAACGCAGCACCATCACTTCCTGTAAGAAGGACGGGGCAGCCTCGGGATGACGGACAGGTGATCTGATGTTTATGATACTGCATCAGGAACTGATTGGAGAGCGATGTGAAGCCATCAGTTCCTGATGCACTTCCTTCAGCATTCAGAGACTCTCCAGAGGACGCCGTCTTCATCACCAGCCAGAGCAGGATGGTTTTCATCCATCATCATTTTAAGCTATGATGCACGTTATATTCAACCAAGGTGCAAAACACGAGAACTGTTCCAAATGAATTTCTCATGTCTGTGTTTGCAAGTTTTATAAATAAAGAAATAAAATCTGAGCTTTCCGTAGACACGTTTTCTTTTTCAAGGACTGAGCTGCAGCTGTAACAGCTTGTTCCACATTTATTTACTTATTTAAAAACTACAAATATTACCCATGAGGCCGAGAGGTCAAAGTGTGATTCGATCCAAGAAAACTAGTTTGAAAAACTATCATGTCACTGATGTGGGTCTGATCAGCATGGTGTAATCTGGTGGGTGCTCAAGAACAACTCAATTTATAACCCACGAGCTAATAGCTACGTATGTTAGCATTCAAGCACCAAACACTCTAGCACAATAAAGTACAGTTAGATAGCCTCAGAGGATCATTTGCTGAAGATGTTAGCTTTTAATTACTGACATTTAAGTCCAAAAGAGAAGCTAACTGTAACATTAATAGATAGATAGCTTACTGTCCCGTTAGCTCTTATCCTTGTTATGATCATGTTAGGCAACAGTAAGCCTGAATGTAAATTATGTCCAAACAATTAAATCCACAAAACAAAGCTAGCCAAAATGTTAATTACCTGTTAGAGTAGCTATCTTATAACTCCTTAAGCTAACATCAGACTTAGCTGAAATAACCTAAATCTGGGATAAATTAACAATGATGTTTGCTAGCTTTTATGTCTAGAAACTGTTTCCAATCGACCGTGTTTTTGCTAACACTGGGATTTCAAATTTCTTAAGTTAGCCTTTAGTGAATAACTAAAATTCATGGCTGCGTTCAGTAATATAGGCTACCATTAGCTAATGTTGCCTAACAAACAGCTAAATCAAATGATAGCTTGACGCTGTTGGTATTTACCCATACAGTACCTGGCAAATATAAGGGACAGGAAAGGCCAAAAATCTTTACAAACAACAGTAAAGTAAGCTAGTTCACAATACCGTTAGCAAACATTATTTCTAGATTAGCCTTGGTAACAAAGATAATGTAGTCTGTTAGCATTCAAGTACTTTCTTACCTACGTTTTGATAGAGTGACAGGAGAGGAGAGGCATCCTAGTGTAGCCGTGTAAATATTTAATTTGAAATATTCTGCAATTCTATTTTGAATGAACATCCTCAAAACTTTAATGCATTTTTTTTATAATATTCAGTGAGATCGAGTGTTTTTATGCACCATCAGCCTTATTTTGAATGTAAATATGTTCGTATAGTTCCTCTTACCTGTTGTAGGGGGGGGGGGTCTTTAATTACTGTAACACACACAGACACAGATGTGACGTAGCTGCACCTTCGCGGCAAAAGTTGTGCAGCTCTTGACATGGTAAGACATGTTTGTTTGCTCTTCCTTTTGTTTAAGTTAGCTTGTTTAAAAAGTCCTGAAAACTGCTTCAGACCGCATAAAATGAACGTTACAGCTTTCGTTAGTATGTTAATGAGCTTCGTCGTCAATGTGGATCGTTAAAACGGACTTTTAAACGATGTTAATCACGTTGGAGTTTTCCGCTTAATTTACATCTCCTTTTACCTGCCGCAGGGAAGAGAGACCGAACCACTGCCTGTGTGTGTGTGTGACTTTGCCCTGTGCCCTCTTCATAGGTACGTTTGGATATTTAAGCTGTTGATTTGATGTTTTACATGTTTAAAACGGAAAGATGAAGTATTTAACATAACGAAGTTAGAAATATGTATTCTTTATTGTTATTTTGTTATAAAAATGTATCGTTACACACAGAAAAAAAAAGTTGTGCAGCTCTTGTCATGGGAAGAGAGACCGAACCACTGTGTGTGTGTGTGTGTGTGTGTGTGTGTGTGTGTGTGTGTGTGTGTGTGTGTGTGTGTGTGTGTGTGACTTTGCCCTGTGCCCTCTTAGCATGATTGTCTAGGTCATGTTTATAAGTTTTCAGAAAGAAAGAAAAAAAAATTGTCATGTATTTACATTTTTAATAATTATAATATGTTTATATTATCATTAACTTATTTAAATTTCTTCGACTTAGGCATTTGTGCTATGAGGCTCACAAAATAATAATTTAAATATAAACGTGTATATTAACTGTGTATATATGTTAAATGTGTATAATAAATGACTGGCAATTATGCTGTTAGGCTAAATGATATGTTAGACAATAATTCAGATAGTCTTTTTACAGTTGTTAGCGCTAATGCTAGGTAACAGTAGTGTTCGCGGATGGTGAAGTAAATTAGCTAACGTTAGCATGGAACTGTTGGACTGCTAAAGTCAGATTTGGGGTTGTAACTTGGGTTTAAATTGTCTCTATGTGTAGTTTAGGTTGTAGCTATAATCAGAGTAGATAAGTTTCCTCTCTCTGATCATGAAGTCAGGAAATCAGGCGTCATGTGAAACATTGTTAAAGAGACAGCTGCATGGAAGAAAAGGTTGCTAAAAAGAAGACGACCAAGCTGCTGAAAACGTTTTATTAGCATAGTCTTAATTTGAAGTCAGTGTTTGTTGTACAGCAGGTCAGGAGACGCTTCCTGGAAAGACAGATCAGCTGTGACACGGCTGTGTAGCACCTGAAACTCACAGTCATTAGATTGACAGCCGGGTATCATCAGCGTTTCGTCTTTACTGAGGGAAACACTAAAGGGACAACCTCTACTGTACGTCAGCTCCATACACACCACACCTTTCTATTCCGACACGAATTTGATGTCAAAACGAAAATCAAAAAGCACCAATCCATCCGCAGCAGACTCCAATCCTCTGTTCCGCCTCCAGGAGGAAACGCTGGTCTCATCGGCTCATCCTGCAGCTCGTCAGTCGTCCTGTGTGTCTGTCGTCTCTTTGGAGTTTAGCTTCATCAGCTCGATCTTTGCGTCTCCGTCGACGTCACACTGTCGATGTCTTCATACAAACACGGAAGATAAGACAGAAGAGCACTTTAAAGTTTCACATGGACAAAGTTTTTCAGAGAATCACTGTTTGTGGTTAACGACCAAACGTGATCTAACAAAAACTTAGAAGAAGAAACATAGCAACACATAGCAACAACCGAATAACACCAAACGTAACATGGAAGAGGACATAGAAGCGGGAATGATGGTGGTCTTAGGAATATTTTTACAGAAAATTCCTGAACCTGGAGACAGCGGGAACTCGGACTTTACTCACAAACTTTCATATCAGGTCAGGTTTGTTTACAGCTGCTTCCTTGTTTCTCAGTGAGCTTGCCTCCTGATTGGCTATATTCCATTCTACATCACAATTCATGGAGTCATGACTTGGGGGGAGTTGGCTTTTCCCACACATAAATATTTTTGGTAAATATTAAACTAGTTCAATATTTACGATTGTTCGCCCCGACCCCTTTTGAAGCCAATTATCAGGACAAATTCAATCATAACACACCTTAGACCACAAGATTATCTTATAAGATGATCTTATAAGAGAAAAGATAATCAGGCGTTGTCTGTCCTCGGTCAGGAAGGAGTAAAATCGGGACAAAAACAGCCCAACAATCGTTATGTATGTACCCCCTTCAGTGTTTTGATATCTGTTAAATTTTACTGGAAATGTTTGACTTGTTTATTCTTTTTCCCTCCTTTAGTGATATTTTCACTCGCTAGCTGTGGTGTCAAACAGATTTATAAACAAGATTCTTCCCTCAGTAAAACAAGATTTTAAAACATTAGAGAGAGATACTCCACCTCCCCTCCTCCACGTCAAAGATGTTTTCAGGCAGGCGGACGTTGAGCGTCTCTGGGAGCATGAACACTAAGCTTCCGCTGATGATCCCTGTCCCAGCGAAGATCAGCGGCGGCAGAAGGAGCCAGACGTCCTCCAGCAGCATGACGAGGGGCGCCAACGAGCTTCCGATCCGACAGAGGCATGAAGTGTATCCGATCCCACACTGCCTGTCGGACAACACAAAGAGCAGCATCACAGCTCCACTCACAGAGCATCAGGGAGACCAGAGTCCAGGACTAGAGTCAAGGACCAGAGTCTGGAACTTTGGAGCAAATCTAGAGAGCAGCTAAGCTAGTTCTTGGCCGTCTTTTTGTAAGCACAGATTTTCTGGTTCCATCATATTTAATGATGTGATAAAAGCTGCTGGCAGAGTTTGAAGTTCCCTGTGGACTAAATGTTTGAAAAGAATGAAAACTAAAATATAGATCAGTCATAACTATCCACATCAGGACAAGATTATTCAAGTAATTAAAACTCACAACTCAGCGACACATCAAGTCAGACCTGAGAACTGAGCAGAGACGAATACAAACATATAAAGCAGCACAGGGAGTGCAACATTCAGTTGAAACACAAAGTTCCTTATACCAGCTAATCGTTTTGGTTTTTGGTAGTCCAAATGGCCCAGGCTGGTTAGGTAAGTGTAAGATTTATTGTAAAAACCAGTTCAATAAACTAGCAGTTTTAATAGGATGACGAGAGCTTGCATGGGAAAACACGTCACACAAAACCAGTCGCTGTGATTGGTATTTTACTCATGCAAAACTTCAGGAGGTGTAAGACAATGAATCAGTTGCTTTTCAAGGATGAGGACTATCTATAAGGCCCTGAGTGGTTAGGCTAAGGGCAAGGAATAAAATCCGGGTAGTCAAGGTTTGTGTAAAGTCTAAGTGGTTAAGGTTTGGAATTAAACCAAAATGGTAAAGGGATAGATATGAAATCTGAGTGTTTAGGGTTAGGAATAAGACCCAAGGGGTTAGGGTTAGGTATAAGACTCAAGGGGTAGAAATCAATCAATCTTTATTTATATAGCGCCAATTCATAACAAACGTTATCTCAAGACGCTTTCCAAGCGTTAACAGGTCTAGACTGTAAATGGTAATAAAATTTTATTAACAGAAACCCAACATCAAGACAAGATAAGAAGTCTTATCTCATCTTAACCCACCATGAGTACAGCACTTTGCAATATTTAGCAAGTTACAATGGCAAGGAAAAACTTCCCTTTAACAGGCAGAAACCTCGGACAGAACCCGACTCATGTTAGACAGACATCTGCCTCGACTGTTAGGAATAGAACTTGAGTGTTAAGGGCTAGGTATAAAATATAAGTAGTAAGGGTAAGGTTTAAACCCTGATCGGCAAGGATTAAGTATAAAACCTAAGTGGTACAGGCCAGGAATAAATCGCGAGTGGTTAGGGCTATGGCATGGTCAGGGCTCGGCCCATCATTCAGCAGTTCATAGCTAAGCCTCTTTATGGCTACTTCTCCAAAGGAGGAGCTACACTTACTAAGGTCATTATGAACGTTCTTGTTTTTGTTGACATGCACGCTCTAAAGGACACTGTATGATGAATATCTGCATCGGTATCTGTTGAGATACGTAGTATAAGTAAAGGGCTCTTCTGTGAAGCCTTGATTTAGAGTTCTTACCTCAGGACCGTTGGGAAGAGTTCAGCTGTGTAAAGGAACGCCGTGGTAAACGCTGCCTCTGAGAAACCTTTGGACACAACAGCGATGCACATACGAACCATGGAGTACTCTGAGAGGGAAGGATACAAACACATGTGAGCATTTAAATGCCACCTCTGTCTTTACATTTCAGACTTTTAAAACACAACTGAGGAGTGTGACCAATAAAAAACTCTATGAAAGGTTAATTTATGTGTGAGGAGACAGGAAGTTCATTCACCAAAGGGTATGGCAGTGTTGATTCCAATCAAAGCTCCTGTTGTGATCAGAAACCAGGCCTGGCCGTTCCTTCGACCGATCCAGTTCAGGACAAAGAAGGTGAAGATTTTGGCAGGAGCTTCAATGGCACCGTAGATGAACTGTGTGAGGTAGATACTGACGCCAAAACCGGAGATCCTGAAGCTGATCCCGTAGTACAGAAAGGCCACAGCAAACCTGCAGATACAGACACCATGTCCTTTAAACCTTTACCCTATTTGATATATTTTGGGGTCTTATGCTTGTGACGTGAATGTAAACTTTAGCATATCATTTTCTGCATTTCTTTTTTAGACACCAAAACATGGGAAAGTACAAGAAGTGCCATCAAGGTCTAAGAGTGACTGAGTACCAGAACAGTCCAGAGCAAAGGGTGATCTTTCTCAGCTGAGGTGTTCTGACCAGATCCAGGTAGGAGTGGGTCTTCTCTGCTACCTCTGAAACGGTCACCTTAGCCAGAGTCTGAAACAAACACAAAGAAGGGGATCCCTTGGTAAACACACCCTGAACCAAACCCTGCTCTCAGACTGACTCAGTGGCCTCTGGTTGGGCCTCTGTAATATTTATGGATCTTGCATGTGTTCATATGAAGTGTCTCAGGTGTACCTCAGAGTCCAGTTTGGATGTGTACTCGTTCTTCCCGTTCACTTTGGCACATTGCACCAAGTACTTCTTGGCCTCCTCTATTCTGCCGTTAGCCAGCAGCCAGCGTGCTGACTCCGGCAGCCACCTGAGCACAAACGCAGAAAACACAGGAAGCTGTTTTTAAGAACCCAAATCACTCGGGTTTTATATTGAACTCCCCCCGGTATCCAACCTACCACCAGGCAATGATGGCAGCAGTGCAGGGCGCGGTCACTGCCAGCGTCAGGTGTCTCCAGTCTCGTATGAAGTAGGCCATCAAAGCCAGGAGCATGTTCCCTGCGCTCCACGATAGACTCATGACAGTGCCAGTGAAGGTCCGGTGTTTCACATCAGTCCACTCGATACCTGACCAGTAATGAAATACTTTAATTCTTCAAACACAGAAACAGTTGAGTACAAACAAAAGCATCACATTTCTAATGAATTGGATGAAATAACTCTCCCCTGGTTCAAAGTGAACTTTGTAGTATTTCTTCTTAGGCTATATAGTTGTTGAAAAGGTGTTCCACATGGTCTATGCTTGGGCCACTTTTTTACTCTACTTTCTGCCCTCAAATACAGTCATATAGTGATGTTCATCTATATGCTGATGATCCAGTGACCTTTATTTCTGACACTAATAATTAACCCAATTTTTGTCACAGTCCGTTATCACTGGTCCGTAACTGGGGCCTCCAAAACAAACTTTAATTTAACAAAGAGAAATCCTACAGCATGGTGACTGGTAATCATTCGTTTCTTATTTCACTGAAACTGGCTGATTGGTCAGCCCTAAACAAAACTGATTTTTCCAATATCTGAATCTTTAGACTAACAATGAACCAGCCTCAGTGTTTTAAATTGATTATTATAGTAATAATTATTATGTAATGAATAATTTTTTCCTCTTAAACAGCTGAGGGCGCTCCTGGGGTTGGGGGTTGTAGGTGGAAGAGGGTGAGGATCAGCGAGAGTGAGGACATGTAAACAGTCATGTAACCAGAAACAATTGTTTCCAAAAAAAGATCTTACCTTACAATAAGGTCTATCTCTGTAGCCATCCTTTTCATAATGCTGTCAGATTGGTCTTTGGATTGGTAATGAGATGCCGAATTTTGTGGAGGTTGAGCTGATGAAATGAAATGTTGTGTTATGTAAGCTGTGGTGTTGTGTGAACAGTTGTGTTATGTTAAATGAGTGATGTGAAATGTGTTGTGTGAAATGTTGTGTTATATCAGATGTTGTGTAATGTTAAATGTGCAGTGCAAATTGTTGTGTTCTGTGATGTGTTATGGGAAATGTTATGTTATATGAAATGTATTATGTAAAATGTTGTGTTATGTTAAATGTGTGATGTGAAATATTGTGTTTTGTGAAATGTTATGAAGAATGTTGTGTTATGTTAAATGTACAGTTCAATTGTTGTGTTATGTGATGTGTTATGAGAAATGTTGCATTGCGTAAAATGTTGTGTTATGTTAAATGTGTGATGTGAAATATTGTGTTTTGTGAAATGTTATGAAGAATGTTGTGTTATGTTAAATGTACAGTTCAATTGTTGTGTTATGTGATGTGTTATGAGAAATGTTGCATTGCGTAAAATGTTGTGTTATGTCAAATGTGTGATGTCAGAAGTTATGTAAATTGTTGTGCTTGGTAAAATATATTGTTTTGTTAAATGTTGTTTTGTGTGAAATGTGTTGTGTTAAATGTGTGATGTGAAATGGTGTTACATGAAACGTTCTGCTTGGTGAAAAGTTATGTTTTGTGAAATGTAATTGTGTTTTGTGTTATGTTATAAATGGTATATGTTAAATGTTGTGTTATATTATTATGCAATGTAAATTATTGTGTTATGTGAAACTTTGTGTTGTGTGAATTGTTCTGTGTTGTTAAATGTTGTGTTGTTTGAAATGTGTGGTGCATTTTGTTGAGTTATGTGAAACTGTGTTGTGTGAAAGGTGTTATGAGAAATGCTTTGTTATTTGAATTGTTGTGTTAGTTAAAATATTGTGTTCAATGTACTGTTATGTTAAATTTTGTGCTTGTGAAATGTGGAGTGCAAATTTTTGTGTTGTGTGAAAGAATATTGCACTAAATGTCTTGTTGTTTATTCAAAATGTATTTTGTAAAATGTATCAAATCTTGTTTTTTTGTGAAATGTGTTTAAGGAAATTTTTAATGTTATGTTTTTTAGATGGTGTCATTTGTGAAGAGTATTTTGTGAATGTTTATATCTTGTGAAATGTTCTCTTTTGTATTTATTACTTTAATAAATGTACAGGTTTATAAATTGTGTTATGCAAGTTTTTTGTTGTTTGTTTTATTTCAGAAATGTTGTATTATGTGATGTGTTATGAGAAATGTTGCATTGCATAAAATGTTGTGTTATGTTAAATGTGTGATGTCGAAAGTTATGTAAATTGTTGTGCTTGGCAAAATATATTGTTTTGTTAAATGTTGTTTTGTGTGAAATGTGTTGTGTTAAATGTGTGATGTGAAATGGTGTGTTACATTAAACGTTCTGCTTGGTGAAAAGTTATGATTTGTAATGTAATTGTGTTTTGTGTTATGTTATAAATGGTATATGTTAAATGTTGTGTTATATTATTATGCGATGTAAATTGTTGTGTCACGTGAAACTTTGTGTTGTGTGAATTGTTCTGTGTTGTTAAATGTGTTGTTTGAAATGTGTGGTGCATTTTGTTGCGTTATGTGAAACTGTGTTGTGTGAAAGGTGTTATGAGAAATGCTTTGTTATTTGAATTGTTGTGTTAGTTAAAATATTGTGTTCAATGTACTGTTATGTTAAATTTTGTGCTTGTGAAATGTGGAGTTCAAATTGTTGTGTTGCGTGAAAGAATATTGCGCTAAATGTCTTGTTGTTTATTCAAAATGTATTTTGTAAAATGTTTCAAATCTTGTTTTTTTGTGAAATGTGTTTAAGGAAATTTTTAATGTTATGTTTTTTAGATGTTGTCATTTGTGAAGAGTATTTTGTGAATGTTTATATCTTGTGAAATTTTCTCTTTTGTATTTATTGTTTTAATAAATGTACAGATTTTTAAATTGTGTTATGCAAGTTTTTTGTTGTTGTTTGTTTCATTTAAGAAATGTTGTGTTATGTGAGTTGTTATGTTTTGTGAATGGTGTTATGCAAAATGTTGAATTTTGTGTATTTGTGTTGTGTGAAAATTTGTGTGATATGAAATTATGCATTTTTGAAATGTTTTATTATGTGAAACAGTTGGGTTTATTAAAATGTCTGTGAAATATTGTCTTTGTGTTTGTTTTGTGAAATGTGTTTTGTGGTATTTTTTTTTTTTTGAAAAATTGCTTTTTGAAATCTTTTTTATGTGTGATGTGACATGTTGTTTTTCAATGTGTTCACAAAATATTGTGTTGTGTTAGATGCTGTGTTGTGTAATGTCGTTTAGTCTGATGTGTTTTGTAACTTTGCCTTGTGTAACTGTTGTTTTGTGAAATTTTGTGTTGTTTCAAATGTTTTTGAATTTTGTAAAATGCTGTCATGTCAAATGTGTCTGGTGAAATGTTTGGAATTTGGAAATTTGACACTGGAAAGGATTGTGTGAAATGTTAAGAATAATGGGTTTTTTTTAATATGTATTTGAGACGTGTTTTGACCTTTATGGTCTCTGTTGTCTTGATGTTGTTGACACAATCAGTGGTCAATCAATCAGTTTGATCACGTTTTATTTATTAAGCGTGAAATCACAACAAATTGAATCCTTATACACTTTACACTTAAAAAAGTTCAAACTGCACTCTCATGAGAAAAAACAGCATTACAAAAGGAGATGATTCAATCATTAATTTGGAAAACAACAAAAACAAACAAACATTAAAATCAAAATGAGATGATTCAGCTGTGAATTAAATGTTAGGAGACAATGAAGACATGATGTTTCTGTTTAAAGAACATTTAGAGACAATACGTAGATTTCTACCCACGAGGACTGAGGTGTGAGTGTTCTTACCGAGGACGACGCCGATGATGGACAGTCCACTGAGCGCGACGCCGCACAGCGCTCTGGAGACAGCGAACATGACGTACGAGGTGGAGAAGGCTGAGGTGACTCCCAGCATGCTGGAGAAGAGTAGAGCCACGAGGAGCATCGACTTCCTGCCAAACCTGCAACAAATGACGAAAAAACAAAAACATCACTTTTTTACTTCTGCAGAGAAACATTTCAAAATGCGTCTTCATCATCTTGATTTCATTCCAGGGACAAAAAAAAAACAAATATTTTTATTTTGTCTTCAGAACAAAGAAAACTGTAAAAAAACGTGCAGCAGAAGTTGGTGCTAACTTTGTTTTTTAAGCTAACCGCTTCACCTCAGACTGCTTCAACAATGGGGTCCGAGCACATTAAGATACACAGGAAAGGCATGAAAGCAACTCAACTATTATCACACCACTCTGAGATTCTACAGATATGTGACGTGTGCTCGCCATGTTTGTTTTGGTGATTTTCCACCTCTGCATCCCCTCAGACAGCCAATCAGCATTATTCAGGATGCTTCTGTCACTAAATTCGAACTCTTATCGAAAATACGACTCAGACGTTTCGTAAATAGCGGAAAGTACTGGTGGAGGATTAATTCTTTATGTTGAAAGTGGGATAACAGAATACACAGTATGAAATTAATCCATCTCATGAGTCTTGCCTCATACGTCTTACTGTACGGAAAGTACAGGAGTAAATCTACTTTAGCTCTGAAATGCACAAATATTCATTCATAACACAGAGAATTATTTAGTAACTGGATTATTTTTATAGATTTATGAACAAAAAGCATTTTATCATGAAAGATTTTTCCATTTTTTTCAGATACAACCTGAAAACAACATCTTTAACTCCGAGTATTCAGTGTTTTTGAGAAGTGATCTTTCTGATAACTGATTTATTCGTCGGTGGCTCCTTCAGGTCAGATACAACTGTTTACAGACAGAAGGGTATTAACAATACGTGTGTGTGTGTGTGTGTGCAGAGGTCCAGTCATGTGGAGATAGTTTTGTGTGTTTTATATTCAAAGAAATGGACTTATTAAGTAACTGACATTTTGGGTTATTCAGTATAGAGTCATGTGCACAATCTGCAGACATTTTTCACACACTCACACACACACTCCTGCACACACACGTTTGTGTCAGCAGAGCAGCAGCTGACTTTAAAGCTGAAGAGCACATTGTGTGGCCTCGTAGTTTGAGGTGCTGAAGCTGCTCAGAGAGATATTCCTAAATACTAAAAACCCGGCAGAGATCAGAACCGGGCGGCTGATTCCAGTGCTGCTTCGCTCCGAGGCGTTTCTCACAAAGAGGAACTTTTTTAATGTTGAACCCGTGACTGTGGCTCAGCCAGCGCCGGATGTTTTTATTTGAATAGATTCGGTTTATTTTGCACTTTAGAAAGAGAAAATTCTCCCAGGATGCCTCAGCGTTCCAAGAAGAGCAGTAAAGAGGTTTCAATAAATTATTCTGTCTTCACTCAGAAAGGGGGAACTGTGGGAGAGTGGAGAGCGACTGGAGGGAAAGGAGCTGGATTCAAACCCTGGCCGACCACTCACTCAGGGCTAACCTCCTGAGCTGCTATGCAAGGGGCTCTCAGACTTTTCAGCACGTGACCCCCAAAGTACACAAGCAGAAACCCAACTCTTCTGTGTTTGCTCCCATTTTTCATGAGCTGAACTCAAAGATCTCAGACTGATTTCTTTTAAAAAACATTCACAAATTTATCTAAATCTGTGTGAGTGAGCACAGGATGACAGCACAGGTGTGCCTCAGGCTGGAGACAACAACAGGACACTCTAAGACCACATCCACACGAAGCCGAAAACAGTTTCATTCTTTCTCGTATCAAAAAAGTTTGCTGTAAACGTGAAACCCTCGCCAGAAATATGGACGTCAAGACGAAAGCACTGAAACCGCTGTAGTACATATTCCAGGGCTGTAGGTGGCGCTGCGAAGACGGCGGTGAATACAAGATGTAAGTGAGAGGCGGGGGCATTGCAACATCAGTTCAGAAAATACCGGATAGTTTGTCACCATGGAACCAAACCGATGCACGGTTTCAGATTCATCCACTCTGGAACCCGGTTTAAAAAATGATGGAATTCAGGCGGTCAAAACGCCGACTCCGTTTGGAGGAAATGTGCATATGATAAAAAAAAAAAATTGCGGATACACCAAAACCCGTCTTCATCTAGACAGCCCATAAAATGTGCAGTTTTACTGTATTGGGGGGTCAAAGGGGGGGGTTATCCGGTGTGACCACCATTTGCCTCACGATATGCAACACATCTCTTTGGCGTAGAGTTGATTAGGTTGGTGATTGTGTTCAGGTTGCATTTAGAGTTTTGAGTAGCAGTGCTGGAGACTGGAGACCTCCTGCAGTGTGAAAACACCGACAGACTGATCCAAAAACAGATAAACTAAGAAGTCCTAAGATCCATAATTTATCTGATGGGTTAAATTAAGACTGACACCATCATCATCCTCGAGGGTCTTCAACAAAGAAATGTGTGAAATGTGTATTTTTCATGGTTTTGTATCAAATTTAACCTCTGTTTTTGTTTCCATTTTTACAATCAAGACAGAAATAAACAATCGTAAATAGTTTTCAGTTTAGATGGCAATCTGTGACAACCTATCAGGGTTTTCTGACCCCAGCTTTGGGTACCGCTAGTCTGACGTCATACCAAACTGGTACGGGTTCTTTGTTAGCAAATGTATTGAAATGTCATACTGGAACAATCCTGCGTAGAAAGACTCTGGATTATTATTTATTAACCATTTACAACTTTTTTTAAAATCCTATTTTTGATTTCACTTTTTTTGCTTTATGTATCAGGAATCAAATGCTAAACATGCTGTCAGTATTTTAACAAGGTTTCACTTTTGGATTTATGAAAAATTTATTTAATTTAACTACCTTTAATTTCTAATTTCAAATATAACTATTTTGAATATTAAAGCTATATTTAACTTTTTCTTAAATCAAGATTTATATTGCTTATAACTCTGTTGATTATAACTTTCTATTTGATTATTTTTTATTATTATTTATGTTAGCTTTCAGCATCTAATAAATACAATAAAACTTTTGGGTTCATACTTTTTTCTCTTTATATCATTTTATATGTTTCATTTATTTTTTATGTCATCATTTTGTTTACGATGTGTCGATGTTGGATTATTCTGACATTTTTCAATTTATAATATTTTACATTTTTCTTTAAATCAATGATTTCTTAGCTGGTACAATGATAATAAGCTTTATAATAATTAATACTATAAGTAATCCTCTACATGCTCCCATTGGTCACATCATACAGCATGGTGGACTTCAGTTCAACTGCTATGCTGATGATACCTGCTTCTACATCTCCACACAAACCCTCACTCCTGCCGATCTTTTAACTTCCTTAAAACTTAACAATAAATCTGAATCATCCTCTTCTGGATCTTTGGATCATTAAGCTGTTGCTGCTTTGTACCTGCTTCATACTCTTTCTCTCTTTGATCTCTAGCAACACATCATACTTCCATCAAGATCCTGATATTTTTCCAGAGTCTCTGTCTCAGAACAATAGCCTGTTTTCAGCTCCATACAGGTGCACTTTGCTGCTAATCCAAACGGGTTCAATAGTTTAATTAGCTTAAGAAGAAGGAGAATTTTGCCAACACTAAAGGAAAAATGTAATCCTTCCATTTAGCACGAACATTAAAAAAAACAGCGTGGTTTCCACGAGAGAGGAAGGAGATTATAAACTGGTAATCCATCAATTAACAGGAGCAGTTAAACAATTTTAGTACACTAAAAAAAACTTAACTCTGAGATGTTGTAGAGTTTAGCTTTAAAATGTTTACTGAGACTCAAATACCACAAATAAGTTCCTCAGTACTTAAATATTGAGTCTGTATGTATATCGATTGTGTTCATGCCAGTTTAAATAATAAACTGCACTTCATGGCATTGTGTAAATATGTTTTGGTTTGGGTTTACATAATTTCAAATTTTGAAACACAAAAATTCAGGAAGACTTCAGAAAACCATTGTCAGTTAACACAGTTCATCACTACATCTACAAGTGCAAGTTCAAACTCTACCATGCAAAGACAAAGACATATATCAACAACACCCAGAAACACCGCCGGCTTCTCTGGACCCGAGCTCATCTGAGATGGACTGACGCAAAGTGGAAAAGTCTGCTGTGGTCTGACGAGTCCACATTTCAAACTGTTTTTGGAAATCATGGACGTGGTGTCCTCCAGGCCAAAGAGGAAAAGGACAATCTGGATTGTTCTCAAGTCAAAGTCTCAAAGCCAGCATCTGTGATGGTATGGGGGTGTGTTAGTGCCCATGGCATGGCTAACTTGACCATCTGTGAAGGCTCCATTAATGCTGAAAGGTACATACAGGTTTTGGAGCAACATATGCTGCCATCCAAGCCACGTCTTTTTCAGGGACGTCCCTGCTTATTTCAGCAAGACAATGACAAGACACATTCTGCACCTGTTATAACAGTGTGGCTTCGTAGTAAAAGAGTGCAGGTACTAGACTGGCCTGCCTGCAGTCCAGACCTGTCTCCCATTGAAAATGTATGGAGCATTATGAAGCACAAAATACAACAACAGAGACCCCGGACTGTTGATCAACTGAAGTTGTTCATCAATCAAGAATGGTAAAGAATTCCACCTCCAAAGCTTCAACAATTAGTGTCCTCAGTTCACAAACACTTATTGAGTGTTGTTCAAAGGAAAGGTGATGGAACACAATGGAAACATGAGCCTGTAGGTTTTACGCAATGTCCTAACTTCATTGAAACTGTGGTTGTAGAAGGAAAGCTAAATTTACTTTTATGAACTGATTGTACTTTACAGTTACAGCTGAGCTTAGACCAAAAGAAACTGGAAGTGTTCAACGTTTGGAGGATTCCTCTGGTCATTTTCTTAAACCCGGTGTTTCCATTTGTAGGAGATAGAAAAATTGGGATTAAAATGTGTCATCTATGAATCACTTTATCATCACAGAAACAGTTTCTCAGAAAATGTATAGATTAGGTATGTTTGAGCCTGGATCAAGATTTAATGGGAGGTTGTCGACACTGAAATGCTGCTGATGTTTCATCCGTCTTCACGTCACATGATGAGATTAATGCAGGGACTGAAAAACTCACTTGTCAGAAAGCTGTCCGAACAAAATGGCTCCAAACGTCACCCCCAGGAAGAAGTAGGTGGCGAGGGCTTGATTCAGCTGTTTGTCATCACACACCAGGTCCCACTGCGAAGACACACACTGGTTAAAACACTGAACACCTGACACAGGTAGAAAAGACCTGAAGGTCCAAAACAGCCTCAGTAACCCTCAGACAACTTCTACATCCCTGAAGTCACTTTTCTTCAGACTGTTGTTCAATCAGTCACTGTGATTTTAACTCTGCTGTTTAGTAAAGAGTAAAAAACAGGAAGTGATTGTTTCACTCAGTCAAACAACTGATCAAATGATCAAATTTGAGCCTGGCATAAAGCTTGTACTTATCTGAAAACATTCTTTTAATGGTGTAGTCAAGATAAAAACCATCTGGTTTGGACATGCTTTGTTTTATTTTGAAAGTCAACAGGATGTTTTATTGATGTTTCGGTGCCTGATTTGATCTACTTTTTTGTTAATTGGGGCGTAACTGCTCCGGCCTCTGGCGAAAACAGTAGGCTTGAGTATTTGATCCAGAAGTCAATGGCGTGCAGCCTTCAGTGTTTCCAACTTCACCATTTTGCCGCTCTTTTAAGACAGTTTGACCCTCTTTTCTTCCCTTAGTAAGATGTGTTACGGTTGCTAGATGTAGCTGGTTGATTGGTCCGTGAGAGTAGCGGGAGCGCGTATAAGACTTGTAATGAGATTCCCATGTTAGATAGTTGGATGTTGAATGGTGCTCACGGCGCGTTGCATGGACATGCTAGCTTGCTGTTCTGTGCCGGAGCTAGACGCCACAACCCGACATATAAGCATCCACTGAGATTCATGTGCACAACCACATGCATCTGTACTTACTGACCGAAGTTCAACCCATTCAAAAGATACAAGCAAAGCACTAGCTAACAAGTTTTCAGACCCCTAAAGTGATTCTTTCTTTAAAAAGCGACAAATCTAACGACTCTTCTGGAGTTTGGAGATGCTGACATGAAAGCACGTATTGATCTGAAGCTTGGTTTATGCTTGGAGCGTCTGCAGGGTCTGACGTGGCTTCATGCGGACGAATTACGTCATTTTAGCCGCCTCCCCCTCTTGAAGGTCCTATTAAAATTTTTTGGGGGAGGGGCTTTTTATGTCTTTAATGTGAGAGGACAGGACAGTGGATGGAGCAGGAAACAGGGTTAGAGTGGGTAGCCACATGTGGGAAAGCTGCCACAGGCCACACCTGAACCCAGGCCGCCCGGGGGTCATATTTGGCGGTCTCAAGCCCAGATAAAGGAAGTGGGTTGATATTTAAACAAAAAAGAAAAAAAACTAGAATCAAAAAAGATAAGTTAATTTGTAGTTCTATTCATAGTTTCAGTGTTTTTTTAATTCACTTTCTGTCTCTCCCATATAATTACATGCAAATACACAATATGCAAATTACGTGATGATGTCATTTGGCAACTTTTAGGACAGCCAATAGCTACTGTCCTCACTGAGAATCTGGCAACAACGATTAACTTAAATAGAAACCTTTCAGATCTGGTGCTGTGACAGAGCAGGGACACTTCTGATGAATTCTGCCGACAGGTGTAACGGAGTTAAAATGAACCTCTTTTGAATTTCTACAAAATTGATGTGTTTGTTACTTTGCTGCCCCCTGGTGTTTCAAATGCGCAACTGCGACCAACTTGACTTTGTTTAAAGTGTTAAAACTGTTCCAAAGACTCTGAGTGACGTGTATTTTGTCTATGAATCCATTTAGAATCTAATACTAGCGTTTGAGACATGGATGGTTATTTTATTTATCGAGTTTCACTTTCTTTTTGCACCGAGCTAATGCTAGCTAGCTTGTACGTTAGCTGCTTCCACATGGTCGTGATGCTCTCGTTGATGGACATGTTTTTGTCGTACAGATGTGAGCCCATACAGTTGACCGTAAAGCTGATTGTGTGCTTTTGATTATACACCAAAATAAAAAGAGAGAGATCCTGTAAGAGCAACTCCTGCTTCCGTGGCGTTCTTCATGCATCCTAGAACATCGTGACAGACATTCATCCTCCATAGTCCAGAGAGGAAACACAATCGGTTACACGCGCACCTCCTCCCCGATGTAACCACACGTCTAAACGACTCACATCCAAAGCATCATCGTGTATATACAAATATAACATATAACAATAATAATTACACACACTCAGAGTCAGTGTGAAAACAGGAAATGTAGTGGGATCAGGAACAAGTGATCGTCCAGACCACGCTGCCCTCATGTGTTTGGGAGGAGTACTGCGACGTGGAGACATTAACTTAGAAGAATAAAGCAGGCTTCAATCTGACGATAATTGCTGTCCTCGGTTTGGAACGAGTAGTGTGCAGATTGTTGAGTGTATTTCTCTCTCTCTCTCTCTCTCTCTCTCTCTCTCTCTCTCTCTCTCTCTCTCTCTCTCTCTCTCCCTCCTGGGCAGAGTGGATTAGAAATGAGCTTGCCTCTGTTTAATGACCGGCTGAGTGTGTGTCACACTGCGGGGAGACTTTTGATTCTTGGATGGTGGTGCCCCGTGCCAGCGTGTTTTTCGAGGTTCAGTTAACAATGAATAGAATCATGTGTTTGGCTCTGCGTTTGTTATTTAAGCAGATTATGAAGCTTGAAATCTGCTCATTTACACTTCAGTTCACTGAAAACCAATTGTTGCTCTCCTCCAAAAACAAGAAGTGTCTCTGGGCTGAAGAAGCTCGACGGCGGTTTGTTACTCTAAGCATCATAAGTTTATTATCTGTATGATAATCAGGTCTGGCTTCAGGCGTTAGGAGGACTTCATCCTTTGATTAAATATAAAAACAGAGCTTCAGATTCACACACAGACACTGTCTGCTGAGGATTTGAACCCTCAGTCGACCGGTCAAACTGCTGAACCCTCACTGATGGCTCTCTCTGCTGCACCTGTGCACCAGGTGAGACGCTCGTCTCGAGCTTGCTCACATTTTTGAATCAAAGAAACAGTTCCAGTTTCTTACCTCTGTGACGGTCGTGGTGCTGAACTGTGATTGGTCATAGATCCATCCGTGAGGACACGGTGCCGTCATGTTTCCTTGTTCGAGGTCAAGGGTCAGCGGCGGATCGTAGACTCTGCAGGAGCTGAAAGAGCCATCTTCCTGCCGGGGGATCCTGAGGGCCAGAGACCCGGGGTCTGCGCTGGGCGACACCCCGTCCCCATCCTCGGGACTGGTGAGGGCACAGCGGTGCGGCGGTGTTGCAGACACAAAGTTGTGCAGGAGGAAGTGGAGCGGCAGGATGGCACGGGGAAGGCACAGGATCAGCAGGATCATGAACTGGAACCTGGAGAAGCCGCCGACGTCGTCCAGGATCTCCTCGAACCTCATGGTGAAGACGTCTGTGTGTGTGTGTCTGTGTGTCTGCTTGTCCTGTTGTTCCTCTGCAGCTCGCTCTCTGCCTGCAGGGACTCAAACCTCCTTAGAGGGAGGTGCTTTCTGAGAGACTGTGTGTGTGTGAGTGTGTGTGTGTGTGTGTGTATCAGGATTTCTCTTTGTATTAAACTAATCGTAAAGTGAAGTCTGACTGATGGTTGACTCCCTGACCTGCTGCAGAACCAGGATCTCCTCACAGGTTCACAAACATCAGCTCTCCGGAGGACGGTGAGAGTCAGAGGTCGAAGTTTTCCTGAAGAGACGTCAGTCAGTCTGAAAAACACCTTCTCCTCTTTGGAACACTCCAGAACTTTTGTTTTTACCGCTCATTTGTGTCCACATTAAATTTAGTCTCAAATCGAAGTTTTTAGGAGCTTGACCCCCGAGGCAACAAACCACTTACTTTCTCATCACCCTGTCCCTTTAAATTTCTTTATTTGAAATATTACACCACAAGTCACGGGGGTGGGACCCCTGTTTGGAGCTGAAGCTGTACAGGACTCAGGGCCACAAACTCAAAGGTTAAATAACGTCTAAAAAAAATCTCCTTGAACGAAAAAGTGCAGAGTGCAAGTGAAGAGGAGTATTCTTGATGTTTAAAGACATACTGTAGACCTGTATGCATGTCCACTCATTGCACAAACGGGACCATAGGTCATTTGCGGACCATTACGGAACGGCCCCTAAGGGGATCTGACCTTTTCTCAGAAGGCCTGTTAGTCAGAAAATTACTTTGGATTTAGCTGATAATCCTAAATCCAAACTGCTTTTCTGACTAAGAACAGGACAACTGATTTTCCGACTAACAAGCCTTCTGAATTTTTGGGTAGGGTGGGTGTGATGGTTTGGTTTTTGGTGTTTTCTTGGTGTTCCTTGTTTCCTAGTGTTGTGTTTTTTTTTGTCTTCTTGCTTCTTAGTTTAGTCTTCCGTGTTTCAGGAGTTTCTAATCCGTGTGTTTCTTTCTTGTGCTTTTGTTACACTCTTAAGTTTTCCCTGTTTCTTGGTGTTTCTTGTCTTGTGCTTCTCCTGACCTGGTTTCCCTCCTGTGTGATTGCCCCTCATGTGTTTCACCTGTGTCTCATCACTCACCTGTTTGATTGCCCCTTTTCTCTGTACAGTCTCTGTCTTGAGTTCAGTCTCTTGTCAGTTCGTTGATGTTTGTTGGATTTGTTCCTGTCATTCGTCAAACACGTCGTCGTGCTTTTAGGTCCTCGTCTTCCGTGTCTCCTAGTTTATCCTTGTAAGTTTTCTAAAGCATTGGATATTTGATTTTTGATTTTTGAGTTTGCCTTTTTGGATTTTTGGTTTTCTGTTTTTGGGCTTTTGAGTTTAGTTCATAAAAACAGGCTTTTACACCATTAAAAAGCATATTTACAGCCTGGTTAAAAAAAAAACGGCTTGTGTCTGAAATGCTAATTTCACTTCCAGCACACACTGTACAGTGGGTGATTGTTTTTTTGTAACTCAGCACCTTATAAGATATTAGGATTACGGGTTTGTTCAATCAGAGGCTCAGCTCAGCCCACATGACTGACAGACGCCCTATAGCTGTTATTGTGTGTACTCAAAGCCCGCCCCATTCCCAATATGGCCGCCTTAACGCCCCCAAACTTAGATGTCTCAGATATCAGATGTTGGGAGGTGAATCAGAATGTTGAATTGTGTACTGAGGATGTGCTGAAATGTTTGCAGAGCTTTGTTTTCCATGTTAGCAGCTGCTAACAGCAACTTTAGCATTAGCAGAAAAAATGGCAATGTTCAAAACTTGAACATAAATAATTAACTGAACAATCCAGTTATCCAGAAACTAAAATGACCTCCAGCCAAACTTCAGTTCAGAGAGCCTTTTTTTGTTATGTGAAGTCCAGCCCGCTTGTCACCCTATTTAGCCGCTAACAAGTTAGTTTAGTGCTAAAAGCTAACATGAACGTAGCTCAGGTGAGCGGAGACGGACCAAACGGGATCTGGTGGAAGTTGAGTGTAAAAAAAGTTCAGCACTCACTGGAGAAGAACGTTTTGACCACCGTTTAAATCATCCTCAGACTTCTGGAAAGCATCTCAGAACAAAGAGACAATAAACATTTATGCTGCTGTTGATTCTGATAAATGTTTTTAGCGTTTGTGTTCAGAGAACAGAAAGTGTCGGAGCAGGAGCCTCAGTGAGTCAGTGAAGTCAGTGAGTCAGTGAACACAGGCCTTTTTCCGTCACTCTGGGTGAAATCCCCAATTAATTTATCATGTTTTAGCTCATTACATGCCTCAACAAAATAAATGCCCTCAGTGTCAGTCAGTGAAACCACTTCAATCTGTGTTAATGTGGTTCAGGTCCAGAAGCCTTCAGGCTTTATTTTGGTGAGACAGCAAAGAGCTTCTGTTAAAGATAAAAACAACATCAAATCAAACTTTAAATCCAGACTTACTGGTCGTAAATCTGAACTATCTGGTTTTTTTTGTTTGTTTCTTCAGGATAAAGATAAGATTAAAAAAAAAAAAAACTTTTGAATTGATAGAGTCAGGTTGACAAACGTCGGGTTAGTTTTCACACTAAATTCCAAAAACTTTCAGTCTGTTACTGGATCCAAACACAGGAATTGTGTTTTGTAATTGTGTTTAAATTTTTCCTTCAGTTATTTTTGTGCACAAATTCCAACTAAATGTACAGATTCAAATTGTTGCTGTTTGTACCTCTGAACAGCAAAAGAACCAAAACATCTCAATATACATGAATTTATGATGAAGTGAGACTAAAAAGATTTAAGAAAATTAAATTACTTCTTTACAGATAAAAGAGATAAATAACTGATATGCTGCATAATTTATTACGTAAAATATTGTTTAAAAAAAATCCTGCCCATTTTTTATAAATCTAATATTTGGACAGCATCTCTGAAATCAGATTTTCATCGCTAACACTGTTTTGCCGCTAACCTGTAGTTTAGCACTTAATGCTAACATATTCGTAGCTCATGTTGAGAAGCACTTGTGGTTAATTTTAGGACCAAACTCCACATCACGGCTCAGATTAGAAGAAAGTCACCGTGGACTCCACGTCGGGACAGAACAGAAGTCTTTTGTCTCTCTGGCTACGAGCCCAGAGATAAACTTTGATACCAGTTCTAACCAATCACAGCACAGGGGAAGCAGCCAATCACAGTGCAGCAGAGCAGGATTAAGAGGAAAAGATGGTGGCATGAGGGTTCCCCATGGAAACAATGCCAATGGAAAATCAGGATCCTTTGTTGCGTTGGCCGTATTAATCCCTCAGATTATGTTCGTCTGGTGACTCGGTATAAAGAGGGATAAAGTCAGCAGCACACCGCACGGCTCAGAGGTCAGTGCGGTGTTTCTGTCAGAGCACGATGCCGTTCATCATAAAGAGTTTACATCAACACGGAGAGGACACGCTGCCTCCATCAGCCCCCTTCAGTAACCTTCAGTTTCCATGACCGCCTTCGACCTTCTTTGACCTTCACAGAGTCACATGGCTGTTTAAGAATCATAAGAACCTGAGCAGCACATGAGAGGAGGAGGAACGATGGAGACGTGGGAAGAAGAACACCAAAATAAAGATGATATTGTTCCTTACATTGATGATCAATCTCAGATCTACAGATGTGAAGAGAGTACATGTTGGTGACGCTCAAATACTCCTTTAAACAAGGTTCTCTGATTGGTTGGTACGGTAAGGGAGAAACCAGAAAGGAAGCTGAGAATCACGTCACTCAGAATAAAGAGCGATTAATTTTTTTTTGGTTTGTTTTTTTTCTTAATTGAAAAAAAAGTTTTGTCCACTTCAGAACTGCGTTCCAGTATTTTTCTGCCCATGTGACAACAAGGAAACAGTTGAAAACCCCCTGCATTAACATGCCAGGCCAGTAGGTGGTGATATGGAGTTATCAGCCTTTCACGACAAACATAAAAAAAAAGAGCATCGTGACTCATTTAATGACCGCCCAACAAAGTAGGACAAAAACCCCTTTAAACTTATATGACATCATTACATCCTTCTCAAAACAGTATCACCCTGAGCATCCTTAAAGAGACAGTGCAATATTTGAAATTGAAGTCTTTTAAATCGTATCAAAGAACTCAAACGGAAATAGAGTTCAACAAAAACCAGCTGGTGACACGTATTATGTATTGTGTGTCAGCAGAGATGGAAGCTGTCGTCTTGTGATCCAATACTCAAAGTGGTGACATCAGACTTTAAACTGCATCCAGTGCACTAAGAGTTGCCTGAAGGTTAATCTGAGTTTGTGTTTCCATTGTGGCGAACGCCATTGTTGAGCTTCAGAAACCAACAGGTGTTTCGTCCAACTGAAGGAAGCCCGAGTGAGGCCTCTGTGTAACTGTTAACAGTGAAACTGAGACTCACCACAAACACATGAATGAAGAACGACCCTGCAAAGTGCTGATCAGACCCTGGCCATCGTTTCCAGAGGACTCTATCATTGTCATGTGATCTGAACTCAAGGTTCGATCAGCATCTCATCATAAAACTGGAAATAATAACATAAACAGGAACATGAGGGCGTAAATGTCTTCTTTAAACCTGACCGACTAGAAAACAGACTCAAACACGAGTTATCTCTCATCCTAATTCAGGTTCAGTCTAAGTTTAGTCTCTTACGTGTCAAAAACATCCGTCTCTCACCCTATGTCCGTGTGATGGACAGCATGCAAAGAGAAGGTGGACCCAAGGAATCGAACCATGTCTCTGCTCATCGCTCGTCTTTGTCGAGTTCTTCAAAAAGCAGATTAAAACTAATCCACATGGGAAAGAGATTAAACCGTTACCTCTCTGTGTTTCAGAGCAAACAACCCTCCATTAAAACAACATTTCAGAACACTCTACCAGAAAGAAGCAGCTAAACTAGCATTAGCATAATCTTTAGCATTAGCTATATTAGCGCCTTTTCAGCAAAGAAGCCTTAAAGGGGTAATTCCTGTGTTATTAAACTAGCTCCAGTTATTCCATTTTTTGGCTCTGAATGAGTCATAATTACTAAATAATTTGGAAATCTCCGTGTGAGATTTCGTCAGACGGGAGCAGCTAGAAAAGGTGAAAAGCTGTGATGTAATCCTGCGGAGCAACTCCAGACAGGGGAGGTAAAGTCCAGCAACAGCTCCTGATAGTGTCCCTGACAGAGAGGGAGCTTCAAGTTACAGTGGAGGAGGATTCTTAACCACAAACAGCTGTTTCTTCAGGAGTTGCTGGTCTACTGCTGCCTTAACTCTTTGTGTGAATGTCTGAGTTCTGTGTT
Source organism: Labroides dimidiatus (assembly GCA_030710495.1). Taxonomy (NCBI): domain Eukaryota; kingdom Metazoa; phylum Chordata; class Actinopteri; order Labriformes; family Labridae; genus Labroides; species Labroides dimidiatus. Next base: position 37,338,536 of record CM061145.1, on the reverse strand, counting down.
TCACATGTTGAGTACAGTACCAAAGCTATTTTAGTAACAAAAGACACCAGATCAATGGAAACACAAACAGCTGAGGCAGTGGTAGAGCAACAACTCCTGCGTAATGAGAGAAAATGTTGGTTGATTTGGTAAGTATGGAGTCCGGTGGCTGAAAGAGACGAAAGTAACATCTGTCTCTTGTTAACTGACATCCTGTTCACTGTCAAATAGAAGAGTTTGACCCTGCAGCATACAGGAGTTGGTGGTTTACTTTGGCTTGGAATGGTTAGTTAGTTAGTTAGTCTAAATGTGTGTTTCAAAGATACCATACCAGATCTGAACTTTAAGTTCAGAATAGGCCAGAATTTTAGCTTACAGAAAAGGGGAGTTGCTGGTCTATCTCTGCCTTAATTGCCATTATGTTGCATCACACATTGTATTGCATTCATACCAACTCTCTCGCACATCAAATTCACACAGCAACACAATTCATCAAACTGCAAGGAGTTGCTGGTCTACCTCAGTCCTGATTGTATTTTTTTTTTCTTTGCCTAAAATTTTATCACACAAACTTTATGTTGTATTCAATCTCACCATCACACACATTAAAGTCTCACAGTAACACAAACAATCTAACTGCTAGGAGTTGCTGGTCTACCTCTGTTATATAGAGCGGTAGACTGGCAACTCTTTTGTTCTTGGAGATTGTAAAACAGAGGACTCACAGAGGCAGAGCGGCAACTGCTGAGTTTTGTAATTCAATTTTACCGCTTAGATCACAAGAGTTGGTGATCTACCTCTGCCCTCAGTGTATTTGTGCCTCATATTGTATAGCACAAACTTTATGTTGCATTAAATTTAACTATATAAAACAATCTAACTGCTTGGAGTTGCTGGTCTACCTTTGTGACTTCTATGTTTTCTAATTTTACCGCTGAGATTACTGGAGTTGTTGGTCTACCCTTTCCCTTGCATTCTGTTGTGTCACACAAACATTATAGTGCTGTCTAATCTAACAATCAGACACATCACAAGCCATCTACCTTCCAGGAGTTGCTGGTCTACCTGTGCTATTTTAGAAAGTAGAACAGCATCTCCTGGCAGGAGATCAAATATTACAGTTGCTTCCAATGTAACCATGAGACACATCAAAGACTTGCAGTAACCCAAGTGATCTAACACCAAGGAGTTGTTGGTCTACCTTCACAGTGAGGTTTATCAGCAACACGTCTTGACTAGCTTCTTTTTACATTTTCTTCATCTGCTTTCATGCTCACAGGTGCAGCTGCTCGCTTTCACCACCAGAGGGCAGCACGGTCCTCAGAACTCTGGGAAGCACTTCTTTCTGCTTGGTCTGTAGATCTGTCTGGATCTTCAGAGAGAGGGAGAGAGAGAGAGGGAGAGAGATGACACACTGAAGGAGGAAATTCACTCACTCATCGGCTGGAATCATTCACAGAGTTTATTATTTTTTCAGTCTGTTTGATTCATTATGATGTTTTTCTCAGTTTTTCTTTCAGCGTTGGTGTTAAAATATTATTTGACACTGAAAGGAAAGTTTTCACAGGAGGGGAAATATTCAAGTCAGAAGGTAGATTTTTTTTTTCTGTCCTTTCTGTTTCTGGATCTGGAGACGACCTTATGCTGATGATACTTTAAAGTCTGTTGTGTTATTTTCTCATTTCTAGAAGTCATCTTTTTTTCTCTGACTCTTTTCCTTTCAGAGATGCTCATGTAACCACCACAGCAGATATTTCAGACTTTTATTTTGAATGAAAAGTCTGACGGATGTTCCTGAGTCTCACTCTGACAGACTCAGAAACATGTTTGAGGAGTTTATGAGCCTGAAATGGGACTGAGGCGACACTTCCTGTGTGAGGTTTTAGCTCTCATTCAGATGCAAAGTTGTCCTCAAACAGGTGTGACACCTGACCTGTATGCAGGGGGAGCATCTGCAGTGGCGACATCTCACTCTGACCTTGTTTTACTCCTGCATCGAGCAGGAAGTGACGTCTCAGCGAGAGCGACCTGAATCTCTTTCACCGTGGCGGCTGCTTCGACGGCTTCAACGGTTCAGTTTGAGTTTATTTTCACAGGTTTAAAGTTTGTTTGTTTGTATTGAAGTTTAATTACAGAAAGTTTATTTGTTTTCATACAGGGTTGTATGAAGACTGCTTTGGTTGTGTCATTTTCTGTTGTTCATCTTTGTAGTAATAATGTTTTTCTATTTTTCTGTTTGTTAGTTTTTGTTTTTTGGAAGGAGTGAGATGTCTGTGTATTTTCCTATCTTTGAAGCAGAGAGAGAGGTAGGGTAGAGAGAGACAGAGAGAGAGAGAGAGAGAGAGAGAGAGGGAGCATCATCTCTTCCTCTTTGTGTCGATCGTTCTCTGTTATTCTTCTTCAGAGATGGAGGACCGAGCAGACCGAGGAGGAGGGGGAGGAGGAAGAGGAGGAGGAGGAGGGTACCACCGGGCAGCCAAGAGACTCCGGAGGGAGGAAGAGGAGGAAGAGGAGGAGGAGGTCTATGAAGAGGAGCTGGAGGACAGGGAGGAGCAGCAGGAGGATCCTGATGGAGAGGCAGCAGGGAGCGGAGGCAGAGCGAGCCGGAGGATCGGAGGGAAGGTGAGGAGGAGGATTCTGACTCAGACACATGAGGGTCAGTGAGTCCTGTTTGAGACAGAAAATAAAGACTAATTTATTCAATATGAGGTTTATTATTAGACACACAGACTTTGTCCTCATGTGAACTTTCTCTCTGTCACCACCAGGTAGAGTCAGGAAAGTCTCCTCCAGTTTAATCACAAACTTCAGTCCTCACAGACTTTAACCTGAGAGCTGACAGATGATAGATCAGAAGACGCAGAGCGTCTGAACCTGTCACTCTGACACCTCTCCACAGGGCGCTCTCTGACAGTAAAATCCTCTGTTTGTCTCCAGCTGCCAAATCTGCATGAGGAGGAAATTAAAGAGCTTTACGACTCTGATCACCGTTTGATTCAGAGACAGGAACAGGAAGCTGGAGGAGAATTTACAACGGAGACCTGTTCCACTGGAACATAATGTTTACTTCATTTTATTTACATGCAGACATAAGATAATGCGTACAAATCTGATTATGGAAAAATAAAAAGGTGTGTCAAAAAGGTCAAGACAAAAATACACCAAGAACACGACGGCCCGACAAATATCCAATCAAATCATCTCTAATGTGTTAAAACTGTCAAAAGATTTAGGGCTCTTAGGGCTTTATTTTCACTTTAAGGCAGATAGTACATTTTAAACTTCTTGATTTTTTTTCTTGTAAAGTTTTAAATGTAAAATTTCAACTTTTTGACTTAAGCTAAAAAACTTGAACTCCGAGGTCAATTCTGAACTCTTCTTCTTGAGTTCCAAACATTTAAAGATTAGCTTCCTGACAAAGAGTTCCGGAATTTTGCGACATTTAACCCTTTTTCACCCAGGTATCACCCAGGTCACCTGAACCTTTTATGTTATTTTGTCCTTAAGAAATCAGAGATCATACCCAGAGAGCTCATCTTCTCTTCGTTCAGGAACAGTTTGAATTTCTTCTCCTGCCCAAATAGTTGAAGAGTTACGGTAATGAGAGCTGCTAGCATCAGTTATTGCCTGTGATTGGAAGGTTGTTGCACATGGATTCCTATGCAGTACCGTAATACCCTGGATGTCACTCTGAAGCTTGTCTTTTCTAAAGCTTGTCTGTTCTTCTTTAAGGAGCCATTTAGATTTTCTCACTTGCCTGAATTGTTGAGGAGTTACGGTACCTTAAAGAGCAGTTGAAGAATGGAAGCGCCGGTGTTCAGATAGTTTTGTAAGAGTTACGCAGGAAGCTCACTCTCCAGTGCCTGGCTATGGCACGTTAGGGACTTTGGGCGGAAAAGTTGGTTTGTTGTTAGAGCCTGATTTTTGAAGTTTGGTTGACAGAGTTTGGTTGTTGGTGGAGTTTGGTTGATAAAGTTTGGTTGTTGAGTTGAGCTGATGGAGACTCGTTGATGTAGTTGGGGTAATGGAGTTTCACTGATGGTGGAGTTTGATTGTTGTAGTTCATTTTATGAAGTTTCGTTTATGTAGTCTGGTAAATGTGGTTTGATTGTTGGAGTTTGGTTGCTGTAGTTCAGTTTTTGTAGTTTGGTTGCTATAGTTTGGTTGTTTGAGTTTAGTTTATGAAGTTTGGTTAATGTAGTTTGGTTTTTGGAGATTGTTGTAGTTCGGTTTATGTAGTATGGTTGTTATAGTTTGGTTAATGTAGTTCATTGCTGTAGTTTAGTTTATGTAGTTTTGTTGTTGTAGTTAGTTAATGTAGTTTAGTTTTTGTGGTTTGGTTAATGTAGTTTAGTTTTTGTAGTTTGGTTAATGTAGTTTAGTTTTTGTAGTTTGGTTAATGTAGTTTAGTTTATGAAGTTTTGTTGTTGTAGTTAATGTAGTTTAGTTTTTGTAGTTTGGTTAATATAGTATGGTTGCTGTAGATTTGTTGTTGTAGTTTGATTAATGTAGTTTAGTTAATGTAGCTTAGTTGTTGTAGTTTGGTTAATGTAGTTTAGGTTTTGTAGTTTGGTTAATGTGGTGAATTCTGTCATGCTGGGGGAAATGGCGGCCCCTGGTGGCTGGGAGAGGTACTGCAGGGTCATTCAGAGTTAATCCCTGACAGGTGTGCTGGGAGCACAGGTGTGCCTGCTGCAGGTATAAAGATCAGCTCACACAATCAGAGCTCTCTCTGACTTCCATCCCAGACCATGCGTCAATGCCTAAGTAAGACTGTTTTCTGTTTGAACCTTGTTGGATTATATTGTATTATTGACTTTATGTTGACCATTTGAATTATTGTTCAAGTTTTTGTTAATATACTACTTAATTTGCCTTTTGGACAGAAACCATGGTTTGGTGGGAATAAAATCCTCAACTGCAACTTCCTTGTCCTGAACTCTTTGATTTGATGAGCTTGAGTGGTCAGCCATTTCATTGAACCAAAAGAAACTTAATATGGTCCTTCGAGCCGGATGCTGATTACTTAAGTTAAGACAATGGAAACCCAAGAGGATTTGAGGAGCAAACAGCATGCTAACACTGATACTGATTCACTTCAAAGAACTTTCCCTAAAAGAAGAAGGCATAAACCAAAGCGTTATGGATTTGAAGAGGAGATGCAAACAAATAAAGCAGCAAATCCACTCTCTAACCTTAACAAAGAGAAGGAATCTTTGCAGGAAATGGTGGAAACACTGAAGGAAACAGGAAAGAAGGAAATAAATGAATTGGAATCCCTCAAAACCAGAATGGCGGAGTTTGAGAAACAAGGTAAAAGACAACAAGAGCTGTTGGAACACATCAGTGTATTGCTCATGGGGCAGAGCACAAATCAACCCCAAAGTCAAAATGTTGCAACACATGATATTCAGGAGGAAGCACCTTCCCTTGATCCTCCATTACCCAACAGTCTTGATGTGAACAATGACCCTGCAGTTCTCCATCCTGCCACACATGCACCTGATGCAAACACTGCCCAAGCTGCTGCATTTGTACAGAGCAACCCAGTAGTTAAGTTTTTGTAGTTTGGTTAATGTAGTTTGGTTAATGTAGTTTGGTTAATGTAGTTTGGTTAATGTAGTTTAGCTTTTGTAGTTTGGTTAATGTAGTTTAGCTTTTGTAGTTTGGTTAATGTAGTTTAGTTTTTGTAGTTTGGTTAATGTAGTTTAGTTTTTGTAGTTTGGTTAATGTAGTATGGTTGCTGTAGATTTGTTGTTGTAGTTTGATTAATGTAGTTTGGTTAATGTAGTTCAGTTTTTGTAGTTTGGTTAATGTAGTTTAGTTTTTGTAGTTTGGTTAATGTAGTTTAGTTTTTGTAGTTTGGTTAATGTAGTATGGTTGCTGTAGATTTGTTGTTGTAGTTTGATTAATGTAGTTTAGCTTTTGCAGTTTGGTTAATGTAGTTTAGCTTTTGTAGTTTGGTTAATGTAGTTTAGTTTTTGTAGTTTGGTTAATGTAGTATGGTTGCTGTAGATTTGTTGTTGTAGTTTGATAAATGTAATTTAGTTAATGTAGTTTAGTTGTTGTAGATGGTTAATGTAGTTTAGTTTTTGTAGTTTGGTTAATGTAGTTTAGTTTTTGTAGTTTGGTTAATGTAGTTTGGTTGCTGTAGTTTAGTTAATGTAGTTTTGTTGTTGTAGTTGGTTAATGTAGTTCAGTTTTTGTAGTTTGGTTGATGTAGTCTGGTTAATCTAGTTTTGTTTTTGTTGTTGTAGTTTGGTTTCTTAGCTCAGAGATGTTGGTTTAAGTCATATTCATGAAGCTCAGAGTTATTTTATTGTCATCTGTAGTGATCTGGTCCGATCTGGTTAATGTAGTTTGGTCAATGTAGTTTGGTTAATGTAGTTTGGTTAATGTAGTTAAGTTTTTGTAGTTTGGTTAATGTAGTTTAGCTTTTGTAGTTTGGTTAATGTAGTTTAGTTTTTGTAGTTTGGTTAATGTAGTATGGTTGCTGTAGATTTGTTGTTGTAGTTTGATTAATGTAGTTTAGTTAATGTAGTTTAGTTGTTGTAGTTGGTTAATGTAGTTTAGTTTTTGTAGTTTGGTTAATGTAGTTTAGTTTTTGTAGTTTGGTTAATGTAGTATGGTTGCTGTAGTTTAGTTAATGTAGTTTTGTTGTTGAAGTTGGTTAATGTAGTTCAGTTTTTGTAGTTTGGTTGATGTAGTCTGGTTAATCTAGTTTTGTTTTTGTTGTTGTAGTTTGGTTTCTTAGCTCAGAGATGTTGGTTTAAGTCATATTCATGAAGCTCAGAGTTATTTTACTGTCATCTGTAGTGATCTGGTCCGATCTGGTCTTGAGACCTTCGTGGTGTGTTTGTTGTTTGTCTATTGGTCTCTTGCTCGGTGAAAAGGCCCAGTCTCTGTCAGGTTCTGGCAGAGACAGGAAGTGCCTGCTCTCAGCAGGAAGTGAGGCCATCTGTCGACCTTGCTGAAGTGTGTGTGGTGTTTTCCTCTCAGCCTGTGTGTGTGTGTGTGTGTGTGTGTGTGTGTGTGTGTGTGTGTGTGTGTGTGTGTGTGTGTGTGTGTGTGTGTGTGTGTGTGTGTGTGTGTGTGTGTGTGTGCGTGTGTGCGTGTGTGCGTGTGTGTGTGTGTGTGTGTGTGGATTATCTGGATACTCAGAGATGTAAAACCTGCAGACTCCAGCAGCCTCGCTTTTAAGAAATCTGACCACACTGTGCAGCCAGAGAGCATCATGGGAAACAGAGAGAGACATGTGAGCAGAAGGGGTCTGAGGTTGGTCTCACATCTCAATAATTAAACCCTGCAGCTGGTGTTTTTAGGCTGCGTCTTCCTCTCTGATGGTGCTGAGCGCGCTCCTTATGCCCAGCCTGAGGTAAATGAAGCACAGCTCTGGTCTTCACGCTCACCGTGGATCACCTGCTGGGTGGAGGATTACTCTCAGTCGCTGGGCTCGCTGCAGACTTCAGACCCCTTCAAAGAGCGTTTGATGTCTCTGGTTTGATGTGTCTGGTTTGATGTGTCTGGTTTGATGTCTCTGGTTTGATTCCGGTTTGATGATTCTAATGAAGAGCAGATCAAACAGAGAGCAGCAGCAAAGGGGCGAGACTGACCGAGCAGAGTCAGAAGACGGACAGGAGAGGAGGAGGAATCATTCAAGATCTGACTTTATGGAACGAGGGCATCAGGGTCAATCACTCACTCACTCACTCACTCATCCACTCACTCACTCACTCACTCACTCACTCACTCACTCACTCACTCACTCACTCACTCACTCACTCACTCACTCAGACAGACAGAGAGGAAAGACCTAGTGAGACATCATACATAAACTAATCATCCATCTCTTCATTTATACTATCAATTCATCCATTCGTCCATCCATTCATCCATCCATCCATCCATCCATTCATCCATCCATTCATCCATCCATCCATCCATCCATTCATCCATCCATTCATCCATTCTTCCATCCATCCATCCATCCTTTTGTCCATCTATCCATCCATCCATCCATCCATCCATCCAATGGTCGGTCCATCCATCCATCCATCTATCATCCATCCATCCATCAATCCATCCATCCATCCATCCATCCATCCATTCATTCATCTATCCATCCATCGAACCTTTTGTCCATCCATCATCCAGCCATCCATCCATCCATCCATCCATCCATCCATCCATCCAGCCATCATCCATAAAGTAACTCATCATCCATAAAGTAACTCATCATCCCTTTATTTATCCAACATCCTTGAATTTATTCATCCATTTTTTTAACTTCCTTCCAACGAAACCATCCATCCAGTTTTTATCCATCTATCCATCATTTTATCCATCCATCCATGACTCCATCCATCATCTGTTAATTCATCCATTCATCTGCTGATTTATCCATCTATCCCTTAATTCAGTCAACTTCATTTATCTACCATTCATCCATCTATCTTTCCATCCAAAAGCTGCCATCCATCCATCCATCTGTCATCCAGCCTTTTTATCCATCCATCCATCCATCCATCTATTAATCCCCTTATCAATCAATAAATCCATCTTTCATCCATCCATTAAACATCCTTCTCCTCATTCATCCAGGGTTAATGAGTGAAGAGATTCAGATCTGTGTGTCAAACTGAGGCTGCAATGAACCCTGCAGCCTGCAGGTGGCGCTAACATGTCTGTGAACTTAAGATGTTTCTGAGTTTCTGAGCCGAAGGATTTGTCTCCAAATCTGAAAGTGTGATAAACGTCCTTCATCTACCCGAGAGAGAGCTCAGACACACACACAGACAAAGAGAGAGAGACAGAGAGAGAGAGACAGAGAGAGAGAGAGAGAGAGAGAGTCTGTTTCCTTCTTTGAATTGTGTCGTTGTCAGCAGGAGAACATCACTAACACCTTTCCCTCCTCCTCAAAGTTGAAGTTGCTATGGTAACTGAGCCCAGCATAGCTGCAGTTTGAGGTGTTTGAGGTGTTTGAGGTGTGTTTGCTCGTCTGTTAAAATGTTACTCACATCAGCCAGAGGCCAAAGTTTGAGGTTGAGACTCTTTGCGATCCCACCCGGTCAGAGCAGACGCTCTCTGAGGCAGAGATCAGACCACACAGGCTCAAAGAGGACAGCAGATACCACAGAAGCTCAGCCTGCAGCATATTTATAAACATGCACAGACCTCTGTCTGTCTGTCTGTCTCTGTCTGTCTGTCTGTCTGTCTGTCCAAGCGCTGTCTTCATCGGGCAGCAGGTAAACAGACTGTAACAGCTGACAGCAAGACGCGAAGGATCATGCAGACAGCTTTTGGTAACAGTGGAGGAGGATTCTTAACCACAAACACACATTACATCACTCTGTACACACAGGCTCTTTACTTTACATCATACATGAGTTGTTGGTCTACCTCTTCCTCATTTCTTTGTGTGACTGCTAATGATTGCTCTGATCTAACACAGCATTTACATAATACAGAAGTAGACGACCAACTCCCTCACGGAACACAAGATGACAGTCTGTAGATGGATCCAAACACACAGTACAGTCACACAAACACTTCAACTAACGGAGTCTAGAGGTAGATCACCAACTCCTGTGTCCAATGAGGTAAAATGACTGTTTTTGTCTGTAGAGTCTGGTGGCTGCAAATCTACTCCAGAAAACTGTATTTTAAGAAATTCTCATCAAAGTCACCACACTCCACTGAATGATATGTCGCGAAACACGGAAGTTGTTGATCCACCTCTAGACTCCGTTAGTTGAAGTGTTTGTGTTGGGTTGTTTGTTTTAAAACAGATTGGATCCGTCACGGCAACACAAACGGACTAATGAGCTTTTTGTACTTGTTCTGTAAAGAAAGGTTAGACCAGATTCATAACAGCATGTATATAACAACCAACATTCAACAAGAATAACCTTTAGCTGTAGCGGTAGACTATCAACTTGTGTGTTTTGTCAAGTAAAATTGTGGTGTCTGTCAGTGGAGCCTGCTGGATTTGGAAAGACTAGCATAGCAGTGTTTTCTGCAATACTGACTCCAAAATCTTTTTGTTGTTAATTTATCTTTCATGGCAGGACAGACCACCAACTCCTGTGTTGTAGTTAAAAAATTATCATCCTCCTTATTAACAAAAAGCTCATTAGTTTATTTGTATTGCTGTGATGGATCCAAACTGACCATTTAAAAACTAACAACACAAAATTAAATACATAACAATTCAGCCAGTTGAAGCAGAGGTAGATCATCAGCTCCCATGTCTGCAACATAAAACTACTTTATGTTGTTGATGGTGGCTTTGAGAAACATGTCTGTTTCTCTGGAGCAGAGATGCTGCCACCAGACTCTACCGATGAAAACAGTACATATACCTCACGGGTCACGGGAGTTGCTGGTCTACTGCTGCCTCACTTCTTTTCAAAGTTTTTGAGTATTTCAAGTAGTCCAGAATCAACATGTTTTTAACCATTTAACCACCCAACAGGGGTCATGGAAGCTGTAGACAACCAACTCCTGAGTTCTGTGAGGGAGTTAGCTGTCTACCTCTGCCTTGATCTGTTAGTTTGTTAGTGTAACGGTGTGTTATTCTGAATCAGAGCAAGTATTTACAACATCAGTCATATGATATCAAAAACAGGGCAAAGAACTGAGGGAGAGGTAGACCAACAAGTCCTACATTATGCAAGTTTAACCTCCTGTGTGCTGAGAGGGATGTAACATGTTTTTGTGGTTAAGAATCCTCCTCCTCTGTAACAAACAGCTCTTTTTACAGCACATGTTAATCGTTTACATTTGAGGGTGAGTTTTAACTTGAAGGTGATTTTGATGGTAACGCTGTGACGACACATGCAGAGGAAAGAGAGAGTAGGTGTTTGTGAAGAACGGGCCTGACGTGTTGGACCGCGGTGTGACTCAGATCTCATCTGTCAGAGTTCAATCAAAGCGCGTTTCCTGCTGCCGTTGGTGCTTCAGCCTCCACCTGCAGAAAACAGGTCGGGCTGCAAACTCTGCAACGCGTGCTCAACCTCCACTCGACAAACGTGTACGCTGCAAGAGCTTTTCCTCCTCTTGGCAAAACATCACACACCCGAAGTCTGCAACATCTCAGAAATTAATGAACAGAAACAGAATTCATTTCAGCGACCAGCAGAAGACGTACGGCTGTTTTCCCAGCAGATACAGAGCCTGTAGCTCTGGACATAATCAGATATTTACTTTAACAGAAACCATCGTTCTCTCTTCTCTCTTCAGGATGCTGTGGAGGAGAGTCACCGCATCCCTCCGTCCCCGGTCGTCCACGTACGAGGACTCAGTGATGCCGTGGTGGAGGCTGATCTGGTGGAGGCGCTTGAAAAGTTTGGAAATATCTGGTAACGACTGACCTTTAGAGCTCCATGTTCAAATAAACTGCAGTTCCCTGGGTGTCCACTAGAGTGTGCCTCCAGCAGCGAGTCAGTCCCCATAGAGCTCCATGTTAAAAACTTCCTCCTTTTCGTCTCCTCCATTGGCAGCTACGTCATGATGATGCCGTTCAAGCGTCAGGCTCTGGTGGAGTTTGGCAGCGTGGAAAGCGCCGAGCGCTGCGTGTTGGTGGGAAGGCGTGAGGGTGTTTGCATCGCCGAGCAGCAGGCCTTCTTTAACTTCTCCACCAGCCAGAGGATCACCAGACCCACCAACGCCGACGACCCGAGCGGTGGGAACAAAGTCCTGCTGCTGTCCATACAGAACCCACTGTACCCCATCACCACCGTAGGTCCAATCAGACGCACTCTACCTATTCACCTATTCGTTAGCATGCTGAGTGTGACCTCATTCTCTCTCGCTCTCGCTCTCTCTCTCTCTCAGGATGTTCTCTACACCGTCTGTAATCCCATCAGTAACGTCCTGCGCATCGTCATCTTCAAGCGCAACGGCATCCAGGCCATGGTGGAATATCCTGACTGTGTGTGTGTGTGTGTGTGTGTGTTCAAATGTTTCTTTGGCCTTTAAAGCCATAGGTCTGGTTTCTCTCCTCTGATTGGCTGGTTTCTGATCACCCTTAACAAGCTCATTAACATTCGAATCAGTGGAGGACGCCCAGAAGGCCAAACTGGCTCTGAACGGAGCCGACATCTACGCCGGCTGCTGCACGCTCAAGATCGAGTACGCTCGGGTAAAAACACACACACACACACACACTGTGCTCCTCCTGACAGACACACACTCTGCTGCATGCACACATACACAGCATCACTCTCATGCCCACGCACACACACCCACCCAGAGGTGCTGTGCTCTGTCGCCCCCTGCAGCCCAACAGACTGAACGTCGTCCGCAATGACAACAGCAGCTGGGATTACACCAAACCATTCCTCCTGCAGCGAGGTAGAACACACACACACACACACATACACACACACACAGGAACACACACAACCCTTAAATAGATGCTAAAGATCACCTTCACTAAACCAGCTGAGAAAATTAACCCTAAGGTACCTCGAAACAGAAGAACTGAGTTTGAGAACGAATAAAAACCCGGCTCTAGACGGCTCTAAACACATGCTAAATGCTAAATGCTAAATACAAGCTTAATTCCTCATCTGCCCTTTAATCAGACTCTTTGGGTACCTCAAAACAGACCAAACTTGTTGAAAAGCAGTGCTTATTCTTGAAAAAAAGGCTGAATTGTTCCTCAACAAGATGCTGAAAAGTGTCTTGAAAAATCAGAGGGTACCTTAAAAAAAACCCAATCATGCACGCAAAAGAAAAACCTAATCCGGTATGGGTACCTTAATCTGGAAGCCCAAAGGCATTCTCTAAAAACACACCAAAATTTTCCCTGAAACAGTCCTCAAAAAGAGCGCTGACAGAAACCTCAAAACAAGTCTCAGCATGTCCGACAAAGGATTCACAATGGGTACCTCAAACAAACCAGACCCAACTTCAGAATTTTATCAGAGAAAACATGACACGTGCCAAGCTGTGAAGGGTTGAAACTGTTGATTTGGCACAGCACAGCGAAAGATGCTAAAGGGTACCGCAAAATGGGACCGTCCTGTATATTTGAAAGGTATAAACCTTTGAAACCAAACTGAAAGAAGAACAAATATAAAGCGAAAGGGAATCTCAAAATTAACATGTTGGATAATCATTACAAACCAAAGCTGAGGGGTACCTCAAACCAAAGAAACTGTCTGAAATACAGCAAAGTCAGGAGACTAAAAGGATGTGAAAAAGGTTTTTAAAAACTACCAAATGGGTCCTAAAAACACAACAAACAGGATTTTTGTAGCAACTCAAAAGAAATGCTTGAAATGACGTAATACAAGAATGGGCACTAAGATACAGATCTAACGACATGTTAGGTTCACTGGAATCATTTCCTGTAGAGCAGTTTGTTAAGGAGACCAATGCGTACCTCAAAACAGTCATGACTTAAGGAAGAAGTAAAGAAACCACTCTTATAGGAACCTAAGGGGCACCTTAAAACAGAACTCAACACGTGTTCCTTAAATGGGAAATAGATACCTGAGATAAGTTAGGGAACCTAGAAACAGACTTTGTTTTGCTCCTCTATGAGGGACGTAAACAAAAAGTGACGAAGTGAAACCAGATGAGGCGCCCTCTTCTGGTCATCACTAAGACTGCAGGTTGAATGTACGAGCAGAGGGAGGGACTCAATGACGGTGTTTGAATTATCATGTTCGGTTATTAGAGGACAGGCGGGGACAGGCGAGGACAGGCGAGGACAGGCGAGGACAGGCGAGGACAGATGAGGACAGATGAGGACAGGTGAGGACAGAGGAGGACAGAGGAGGACAGGCGAGGACAGGCGAGGACACATGAAGACAGATGAGGACAGATGAGGACAGGCGAGGACAGGCGAGGACAGGCGAGGACAGATGAAGACAGGTGAGGACAGAGGAGGACAGGCGAGGACAGGCGAGGACAGATGAAGACAGATGAGGACAGATGAGGACAGGCGAGGACAGGCGAGGACAGATGAGGAAAGGCGAGGACAGGCGAGGACAGGCGAGGACAGATGAGGACAGATGAGGACAGGTGAGGACAGAGGAGGACAGGCGAGGACAGGCGAGGACACATGAAGACAGATGAGGACAGATGAGGACAGGCGAGGACAGGCGAGGACAGGCGAGGACAGATGAAGACAGGTGAGGACAGAGGAGGACAGGCGAGGACAGGCGAGGACAGATGAAGACAGATGAGGACAGATGAGGACAGGCGAGGACAGGCGAGGACAGATGAGGAAAGGCAAGGACAGGCGAGAACAGGCGAGGACAGGCGAGGACAGGCGAGGACAGGCGAGGACAGATGAGGACAGATGAGGACAGGTGAGGACAGGTGAGGACAGGCAAGGACAGGCGAGGACAGGCGAGGACAGATGAGGACAGATGAGGACAGGTGAGGACAGATGAGGACAGGCGAGGACACATGAAGACAGATGAGGACAGATGAGGACAGGCGAGGACAGGCGAGGACAGGCGAGGACAGATGAAGACAGATGAGGACAGATGAGGACAGGCGAGGACAGGCGAGGACAGGCGAGGACAGATGAGGACAGGCGAGGACAGGCGAGGACAGGCGAGGACAGATGAGGACAGGTGAGGACAGGTGAGGACAGGCGAGGACAGATGAGGACAGGTGAGGACAGGTGAGGACAGGCGAGGACAGATGAAGACAGATGAGGACAGATGAGGACAGGCGAGGACAGGCGAGGACAGATGAAGACAGATGAGGACAGATGAGGACGGGTGAGGACGGGTGAGGACAGATGAGGACAGAGGAGGACAGGCGAGGACAGATGAGGACAGGCGAGGACAGGCGAGGACAGGCGAGGACAGATGAAGACAGATGAGGACAGATGAGGACGGGTGAGGACGGGCGAGGACAGGCGAGGACAGGTGAGGACAGTTGAGGACAGATGAGGACAGGTGAGGACAGAGGAGGACAGAGGAGGACAGGCGAGGACAGATGAGGACAGGCGAGGACAGGCGAGGACAGGCGAGGACAGATGAAGACAGATGAGGACAGGTGAGGACGGGTGAGGACGGGTGAGGACGGGCGAGGACAGGTGAGGACAGGTGAGGACAGGCGAGGACAGGCGAGGACAGGCGAGGACAGTTGAGGACAGATGAGGACAGGTGAGGACAGAGGAGGACAGAGGAGGACAGGCGAGGACAGGCGAGGACAGATGAAGACAGATGAGGACAGGCGAGGACAGGCGAGGACAGATGAAGACAGATGAGGACAAATGAGGACAGGTGAGGACGGGTGAGGACAGATGAGGACAGGTGAGGACAGATGAGGACGGGTGAGGACAGATGAGGAGCATGAAGATTGGTCAAAGATGAATGTGAGGAGTGAGGATTATCAGAGAGGAAAAGCTCAGTTTCACTTCCTGCTGCTGCAACCTCCAAACTCATTGTCAGCTGATATTTAAGTGTGTGTGTGTGTGTGTGTGTGTGTGTGTGTTTGTGTGTGTGTGTGTGTGTGTGTGTGTTACAGAGCGGGGGAAGGGGAGGCAGCGTCAGGCCATTCTAGGAGAGCATCCGTCCAACGGCTATGGTAATCCTCCAGTGTGTGTGTGTGTGTGTGTGTGTGTGTGTGTGTGTGTGTGTGTGTGTGTGTGTGTGTGTGTGTTCTCCATCCTCACCCTTGTCTCTGACTCTGCAGGCCAACACCGCCCCCTGCTGCCTCTGCCCTCTAACAGCAGGTACAGGAGTCGCTGTGAGGGGGTGCAGGATTTGGTCAGCTACCCTCTGCTCCTCCCAAAAACCTCCTCCTCTTCCTCATCCTCCCGCTCTGCCTCCAGCTCCGTTGCCATGGTGAGCAGCCTCGATCCCTCCAAGATGAACTGCAGCCGCATCTTCAACCTCTTCTGTCTCTACGGCAACGTGGAGAAGGTGTGTGTGTGTGTAGTCCATTAGATGAGAGTGGGGTGGTGTGTTTACAGGTGTGGTAAATAATCCTGGTTGTGTCTGAAGGTGAAGTTCATGAAGAGCATTTCTGGCACGGCGCTCGTGGAGATGGGGGACGAGTACGCCGTGGACCGAGCCGTGACCCACCTCAACGGCATCAAGGTGTTCGGAAAGAAACTCAACGTCTGGTAAGCACAGCTGGAGAACAACAATGATCAACAACATGTCCCTCAAATAAACCTCTCTTCCTCCCATCCTCTCTCCTCCTCACTTGTCAGCGTGTCCAAGCAGCAGGCCGTGATTCCCAGCCAGGTGTTTGAGCTGTCCGACGGCAGCAGCAGCTACCAGGACTTCAGCCTGACCAGGAACAACCGCTTCAGCAGCACACAGGGTAGCAGGAACATCATCCAGCCCCCTGCCGCTGTCCTGCACTTCTACAACGCCCCGCCCACTTTCAGCCAGCGGCATCTGCACAAGGTGAGGAACACCTGTACCACATCTTTGAAGCAGAAACTAAAGCCGTGGATGGGTTTGAAGAGGATGTGTCACTGTGAGAAGTTTAGCTGTATAGAGAAAAGGGCCGAGTAAGGAGCCCTGAGGGATGCCCTTTTATAACAGGAAGTGGTTTTAACAGCAGCTTTATAGTTTTACAGATTTTGTAGCTGTTTGCTCAAGTTTGACATGACATCATCTTCAAATCAAGATTTTGGTCAACGCACTTATTTACATAACATGCTAACAGGCCTAAAAGCTAAACATTGGTCTTGGTAACCTTGAATTTTTTAGCTGGTTTGTAAAATTTGAAACTCTTAAAGGGAAAGTGTTCAGTATTTTAAGATGACACATTTCCTATTAGAGTAACCTTTCCATCTAACCTGTCTCTTCTTTTTCCACCTGTAGCTCTGTGATGAACACAATGTTCCAGCTTTCATCAAATTCAAGGTCTTTAACGCCAAACGTAAGTTTAGCCAATCAAATCGGAGAAAGGACCGGACATCAAGACTCTTTTTTTATACCTGGGTCATTGTTTTTGTCTGTTGTTGGGTTAAATTATCAGTGAGTAACATAATCCAAAAGTGTTGTAACAACATGAGAACAAGGCAGAGATAGCGGTGGGGTAGACAAACAACTCCTGTGTTCTGTGAAGTAAAATTCCTGATCTTGAAAATGGAGTTTGATGTCTTTGAAGGGCTGTTTTTACAAGTCTTACTCTTACTTAACAATTATACTCAATTCCAAAACTTTTTATGCCCATCATCTAAAGGTCTACGGTGGCCCAGAGGGTCAACTGCACAAACATTTCATGACAAGAGAGACATTTCAAAACGTAGAGAACAAGTGACAGAAGAAATATTTCATAAGACATCAAACATTAAGATGACATGTAGAGAAAATTTGGATAACAGAAACAACATAAATACAGAAATATTTCATTAAACAAAAATATTTTATAAAGGGGAGCAAGATGTCACAAAAGATAGCTATATCCCATAAAATTCAATGTTTTTTTTTGCTGCTGTTGTTTCTTTAAAAAAAAAAAAAAAAAAAAAAGCATTGAATTTTTGTCATATTTAGTTTTGGGAAAAAAAGTCAAAAAAAAAAAAAAAAATTTTGTCCAAAAACAGTCATAAAACTCAAAAATATTTAATGCAACACAAAAACCTTAAAAACTAGAAAACATTTATCCAAGCACAAAAAGAGTCCAAAAAGTAAAAGTTCAGTACATTTTTTTTTTCATTAAACAAAAATATTTC
The DNA here is from genome assembly GCA_030710495.1 of Labroides dimidiatus. Classification (NCBI taxonomy): domain Eukaryota; kingdom Metazoa; phylum Chordata; class Actinopteri; order Labriformes; family Labridae; genus Labroides; species Labroides dimidiatus. The sequence goes on along the minus strand of CM061145.1, from coordinate 37,320,892 downwards.
ATGAAGGGGAGCAAGATGTCATAAAAGATAGCTATATCCCATAAAATTCAATGGTGTTTTTTTTGTTGTTGTTTCTTTAAAAAAAAAAAAAAAAAACACTGAATTTTTGTCATATTTTAGTTTTTGGAAAAAAAGTCAAAATAAAAAAAATAAATAAAATTTTTGTCCAAAAACAGTCATAAAACTCAAAAATATTTAATGCAACACAAAAAACTTTAAAACTAGAAAACATTTATCCAAGCACAAAAAGAGTCCAAAAAGTAAAAGTTCAGTACATTTTTTTTTCATTAAACAAAAATATTTCATGAAGGGGAGCAAGATGTCATAAAAGATAGCTCTATCCCATAAAATTCAATGTTTTTTTTTTTGTTGTTGTTCCTTTTTGGAAAAAAAAAACATTGAATTTTTGTCATATTTTAGTTTTGGAGAAAAAAAAGTCAAAATAAAAAAAAAACTAAATTTTTGTCCAAATAAAGTCATAAAACTCAAAAAATATTTAATGCAACACAAAAAAAACTAAAAACTAGAAAACATTTATCCAAGCACAAAAAGAGTCCAAAAAGTAAAAGTTCAGTACATTTTTTTTTTCATTAAACAAAAATATTTCATGAAGGGGAGCAAGATGTCATAAAAGATAGCTATATCCCGTAAAATTCAATGTTTTTTGTTGTTGTTGTTTCTTTAAAAAAAAAAAAAAAAAAAAAAAAACATTGAATTTTTGTCATATTTTAGTTTGGGGAAAAAAAGTCAAAATAAAAAAAAAATCAAATTGTTGTCCAAAAACAGTCATAAAACTCAAAAATATTTAATGCAACACAAAAAACTTTAAAACTAGAAAACATTTATCCAAGCACAAAAAGAGTCCAAAAAGTAAAAGTTCAGTACATTTTTTTTTCATTAAACAAAAATATTTCATGAAGGGGAGCAAGATGTCATAAAAGATAGCTCTATCCCATAAAATTCAATGTTTTTTTGTTGTTGTTGTTTCTTTTAAAAAAAATAAAAATAAAAAAAATAATTTTTGTCATATTTTAGTTTTTAGAAAAAAATTAAAATAAAAAAAAATCAAATTTTTGTCCAAAAACAGTCATAAAACTCAAAAATATTTAATGCAACACAAAAAAACTTTAAAACTAGAAAACATTTATCCAAGCAAAAAAAGAGTCCAAAAAGTAAAAGTTCAGTACATTTTTTTTGTTCCATTTGATAAAATGTTTGTGAAGTGGAGTTTCTGGGCCACCATAGCAGACCCCGCTATAAATTAAAATAGGGATCCAGGATGAAGACCAGTTATTGTTTTAGACAGGTGCCTTTCTGAAGTAAAGTTAAAAACAGGTTGTTTTTTTTTCTTCTTTTTTTCATGTTGTGTTTTTGCATCCACCCTCCTCCTCTCTGTCCCAGCAGCCAGCTCAAAGACTCTGTCCGGCCTCCTGGAGTTCGAGAGTAAAACTGAAGCCGTTGAAACTCTGACAGTTCTCAACCATCACCAGATCAGAATACCCAGTGAGTTCTCACCTCACCACACAGGAGGGACTCATTTTTCTCTTCATGACAAATGTACAGTTTATTTTAAATTACTCACCTGTTTATGGCAGATTAAGGGTTAAAGGGAGGGATGATTAGGGAGCATGGCCTGTTTGACTGCTACTGTCTCTTTAAGAGCCTTTAAAGCACTCAGGAACTCAGCTTTCTGGATGCTGACATTCCTCCAAAGATCGAATAACAGAGCAGGGCGTTTCTGATTGGCTGTGCTGGTTTATGAGGCTCACCAACTGAGTCATTGAAAGAAGTGTCTCATCCTGGGATTACTCCGACATGTGGTGACCTCACAGTTTGAAACTTTGCCCACATTTAGGATCATCATCAAAAATCCTAACTTCCTGTTTGTCTGTCTGAACATGTGTGGCATTTATTGGACTAACAGACGGTCTAAGAAAACTGATGTACACTTTACAAACTCAGTCACATTTTGTTGTGTCATAAGTCAGTCCACCACTAGATGTCAGGATTCCTTTGATTATAAATAAGATGTTCATTCATGACAGCAGGATGAGGCTGAACTCCATCAGACGGTGTGTTTATTGTTTGTCTCTCTGATTGTGTGAACTGCAGACAGCTCCAACCCCTTCACCCTCAAGCTCTGCTTCTCCACCTCCTCACACCTGTGACCACACTCAAAGTTCCCTGGATCTCCACCTGGAACCACAGAAGAAGAAAAGAGAGGTTTAACTTTTCCCTTTTCCTGTGTTCCATGTTTTTTATTTGTTTGAAAAAGGAAGTGAGAGTTGATGTGAGGTCTTTACAGAATAAAAGCACCGTAGTGACTGTGCGATGAAGTAAAACACATTTTAAGAAGGAGTGAAACGGACTCAGGGAGAAATCTATGAAGCTATAAAACAATCAGGTAGATGATGAACAGTCCTTTTTTTATTTCACTCAATTTTGTTCATTTTTTAAAAATTCTGTTATGTTTGTGTTTTTATGGCGGACGTGTTTTTAATTTTGTAAACAGATTTTGCACTTAAACTGTTTTTTTCCCCCATGTTTTCTGTATAAACATCTGAGAACAAACTCTATTTTTATTCCTATTTCTAAGAAGATCCAGTAAATGTAATTCAGGAATATTAACGTAAGCCATAAGAATGAAAATAGAAAATAATGTTTAACTTTCAAAGTTCTTACTTGTCTGTTTTCATTTTAACTTTCGCGACACATTAATAGGAATAAGAGGAACATTTTTCATTTAACATTTCAAAATTAAAGAATAAGAAATGTGAAAAATAAGTTAATAATGTCAAAAATGTAACCAAGATATTACATTTTGAGTCTACATGTTTGAAAAAAAATTGAAAATCAATTGTCATTTACGCAGAAATTAGAGAGATCAAGAATCTAAGAGTTAAATAGCACTGTACAAGTTTTGAAAATAGTCTAAATTTTTAAAATCAAGATGATTTTTTTTGATCAGTGAAGTAACTAAAGAATGAAGTTAAAATGTTGAAAATTAAACTGAAAATAAAAGTCTCCTCTTGTTGTTTCTTTTGGGTTTCTTTTGGGTCTTTTTTTTGGAACATCTTCCTCTAATGCTGTATGTTTCTGTTTAAGTCAAGATTTAGACTTTTTAAATTCATATTTTGGATCTGATTTGCCTTTATATTGATAGGAAAGCTTGAGGGAGACGGAGTTGCTGAAGTAGGTATATGTTGAAAAAAAAGGGGGACTAAGCATTGATCCCTGAGGTACACCTTGGGACCATACACTGTGTGATATAAAAGTGTAGTCTTTGTGTTGTCACGCATTTGTTTCTGATTCAGAGTTGTGAAGCCAATATTTAGTATGAGAGGATAGTGAAAATACTGACTCAACTTATTTTGTTTGAGTTATGATGAGGTAAAGAGGCGGACCCTTAGCTTCTTCAGTGAACGCTTCAGGGTACCCACCTGTCAGTCAAGCCATCCGCACTCTTACATGGGCAAAACTTGTAAATTTAATAAGAAGATTCTTCATGTGTTGTCTGATCCTGCTTTGTTTTTATAGAACCTTTATTTAACCAGGTAAGTGTTTGTCATGTTGATAAGTTAAAGAGATGAATCTGTGAAGTCCCTCATTTAAAAACACAGAAATGACTCCACAAAGACCCAACAAATGTTTCAACTCTATCTTCCATAAACTCGTCTTTGTTCGGCATGCAGCAGAAAAAGTGTGGTAAACCAATCCTCTGCTATCATGACCTTTAGTGATATATACTGATGAGTCATAAACACAGTGGAAGTTTTTGATTATGAGGTAAACGGATAAAATGAAATCACGGAGTCAGACACAAACATGGACTTTGAATCCTGAGCAGGACTGCAGGAATATAAAGCTGCAGTCAAATAAAGGAATTACAAGAGGGGCTGAAACAGGCAACAGATTGATTGAAGGCAACTTGGATCAAAAACAAACAATCAGAATTTGGATAGCAACAAATTCAACGGAATTATTTGTTTTCTTCTGGCTTCATTGATAGATACAACTGAGTGTCGTCTGCATAACAGTCAACCAAGACAATTCCAAAACAGAGAGCTGGATATCTTACAGAGGGTTCAAACACAAACTGGTAGAAGAGAAGCAAACACTGAAACACATTCAGAACACTTTTACCCACTTTTACGTGCTGTGTTGTCAACGGATACAGACTCTCTGTTCATTTCAATCTGGGAGCATCCAGAACTCTGTCTGTGGAGAATTAAAGAGGAGGGTTTTGAGCTTTTTTTTGTCTTAGTAGCATCTTTACATGATTTTCAGCTCAAATAAAAAAAAACTCTATATTTCTCTCCCTGGTGTTTTAGAAACCTTTTATTTCAGCATCTGTCTGAAACACTTTGTTTTAGTGCCTGTCTCTTTAAGGGTCCCTGCTCCACGAACCCCCTTTACTCTGATTGGCCAGCCCTCTGGAGGCTTGTCAGAGGCAAAGCTATGGGTAGACCTCAGTGTTTTAGGCCCACCCCTGCAATGTGTCATGAAGCAGTTAAGAGACCCTGATGTGATGACCTCATCATTTCAGCAAGTCTCGCTGAGATCTCGTGAAGTTCTCGTGAAGCTCTCGTGGTGATCTTGTGCTATTTTTAGAGCAGAGTGTTTTGATCAGTTTACAGCCTGGTATAAAAACAGTTTGTGTCTCTAAAGATCATTTCTCACTTTATGACTGTTTTTAATGTAACTTATCTTTCTAAAAAACAGATATCAAACAAAAAATCTGTTTGTCTGTGAACTTTATTGGACTAGCTACTGACTAAATCTGGTCGGCAACATCCCTGAACATGTTCCATTATGAGGGGAGAGGACGGTTTACTATTATTGGTCAAAAACATCAGCCAGAGCCTCTTTGCTCCTGTCCAGCGCCATCTTCATGTCCAAATATGGTCTTTTTTAGATCTATGAAATAAAGGTTAAAACTGAAGGATTAAAATGCCGCCCAAGCTTTGTTTGATCTGTGTGTGTGTGTAACAGTAACTCGTGATATCAGCCCCAGCTGTGCATATGTGTGTGTGTATGTGTGTGTGTGTGACAGCAGCAGAGATCCAGTCTAAAAGCCACAGACACATCCAGGTGAGACGCATGTGACGAGGAAACCAGGTCAAAGTTTGAACCTACCGCTGCATGCGCACCGTCTGATCGATGCTGCTGAACAAGTTTGCATTCCCAGCATGCACTGGGGGAGCATAGACACAGGACATTTTCTCCTGACAGACGGCTTCAGCTGACCGGCTCGAACCGATCCATTTTCTATGGGAGAGTCACAAGGATTCAAAAACAAGAGCTGACATTAACACTGAGTTAGTTCTGGTTGAGATTTAATAAAGATGCAGCTCCATGTGTCAGAGAAAAGAATAAAAAATACACTAAAAGATGATTTAAAGTCAGAGCTCTGTTTTAATCTCAGTACTTCAACTTCATTTTCATAATTCTGACTTTTTTCACTCGCTGTTTTGTAATTTATTTTGCCTAAGAACCTAAATAAATTCAGATTGACACTTTTTGAATTTTTTTTTTGTCAGAACACAAACACTACTAATTCAAAACTTTAGTTTTATGTGTAAAAGAACCTCTTTTCAAGATTTAAAGTCATTATTTTGAGCTTTATATGAATGTTTGAAATCAAATGATCAAATTAAGAATAAAAGATGTAGAGATTAATTAAGAAGTCTGAAAGGTTTTATTTCAGACTCTGTTTCATTTAAATAATTTTGTTATTGTTCCTAATATGATGCTAGTTTCCTCAACCTGGATGAATTCATCTGAAAAAAATGGGGGGGGGGTTACCAGGCTTAAATTTGCATCCATTTGTTTTTAGCACATTATTATTATTATTATTATTATTATTATTATTATTATTATTATTATTAGTATTATTATTATTATTATTGTTATTATTATTATTATTATTATTGTTATTATTATTATTATTATTATTATTATTATTATTATTATTATTATTATTATTATTATTGATAATATAATAATAATAATAATAATAATAATAATAATAATAATAATAAAATACAATTCAAATAAAACCCAGGAAGGCTCTGCAAGAAAATATGTTTTACGAAGTCTCAGCAGACCTGATCTCCTCCGGCAGACTGTTCCAGAGTCGGACCCCTTACTCCAAACGCCCTGTTGCCTCTGCCCATCATTACTGTATTATTATTATTACCACTTTTATTTTTGAGTTTTTTGAGATTAAGTTTTTAAATATTGCAAAATAAAATAAACTCAAGGAGCTTTTGTTGAATGCTTGGAAAAACATGGTTTACTTTATTCTAAATGAGCATCTTTTCTTATCAAACGTTTAAAGCAACCCTGTGGTCAATAAATCATCGGTTAACAGAAAAATATCGTCTTTTAACTTTAAATTAGCCTTGTATGTGGACGAAAACAAAATCCAGTCCCGAAAAGGGGCGGCGCTTCGGCTCCTTATTTAGGACCACGAGGACACCACCGCGGCTCTGAATCCTGTGACGTCACAGCATTCTGCTTGTATCAGCAGGTCAGGAAAGATGGCGGCGGAGGAGAGCAGGTTGAAGCAGCGGAATCACACAAACAGCTTCTCCACCATCTCCACACACGGTGAGTCAGAATATACTGAGGGTTTACTGATGGTGGTGACCCTGGTGGAGGCAGGGGCGGATTTCTGAAGCCGTGGCCTGTGTTTCTTTGTGATTTCGTGTGTTTTTATTCGCTAAACGTGATGATATGTCTCTGCAGGGAGCGCTCCGCTTCGACGAATAAACGCATCTCCCGTTGTTTCGCATCCTGCCCAGACTGGGCGCTTTCTGCTGAGCCCGAGCTGTGTAATATGACTGAGAACATGCCTGTGTGTGTGAGAGGAAGGAAACTGAGGGCTGTGTTTGAGCTGAAATCGCTGCTGTGAGGTGTTCATTAAGCCGTCCAGCTGTCCTCACCTTCAGCTCACTCTGTTTGTTGTTAGCATGCCGGCTAATACAGCTGCTAGCCTCTTCCAGCTAATTCTTCATTGTGTGTTTTTAAAGCTTTCAGGCAGCTCTAACATTTGCTGGCACTTTTTAGAAACGATATTCAGCTTCTGGTACACTGTGTGTTTTAAAATGATAAAGCAGACTGCTTTAAATAATATTTAATACCAGTTAAAAACACTTTATGAATGTGTTCGCTCCGTTTATGTTTGTTCATGTTAAAATACAGGGTCAGCACCAAAATTCAGACTTCTGAAGCTCCTGAAAAACCACAAAATCAGACGTACCAAAACTCTATCCATAGCTAATGAGGCTAACTAGCAAGTTGTCAGCTGCAATCACATCGTCCTCAATCTTGACTTTATGTTGTTTAAATTTAAATACAGAGTAAGAAATGAGCGGCTACCACAGGTCTTACACGATGAAGCCAACACAAAGTGTCAAAAACTGCACTTCCTTGAGGGTCCACTTGAGGATGACTCTGAAATTACTGGATAATAATTTCTGGTTTGAGCCGGCATATTTTACTGTAGTTGGTTTAAGCAAATCATAAATATAAATGTTAGTTTAAAGAAGGGGTATTGTGCCTTTTTAGGGCTTTATTCCGTCCCTCTGGTCCACCTAAAGTATCTTTACATGATTAACATCTCACAAAAATATTCCTGCTTTTCTCTCAGTGGTGTTTTGGAAAACCTTTTTAGCTTCTCTTAGCGTCTCTTTAAGGCTCCCCACTCCACAAACCCCCTTCATTCTGATTGGCCGGTTCTCTGGAGGCCTGTCACAGGGCGGGGCTACAAGCAGACTATTATGTTTCCAACCAGTTAGGAGATCCTCATGTGATGACCTCATCATCTCAGCGAGTCGGGTGAAGAGCAGACGGATTCAGACACATGGTTAGTCTGAACATCCATCAGGAACATACAGCTATGAGTTGATAATTATTATCATTATTTTTTGTCAACAAATATCAAACAGTTATTTGGATACTGGTCATTTTTTATGCTGTCAGAGAGGTTCTCTACCCAACTCTCGCCTCTTCACGACTTTTTGCACCTTGAAGACACTACAAAAAAAAATAAGACTTTAGAATCGTTTTGTTCCTATAAATTCAGTTAAGCGTGTATTAATGTGTTAAAGAGCTTCTAGCGGATGGGATCAGGGCTGGGTGTTGATCAAAAATTTTCAATACCTTTTTTTTTAATTGTATTCTAGCCTCTTGATGAATATTATTCCTCTACAGGCAGCTAAAGTTGTATTGTGGCCCTTTTCAAAATGCTGCCCTAATGAAAACCAATCACACTTTTTTTTTTTTAGGAAATCATTTAAAATAAGTTTTTTCTGCGTTGAAAAAAATGCATATTTACTAAAAACTTTACTTAAAAGAAACCGCCCAACATGTCAAATATGACTCAGAAATATATCATGATCAAAATGATATTCCAATTTTTTTGGGGAGATTTTGTTTAAAGGGTCAATAAGATTTTATCTACATTCCAAAAAATTAGAATTTCTGGACTTTTTTTTTTTTCCCTGATGGGTCAGGATTTTAAGGGTTAAAGCTAGGAATTCTGCTTTGTGCTGTATTTGGTGCCCCCTGTGGTGATTAGTGATAGACCGATATGCTTTTTTCTGGGCAGATACCGATTATTAGCCGTGCAGGAGGCCGATAACCGATATTTGCAGCCGATATTCATTTGCAGTAAAAGTGAATATATTGGCATCAAAATTTTGAATAATACAAACTCTGATCCTTCACTTTGTTTAAATGCCTTTCAGCACATGTTTATTGAACATTTTCCAGGCTCAGCAGCATGTCTTCTAAAGGTAAATAAACATTTAAACAAATAAATAGCTCCCTTAAGTTTTCTACAGTATATAAACTGTTTCAAAATTTCAATACAACTAAAATGATTATCTCTTTTTTTTAACTTCAAACAATAACAATAACAATAACATTTTCAAGAGCCAAGCAAGCTGTGAAAGTTATAATAAGTTCATAGACTGAGAGATAGTCACGATGCTAATTGCGTTAGCCGGTCAATGGGATTTTCCATTCATGTTAGCATTAAGCTAGCGGACTTTCGCTAACCGAAGCAAAGTAGTTAAGAATAGCTTTCCTTTGCTAAGTTAGGCTGTGTATATCGTTTCAGCTATTCAGACTAATCCATTATGTTTCCATTTTGTATTTTACATCTTACTGTGCCCTTCAGTGTTGAGTCTATATAAATTAATCAACAACAGCGATCTCTCATTACACATGCACTGTTTAACTGTCTGCCAATCAGATGGTGCTGTGGGTGGGACAATGCTGGAGATAGAGTATTGACTGCAGAGAGAGGAGCAGCTGCATTACAGCCAAAATAACCAAGTTTTGAAGTGACCTATTATCGGCCGTCATATTAAAAAAAAAAAGGCAGATGCCGATATGGGTCAAAATGACAAATATATGCGCCGATAATCGGCCCGGCCGATAATCGGTCTATCCCTAGTGGTGATTGCTGGTTTTGCACCATTCTGTGTAAATCAGAGAAGGTATCCCTTCACTGTGAGTCCGAACTGGAACATATAGCTCTCATTCATTCACCTCCAGCAGCTGTTTTCATCATCGATAGTAGTAATCTTCATTTCAGTCTGTTTCCTGCTAAAACTCCTCACAGAAGCTTTAAAATGTTTATTTTGAATCAAGTCATAGTGGCAGTATTGACGAAGCGTGAGCTGAGAGTAAGTGAGAGAAATATCAAGGAGAGGAGGAGAAACCAAGGATTTCACAGGAAGAGGATGTTTCCTCTGGGCTGCTTTGTGAAAGGCTGCTCAAGGTCTCACTATAAGTGTGTTTAAAGTGGGTGTTTTTTTTTTAGTGTGTGTGTGTCACATGCAGCGTGTAGGCTGGGCTCACTGACAGTATTTGTTGGCTCAGGTAGCGTTTCATCTTTATTTTAATATGTGATGATGTTTTATTACGTCTCTCTGACATTATGAAGAGTTTCCTGGTGGATCCAGCAGGGCGATATGAGACGGTGGGATTTGTGAATGAGGTTCGATGTGATGATTTCATTTTGAGATCATGAGCTTGTTCCCTGCTGTGATGTTTGAACCCTGCGGCTCGCCGTGCGTCTTATCAGTGCTGTGGAAACGTGACCGTCGGTCTGCTGGAGCCGTTCACCTCTGGCTCATGAACCCCTCTGAGTTTATTCTTCCTGTTTGACCTGCTTGTGCTGTTGCAGCTGCAGAGACCTTCTTTGACTGCTCACTGCGCTAAGACCAAAGTGGGGCAAAAAACTGAGCCATGTGTCATGTGATGTATACATAATTGTACTGGTGTAGTGATCCTCTTACTCCAGATTTGGAGCTCACATTCTGAAGCAAGAAGAGAGTAAAGAGGAATTCTTCAGGCGTCAGAAATGTGTTGGTATTAACTTATGAACGAAGTTCTGTTTCAAAGGAGTGTGTGAGGGAAAAAAACGAGCAGATTACTGAATGGAGTTTGATTTGCGACGTCCTTTATTCCTCTCATAGAAGTTACATGAAAGTTGAGGGAAGATAACAAACCTAGTAAGTCTAATTCTTGGTCCTTTTTTACATATTTTTTCCATCTTCTTGATTTAAAGGCGCTAAAAGGTTTGTAATAATTGAAGCAGTTTGCGTAATGTGTTCTTGACAAAGAAAAACGCTAAATATCCAGACAAATTAACCAAAAAACACAGCGGTAGATGCTGAAAACTTCTTCTTTGATTAATTTAGTAGTGATGGTGGAGACTGGAGCTGAACTGACAGACAGAAAGTTAAATGGTAGAGTGACAGTACGAGCCAAAGGCTGAAACACAAGCCAAAGGCTAAAACGTGGGCTAAAACAGGCCAAAGGCTAAAACACAAGCTAAAGGCTAAAACACAGGCTAAATGGCTGTGTCAAAATCAAAAACAGGCTTGAAGCTAAAACAGGAGCTAAAGGCTAAAACACAGGCTAAAGGCTAAAACACAGGCTAAAGGCTAAAACAGGCTTGTGGCTAAAACAGGAGCTAAAGGCTAAAAGACAAGCTAAAGGCTAATTTTTGGACTTAAGGCTAAAACACAGGCTAAAGGCTGAAACGTGGACTAAAGGCTAAAATATGGGCCAAAGGCTAAAACACTGAAATACTGAAACACCAGCAACAGGATAAAACATGAGCTAAAGGCTAAAACAGGCTAAATGGTAAGAAACAGGCTTAATACTATAACAGGAGCCAATGGCTTAAACACTGGCTAAAACAGGCTAAAGGCTGAAACTTGGACTTCAGGCTAAAACAGGCTAAAGGCTGAAACTTGGACTTCAGGCTAAAACAGGCTAAAGGCTGAAACACTAGGGTTAGGGTTAGGCTAAATGCTAAGATAAGGAATAAAGGCTAAAACACCAGCTGTAGCTTAAAACAGAAGCTAGAGGCTAAACCACGAGCTAAAGTGTTTGTGATAATGTTCGTTTCAACCCACATGCAGCAGTTATTCTGCAGTGATCTGATCAAACTTGAGAGTCTGTCAATAAAATGAAGAGTGAGGTTACGTTAGCTCTGATTGGTCGATGAGCAGGACTTAAGGATTCACTAACGTTAGCCTACAGATACGTCTAAGACCAACAGGCTTTGAGTAGCGCTAAATATAGCCGACTTCTAAACTACAGAACAAACTGACGAAGTTTGCTTGTTGTCATGTTTCATTCAGCAGCGCTGTGTAACTGTTGATAAATACCTTACCATGTCATGTTACAGAGAGTTGACTTGAACAAAGAAAAGTAGTGTTAAAAAGAAGATCTGATCTCCGTTCATTTCCAAAACAAACACATGCCTTGTTAAGAGTCATGACGTCACCACAGTGTTTTTTCCCATCGTTGGCGCGTTCTACTTGGTATAAACACCAGAGCATCTTTTGGGCTCACACTAAATGTCAGTTTTCTGGCTGTTTGTGTGCTGACTGACTGCAGGAGTGTTGACCGGAGCAGACTGAAGGAAACGCTCGGCTTCCTCTTCTGCTCCAAAATGCAAACCCAGCGTTTCTGCGGGTGTCGGAAAGACATCTTAAACTGAACCCAACTTAAAAAGGAGTCGTTGCGTATTCATCCTGGTTTGATTTGAAAACTTCGATTTATTACTTCAAATATAAAACGTCAGTGTTCATATTCGACTCTTGAACCAGTTATAAAATGTTGCACTGTGTCTGTGATCCCTGTTAAACTGAACATAACGGCTTCTCTGTTGTTACCGCCTCAAACTATCAAATGTTTCTCCCAGCGGCTGACACCAACGATTTGACCCCGTGCTTTGGATTTATAAATCACTGAACAGTGAATCACATGGTGCAAATTTGCTTTCAGGGTTTTCCTTTTCTATTTTTTTGACCTTTTCCCTTCACGTGTCAAAACAAGACAAAAGAAAACAAACCTATCATGACACGAGTGTAAAGAAGACTCTGTTTGGCCTTCTTTTCTTGGTATCGAACACCCAGAGGTTTTGTTTTCTGCTGAAAGTTGACGCTGCTTTTCCTCAGCACACAGAAGAAGTCAGATCTGTCCTCGGGCAGCTCGTGTCCCGTACAGAGAGAACACTGAGACTCTGAATTAACCGGATCACTGGCGCTCTTGAAGCCTCGGTTACAGCACACATGACGGTCTGAGAACGGTTTTTATGTCTGCCTGCACATCATTCGTCTAACTCAGGATCCTGACGATGAAGCCTGCGTGTATTTAAAGCTGCTGTAACGCCGCCGCAGAGCGCTCACATGTCCTGAGCAGCTCCTCGCTGACCTGAATGAAGACGACTCTTCTTCCCATGAGGCCGCGGGCTGCTGCTGCTGCTGCTCGGGCCTGTTCTCGAGCTGTGGGATCACGCCGCTGTCACGCTAACATGTCACACACTTATCATGACTTCAAATCAGGACTTTGAGCAGCTTCATTCAGATCAGAGAGGGAGGAAAACAAAACTCTGTGCGCTGACTGAAAGCTCCCAAATATGTCCTGAACCAGACGCCACATTTCCAGAGTCAGCCGAGCGGATCTGCTGCCGTACAAGGAGCCCGAGAGCGGCTGAAAACGGGCCGACCGGTGTTTACTGTAAAGCTCCGATCTGTGACCCGACAGGAGACACATGCTCAGATATTTCAGGAATCATAACCAGGATTATTTCCACCAAATCTGAGACAAAAAGAGTCCAAAAGCTGTGTAATGCTAAAAAAAATCAGTTAAATCACATAGTAAAACATATGACTTGACAGTAGTAGTTTAAGGTGAAACAAAGCATATAGATTCACTTGTGCTGTGAGACTGAACATGTTTGTCCAATTTGGTCCAGATCCAAATGAAGGTTTTAATTTTTACCCCCAAAAATCGTCAACTTTGGCGGCCATTTGTGTCCACGCCCATTGAGTTAAAAAATGTTTTGATAACTTTATCGTGAATGTGTGAAGTACATACTAATTTTTTTTTAAGATCTGAAAAAAAACTGTGGGCCTAGTTGTGTTAAACGAAGGACCATGACAAAACGACACTCCGCGGTAGGGCTGCCAAGATAAGTCGACTAGTCACGATGATGTCGACAATCAAATTCGTCGGTGACTTATTTAATAATCGACGTTGTCGTTTTAATATTTTTTTAAACTTTATTTTTCCCTCAAAACTGCCGCTGTACTTTCACCTGTCTCGTCTGCCGTTCTGTCCTTGACGCATACGCGCAGAAGTGGTAACCGGGGTAACCCGTGATGTCACTGGAAAAGTTATGCCCAACAGTATCATGGCTAGCCGGCAACAGAGCTCGAAAGTTTGGGAGCATTTTTCCAAAATAAAGGAGAAAAGTGTGCAATGCAAAATCTGCAAAGCAGAAATGTCCTTCCATGACAGTACGACGGCGATGCACGAGCATCTGAAAAGACAGCACGCCGTGGCTGATTTATTTTCTGACGAAGAATGACAATCTCTGTAAGCTAATTGGCTAGTCAGACGTTTAACTCCAATTTCCGAACTTCCTGTTCATGTTTTGGCACGATAGTTCTATACACCAAAAATGAAGCCTGTAGCTCAAACCAGCTGGCCAGGCGGATTTTTCAGTCGCTAGGGGGCGCTGTGGAGCACACATGAAAACACTGCAGTCATAAAATTTTACACAAGGCAAAATTTTGTGCGAGGTTTGGTGAGTCGTAGAGCATGTTGAAGGCACGTGATTTGGGGTTAAAGAGTTCGAAGAAATAATATACTGACCAAAACTTCCAATGCAACACATACAATTTTGAAATATTTGGTGTACATAAAATGGGATATTGGTTTTGAGTCATGATACATCAACTACAAATAAAAAGCTCAGAAAATTGTTTTGATTTTGTCGTGTGGGCAGCTCGTTCCGTTTGATTGCACATTGTTTTAGAATTTTGCCTAACCCGTCAGGCTGAGTAGAACTCTTTGACCAATCCTTCCATAATTTGGTCAATAAATAGCTATAGCAATGGACAACTTTAATATTCCTGTGCATTGTCCTGGGTCAACGTGTGACCATGCTGTGCCTGGGTCAAAATCAGCGAGAGTGAGCCGTTGGTATGCATATTGGTGGAATGTTGCAAAGACGGGTTGCAAGGAACCTTGGCGTCCACGTGTCGACCATATCACGTCTCTGGAGCTGACATAATGAAACAGGAAGCACCGATGATCGACCACGTGCCCCCAGACCACGTGTCACCACCCCTCAGCGGGATCGCTATATTCAACTCCAGCACCTGCGCAATCGCTTCCTGCCAGCTACAGTAACTGCTGCTCAGACCAGAGGTTGTCACCAGAACCGAATTAGCGATCAAATCATACACAACCACCTGTGTGAAGCTGACTTGCACACGGCGTCCCCACCGTGGTGTGGTGTTGACTCCTGTATCTCGCCACGTCCATCTGCAATGATCAAGGGCACATTTGGGCTGGAATGCTCACAGGTGGAACAGGGTGCTCTTCTCCGATGAATCGAGGTTCAAGTTGAGTGTAGCTAACGGAAGAGCGTGTTTGGCGTAGGCAATGGGAACGTTATGCTGACGCTACCATCCAGCAGCGTGACCGCTGGGGTGGACCTGGTGTAATGGTTTGGGCTGGAATAAGCAGTAGACACAAGACAGACCTCATTTTCATCGATTGAAACCTCAGTGCGGCCCGTTCCTGTGATGAAATCCTGACCCCTGTCGCAGTTCCACTTGTCCATCGCTATTGCCTAACGCTGCAACAGGATGACACGAGACCACATGTCGCCAGAGTCTGTCAGGACTACCTGAGACAGAATAATGTTCAGTGTCTTGATTGGCCTGTTCCTCGTTCCTGACTCTGAAACTGTGTTTTTGATTTGAATCTTAGTATTTGTTATGTATTGTTAAATTTAACGTAAGAAAATTACATGTGTTGCAATAAACCAAAGTGTTGCGTTGGAAGTTTTGGTCAGTGTATAATAATCCTAAGGGTTTCAAGAGGGTCTTCACCCTGATTCTAAAAAAACACCTGCTCACATTCTGCACAGATTACAACAGCAGGGCTCTGTAGTAGAGGGGTCCCAGTGAAAAAATTTGGAAACCTCATGAAATGAAAAGAAAGGAACAAAGGAGACCTGAGTTTTTTACTTGTTTGTTGTGATTTGGCTCTGAAATGACTGAAACTCCAGAAACTGGTCTCCTGGGTTCAGGCTCGCCCAAACAACAAAGTAAGAAAGCGCTGTTTGTTTCTGTCTCTCAGGGGGATTCAAACCAGACAAACCCACGATGACGCGCGACGAGGAAGAGGACGACCTGCTGGAGGAAGAGGTGGGCGTGGCCCGGCCGGTGCAGATCGTGGTGGCGGACGAGGAGGAGCACTCGTTCTCGCTGCAGGAAGAAGCGCTGGAGCGGCTGCTGCTCCAGGAGGACGTGCAGGACCTCCACGTGGTCGTCGTCTCCGTTGCCGGAGCTTTCCGCAAGGGCAAGTCCTTCCTGCTGGACTTCATGCTGCGCTACATGTACAAACAGGTAAAAACGCCGTTAACTGGCCAGAAGACTTTAACGCTTGCACCTGATTGGTCGATACCACTCAGAGTACAAACAGAGACCAGAACACTTTCATATTTCTCTGTTTCTTTTAACCCGTTTAGATTGTCTGCAGCACTGGCTGAGGTTGAAATCACCAGTGAAGGTGATGTTGCCTCTTACCAGGTGATCCAACCAGGTAGCAGATATCAGGGAATAAAACATCAGGCAGTTGAGTCGGATCGTTCGTCCACTCTTTGATAAGATACGCACAAGAATCCGATCCTATTGGAGCAATTTTTAATCAATCAGTGTATGAAATGATTATCAGTTAGCATGAATATTCATTCAATCATCTTCTACACGGCTTGTCCTGTTCAGGGTGTCTGGAGCCTATCCCAGCTGTCTTAGGGCGAGAGGCGGAGTACAACCTGGACTGGTCTCAAGCCAATCACAGGGCAGACACATAAAGACACACAACCTTTCACGAGCACACTCACACCTACAGTCTCATTGGCCAAACATACCGTGCTGAACTCAAGCATGACACCCCCCCCTCCCGGGGGTGGGGGTGGGGGGGCGGGGGGTGGGGGGGTGTCACGCTGTTCCCTGTCCAGTTCCCTGTCCAGTCCCCTGATTCCTGGGTCGGCGGGAACCGGGATTCAAACTGGCGACCTTCTTGCTGTGAGGCAACAGCACAAACATGAATAGCATAAATATCTTATTTTGAACAACAATGCTGCGGGCGAGGGGGAAAGGATTGTTTTCCTCCTCAGAAAGCTCCGCCCCCAACTATGACATGACACTGACTGTCTGTGGTCTTTAAGTTTGCTTAAAAATAGCGATATCATGACGCAGACGCAGTTCTGTCCTTTTTCCTTGTTCTCAGAATTCTACAAAGTTTTACTTAAATTCTGATGCAGAAATGTCACACGCTGCAGTTCCTTGAGCGTCCACTGGAGGCTGCCCGCAGAAACAGCAGAACACACACACACACACACCCATTCAGTGAGCATGTTTACAGCCTGGTCCAGATAAATCTGATTCGTTTTATTGTTTTCAACAAGTGCGTCCTTTTGAAAACTTACGGAACTGATTTCAAACTGAAGAACATCATCAGCGTATCGTTCATTCAGCTCGTACCAGACAAATCCGTCCACCAGGAGCTGTTCCCTGTGTCGGGATTGAGTCTTTAATTTCTTTAAAACGGTGAAATATTAGTCAGCACATAACTTTTTGGGTGTAAAGCTGACTTCCTGTTAGCTTCCATCAAACCCAGAAAATAAGTGTTGATCTCTTACTTGACCTTTGACCTTGGTAATCTACGGTAAGCGGTGGGGAACATTCTGGAGCGATACATGGAGCTGTAAAGAGGATTTTAGTCGGGCACAATGCCCGCTCTGTCTCGGGTTGGGCCTCTGCAGGGTCCCTTGCTGCTTACTGGGACATAAAGGACATGCTGAGAATAAGCCCCGCCCACACTGGTCAGGTCATGACCTCTGCTTGGAGTCAGAATATCAAACTTGTGTAACTTCAGTCTTTAAAAACACCTTTTGTTGCAGTAGAATAAAACTTTGCTCTTTCCCTGTCCAGTCCCCTGATTCCTGGGTCGGCGGGGAGGAGGAGCCTTTGACCGGCTTCACCTGGCGGGGGGGCTGCGAGCGGGAGACAACGGGCATCCTGGCCTGGAGCGAGGTGTTCGTGGTGGAGAAACCGGACGGCAGCAAGGTGAGTCCACCGTCCAGGAGCCGTCAACATCTGAGTGTTTGTGAAACTTATCTACTGCGTGGTTTTTCCAGGTCGCAGTTCTACTAATCGACACACAGGGGGCGTTTGACAGCCAGTCCACCATTAAAGACTGCGCCACGCTGTTCGCTCTGAGCACCATGACCAGCTCCGTACAGGTGAGCTGTTTAAAGACGTAAAGGTGTCCGATGTGACGCAGCAGCTGACTGACAGGTGTCTGTGTTTCAGGTCTACAACCTGTCGCAGAACGTTCAGGAAGACGACCTGCAGCACCTCCAGGTCAGTGTCTCTGACCTTCTCTTAAAGCTCATCCCAGTCTTCCTTATCGGGTGTGTTCTAAAGTCAGGATCAGGACCTGAGCTGACCCAGCACGCGGCCTCCTTATGAGGCAGAGATCGCCTCGCAGTGGAAACTTGACGTCAGCTCAGAGTTTCACTCTGAATCTCTGCAGCATTAAAGGATCATCAGAGGAAACGCTTAGAGGCGTTTATCTTAATGGAAAAGCTTTCATGTAGAGGAGGAAGCTGCTTTTCAAAACACACACACACACACACACACACACACACACACACAATTCTTCCCCTCTGATTGATGCATGACTGTGTGTCCTCTCTCTCCGTAGCTCTTCACTGAGTACGGACGGCTCGCCATGGAGGAAGTCTACGAGAAACCTTTTCAGGTACGCTCAACGAAACGAGAGCTTGTAAAGTCGCTCTGCAGTACTCCTCCTGAACACATGAGGGCAGCGCGACCGTAGATCATCTTTTTTTGATCCTGGGGTGTGTTAATCTGCTTCACGAGCTCAGTCATTAATCTAATTCTTCCAAGCTTGTCTTATTTTCGGATCGATACGGGAATCACCGCTACATCCCCTTGTCTCCTTCTGCTGCTGTTGCTGATTCTTCTACTCCTTCTTCTGTTGTTTTGACTGAGCTGTTTGCAACCGATCACATTACTGCCCCCCACAGTTATGAGTCAGTTGTACCGGTTGTTGAGGTGATTGTAACTAGGGATAGGCCGATTACCGGCGCATATATTTGTCATTTTGACCCATATCGGCATCAGCCTTTTTTTTAATACGACGGCCGATAATAGGTCACTTCAAAACTTGGCAAAGGAAAGCTATTCTTAACTACTTTGCTTTGGAAAGTCTGCTAGCTTAATGCTAACATGAATGGAAAATCCCATTGACCGGCTAACGCAATTAGCATCGTGACTATCTCTCAGTCTATGAACTTATTATAACTTTCACAGCTTGCTTGGCTCTTGAAAATGATATTGTTATTGTTATTGTTTGAAGTTAAAAAAAAAGAGATAAACATTTTAGTTGTATTGAAATTTTGAAACAGTTTATATACTGTAGTAAACTTAAGGGAGCTATTTATTTGTTTAAATGTTTATTGACCGTTAGAAGACATGCTGCTGAGCCTGGAAAATGTTCAATAAACATGTGCTGAAAGGCATTTAAACAAAGTTAAGGATCAGAGTTTGTATTATTCAAAATTTTGATGTCAATATATTCACTTTTACTGCAAATGAATATCGGCTGCAAATATCGGTTATCGGCCTCCTTCACGGCTAATAATCAGTATCTGTATCGGCCCTGGAAAAAGCATATCGGAGCACAAGACACATTCCCTGTCAGCCAATCACTGCAGGCACAGGAAGTGATGTGGTTCCTGAAGCCCTTTTTACCTGTGACAAGATGCACCCCTGGATTTAGGATTTTTTTTTCCTCCAACACTGTCTGGCAGAAATCTTCCCCCGACTGAATTATCTCCAAGATTTATGTCAGACAATCAAATAAAAGAAGGTTCTCTGTCACTTTCTCTGAGCCAATGAAATCAGGGATTGTTGGAGAAGCATTTTCAGGAATCTAAAAAAATGTTATCAGAGCATCTTTAAAAAAAAACAGACCTCACACTTCAAAAACTAAAAATGATTTCTCCGTAATGAATCATTGTTCCTGGATCAGTGAGCTGGATGTGTCCCTCTTTCAGTCCCTGATGTTCCTGATCCGGGACTGGAGTTACCCCTACGAGCACCCGTACGGCCTGGAGGGGGGACAGAGCTTCCTGGAGAAGAGACTGCAGGTACCCGTTTGGATCAGCAGCCGGCTGTAGATTCAGCCTCAGGTGTTAAAGTTGTGCGTCCCTGTGTCCAGGTGAAGCAGAACCAGCACGAGGAGCTGCAGAACGTCAGGAAACACATCCACTCCTGCTTCTCCAACATCGGCTGCTTCCTGCTGCCCCACCCTGGACTCAAGGTCGCCACGAACCCGCACTTTGACGGACGCCTCAGAGGTAAAGACCCAGTTTTCTGTTCAGGTCTCTGTACGTGAATGTTTTCATGATTTCATGACTCGTGGCTGATTTTTGTGTCTCAGACATCGACGAAGAATTCAAGAAGGAGCTGGTCAACCTGGTCCCTACGCTGCTCTCTCCAGAGAACCTGGTGGAGAAAGAGATCGGAGGAGTGAAGATCACCTGCAGAGACCTGCTGCAGTACTTCAAAGTGAGTTTCCTGAGGAGGTTTAGTTGAATTCTTCGTCTCGCTTCTGTTCTGTTCTCTACTGAAGATGATCTTTTCTCGTGGTTTCAGGCCTACATGAAGATCTATCAGGGAGAGGAGCTTCCTCACCCAAAGTCCATGCTGCAGGTCAGGCATCACACGCTGTCGCTGTGTAACAGCTCCACCTGCTGGACACTTTGTAACATCACAACTGTAACAGCCCACACAGCGTTTGTGAGGGAAGCAACATGAGCGTCAGAGACACAAAAAACAGAAGCAGCCTCTGCGCCAAAAACTTTAAATTTCCTGAAAAGATTTAATGAGTTTTAAAAATTTTCCCCCAAAAACACTGATAAACTTTTATTATTATTATTGTTTATGTATCTCAGTTTGGTTGTTTAATCAATCAATCAATCAATCTTTATTTATATCGCGCCAATTCATAACAAACGTTATCTCAAGACGCTTTCCAAGCGTTAACAGGTCTAGACCTGTAAATGATAATAAAGTTTTATTAACAGAAACCCAACATCAAGACAAGATAAGAAGTCTGATCTCATCTTAACCCACCATGAGTACAGACCTTTGCAATATTTAGCAAGTTACAATGGAGGAAAAACTTCCCTTTAACAGGCAGAAACCTCGGACAGAACCAGACTCATGTTAGACAGACATCTGAGAGACTGTGTTGGGATTAGAGAGAGAGAGAAGGGGGGAGGGGGGCAGAGAGACATAGACACAGGGAGACATAAACACAGAGTCCATATTTCTGTGTTGTAGAGATGATCACGGAGAAACTGTAACTGTAAGAAGTCGTAGCAGCTGGAGTCTGTCAGGTCCATGGCAGCAGGCCGTCCACAGCAACAATCCAAAGAACCTAACAGACAAACTCAGAGACTCCCAGAGAGATCCATGGTTAATAACTTTAATGGGACATTAAGGTTAGAAGTTAGACTGACAGATAGAGAAGAGAGGGAAACAGGAACCCCCCCCGACAGTCTAAACCTATAGCAGACTAACTAAGACCAGGTTCAGACCTGATCCAGCTCTAACTATAAGCTTTATCATAAGGAAAGTTTGAAGTCTACTCCTAAAAGTAGAGAGGGTGTCTGCTCCCCGAACCTCAACCGGTAAATGATTCCAGAGAAGAGGAGCCTGAGAACTAAAGGCTCGACCTCCCAGACTACTTTTAGAGACCCTGGGTACGACGAGCAGGTCTGCATGCTGGGAACGCAGCGATCTAGACGGATAATATGGCACGATGAGCTCTTTAAGATAGGATGGCCCGATGCCATTAAGAGCTTTAAAAGTCAGAAGAAGAATTTTAAATTCGTTCACTTTATTATAAAAAATGTGTTCAGTGTGTGGTGTGAGGGTTTATCCTGGGTTAGTAAACTTTAAAAAAATGTGTGTTATCTTTCTGTTTGAGTTCATTAATCCTGTTTTTTTTTTTTTGTTTGTTTTTTAAATCATTATCGGAGCATAATAAATGTTTTTTATCGTCTCTTTTTAGGCGACAGCTGAAGCCAATAACCTCGCAGCTGTAGCAGGAGCCAAAGACTTGTACCACAGAAGCATGGAGCAGGTAAACAGTCACTGTAGAAACACTTAGAAAAGGGGATTTTTAGCCTTTTTTTGTCTCACAGCTCATGAAAATCCCCTTTTTTTTCTCTCCCTGGTGCTTTAGAAACTTCTTATTTCAGCCTCTGTCTGAGACATTTGGTTTTAGCTGCTGTCTCTTTAAGGGTAACCCTTTCCTCTGAGGCCCTCAGGGGTGCAGCCTTGGTGTTTGAGGCCCACTCGAATGTGTCATGAACCAGTCAGGAGGTCTTTGTGATGACCTCATCATTTCATCATAAAATGTGTGTTTCTTGTCTGGGTGTCGTTCTCCAGGTGTTTTTGTTTACCTGTTTACCGTCTCTGTGATTCTGTCAGGTTTGTTTTCGTAGATTTTAAAGGTAAGCGCTCCTGCTCCCTGAAACCAGACGCACAGATTTTCTGAAGTAGCTCCTGCTGTTTTCTGTTCTCAGGTGTGCGGCGGGGACAAACCTTACATCTCACCGACAGAGCTGGAGCGCCGTCACATGGAGCTGCGGCAGGTGTCGGTGAGGCACTTCCGCTCTGTGAAAAAGATGGGCGGCGAGGATTTCTGTCGACATTATCAGGAGAAGCTGGAGGTGGAGCTCGACGAGGCGTACGCCAACTTCAGCAAGCACAACGACGGCAAGAACATCTTCTACGCAGCACGGACGCCCGCCACGCTGTTCGCCGTCATGTTCGTCATGTACGTGATGTCCATGGTCACCGGATTCGTGGGCATCAACTCTGTGGCCACAATGTGTAACCTGGTGATGGGAGCGGCGCTGACGGCGCTCTGCATCTGGGCGTACGTCAAGTACTCCGGGGAGTTTCGTGAGGTGGGCGGAGTCATCGACCAAGTGGCAGAAACTCTGTGGGAACAGGTGAGAGGACGGTCTGATGGTTGAGCTTTCCTCTGGTCACACCTGTAGAAGAGGATTAGGGCCAATTTAAAAAAAAACACAAAAACTTGACGTCCAAATTTTTTTTACTATTATTCTGAAAAACAAAGTCTGAACTCAGAGTTCCTACTTTTTTTTTCTCAATAATAATAAAAATTATTGGACATTATTTTTTTGTCAGTGGCCCTAATTGTCTTCCGTACAGACCAGAGCTGCAACTTAAAGTATTTATTTTCGAAATGAACTCCTCCTCTTATTAAGTCTGCGAAAAAAAAAAAGAGAAAAAATTATAAAAGTTTAGAAAATGACTGATTTTAACTCCTCAGAGTGACCCGTTTAGATTAAGTCTTGCCAAAAATTTGGACGACAAATTTAAAATATTTTTTCCTTGAAGTGAATGAAAAACGGAAAAATAATCCTCTAAACATTAAATTAAAAACAGAATGCAAAAAGGAGTAAAGTTAGACCTGTGCAAACTGTTTCTTTGAAGTATATACTGAAGTAAAGGAATTTTTTTAAATTTTTAAAAAGCTAAATTTTGTGTCTGTACTTTAAACCCCTCCTCTCTCCAACATCCTCTTCCTCTAATCCTTCCTCTTCATTTTCTCTCTTGATGCTTTCAGAGGACTCCTCGAAAGGTGAGCACGGAGGAACCAAAGTTATAACACAAAAAAAGTCATGTGACTTTCAAAAATATTGTTTTCAGGCTTTTGCGTAGTCTGTTTTTTTTAGGATCTGCAAAAAAAACAAAAAAAAGAAGCTCAAACAGATGTTGATTTTACTTTGTATAACAAAGATTGAAAGTATGACACTGAAAAAAAACAAACTGTACTATCTGCATGTCAGGAAGTTGTGTTTTCAGAGTTAAAAATGAGTCACTGGAAAGTTTTCAAAGTTTGACGATTTGGAGCAAAACCTTTTTAATATTTTGCCAAAGAAGACCGAGGTGAAGCCAGGTGGCGAGATCAGAACTCTGAGATGTGACAAATCCTAATTCAGTCGCAGTCAGACCCCTCAGTCCTCTTCACTCCAGTTTGAAAGCTCTGAACTGTTCTCAGAGGTAAAGCAGAGCATCGTCTGCGTAACGTTGAATCCAGACGCTGTGATGAAGAAGTTTACTACACACGCAGGCAGAAAAAGCTGAGAGACACTTCAACAAACACAATTTAGAGACCGTTTTACTAAAGCTTCTTGTTACACAGTGAATGTACAATTTAAACTGGCTTTGTACGGCAGTAAACCACACCCCCTGACATGACTCCGCCCCCTCTTCCTCCTCCTGCAGGTTTTCTCCAAACTCTTCGAAGTTGCTCGGAGTAAAGTCCCGCTGGGAAGCCTCATCCCGACGCCGCGGCCCCGGCTCGCCTCAAACAACAATGTGAAGAAGAAAAACTAGCAGCACGCCTCCTCCCTCACCCTTGTCTCCCCCCTCCTCCCCTCTCTCCCCCCTACTCAGTTTGAAACAGCGTTTTTAGGACGGTTAGAGACGTACAAATCAGTTTCTGTTCTCTGACTGTAGATGGCTCCTCACTGGAGGAGCCGCTGTAGACCCGGATGAAGCAGTGTGATGTATTTAATTTTTCGTCAGTGGGCGGGGTTTAGGTATTTATTGGTGGGCGGGGCCATTGTTCAATCACTGAGCGTCATTCAAAGTGTCGACATTAATGATTCCATTTTACATGAATGTACGAATGAAGAGCATGACCATAGACCCTCCTCCAGGTGTCTCCTTCCTCCCCTTCCTCCTAAAGGCTCCAGTGGGCGGAGTCTTAGGGAGGAGGCGGAGTCCCGACCAAAGTTTACAGCTTTACTCTTAGAGGCTCAGACTGAGCGACTGACAAACTGCAGATGACTGACAGCTGGCTTTTAGGGACACTTGAAGAGGTTTTTTTTTTAACTCGCCCAGAATCACAAACTCAGACTCAGACCTTTTTATCCTCCGCTGACTGAAGCGCCAAACATTTGGCTCAGAACGCCGTCTGTTACAGTAAGCTAAGTATTTGCTGCCTTGAATCTTATCTTTGTGCCCATCTTTGTTTCATTCAGACTGAAGGCATTCCTGAAAATCTCCAAAAATGGCAGGTTTTTATAATTATAAAAGGAGTTGAGTGGTCTCTTCAGTCATTTTCAGCTCCTGTGACTGTAAAAACCTCCGTCAGGTAATCTTATAAAAACGCCATCATGATTTCAGACGTGATGACTTCTAGGTTGCACTTTTTGATGATTCCCAGCAGCTTTTCCTGAGTTTTGCGACGGGCTGAAGCGTTTTTTAGTATTTGTTTAACTCTGAAACTGAACCTGTTACCTGGTTTTGATTGAGTTTGTCTGATTCTGGGACATCTGGACTGACAGTGAAACTGGTTTTTCCTGAAGCCAGCTGACCCTTGAAGTAGCTTCACTGACTGACAGCAGTCTGGTTGGACCAGAGCTCCACTTGATTCATTTGTTTTTAATGTTTCCAGAATGGTCATAACTTCCAGTCCTGACTTCATGTGTTAATGGTTCGTTTGATTTAAAGGTTACTCGTTTTTTTTTTTCTTCTTTTTTTAAGGTTTTCTGGTCAATTTAAGCTTTTGTTTCAGAGCGGAGTCGAACAGTTACAATTTCTCAACACAAGAAACCAAGAACAGGTTTTTAAACACTGTAAGGTCTTTATGATATATAGGTTTGACAGAAAGGTCAAGGTCAGGTTTGGGAGACCTCGTGGATTTCTTGATTCTGCAGCGGTGAAACAGGCGGTTATGACCGACATGACACTTTCAGTTTGTTTCCAAGTGGTGCTGAAAAATGATACAATTCGCTCTTTATGGCTTGAGCATAAACCTGTGGCATTAAGGGCGTTTCGGAACGTTCATTGGAGTATCAGGGGCGTTTCGGAAAATTCATCGGAGTATCGAGGGCGTTTCGGAACATTCATCGGAGTAGCAGGGGCGTTTCGGAACATTCATCGGAGTATCGAGGGCGTTTCGGAACATTCATCGGAGTATCGAGGGCGTTTCGGAACATTCATCGGAGTATCCAGGGCGTTTCGGAACATTCATCGGAGTATCCAGGGCGTTTCGGAACATTCATCGGAGTATCCAGGGCGTTTCGGAACATTCATCGGAGTATCCAGGGCGTTTCGGAACATTCATCGGAGTATGAAGGGCGTTTCGGAACATTCATCGGAGTATGAAGGGCGTTTCGGAATGTTCGTCAGAGCATCAAGGGCGTTTCGGAACATTCATCGGAGTATCAAGGGCGTTTCGGAACATTCATCAGAGTATCAAGGGCGTTTCGGAACATTCATCAGAGTATCAAGGGCGTTTCGGAATGTTCGTCAGAGCATCAAGGGCGTTTCGGAACATTCATCGTAGTATCAAGGGCGTTTCGGAACATTCATCGGAGTATATAGGGCGTTTCAGGAATGATCGTCAAAGCACTTACAGAATGCTCTATACTCCTTGTTTTCCCATCATGCTTTTATTTTGAAAGTGTCCCTCGGACAGCCATTTGTTGGAAGGACGTACCTTGTGTAGCGCTTTATTCCAGCCTACGATGAACTTTTGTTGTTCAAACCATGAAACACGTTGGCTGCAGGTTAGCTACGTTTATTTGATAACATCGCGTCACAGGAGATGCTCCTCCGTCTCATGTAGTCTTCATCCGTCTCTGAGTCCCAGCTGGTGTCTGTTTCCTTGATGAGATCAACCCTGACAGCTGTTTAACACCTGAAAACATCTCCTGTGCCTCAAACAGACGGTGAACGATCTACGTGTCAAATATCAGGATCAGATCTCAGAAGAGATGGAATCTAGAGCAATGGGCTGATCGTAGCATGTCGAGCTTCAGGACAGTTACTTCGGTTGAAACGCTAACAATCGTGATCCATGCTGACCTGTTAGGCCGCTTCCGATCCATGAATAATTCTGTCTCAGCCCGTCGACCTGCTGCAGGTTGAAAGAATCCATCAGAGCAAACTCAAAACTTTGTTCCCTCTCGGTCATGAAACGGGACCCAGGTTTAAAGTCAGAGCTGTTTAGATGAAATGTTGAACTTTCCTGAAGTCTTAAACGATTTCCTTTTTATGATATTTAATTATGATTCCCAAATGCTTTTAAAGTCTTTCCTCCAGTCCAGTTTGGTCCACTTTAGACCTGTAGATGAACTTTAACGTGTTATTTGACCCCGGCGTCATTCCTCCTCCTCTTCCTCCTCTTCCTGTTCTGAAGAACACCAACAGTCGAGTCTTTCTGCTCGTTTTCAACCATCGGAACATTTCTGAACACTTCCTGAAGACACGCACGGATCAGTGTTTCCCTTTGAAAAGCCAAACCTGCGATGGATCGATGGAGGTTTCATTCCAAACAAGGCCGCTCCTCCGGGGGTCAGAGGTCACCACGTTGTTTCTGTCATTCCATCCACCACACCATCACCACTGTGTGCTTTTTGTTTTTGTACAGTTTAGTTTTGTACAGCCTCATCCACACACACTCACACACACACTCAGACACACACACACAGGGCATGTGTATGAATATATATATACATATATAAATATAAATTTTCTAGGACCTTTTTGTAGCTGGAGGGCGGACGGCTCGGCTCGGTTCGGGTGGTAGACCAGATTCAGCTCACTGGATGTAAAGGAATGCTTTCGTGATGTGTGGATATGTCTAATAAATTCCTTTTTTATATATAAATATTTGTAAATTTAATCCAACATGAGCACTGCGATTCCACCCCCTGCTGGCAAAGAATGTTTATAATCTGGATCTTTTTTTTTTTTTTCTTTGTCTTCTGTTGCATTTTAAAGTTATTTTCGTTAATTTATTTTTCAGTACAATATTAAACCAAACTCCCACGACACAGAACGATCTCTGGCTGTTTCTTTACTGATGAAGGAGGTTTTAGACCCAGGAGAGGGCGCTGGTCACATGGTTTAACCTGTCCAATCCACTTTATTGATGCTGCAGCAGAATATACACTAATGTAACAGATTTTAAGTACAAAAAAAAAATCAGTAATTTAAAAAAAAAGAACTAAAAGAAAACTAAAAATTAAAAAAATAAAAAACGGGACACTTGAAACAATGAAATGCAGAACTTATTGAAAAACAAAACCTTTTATAAATTGTTAAAACCCAGTAACACTAAAAATAGTGACTTCATGTTTTTATTTTTAGAAAAGTTGTTAAAGTAGTTAAAACACAAACATCACGTTTATTTAAAAAAAAAAAAAATACTGCTAAACGTGTCGTATCCGAGTCATTAAGTGACCGTCTATTTAGGTTTTTCCACATTTACATTTACGACTTTTTTGGGCAGGTCTACCAGGCGGCTTCAGGGCTTGAAAATCCAAAGCCAAGCCCCCTCGGGTGCAGCTGAACAGGCAAGTCAGCCTACCCCTCAAACCCCACACTACCCCAACCAGGGTCTTCATCCCTCTCACCAGCCCTTAGACCCCAACCAGACCCCAGATGAAGGTGGGGACCACTCACAGGATCAAAAAATGGCAACCAAGCAAAATTCCTTTAACACAATGTATTAAATCAATGTTTGAATCAAATATCAGTTTGAGTTCATTATCTGAATATTATATTCAAGAGGGTATTTAGTGACACTACCCCCCCCCCCCCCCAAAAAAAAAAAAAGGTACACGTGCCAAAGATGGCAAAACCAGAACTGACAAAATTCTATCAATATTTGGAAAAATCTGCAGTGAGAAGCAGAGACCCTGTCTTAAACAGAATGTGTCCTGACATGTTTAGTTGTCAACATCTGAGTGACGTCACTCTGCAGCCAGCAGGTGGCGGCAGAGTACCAGAACTTTACTCTGTATTGGTCAGACTGGATCTCAAATACTCCAGTTCTGAAGTCTGAGTTTAAATTTTTCAAAGCTTGTTAAGTGATGTATTTTTACTGAAAGATTTCTTTGATTATTTATTTTCATGTTTACATCTAAAGCTGATTTTTGTTCTTTTTTCATCAGAAAAAAAAATGTCAACAAAATATTATCTTTGGAATAAAGTTCTCTGGCATTATTTAATTACTGCAGCCCATTTCACGCAGGAGTACACTCTGTGTCACTTCAGAGATGGAGTTCTGTTTCTCATTTTAAGCTGTAAACTTTCATTTTTCAACATTAAAACCTACCAAAGGAGATTTAAAATGAGAATCTTAAAATGAGAATTTACTGCAAGGGCATCCAGAGGACACGTTTGACTTCAGGTTTCTGGAGGAAACTTTCCACATTATTTCTCTAGAAGAGGTGTTTCTTTAATATTAAGCTCATTACTGGGACAGAGAGGCCACGTTATTACATGCAATCCAATGAGGAGGTATCAGAGAAAACTTTTACTCTTTATCCACTGAAAGGGGCAACTAAAGGTCACTTACTGACATGTAATTCATAAAAACATTCAGAGGGCAATATTTTTATATTCATTTAATTCACTACACTGTTTCTTTCTGAACAGTTTACTGATGTAAAGACCTCCAGGTGAAGCCGTTTATTTTATCAACTTCAATGGAATCCAAAAAGACACTTCAGTTATTTATTTATTTATTTATTTATTTATTTATTTATTTATTTATTTATTTATTTATGCATCGGGGGCACCATTGTCATTTTGGACCCAATCAATAACATACTGTATATTTAATATAATATTTCTGAAAACAGTAAAAACCATTATTAATCCCAGACAGGCTCAAGACTCTGAGATAAAACAAAAAAAAAAAAAAACAAGAGAAAATTAGGTGAGTCAATATGTGTTTTTAGCTTATGTATATATATATATATATATATATATATATATACATATATATATATATATATATATATATATATATATATATATATATATATATATATAGATATATATATATATATATATATATATATATATATATATATATATATATATATATATAGATATATAAAATTGGGTTTAATGTATCCGGTTATTTCAAAATAAAAGTTGTGCTTTCTATCTTAAAAAAAATCCGTCCCTCGGTATTTAACATTGATTTAAAAATATTCAGAATTTAAGAATTAAAAAAAAACAATAATTATTTACGACTATGCTGAAATACAAAAGCTTTTTGAAAATACACCGCCGTTTGTGTTTTTTGTTTGTTTTCAGAATCAGAATCACAAGAGCCTTTATTCGCCAAGTATCTTCAAAAGAAGACAAGGAATTTAAAAAAAAGAAAAATAAATTAAATAAAATGAATTTAATAAAAAAAAAGAGATTAAGTAACTAAAAAGAAAAAAAGAACCTATATACAAAAAAAAACAATAAGCAATAAAAATAACAAATTAAGTTAAATAGTGCAACATATGTATAAGTAAAAAAAAAGACGTGTAATTAACTGGCTGTGGTGGTAAATGAAGTATATATGTTATAGTTTATGGTTTATTGTTCTACAGAGTGACGGCCTGTAGGAAGAATCTGTTCCTGTGTAACGTCATCCAGGGGGAGGAGTTTAAACGTTTCTAAATGTAATATGTGTGTTTGTGTGTTTACAAATAAATAAAACAGATAGTTTCAAACTACTTTTTCAAAATAAAAGCCCCCTCCAGCTGAGGAGGAGGATGTGCTCCAGAGGAAGCAGCTGAGGATGCTGGGATATTTTTAGGATGACGATGATGAAGATGAGGATGACGGGGAGGAGGAGCTCTGACGTCATAGTTTTGTTTCTGCAGTGCTGCTGTTTGACCTGATAAACTCCCGCTGGACGGATTTATACTTTCTATACTCCTTCTTCCTCCTCCTCTTCCTCCTCTCCTCTTCCTCCCTCACCCTCTCTCCGTCTCTCTCTCCCTCCATGCGGCTCTCTGTCTCGCACCGCCGCGAACACCGGGCCTTCCTGTAGCCGCCGCCCCGGCCTGCCTCTCCCTCCGGCCGGCGGAGCCTCCCAGCTGAGCCCCGCTGAGGTGGCCTGTTGCCGGGGAGAGATGCTGTAGAGCAGCCGGAGAGGAGATGTCTCTCCCGGACTGAGGAGAGCAGACAGCCGCGGAGGAACGCAGGAATATGTCCGGCAGGATGCCTCTGACCCCGGTGAGCGAACGAGAGTCCGAGCAGGTCAGTCCGGTTCCATTACCAGTGAAAAATGGAGTTCGATCAATAATTTATACCGGTGTTTTTAATAGTCACGGTTTGTTTTGACTATTTTACTTTAATTCTTTGACTGTCGTGTATGAAGAAGTGAAATATTGGACTGGTTCTCTTTAATTTAGTAATATCGATTTTTTGGGGGGGACTTTTATTTTGTAAGGTTTGTGAGGAATGGAGGTTGTTGGTTTAAAACCAGTGAAGTCAGATCTCATTGGTTCACCTGCAAACTTGGGGTGCATTGCTCAGAGGCACGTCGGAAGCAGTAACCATCCTTCAGGTCACTTAGAGGTGACTGGAAGAAAGACTCAGACCACCCAACTGTGTTTGTGCAGGGTCACTTTAAACCAAACAGGGGGCGCTACTGAGCAGTTAAAACTAGATTCCTACATTACCCACAATGCTCTCCTCGCTCACATTGCTGTTAGATGTTTGTTGTTTTCCTCATAGTGACTAAGCGCCAACTTCCAGCTGAAGAAATGAAGCGGAAGTGTTACAAACTGCAGTTCATCAAGTGTCCACTAGAGGCCGTCTGCAGAAAGAGCAGAAACCACACACACACCCATTCAAAAAAAAAAAGAAATCAACACGTTACGTTCCAGGAACTGCAGTTTGTATCACATCAAGCATCATGCATCTTGTTGCTCTCTCTCCCTCTCTCTCTCTCTCTCTTTAAAGCCGGCGCCTGCTGTCTGTTTGATATCGATTTTTTTCCCAGAATGCACTGCAGGCCGTCTTACAAAAGTCACATTTAGATCCTGAAGTTTGTCTCCTTCAGGACAATGAGCCCTAACGTCCCCCCCTCCTCTGTCCTGTGTGTGGCATGGCGTGACCTCTGACCCGGGTCACCGTGTCACACTCTGTCCGTCAGCGTGAGGGTGTGAACTGTGAGACCCTCCCCACTGTGGGAGTGGACTCACTGAGAACTCTGACCTTTGACCTCTGGGAGTGTGAGTGTGCTGGAATCCTCCTGACGCAGCCTGGTTAGCATGGTGGCGAGCTCCTGCTGAAATACTGGCGCCCAGACGAGGAGAAACCTTTGAAAGCTTCCTCCCACGTCCTGTTTCCTGTGGGAGAGATGAGCGTGTGATGTCATGCTGTAACAGTAGAGGTGTTCCTCTCTCGCTGCCGGCTCCTGCGGGTGATCCAGGCTCAGTCAGACTGGTTTCTGTCGGCTCCTGTTCCTCAGACAGCAGTCAGCCTGCAGGGCGTCACACGGTTCAGACTCTAACCAGACTGAGTCCTGCACATAAACACCAGCAGAGGTACTAAATCATCACCTAACAGCAGAACGAAACAGCATGAATAACAGACGAGGGGTAACATGTGCTTCTTTACATCAGGGTCATATTTTTTATGTTTATCTCCCTTTACACATTTAACAGGAAGCAGCAGAGCTGTTGCTCCCATACAGCCTGATTCCTGACTTTTTGTCCTGAATTTAGATGCGAAACGTTTGATAACAGCTCCTGTATGTTTGCTGAGCCCGCAGCAGGTTAACAGGCAGTAATGGCTGCAGCCCTCAGTGCTCAGTGTAGCACACCAGCTTTAAGACGCCTCTTGACTACGTCTGTGCAGTTAAAACAGATTCACAGGAACTACAAACCTCCAGGATGTCTACAGTAACATCTTTTTAGTGTGTCCACTAAAGGTCTTGTTGTAACTCTCTAAAAATAAGGTGTATTGGTCAAAATGTGTACTAGTCCATCTCAGGCAGCTTTATTTCATTTTTTAAAGCTTCCTGACCCCTGATTCACACATACTCCGTCAGCGCCGCGGTCCGTCAGCGCGAGCCAATTCACTCTGCATCCGTCTCAGGAGCGGAGCGCAGCTCAGCGTACTCATAGCAGCTGGATACACAAGATCACAGGAGAACCACATGTTCCCGCAGGAATCACACCCATGAATCACACCCATAACTACTTTCATGATATTTAGTATGTTAAACTCACCTGCCCTCCCAGAGCTTCATTAATTCAGTCCTTCCCTTTTAGTCTCTGTTGGTGTCCTTATATAAAGGATGTGTTGTATCGTATATAATTATCTGGTTTTCCGCCTCCAATATAAACTTTTCCTCGTCCATGGCGTCAGATTTCCTCTGGGTCTGACCCGCTGATGACTGCTGGCCCTGTGCCAGTGTCGAAGTTTTAATGTACGAGGATAATTTTACGATCGACAGGCTGAACATGGTGCTTTATTTTGAAAAGACCGAAAACTGTGATCATTTCCTGTGTCTCGTTTCCTGTTTGGCACGATCTGCTCTGCATTGGCTGACGCATCTCCGAAGCGCACTCCGGCAAGAATAGACTCACAGCAGAACAGCCGCGAGCAGCCATTGGTAGCACGCGCCGGAGACGGACCGCGGCTGGTTGGCTTGAATGGCAGTGAAATACAGCACAGTGCGCGGCGCTGACGGACCGTGCCACACACACTGTATGTGTGAATTGGGGCTTAGCTGAAGATGGTTTCATGTTCCTCAGTCCTGTTCTCTAAACTCCTGTGAGGTGTAAAAAGCCTGTTTAAAGTCTGTCAGCTTATTTCCTGCTGCTTTTCTGCAGCACTTTGTGGCAGCTTGGTTCACTGTAAGGATTATATTCACATTGTCAAACTGATCTGAAATCTCAACAACTGGAGTCATTAAAACTCTAAAATGTCAAAATGCTAAAAATCAGCATGAGGTGAACTAATATTCAGACTCATAAATCAACGGACTAGAGGACTAGAGGACTCTACTGGCTCCTGGTCCTCAGTCCTGGTCCTCCTCGCTTGAGTAACAGGACTGAAAGTAACAGGAATGAGTTTTTAGCAGAGAATTAGCAAACACATGAAATATAGCCACATGGCGTTTATGCTAATAGCATGTTGACACTTAGCTCATTACAGCGATTATAGGGTCAAAACCAGGGCCACCACTAAAGTCTGAATTTATACTAAACTGTTTTTTCTTTTTTTTTTAAAGAAAATAAACTTAAAGTAAAGTTGAAAAAAGGAGGAACAGAAATAAAAAAATATATTAAATTTCTAAAGGAATTAAATTATTACATTTTGTAGTGAAGTCTAATTTTATGAAGTGTGGACAGGCAACAGAGTTCAAGGTACTTTAAATTAATCCTTTACATTTTTTTATTAAATATTCACTCAGATCAAAGTGCAGGACACTTTGCTTCATACAAAAATTTATTTTACAGTAAATTTTATCGTGCATTTATACATTTTATTTCCTTATTTCAAATAGCACTGTGTTTGGATCGGCCATGTTTTCAGCTCTTAAGATGCTCCATGAACAGACAGGAGAGTATCATCTGCATACGAAGACATTCTGTGGGTCTGACCCCTCTTTCCTGCTCCACTCAGAAACCGTCTGTCAGTTTTCATCAAGTCAATTCATCTCATTTCTTTGTTCTTTTCAGCCAAAGACTTCCGACAGCCTCCCCGATCCCCCGGCCCCGCCCACTAAATCAGCGAGCCGCCACAGCCTGCCGCCATGTCGCAGCTCTGTGACGGGCTCATCGGACGAGCAGCCGCATGTCGGGAACTACCGGCTGCTGAAAACCATCGGAAAGGGAAACTTTGCTAAAGTCAAACTGGCCCGACATACGCTGACCGGTCGAGAGGTGAGAAAAGTCACTTCCTGTTTCCTCAGAACGTGAACGATAGACGCATTTAAAGCACATGAGTGTCTTTGTGTAAAATTTAAAAGTTAGGTTAAATTTTTTCAAAATGAAACTGTTTTTTGGGTTTTTTTTGGGGGGGGGGGGGTATGGAACCATATTTCTTTAAAATTTGTGTCTTTTATACATTTTGGCTTTTTTAACACTGTCTTAATTAAATTTATTTAAATAAATAAGTATTTTTTAACGAAGTTGTTTTAATTAACTTTTAAATAATTTTTTTACAGCTTTTTTGCGTGTGATTTTAAATAACTTTGTTGATTAGTTACTGGGTTTTTTTTTTTTTTTGAGTGTTTTTGATTGTTCTATTTAATCTTTGTTTTATTTTTAAATGGATCACGTGACTTTAAGCTCCGCCCCCAGCCTCTCCTCTCCTCATGGAGTCATGGAGGTTAAATCTGACACAACTCACCACCACCTCACAATCAATTATTGATGCTGCCTCCGTCACGCGCTCACAGCTGATTGGACGAGAGATCAAACTGTGTGTGTGTGTGTGTGTGTGTGTGTGTGTGTGTGTGTTCTGAGAGAGACACACCCACACACACACACACATACACACATTCTCTTCTAGCTGGTTTCCTGCTGCTCACTTTGAATCTCATCGATCATCTTTGAAGCTTTTTCTGAACTCGAGTCGACTCAGCAGATTTTCTGCTGACTCATTGTTTGTCTGTTAACACTCGGCCATTATTAATCCTTAATTATCGGTTTGATTTAACAATTTGTATTTGGATGAATCATTAGAAAGTGACGGCAGCGTCGACAGAAGTGAAATGATCTGTGGGATCAATAAATGTGATTACAGCTGCGGATCTGAACTGCACTCTAATCTTTGTAGGAAAGTGCTGTTCAGATAACTTTATTCAATTTACTTTGAATGTTTCCAGGAAGTGTTTTCAGTGAGACCTTTTAAAATCACGGCAGAGCAGAGAAACTAAAAAACAAGACGAAGGAAGCTGGAGTTCACATCCTGCTGCTGCCAGAACCAAAGAGACGGGATCAGATTTAATACTTATCTTAATGAACGTGTGTCAGGTCGATAAGACTGAGAGAAAACATACAGAGCAACTGAGAGGATGTAGGAAGGAAGAAACACTGACATGAGAAAACGCTGTCGTGTCCCTTAAGCTGCCTTTGGACCGTCTGAACTGGGTCTAACTGTTTGGGGCTTTTAGAAAAGACTTCGACCAGCTGTAAGTGTCTTTGTATTTAGCCTCCATGCTAACAGGCTAACTTCAGTGCTACACGCCTTGACTGTCTCCTTCTATGGCGTTGCTCCTGAAAGGCCGTCATTCTTGTCTTACTGTTAATGAAACGGGGCTCTGATGATAATTGACCTGTGGTTAAGCCACGCCCCCCTCCAATCACTCTGACAACCAATGAACATTCAGTGACAGGTGCTATGGGAGGTGTTACAGGACGTCAATGATGACGTTTGGAGACAGATGGCATATTTTTTACCATCTTTACAAAGAGTGTCTCTGTTAGTTTGGAGCCACAGTATTTACACTGAATCATTCAGCAGAACGTTTGACAACCTTTGTTATCTGAGCGATTACAGATAAGCTAATGAAGCTAAGCTCCAGAAGCTAAGGTTAGCTTAACTAGAGGCCCTTTGGACAACAGCTAACAATGATGGACGATCACCAAAGAACAAAAACTAGAACAAAACAGGCCAATGAACTCCAACAAACAAAGAGACACAATGAACAACGTAGCTAGGAGCTAACGCTAGGCTAACATTAGCTAACATTAGCTTAACTAGAGCCCTTTGGACAACAGCTAACAATGATGGACGATCGCCAAAGAACAAAACAGACCAATGAACTCCAACAAACAAAGAGACATGGCGAACAACACAGCTAGGAGCTAACGCTAGGCTAACATTAGCTAACGTTAGCGGTGTTAAAGATAACTTTATATTTCTTTCCAGCAAAGTGACATCAGATGCAAAACACCAAAAGAAAACTTTCTGTAATGCTTTTGAATGGACGTTCAGGCAGAGAATGACTGTATGGGAATGACTACATGCACTGTGATTGGTTCATCGCATTTGAGGGCGGGGCTTAGCCATAGGTCAGTTGTCTGATTGAGGAGACAAGCTGTTAGCATGCTCTTTGAGCTCAGATCACAGAAGTTCACTCAGTCCTCCCATGAGTCAATCTCTCTCTCTCTCTCTCTCTCTCTCTCTCTCTCTCTCTCTCTCTCTCTCTCTCTCTCTCTGTGTTTAGCTTCTATAATCTGACCATCAGGTGTGTTTTCTTCTCCTTGCAGGTCGCCATCAAGATCATCGATAAAACTCAGCTGAACCCGACCAGCCTGCAGAAGGTACGCCCCGACCTCTGACCTCTGACCTCTGATGTGACCTCTTTTAACCTTAAACTCATGACCAGGTGTCTTTACCTGAAGCTTCTTCTTGATAAGCCTCTAGCTCTGAATCTGAGTCCTGATACGGTCGCTCTAAGTCTCAGATTCGTTTGTGCAGCTGAAGATTCGTTTGTAGTTAACTGGTCTCCTTCTCTTCAGCTCTTCAGGGAGGTCAGCGTCATGAAGATCCTCAACCACCCCAACGTCGGTGAGTCCAGACCTCCTTCTCACAAACCAGACGCCAGCTGCTTCTTTACCATTAATGTTTTAAATGTCGGTGTTTGTTTTCAGTGAAGCTCTTTGAGGTGATCGAGACGGAGAAAACGCTCTACCTGGTGATGGAGTACGCCAGCGGAGGTGAGAGCAGCTCACCTGTCTTTAAGAGCTCCTCCTCCTCCATCTGTTATTGAGTCACTCAGAGGTTTAGACTGACACTCACCTGTCTGTCTGTTTACCTGTCTGTGTTTGTTCCAGGTGAGGTCTTTGACTACCTGGTCGCTCACGGACGAATGAAGGAGAAGGAGGCCCGAGCCAAGTTTCGCCAGGTGAGAACGTTTCACATCAGCGTCACTTCACATGTATCCTCGCTGATGCTCTGCTCTGGACCCTGTGGCTCTTTGCTGCTGCTCTGCCTGCCTTCGCTTGTTATGTATGAAGGAATTGAGGTGTGCTCTCATCGATTCAGTCGTTTACCAAAACCCGTTTGAAAATGCGATTCATCGCTCTCCCTGCCTCAAGCTTTGACACCCCACATGAAATGATCAAACTGTGTCACTGTTTCAGAGGTTCAGGTGAAATACCTGGACTGATCTCAGACAGGTGAGCTTTTCTACAGCTGGAACTTTTCCCAGGAACTATGAACCTCTACAGGAACTCTTCTTTTCCTCAGCAGGAACCAGGCGTTAAACTGAGACCCTGGTTCCTGCTCAGAGAGGGTGGTTCTCTCCGAAGCTCCACGTGAAGAACACGCAGAGGAGGCTCCCCCCGGTGGTACCTTTAGGTACTGCAGCAGCGTTTAATGAGCGGTTTGTCTTTGCTCTGTTTGTGTCAGATTGTGTCGGCGGTGGAGTACTGTCACCAGAAGAGGATCGTTCACCGAGACTTAAAGGTACAAACACAGACTCAAGGAGTACGGGACAAACTGACCTTTGATGTTAAATGAATTTAATAAAATAAATCTGTGTGTGTGTGTGTGTGTGTGTGTGTGTGTGTGTGTGTGTGTGTGTGTGTATCAGGCGGAAAACCTGCTGCTGGACGCCGACATGAACATAAAGATCGCAGACTTCGGCTTCAGTAACGAGTTCACGCTGGGCAGCAAGCTGGACACGTTCTGTGGATCTCCTCCTTACGCTGCTCCTGAACTCTTCCAGGTGAGCACGAAGCTCCTCCCACCACACACCTGTACCACAGAACCTGCCGTCTCTCCCATAATGCACCTGCTTTAACATCTGTGGAGAGGCATTGACCATTTACTGCATGTCTGACCTCTCTCTACTTCCCACACTTCCTGTCTCCTTTCAGCTACTTGATTAATAAAGGAAATGTATGGACGCCCATTTCTGCCATGTGGGAAAAAAAAGACAGAGAGGTCAAACTTAATATTATTTAAAAAAAATCGTAATTGTGAGATAAGAAGTCAAAATGATGAGTTTTTTGTATGCGTGTACAAATCACTGCAAAAAAAAAGATCAAATAATTTTTACTTTTTTTCCTCAATTTTAGTTTATCTATAACTATTACTTTTTATCTCATAATTTAATTGACATTTTATTTCATCATTTGTGCTTTAATCTTTTTTTTTTACTTTGTACTTATCAGTTAGTTTTTTTAAGTCATTGGGGCTTCTTATTTTTAATCTGGCTGTATTGGGCTTCCATACAAAAATGTTTTTTTTTTAAACGTCCTGGAAAATTGGAAAAGGAAGAAATTCTGGAGGGATTTAAGAAAAAGAAAATGTTTTTTAATCTGAGTTTTAAAGTGGGGAAAGTGTCTTATGTCATATGATTTCTCAGTTATTGGGTTAGAAAATGTTTATTGATTTATTTTTTATTTATTATTTTTGTTTATAAAAGACAAAATAACACTTTGGAGCAAACGTGAAGGGAAAACCAGGAGGGTTTTATCAGTAAATGATACAGTAAAGTGTATATGTACCTGAGGTACAGCAGTGCCTGCTGGGTAACGTAGTCCTGTGTGACCCTGCAGGGGAAGAAGTACGACGGGCCGGAGGTGGACGTCTGGAGTCTGGGTGTGATTCTGTACACGCTGGTCAGCGGCTCGCTGCCGTTTGACGGACAGAACCTGAAGGTAACACCATCACCTCTGAATCCTGTCATCAGAGTAGTGATGTCATCAACGCTAGTTAGCCCAGGTAGCACATAACAGGTGTCAGCTCATGAGCTATTTCACACTTTTTAACCAGCTTACATCGAAACACTATGGTTCACCAACTATTAAACAGTTATTAGCTCACAAGCTAATCAAGCCTAGTCAATTATCTCACTCTAGCAATCTGAAGCTAGCTCATAGACGTGGCTCTCGTTAGCTAACTAGCTTTAAATTCTGGTTGGCACACTTCCTGTACACCCTTGCTTTCTTCCTAGAAAGCTTACAAGCTACCGCTCCGTCGCTTGCTAGCTCACATGCTAATAAACCATAGTTTATTAGCATGTGAGCAGGATTGCTAACATTATATGAAACAGTAGTTAACAGTTTGTTAGTGACTCCTTGCATGCCTTTAAGTTAATAAACACTAGATTTCTTTGGACACATCTTTTGCTTAGTAGCAACTTAATCATAGTTAGCGCACTCACAAATGTTAGCCTACAAGTTTGCTCACTTGCTTATGAAGTTTAATTAGCATACTATCTGTTAAAATGTAGTTAGCTTGCTTGATTGACTAACTTTGTGTTTTCTTACCTCAAATTTTGCTAGCTTAAAAACACGGTAAAGCTCAAAATGAGTTTGCGCTTATGCTAACTACACTTTTAAGTTCAGCAGTAGCTTTGCTAAGTAAGCAGACTGGCTAAAAACGGTCATTAGCTCACTTGCTAATGAACTGAAGCAGATGTGTCACTTTGTGTGTGTGTGTGTGTGTGTGTAGGAGCTGAGGGAGCGTGTTCTCAGAGGAAAGTACCGGATCCCGTTCTACATGTCGACTGACTGTGAGAACCTGCTGAAGAAGCTTCTGGTGCTGAACCCGAGCAAAAGAGGAAGTCTGCAGGTAAAAACCAACCACTGGGCATTGAACCAGCAACCTCAGACGATTCTAACAACATTGAGCTTCATGTGTTAGCTGAATTTTGTGATGAGCCGTCCATATATGGAGTTAGAAACCTCTCTAACAGCTGCAGTCTTTGAAAGGAGAGAGACAAACATTTAGCGAACACCAAACCTTAACTTTTACCAAACTTGTCCGGACTCTTCTTTTTATCAGCTATGGCTCTTACGATACGTCAAACAGTGAAAAAACATTATTTATGTGTTTTTTTAACCTTCTTTGTGCTTCTCTAAAATCATCCTCGACCTTTTGTTTGTGTTTCACAGCAAGTGATGAAGGACCGATGGATGAACGTCGGCTACGAGGAGAAGGAGCTGAAGACGTACAACGAACCAGAGCAAGACTTCAACGACCTCAAACGCATCGGTCAGTCTTACACACATACACATACACATACACGCACACACACACTACTAAACTTCTTTCAATCTAGTAGTGTT
Source organism: Labroides dimidiatus (assembly GCA_030710495.1). NCBI lineage: Eukaryota > Metazoa > Chordata > Actinopteri > Labriformes > Labridae > Labroides > Labroides dimidiatus. The sequence continues at coordinate 37,280,340 of CM061145.1, read as the reverse complement.
GGGGGGGGGGGGGGTAATACGATCGGTTACGATACCATACAATACCACACGATTGCCACCTGTTCAGTTAAAACAACAGAAGAAGAAGAAGGGGTAGAAGAATCAGCAGCAGCAGAAGAAGAAGAGAAGGTGGTGTAGTGATGACCACCGCATTGATCCGAACATAAGACGATCCTGGATATGAGACGACCCCTTTTTCCAAAACAGGTTTTTGAGAAAAAGGCTCCCAGCTGATAAAATCTTGTTTTATCATGAAAAACATTCACAGCTCTCCCCTGCTCTCTGTATCGAGCACGGCAGAGTTCCATCCCGATTTCTGACCATTGAGAGAAAAGTTCGATGGTACGTGGCATTTGTTTACAACTGTGAACTGCCACAGATTTTTACTGTGTGAACAAAAACGAACTAAGTGATGACTGCAACAATGGGATGATTTTTGCTGCTGAATCGGAACAAAGCAAACGAGCCATAGATGTAAATACACTTAAGTAATTTCAACCCAAACACCCTCATAATTTTTCTGCACTGAGCTGATATCGCTCTATTTCTGCGTTTATCCTGTGCGTTGATTTGGTGGTTTATCTCTGTAGTGGAGATCACTGCATGAGCTCAGACTCACTTCAGAAACTGTCGTCCGTGAACAAAGTTCATCACTGCATCCATAAGTCTACGGAGCCCCAGACATGACATGGTCAATAATAATACTAATTCGTTCCCACGAAATTAGTATAACGTGCCTTCTAAGGTCTGAGACTGCGGTCACGCCATCTACGCTTCGGAAAAGCGCTGTCGTGCTATCTACGCTTGAAAATCAATCGATAAAAAAAATCAACAATTTAACAAACAATTTAAGATTGATTTTTTATGAATTTTTCAAATCAGCTCCTGTAGCCATGCGTGTGTACAGTGTATGACTTAAGCATGCAATAACTTTATAGAACAAAACTGTACAGTGAAATGACTTGAAATTCACCACAGTGGTACCTGGGGACCTGGAGAACAAGAATATGTTACAGTAGGCTGAAAACAATTTGAGTTTGATTTTTTATGAATTTTTAAAATCAGCCAATATATCAATGACCTGGTTTGACTTTTTTCTTTTTTATTGATTATTTTATTTTGTTTGTTGTAATATTACATGAAAGCAATGACAGATGTATGTATACCAACAAATGAAAATATGACCAAAAAAGCTACTCTCCCTTTGGAACTTGGAACTAAACTTTTGGCCATTCGAGTATTGATTTCTGAGTTTACGAGGTGCACTTGAATATACCATGAAGCCGCGCACACTCATTACCGCACTAAGCAATGTAGACGGGCGATCGATTTTCAAGCGTAGATAGCACGACAGCGCTTTTCTGAAGCGTAGATGGCGTGACCGCAGTCTGAGACCTTAGAAGGCGCGTTATACTTATTTCGTGGGAACGAATTTTTTTTTTTTTGAGCATGTCATGTCTGGGGCTCCGTAATAAGTCTTCTTCATATATGTCTTTTTTTATTTTATGTTTTGGTCATTTAACCCGTTAACTGGCAGCGGCCCAAAAAAAAAAAATAATAAAAAAAGCTTTGACACTAACGTGTAATCGGACAAAAGATAAAACCAGTTTAGGGTTTTTCGATTCTCTGCGAGCTGAAAGTGTTCTTTTGATGGAGTCTGGTAGCTTTGCAGAAAGTCTTCATCATCTTGTACCAAGTAAAGCTCAGTGTGTGTTGGTGTGCGTGTCGTTGTGTGTGTATCTGTGCGTCTCCAGAGCTGATGGGGACGATGGGTTTCCCTCAGGACGAGGTGAAGAAGGCTCTGGAGGGTCAGAAATACAACGAGGTGACGGCCGTTTACCTGCTCCTGGGGAGGAAAGCTGGAGAGGTGAGTCTGAGTCATTAAGGGTCCAATACTCAGTCCAGGAATCCAGGATCAGACTAGCCTCTGAATCCAGACTAGGTTAGCCTAGCTTAGCATTAAGCCAGGAAGATGGGAACGCTCTGATTTTAACTCTTTCAACAGTTTGAGGGAAACAACTCTCTGTCCAGCGGTAGTCTGGGTCAAAGGTCACGACCCAGCAGCGAACTCAATGGCTCTGGTCAGTCCCCCGCCCATACCCGCAACGTCACGACCAATCAGAAGCAGCGGCGCTTCAGCGACCATGGTGAGTCTCTGTTAGCTCATCTCGCCACTCTCACTCTCACAAACGCTTAACGTCTCTCTCTCTCTCTCTCTCTCTCTCTCTCTCTCTCTCTCTCTGTCTCAGTGGCGCCCTCTATCCCTCCTCCTGTCTCCTACACCAAGCGCGGTCACGCCAACAGCGTGGAGAGTGACAGGAAGGAGGAGCCGGCCTCACCTGTGGGAGCTCCAGACCGCAGGAGGTCAGCCACAGCCTCAGGGGTGAGAGGACTCAGGGTTTGGACCAGGTTTACTCTAACATTCAGGAGTCACATGGCAATAACAGTGATGTCATAATCTGTGTGTTTTAGAGCATAACTCGCAGAAATACGTATGTTAACGACCGGACGAGCACCGACCGCCACTTGGCGTCCGTGCAGAACGGGAAGGACAGCAGGTGAGAGGAGTCCAGGGATTGGTCGATGATGTAAACCCCGATCAGAGAACTAACCTGAGTCTGTTTCAGTCTTCCTGAGGTGCCTGCAGCGTCCCCATCTCCCTCCCCGGGGGCCTCCGTGTCCTCAACACGCCCCCGACATGTGAAGTCCATGTCAGCGTCCGGACACCCCATGAAGTCCTGTCTGCCTCCAATCGACGACAACGCCGAGTACCAGAGGTGAGTCAGCCTCACATGGCGCCTTACAGGTGAGCGTCATTGAATATTAGGGCAATAACCTCCTCCCCCCTCCTCCCTCAGCTCCCCCCAGCAGCCGCCGTCCTCGCCGTCAGCCTTCAGCATCACCAGCAGCAGTAGCACCACGCCGGACCGGACCCGTTTCCCCCGGGGCTCCTCCAGCCGCTCCACCTTCCACGGTGCTCAGCTACGAGACCGACGACCCGCCACCTACAACGGGCCCCCAGCCTCGCCCAGCCTGTCGCAGCACACCGCCTCGCCACGCCGCGGGACCTCCAACTCACTCATCGGGAAGATCACCTCCAAGTTTGTACGCAGGTCAGTGAGATCAGCTCATCAGGTTTTTATTTCTAAAGAGTCAAACCTATGAACAAAAATTCCTGCCTCAGTAATCTGAGTGGGTGGAGCTTATGTGATTATGAGGCTCTGTGCTGATTGGCCCCCTGAATGTCGTCTGAGCAATGCAGAGGTGGAAAAACACCAAACAAATTTAGGGAGTTCTTCAGGAGAGCTGGTGCAGGTTTACTTCATATGATTAAGGTTTCTGGTCTCAGACCGCCTCTGATGGGGGTCAGGTTTGGCTCTCACGCCTCTGTGTGTTCCCTCTTGCAGGAGTTTCTCAGGCGAACCCAAAGAGGACTTGCGGGACTCCAAACCTCGCGCTCTTCGCTTCACCTGGAGCATGAAGACCACGTCCTCCATGGAGCCGGGCGACATGATGAAGGAGATCCGGAGGGTCCTGGACGCCAACAACTGCGACTATGAGCAGAGAGAGCGCTACCTGCTCTTCTGCGTGCACGGCGACGCCCGGCAGGACAGCCTGGTCCAATGGGAGATGGAGGTGTGCAAGCTGCCCCGCCTCTCACTCAACGGCGTGCGCTTCAAACGGATCTCCGGCACGTCCATCGCCTTCAAGAACATCGCCTCCAAAGTGGCCAACGAGCTGCGGCTGTGACGCGTGATTTAACAGAAACCTCTAACACTCAGAGGAGGACGCCTCCTCGCACTATGACGCCCCACAAAGTGATGGCGTCCTTCTTGTGTTTAGCACTACTCCTGGCTAGCTGCTGTATGACTCAGCAAAAAACACCTTATTCTACTAAACTTACTATTTAATGTTAGCACTAAGTGTTTGAAACCAAATAAACCAACGACTGACGCAGATCTTCAGCGGGTCGTCACTCAGCAAGGAGCTCAAAGACGCTAACGACGACGACGACGACAACGAGGAGAGAGTGGAGGCTTCATGTCAGTGCTCGGTTGTTTAAATGCACTTCAGATGCTCCGAAAACAAACCGTAAAGTGCAGACTCCTCCCGCAGGCGGACGAGCACAGGGTCATTTTTACGATGAGTCATGAAACAGATTTTAAAACCACGTTAGCATCGAGCGGTTAGCATGTCAGCGATTCCAGAATCAGCTCGAACTGAACGGACACTGCATGTAATCTGGACTTTTAGGCTCCCCTTCCTGCAGTGCATGGAAACGCATCGTCCATGTTTGTAGCTAAATGTTAGTGCTAATGCTAATCTGGAGTGCAAGTAAACAGTGAGCGGCGTCACCTCGGCTCCACCTGTGCAACCAGCATGCACCGCTGCAGCGCCTCATATCTATTCGCCGTTTAAACACTTGAGGGTGTCAAATTCTCAGATTCTAAACCGGCTAAGAGAGCTAGCTTGGTCGTTTATTAGCTGGTCAACGTCTGCTAACTGCAGATGTGTTAGCGCTAACTGCTAAGGGAGCTACATCATTATTCAATTCACGGCACTGACGACAAACAAGCCTCTGAAGAAGACTTTGTGAGCTCCTCCTGGTTTTTAGAGTCTGTCGCTGAAAAATCAGACGGAAAGGATTTAATTAAATTCAAACAAATGAGGTCTCTCTGAAAAAGGCTGATGCTAGCGTAGCATTATGCTATCGGATCGGACCAGCGAACATGTCTGTAGTTGGATTCTGCAGGTTGCACAGTTCACAGCAGAGGTGACGAGTCATGACGTGAACAACCCAGTGATGACAGAATCTAATCAAGTGTTTGTGTCTCATTTTATTAAAAATTAGACTTAATCTGAGCCAAATTCACCTGACAAATCCAGAAAAGTGTCTGATTTCAAGAGAGTAAAAGACTAATTTTACAACTGCATTGCTTGTAAAGAGTAGAAAAATCTGCCAATTTTGTCAGAAACATGTACTGGTTTAGTTTCTGGTATTAGAAGTTGTTTTTGCCTTTGAATATCTTAATTTCAGACATTTTTTTCTGGATTTGTCCGGTGAATGTGGCTCTTTTAAAGTCTTTTTTTTACCAAAAATAAGACACAAGCACTTAATTAATTTTCCATTTTTGCAGTTTGGTGACCTCGCTGTCTGATAAAACCAGAGACTCTAAATAAGAAGTGGACGGAGCAATTACCTGACATCTGAATAGGTCGATTAACTGCCAGCATTACCCTAAAAGTTGCAGACCTGGAAACCCTGCTTGTACATTTTGGGTCAATGTGGTCCAGTTTGTTCCGAAACATTTGGATTTGGACTTTTCCCAACAAGCAACAAAAAGCTACCAAACAGCAGTACCAGTACCTCTGCGAGCTTGGAGCCACGTAGCTTTGACTAAAAGGTCTCGGTCTTCAGTCTGAGGGCCAAAATACACCAGATGTGTCTCCACTGTGGCACCAGATCTGATAGCTTTCTGTTCAAGTCAATGGAAACCACCTGAAAACACCCGTTGACTTTCAAACTGAAGCCAAACCAGATGGAATTTATCTTGATTCCAACAACAGACTGACAATGAGCGGAGCCAGACCAGGAGTCAACAGGTTTGAGGTTTTACAGCCCAACATGAACCGGGAGAGGATGGTCATTGGGGTAATTCTTCGGTCTGTGACTCTTGATACATCACAGGCAGAACACGCAGCTGGAGGAGAGAGTACGCAGTCAACACGCAACAGAGCGGACACATCTGGTGTTTTCCCGTCATCACAGTGCGATTCAAGTCTTTCTTGTGCCAATCAAAGCTCAGTTCGTCTTCATGCATCTCCATGACACTGGGCTAAAAACTGCTGCTTCAGGTTGTTTGGACCATCACCATCTCATCATTTAAGGTGCCGGATTAGTCCATTGGAGACCCTGAATGAAAACTGCACTAATACTTCATAATCACAAAAACATTTCAGAAATACGCAAAAATATGTCACAATTAAAAAAAATCAAACAAAATGTAAAAAGTTGACCAAAAGGAGAACAAATTACATTTTTTTGGTTTGCTGATAGCGTTCGGAGAAATGTATGTGCAGTTGACCTTCATGGCCCTCATGGATGAGACTTGTGCTGACCTGGTATGAGCAGTTTGATGGTCGGCTGCCGAAATCGGTTGAAAATTCCTAAATCTAAAACCCTAAAGAGTAAACTCCTCAGAAGAGTGAGTCTCAGCTGGTCCGGCTTCAGGACCCACCATCATGACGAGCTGTGACCCAAATCAAGGAAAATTTCTCAACGTCTCAAAGTTTATTTTTTGTAAAGATGGTGAAGTTTGGACCAAAACATCAACAAAAAAGGAACCAAAACACCGATCGGCAGGTGGCGGTGCTAGGGAGGGACGTATATCATGTAGTGACATACTCAAGTCTGGCCATGTTCAATTAGTGCATGAAAACAAAATTTGCTGTTCAGGCAATGGCTGGCAACCCTCTGAATTTCGGGTCCAAAACCGAGGATCCTAAACCCATCAGACCCAGGTGTCCCCAGTCCAACTCCTCCCCCTCTTCTTGCTCTGTGTGACTCTAAACAAACCATAACTGACTGATTGAACGTCATCAAACTAAAGTTTGAGACCATAAACTCAAAATAATAAAAGAATAACAAACATTTTCTCTGGTAGAGTCGCCCCCTGCTGGCTGTTGGTAAGAATGCAGGTCAACAACACTAAAGCTCTGGATCCTGGAGGGTTGAGTCCGCTTCTTTCAGTCTCTGGTTTTATCTCTGAGGGAATTCGATGCCTGTGACCTCTGACCTCCTGAAGCAGTGAGCCCTCTTGCTCCCCCTGCTGGCCAACGTTAGCATTTCTGCAATAATACTCCGGAGCTTAACAACCGGAGCTCGATGAAGCTCTTTCCACACTAACATCTGACAGATCAGAATGTGTTCCGTCATTCCTCCTCCTCTTCCTCCTCCTCCTCTTGGTTATTAATGCTGTATAAACGCTACCTGTCCAGGTGAACATGTGCAGGCACAGTATTGGTTTGTGTACAGTCTGTTTTTCTTTGTCTACATTCTTCAGTTTGACTCATTCGCTCTGAGATCTACCTGTTAGCATCCTGACCTAAAACTCTCAGCACACCTTTACTTCCTGTTTGTCAAACTCTGTTTCCTGTTCACATTTCCACCCTTCAAACCTAAAGGACTAGTCTGGTGGTTTTACATATCTTCCATGTCGTTTAGTTGTTCCTCCTGAAGATGAGGCTCTGCTGCAGAGAAGAAGAAGTTAATTCAAGGTTAAGTTTGAGGGTTTTTTGTTTTTGTTTACAGGAAATATTAAAAAAAATCACCAGACTTGTTATTTTGGGGCAGGTTTTGAATCGCCATGTACGCCTCTGTCCTAACTTCATATCTCATCCGCCATCTAATGCCTTCTAATTGGACTGCTTTATATTTCTGATGCGTTCACTCCTTCGGGAGAAGATTTTCAGTTTCTGTACAGTTAGATTTGTTTCTTCTTCCTCTTTTCTAACCTGTGTATCCGGGAGCCCTGGAGCTGGCTCTGCTTCGGTCCTGAACGTTCACTGTGCAATGGTTCTCCATCACTGGTTGTCGAAGAACACTTAGTACCGTTTGTTGTAGCACTTCTAAAAGTAAGGGAACTAAAAAAAAAAAATAACCTGCAAGAAGAATCCCAACATCTTTACAACCCCAGCTCCAAAAAAACAAGCAATCATTTAAAGTCTAAATTTAGCTGGAAATAAAGCAAAGACGATGTGTGGATTTCATCATCATCTTTGCCCAGATAAATTCCCAGGTGTTCTCAGGCAATGATGAGCCTTTGGATCTGAGTTGTACCTCTGTAGATCTGGTAAATCTTGGTGTCTTTCATCAGTTGTTCTACGGGGTAATCACTGGTGAAACCATTTCCTCCAAACACCCGAACAGCATCAGGGGCCACCTGGTTGGCAATGTCTCCAGCAGAGGTCTTGGCGATTGAGGCAAAGTAAGTGTTCCTGCAGCCCTGGTTCACTTCCCAGGAAGCTCTCTGGTATGCATCAAGGCTCCCTTAAAGGTAGGCTCACAGGAAGACCTATCCGATTCCTCCTCTGCCAGCAGGTACCAGACGGCAGGTGGTTCTTCCATCTCCACCTGGAGGATTGATGGCACACAGGGTTAAAAGTCTCCCAGCCACCAACTGGTCTAGGGGGACGAACAGGGTCTCCCGAGATGGCTCTCTTCCTGGGATGAGGATTGGGACGCTTGCGAGGGATGGGTGTCCATTTGGTATGGCAGATATGGCAAAGTATTCCCCCCAAAAAATAATAAAACATGAAGAAAATCCTCACCCTGGGTGAAAGGGAGCTTGTATGGGTTGGTGTCCGTCAATCTGTCAGGCTTGTAAAAGCTGAAAACTGTCATCAAAAGAAAGAGACAATGACCTAAACCAAGACTGGGTTGATAAGATCTTCTTGCCCTCAGGCCACACTCTGTAGTGGAAATCATGGACTCAAAATTACTTCAGAAACCATAGTCTCACTGTCGTTTTTGGAGCTGGGGTTGTAGATCTTGGTCTAATTTGTACATATCTTGGGTTTAACTGACCAGCAGGTGAAAAAAAAAGATTTGGGAATGCCAAAAGATGTTTTGATCCTGCAGGAGGTAAAACAGGCTGTAATGTGACACCTGGTATGTCCACTAGAGGTCATTTTTTTCTGATTGGAGTTATAGAATATGGTAGTTGCTGCTCTACCTCTTCCTCATTTCTTTGCCTTATTCGTAATATGATGTGACGTTGGTGCAGCAGATGAAAGCTCTGGTATCCATGAAGGATCATGTTTCAGACGTTACGGCCTGTTTACCTGCTGCGGGATTGAGGATCTACTGACGGATCTGAACTTGAGTGACCTCTAAATGGGCCTGACCTCTCCTTTGACATCCTGGTGGGTCTTGGGTCATGGGGGTCATTAGGTTTAAATATGATGCTGCCTTCATGTAGCGTGGGACACGTAAATCTGAGCCTCTTACTTGAACTAAGCCTCACCTCAGCTTGCAGGTAGTAACTCCTACCAGGGGAGCGACTCCGACTCATCTGGCAGGAGTGTAGCAGACATCCCGTGTAGCCACGATGGATTCATTTCAAATAAAAACCTCACAAATGAAACTCGTTCAGCTCGACTCTTTTCTTTCTCACGGCTCTTTAACGGCAGAAGAAGAAACTCCAGACACAGAGGTGTTTCATTCTTTAATCTTGATCTGAATGTCAGTCACTTTTGGTAAACATGGCCCTTTTTCTTTCCAGTAACTCTGTCTGAAACAACCACACGATGTCGTCTGATTGCTCAGTTTGCCTCCTCATTCCAGCCAATCAGCATCCAGACCTACTTCTGTGTAGGAACGAGGTCATCGATGTCTCCGCCTCCCTCCAGCCTCTTCTCCATGGCGACTATCAGTTTGACACCGTCCACCACCAGCTGGGTCAGCTCCACTTCGCTCATGCCGAAGGTCGCCACGTTGCTCACACAAAACAGCGCTGGGGATTCTGGGAATTAATCAGACAAAGAGTTGCTGGTCTATCTCTGCCTTCATCATCTATCTGTTTCATTTTAAGGTATGACGTTGGAGTTTATAAATGATTAGCTTATTAACTGCAACCATATTTGTGTTCCACATTGCCTTTAAAAATTATGTAAATGAGACAAGGGTAGACAAACAACTCCTGTGTTCTACAGGTCTTAGTATCTGGTTTTTGCCAAAAGGTCTGCTGGTTCCATAAATCCATGGTTTCAGATGTTTCATGCTTCCAGACTGTACTGAAAAACACAGGAACATGAACTTATGGAACACAGGAGTTGCTGGTCTACCTCTGCCTCCATCAATTAGCTGATTTGCATAATGGTTTGACTTTGCAGTTCTGAGCTAATCATTTAAAAATGCCTACCATATTTGTACTACACAACTCTTTACACTAGGAAAGGGTAGACTAGCAACTCCTGTGTTCTTCGGTTGTTAAGTTACTGGGGGGTTTATTGACCAAGGGTCTGGTGGCTGCATTAAAGCTCTGAAAGGCAGAGTTAAGAGTTTTTCCATCACATACGACGGTGATTTTATCTTATTTTGAATGAGAAAAAGCTAGGAGTTTACCCTGCAGAGAATCAGGAGTTGCTGTTCTACCTCAGCCTTGAATAGTTCTTCTACCTGTTTTGTTGCTTAATTTGTGGTTCAAAATTCTGTTTGATTTAAAATATCCATTAAAGATGAAGCAACTTGTAGAGAAGTAACAGCTTAATGAGACAAGAGTAGACTACCAACTCCTGTGCTCTGCAGGATTGAAGTTGCTGTTTTTTGTCAAAGGGTCTGGTGGCTGCATAAATCAGTCAGCAGATCACCTGAGGTACCTGTCTGATCCACGCAGAGCCTCAGTCTCTTCAGGATGTCCTCCAGGCGTCTGTGTCTGGGGAGGTGTTGCAGTCTGAGGTGGACTTTGACCCGAAGACCCGTCCCCACGTCAGCCGGAGAACTCGTCACCCAACCGAGCTGCTGCTTCCAGATGAACGGGTGTTTGAGCTCCCTGTACGAGTCCTCCAGCTGCGTCACAGTGAACAGATGTTAGTGTGAGTCATTACAGGACGCCGGGGTGGTCATCGGGGCCCCCGGCCCCCCAAAGACCTGTTTCTCACCTTCTGCAGGTGAGTGTAGATGTTTTTAAGAGCCTCGGTGATGTTAGCATTGTCTCGATTGTTCACTACCCTGAGGTGGTCGTCTATGTTGATCCAGATCACTAGGCTGCCGTCTTCACTCACCCTGCAGCAAAGCATCATGGGATATTACAAGTTTGGCACCATTTGGGGTCAGTAAAAGCATTTTTACATGAGTCACAGACAATATCCCAACATTAAACAAAACAAAACCAGGCAGCAGGTAGACCAGCAGCTCCCGTCTTATTAAGCACAGGTGAAGACTGACCACACAGCCCTGGCATCGGGCCAGTCCCGAGCCACGCCGGTGCGGATCTGGAAGGCAGACGGGGCGTTTAGGTTCATCTTTGTCTCCTGCCCCTGGTTCAGCTCTTCCAGAGAGAGGAGGCGACCCGGCAGCTCCTCCTGCAGACGCTGCAGAGCTGACGACAGAGACGGCTTTGAATTGGAAACAGTGAAACTCTTCGGTGTAGATTTCTCACTTCTTTACTTGAACCTGCTGGTTTGAATCAGATCAGACACACAGACATGCAGTACCTCTCCTGGCCAGAGAGAGGAGCTGTCTGCGCTCTCCTCGGCTGCAGTGTGTCGGGAAGCAGAAGTCTTCAACAGCTCGGACGATGCTGAGCTCACAGCTGACGGCGTACGAGCTGTCTAACTCGTCAGCTCCCTGAAAAACAAACAAATACCCCCTCTTTAAGTTCTGTAGCCAGCGCTGCCAGATTTAAAGGGACATTTCCCTGTTTTTAGGTTTGATCTAATGAACAGATGAACAGACTCTGTGCTACCTTCAGGTTGTCGTAGTTGAGGTCGCTCTCAGGCGTCTCTTTGGTGACCTTGTGTTGGTGAAACGCCTCGATGACTCGGTCAAAGAAGTCGCAGAACAGGATGTAGGACTGGGCGTCGCCCGCGACACATCCGACAAATACAGGACCCGACCAATCACCTTTCACTTCAAGCAAAAACAATGGATACACTTAGAGACTAGAGACTCGGATTGTTCTGTTGCTTTAAACTCAACCTATTCCTCTGATCTCATTCTATCAGCGTCACCTGGTTCCTCAAGGCCGGGCCGTATGACATCATCAAACATGACTCCGCTCTGGGTGCAGCGGTCAAACTGTCGGCGGTACATGGGCAGCGTGAGGATCCGCCCCATCAAGGTGGAGTTCCTGTTCAGGTCGGGGAACTCCAGCTCTGGTGTGACCCTCCTCAGGTGGAACTGGGACATGGGGTCAGGAGGAACCAGGCTCTGAGATCCAGAGGAAGGTGTTAATAAGAGGATAGAATCTTTATGCTAACATTAGCATCATTCGCTCCGTCCCACGCTGCGTCATGCTGCTTTGAATATTTACCTCCAGAACAGGCCGGTACCTCGCCTCTTTAGCAAAAACAACCGGAGCTGAAACAGAAGCAAAACGTCCGAATCTGAACGCGTTCATTTTGTTTTTAAAGACAGAATTCAACTTCAGCACAGAGAGAGTCACAGAGGGGAAAAAAGAGACAAAAAATTAGACCAAGAGATAAAATTATAAAACCTCAAGACAGACAAGAAAAGGAGAGAGATGGAAATGTTTTTTTTGAAAACTGAGAATAAAAAGAAAGATCAACCCGAAAACAGCTATGGATGATTCTACATGATTTTTGTTTATTTTCAATCTGACTTTTATCTCGTAAATCTGAAGCTAAAGTCAGAATTCTCACTTTTTTATTTCAATTCTGACTGATTTAGAATTTTATGATTGAAAATAAATAAATAAACTTAGATGCGAAAAAGTTAGAATATTTGAATTTAATTTAAGAATTAAATAATTTCAAAAAGACGGAATTTAAAAAAAAGGGATTTAAAGTCTGAATCAAAGGACTAAAGAGATTTTTATTGAAAAGCCACATTTTTAGATATAAGTTATAATTTTCAAAGGAAAGTAAAAAAACATATTAAAAGATGTTTTTTGGTTTTTTTTTATTCTGCCTTTTTTAACTCATAATCCTGAAAAATAAACTCAAACCTGTAGAATTTTGTCATGAGTTTTTATCCTTTTCTGCGTCAATGTGACAAACTAAACACCAGATTTGAAACGATTCTACAAACAAAGCTGAAAAGTTTGACAAAAGATGATCAAAACTCACGATGTGAAACACATTTCATCCTGTCTTTAATTATCTGTAATCTGCGAACTTTAAAAACCTGAAATGAAACCACGTTAGAGATTATTGAAGATCATGTGATGCTCCTCTGGTGGAGCTGAGCGGCTGAGATGGTCAGAAGCTGAATCTCTGTGCTTCACGTTCAAAGCAGCAGATCCAGTCATCCACACGTTGTCCTGAGTCTTGTCGGGAGCTCGGACTCAGACGGTGAGTTAGTTTAGAGAAAACGGAGGCATGCAGAGAAAACACTCACGTTTGACCTTCCACATGTCGTCAGCGTCCCTCAGCTCAACAAAGGCTCTAAGAATAGTCCATCAGTCCGAGCGGCTCATCCTGCAGCCTGCAGGGGTCATGTTACTGACCAAACAATGTCAGCTGTTTATAACCCTCCACACACACACACACACACACACACACACACACACACACACACACACACACACACACTCAGATTCTGAAGATGTCTTCAGAACACAGATTGTAAATCAACGTAACCGCTGTGATGTCATCAAGTGGTCTGTGAACTCTTTTTGAATCTTTTGGCGTCGTGTGCAGGAGACATGGACCTGGAGAGGTTACAGGTTAGCTGATGATGAAACGATACGACTCACAACTGAATTCTTCGTTTATTATCTTTGAGTAACTTCAATAAAAAAGGTTTAAGTGAAACTTTTATTTTAACTTTTTGCTGCCTTACTCCTCAATGTTTACATCCGTCTTTAACAAAAAGCATGCTTTTATTTTGAAAAGACAAAGAAAGGGACTTCAATAAGATTTGAGGTTTTGTGGCTCAAGGTTATTATAGTTAACGAAAAGTAAAAAAAATAATGAAAACAAGAGGTGAAAAAACATTTTCAGAATAATAAAAAAAATAACAATAAATTAAAAATAAAACTGAATCCAACTACATGGCGAGTTTACAAAACTAAAATAAACTAAAGGAAAGAAAAATTGCTTTTAGTTTTTCTCCGTTAATCTATTTCATAATACGACATAAGATTTTTGCAACGCTTAAAGAAATAAGGTAAATTTACAAGAAAGAAGTTTTACCAAAATAAATTCATAAATTTATGAAAAAAAGTAATAAATTTATGAGAATTAAGTCAAATATTTATGAGAATAAAAGTCGTGGATTTCCAAAAAACGTCCTAAATTTATGAGAGTAAAGTTATAAATTAATGAAAAAAAAGTAATATATTTATGGTAATAAAGTCATAAAATAAATTAACAAGACAAAGTCCTACATTTACAAGAAAAAAAAGTTATAAATTTATGATAAAAGAAAAGTCATAAATTTACGAGAAAAGAAAAAAGTCATAAATTCACAAGAAAAGAAAAAAGTCATAAATTTACGAGAAAAGGAAAAAGTCATAAATTTACGAGAAAAGAAAAAAGTCATAAATTCACAAGAAAGAAAAAAGTCATAAATTTACAAGAAAAGAAAAAAGTCAAATTTACGAGACAAGAAAAAAGTCATAAATTTACGAGAAAAGGAAAAAGTCATAAAATTACAAGAAAAGAAAAAAGTCATAAATTTATGAGAAAAGGAAAAAGTCAAATTTACGAGAAAAGGAAAAAGTCATAAATTTACGAGAAAAGAAAAAAGTCATAAATTTACGAGAAAAGGAAAAAAGTCATAAATTTACGAGAAAAGGAAAAAGTCATGCATTTACGAGAAAAAAGTCATTAATTTATGGGGATAAAGTCATAAATTTACCCAACAAAGTCGTAAATTTACAAGAAAAAAGTTATTTATATCCGGGATTAAATCCAGGAATCAATTTTAATCATGTTTTAAATATCAACTTTATTTTGAAAGGTTGCTTCATCAACAGGAACAAGATGATTCACACCACACACACTTCTTAAAGCACAACAGGTTTTTTAGTCAGGTCTGTCTTTACACCTCAACCTGCTGTACAAAAGTGAAGTCAAAATAGTTTGTTGTCCCATCTGATAACATGAAGGAGGCGGGGTTTGTGACCAGCCAATAAGTGCGGGAGCTCCAGATGTTTTGGCTTCACTTTCATGAAGCTGCAATGCAGTGCATCTTTCGATGGAGTAATCCTCTCACAGCTGCTCCAAGCCGGCAGTGTCCACCGTCACTTTGACGAACAGCGTGTCGTCGTCCAGGTACGAAGCGTTTTGGGGGTTCTCCAGCTTCGTGAGCGGGATGAAGCATGAAAACCCAGAGGCCACGTTCACAGACTCTGCGATGGGTCGGTGGAAGCTTTTGGATGTGGGGTCGGGTCTGAAGTTGAGGCTGCGGTGGTTCCTGGCGCCGCTTTGATCCAGCAAAGACAGAGACACGTTCTGTTTGAAGGGCCACGGCAACAGAGCATCAAAGTCCCCCTGCATCAGGACCACGTACAGGGACAGGTGAGTCCCTCGTCCTTCTCCATCCCCGTTCAGATACACCTTAGCGGCCATTTTGTAGCCGCAGCGTCCTGTGTGGAAGGGCGAGCTGGTCAGGCACGGCGGCTGACCTTTGGCCTCAGCTTCTCTCCTCCTCCTGAAGCCGTCGATCTTCCAGATCAGTTTGCCGTCGTAGGACGTCGCCCCGAGCTCCTGCAGGTGCTGCTCGTTCTGACTGAGCTGAGTGGCGTGGAGCTGCAGGAGACCGGCGTGGTGCTGCAGCTTCTCCTCCAACGTCTCTGCAGAAAGAAACCACAGTCATCATCCCGCCCTGCCGACCTGACGCACCGTCTCTCACAGCGCCCCCTAGAGGCAGAGGTCGGGTTTGTCTTACCCAGGTGTTCCTTTAGAGCCTCAGTCCTGGAAACTTCCTGGATCACAGCATCCAGAGACTTCCTGAGCTGCTCCAACTCCTCTCGACCAGAACTGAGTCCCCGAGTCACCTGCTGGACGTCCACCTGCACCGAGGACAGGACGTCCTCCTGCCGGCTCAGAGTCCTCTGAAGGACCAAAGACAGACACTGATCATGAGACCCAAACATGGACCCAGTCCAGAGCTCCAGAGTAAAACCTGCAGTTCCTCTACAGTCCACCGGGGGCTGTCTCCATGATGATGTCATCATGTACTCACCTGAGCTGCAGAGATGATGTGCTCGTGGCTGCTGCTCTGCTGCAGCGCAGGGACCATCTTCTTCTGCAGACCAGCCAGCAGCAAACTGTTGGTCTGGACCTCCTGCTGCCTCAACAGCGCCTCCCCCTGGAGAGCCTCCACCTGTCCAGGTGAGGTGAAACCTCTGGGTCATTTTCTGGCAGCAGTGAGTCGCTCTATGTTAGCACAGCTCTAAAAGATAAGCGCTGCATTTCCTCATCAGGTGACAGAAGGCCCCGGGCCTTCACCTGAAGCAGGTCTTTGTTTGAGACCTTCAAGACTCACCTGAACATACAGGTGATATCCTCTGCTGCCTCAGCCTGGGTTTGTTTTAAGGTGGACTGTCTTATCCTGGATGTGTTTAAGGTGGACTGTTTTATCCTGGGTGTGTTTTAAGGTGGACTAGCTTATCCTGGGTGTGTTTTAAGGTGGACTATCTTATCCTGAGTGTGTTTAAGGTGGACTATCTTATCCTGAGTGTTTAAGGTGGACTATTTTATCTTGAGTGTGTTTAAGGTGGACTATTTATCCTGAGTGTGTTTAAGGTGGACTAATTTATCCTGAGTGTGTTTAAGGTGGACTATTTTATCCTGAGTGTGTTTAAGGTGGACTGTCTTATCCTGAGTGTGTCTAAGGTGGACTATCTTATCCTGAGTGTGTTTAAGATGGACTGTCTTATCCTGGATGTGTTTAAGGTGGACTGTCTTATCCTGGGTGTGTTTTAAGGTGGACTGTCTTATCCTGGGTGTGTTTTAAGGTGGACTATCTTATCCTGAGTGTGTTTAAGGTGGACTATCTTATCCTGAGTGTTTAAGGTGGACTACTTTATCCTGAGTGTGATTAAGGTGGACGATCTTATCTGTGTGTTTTAAGGTGGACTATCTTATCCTGAGTGTGTTTAAGGTGGACTATCTTATCCTGAGTGTTTAAGGTGGACTATTTTATCCTGAGTGTGTTTAAGGTGGACTATTTATCCTGAGTGTGTTTAAGGTGGACTAATTTATCCTGAGTGTGTTTAAGGTGGACTATTTTATCCTGAGTGTGTTAAAGGTGGACTGTCTTATCCTGAGTGTGTTTAAGGTGGACTGTCTTATCCTGAGTGTGTCTAAGGTGGACTATCTTATCCTGAGTGTGTGGACGATCTTATCTGTGTGTTTAAAGGTGGACTATTTTATCCTGAGTGTTTAAGGTGGACTATTTTATCCTGGGTGTGTTTAAGATGGACTATTTATCCTGAATGTCTTTAAGGTGGACTGTCTTATCCTGAGTGTGTTTAAGGTGGACTGTCTTACCCTGGGTGTGTTTTAAGGTGGACGATCTCATCTCTGTGTTTTAAGGTGGACTATCTTATCCTGAGTGTTTAAGGTGGACTATTTTAATCTAAATCTTTAAGGTGGACTGTCTTATTCTGAGTGTGTTTTAAGGTGGACTGTCTTATCTGTGTGTTTTAAGGTAGACTATGTTATCCTGAGTGTTTAAGGTGGACTATTTTAATCGAAATGTTTAAGGTGGACTTTTTTATCCCAAGTCTGTTTTAAGGTGGACTATCTTATGCTAAGTGTGTTTTAAGGTGAACTTTCTTATCCTCAGTGTGTTTTTAGGTGGACTCTTATCGGTGTTTGTTTTAAGGTGGACTATCTTATCCTTAGTCTGTTTTAAAGTGGACTATCTTATATGTTTTAAGGTAGACTGTCTTAGCTTGAGTGTGTTTAAAGGTGGACTTTCTTAGCCTGTGTGTGTTTTAAGGTGGATTATTTCATGTGAGTATCCTTTAAAGTGTATTTTTTTAGTGTGTTTTAAGGGGGACTTTTAAATGGTCAGTCATTTTAAAGGTCATCTTATTGTGTTTTAAGGTGGATTTTTTTTAAGTGCATGTGACAGGACTATGGTATTATAAGTCCGCTTGAAGATGGTCTATTCAATTGTAATGGGTTCAAAGGTGGAGTACCTGTTAAGGCAGGCTGTTTTATGTTGAGATTTTTAAGGTGGAATATCTTACGTTGAGTTATTAAAGGTTGACTATCCTGTAGTGAGTGTGTTTTAAGGTGGACTTAATGATGTTGAGAGTTGAATAGAATAGAACAGACTTTATTGATTCAAGACTTTGGGAATTAAGTTAATTAATTTAACTTAAATTAATTTAAGGTGGACTGTTTCATTGTGAGTGTGATTTAAGGTGGTTTATTTGGAGTACTCTGTCAGTTCAGGCTCCACCTGAGGCTGAAGTTAAGATTTAATCTGATGACTGCAGGAGTAGATGTCATGTGACATCTGAGGTGAGTTTACCTGCTGCTCCAGGTGTGTGTTATTTCTCAGGTGTGTATCAGGTGAGTTTACCTGCTGCTCCAGGTGTGTGTTACTCCTCAGGATCAGCAGCATGTGATGGTTGACGGCAGCGTCTTCGTGAAGCTTCACCTTCCTTCTCTTGTCCTGCAGAATGAAAACGTTCTCTCAGGTGACGAGCAGAGAGCTGCTCTCTCACCGCTCCGTGCTCACCTGTAAAACTCACCTGAACCGGGCAGCTGAACCTCCTGTAGGCACAGTCCACAAGAGCCTCAGGACAGGACTCCTCGTGCTCCAGAAGCTGGAAGAGACCACACAGGTTGTTTTCTTTCTCCATACAGACGGTTTCTCCTGCTCACACCTGATTGGCTGATATGGGATGAACTCACCTGGTGTCTGGGAACCCTCTGGGAGCAGCTGTAAGGACAGGTCACCTCCACCTGTGGACAGGAGCTCTGGACGTGATCCTACAGGACAGAGGAAACAGTTTCACAGGGAGCCCTGAAGAAGGTGGACCTGCAGGTCTGGTGAGGACTCTACCTGGACCAGGCTGAGCCTGAGCGGCTGCTGGCAGTGTGGGCAGGGCTCTGTGCGGTGAGGACAGGTGCTGGTCAGGTGTTCCTGTAGGTGTCTCCTCTGCAGCGCCGCCCTGCAGCCTGGATTGGTGCACTGCAGCTGCTCGTACTCACATGAGCTCAGGTGCTCCTGCAGAGGAGGACCTGATCCATTAGAGGGCGCCACGAGGAAACAACAACAGATCTTTAAAGTGAGGCTATCAGGGAGTTTACCTGCAGGTGCTGTAACGTGACGACAGAGGTGCATGATGGGTAGTTTGTACAGTAGACTTCTAAACAGGAAATTTCTCTTTTGCAGCAGTTATCCTGAAAAACCTGCAGACAGAAAACTTCAGTTCATCAACACGGCGCCAGAAGCTAACAGGCTAATGTTAGCATGCTAACATGCTATGCTACGAGGACTCTGACCTCAGCTGGTGTGATCACAGCGCCATCTACTGGACAGAGTGGGCCCGAGGGTGAGGAGGTCTCCCTGCAACAAGTAGACCAAGTTAGTCTGTGTACATTTAAGGTGGAATGTGTCAGTGTGTTTAAGGTGGACTGTCTTAATTAACGTGACTGTGTTTTAAGGTGGACTATCTAATTGTGAGTGTGTTTTAAGGTGGACTATCTAATTGTGTTTTAAGGTGGACTTTTTCATTGTGCTTGTGTTTAAGGGGGACTTTCTTATTGTGAGTGTGTTTTAAGGTGGACTATCTGATTGTGAGTGTTTTAAGGTGGACTTTTTCATTGTGCCTTTGTTTAAGGGGGACTTTCTTATTGTGAGTGTGTTTTAAGGTGGACTATCTCATTGTGAGTGTGTTTAAGGTGGACTATCTAATTGTGAGTGTTTAAAGGTGGAATTTTTCATTGTGCTTGTGTTTAAGGGGGACTTTCTTATTGTGAGTGTATTTTAAGGTGGACTATCTGGTGTGAGTGTTTTAAGGTGGACTTTTTCATTGTGCTTGTGTTTAAGGGGGACTTTCTTATTGTGAGTGTGTTTTAAGGTGGACTATCTCATTGTGAGTGTGTTTAAGGTGGACTATTTAATATAGAGTGTTTTAAGGTGGACTTTTTCATTGTGCTTGTGTTTGAGGGGGTCTTTCTTATTGTGAGTGTGTTTTAAGGTGGACTATCTCATTGTGACTGTGTTTAAGGTGGGCTTTCCTGTTGTGACTGTTTTAAGGCGGACTATCTTGTCAGTATGTTTTAAGGTGGACTTTCTAATTGTGACTGTTTGAAGGTTGTCTATTTTATGTTTAGTGTGTTTTAAGGTGGATTATTTTGTCTTTATGTAAAGGTGGACAGTTTTGAGTGCTTTTTAAGGTGGACTTCCTTATGAGTGCATTTAAAAGTGCGCTAGCTTAAAATGAGTGTGTTTTAAGGTGGATTATCTCACTGTCAGTGGGTTTTTAAGGTGGACTTTTCGCATCTTAAGGTGGAATATCTTAGCCTGAGTGAGTTGTTAGATGAATTTTTTTAGTATGAGTGTGTTTTGTGGATTGTCTTATCCTGAGCCTGTTTTAAGGTGGATTATCTTATTTTGATTTTTTTTAAGGTGGATTTTTATATCTTAATTGTTTAAGGTGGAATATCTTAGCCTGAGTGAGTTGTTAGATGAATTTTTTTAGTATGAGTGTGTTTTGTGGATTGTCTTATCCTGAGCCTGTTTTAAGGTGGATTATCTTATTTTGAGTTTTTTTAAGGTGGATTTTTATATCTTAAGTGTTTAAGGTGGAATATCTTAACCTGAGTGAGTTGGTAGATGATTTTTTTTTTAGTATGAGTGTGTTTTGTGGATTGTCTTATCCTGAGCGTGTTTTAAGGTGGAATGCTTCCTACAGCAGGCCCTGGAGACAGCGGTAGCAGTAGATGTGTCCACAGGAGTTCTGCTGGGGGTTGAGGACGACTCCTCTGCAGACGGGACAGACAAACTCGTCCTTCAGCGTCAGCACAAACTTCAGCATGTGCTGGATGGACGCCAGCTCCGACTCCCAGGAGCCCGAAGGGCCCCCGGACCTCATCCTGGACTCGTCAGTCTTCATCATGGACTCCTCTGATCCTCCAGGTTTGGTGTCTGCTGTTGCCATGAGTCTGCAGGAAGCTGCACAGATCACACAGGGGCGTTAAATCATTTTCCTTTGATGGTGATGTGAACTTCACAGCGTTTATGGATCAGAAAGAAAAACTAAATCATCAATATTTCCTCTGTTAAGGTTTCTGCACGTGCTGCTCATCCTGTCACGCTCACACGGTGCTGAATGGTAATGAAGAAACAGGAGCTCTGAAAACACCCTGCTGAGCCTGCTGGATCCTCTCTGAGGCCGTTTTATCGGACATGAACTCACCTGAGGCTGAAGTTCTCTGACCCGGTCCACCAAAACCGTCAGAAACACTCAGAGTCTGATCTGTTTCCAACCCTCATTTTCCCGCTAAGAGCAGAACGCTTTTACTTTCACTTTCACCCCAAACACACACACACACACACAGAGAGAGAGAGAGAGAGAGAGAGAGAGAGAGAGAGAGAGGGGCTCTGTCCATCAGAACTCTTTTCTTACTGCAGTCTGAGATCCCTGCAGACTCCTCTGCTCTCACTGATGGATTTTATCTATCACTGTTTATTATTATCAGTTGTCTGTTGTTGATTCGTCAGCCGCAGCAACCAGGAAGTTAAGAAGAGCAGGAAGTGACTGAGCTGCTGCAACCTGCAGCAGGAGGAGGTCCAGACACAGAGAGCACTGCATCCAGGTCAAGTCCTGGGTCAGAGACCTAGACCCTAAAACCAACCTGAGACAAGACCCCTGTCTCACAGTCCCTGTGAAAATCCAGTCCAAAAGAAGGAGTGCTTAAAAAATGTTCAAACACAGATTATTCAATAATACAAGTTTACGACCACGATAGAAAAATATCAAGATTTGAAGAAAAAAGAGAAACTGTGTCCAGATTAAAAGTCTCAATGTAACGAGATAAATGACATAAAGTCGTAATTCTACTCAATTAAAAACAAAATGCAATCATAACGTTACGAGATTTAAGCTAAAATCTCATCTTAATGTACGAACTTTATGTCAAATTAAAGTAGAAATGACAAGATTCAAGTCGGAATAAAGATGCGACAAGATTACAGTCGTAAAGGGACAAATCCAAATTAGAAATATATTTCTGTTCTGTTATGAGATTAAAACTGGAATCATAATAACGTGACGTTCGACACTGTATGGCAGATAGGGCTGCAACTAACGATTATTTTCATAATCGATTAATCTTTCGATTTTTCTCTCGATTAATCGAGTAGTTGTTTGGTCCATGAAATTTCAGAAAATGGTGAAAAATGTCAATTTTTGGGGGGGGGTTCCAAGATGACATCATCAAATGTCTGGTTTGCAAACCAAAGATATTCAGGAGTGCCGTAGAGAAGCAAAGAAATAAGAAAATATTCACATTTATGAAGCTGAAATTAGAGAATTTTGACTTTTTTTTTCTAAAATAATTACCTAAATGACTTAATCGATTATCAAAATAGTTGACGATTAATTTAGTAATCGATTAATAATCGATTATTCGATTAATTGTTGCAGCTCTAATGGCAGAGTCGTACAATTTGAAGACTGAAATCGGAATAAATATGTTCAGTTACAGGTTATGTCGAAATTATGTCATACAGTACAAATTAAGAAACAAAATATGTCGTCATGTTAGAAATCTAAAAGTAGAAATAATTGTTAAGAGACTGAAATTGGAAAAAGAAGTCGTAAAGTTAAGAACCTCAAGTCAAAATAAAATTGTAATGTATTTAAGTTAAATTTGTACAATTTGAAAAGTAATGAAGGAATAAAGACAAAATGTTACGAGATTAGAGTTGAAATAAATTCATAATATTATGAGATTAAACCTGGAATTAAGTCGTAATGTTACGACATTGTAGTGAAAATAAAGTCGCAATGGACGCGATTCAAGTCAACTTCAAGTTACGTTAAAAGATTTAAGGCGATATTTAGTCGTAACGTTACGAAAGTATAGCAGAAACTTAGTCGTGAAGTGGTGACATTCATGTCAAAATGAAGTCGTAATTTTTCAGAACTATAGTCGAAATAAAGTAGCTATGTTAGTGAGTAATGTTGAAATAACGTCATAATGTAAATTTCGATAAAGATCGAAACGGAATAATTCGTACTGTTAGGAATCTTAAGCAGAAATGAAGTCGTAAAGTACGAGATTCAAGATGACTTCATGTTACGTCACAAGACTGAAGTTTAACAAAGGTCGTACAATTAGAAGTGTAATCGGAATAAAGACGTCATTTTACAAGACAAAATATTGTCCGATTATATTTTGACATTAAATTTCACGAAATTCTCTCAACATTTCGACTTTATTTCAACCCAAATCTTTTGACGTATGGCGTTATGTCGACTTTAGTTTTATTCATAATTTTTTTTGTATTTTTGTATTTTCTTTGTTATTTTTGCTTGTCGAGTTATTGTTCATGTCAGTTAAATTTATTTCTTCACAAACTACGGCGTCCTCTGGATTTCCTCGACATGACCCGCGAAAGTTTGACGATAAAGATGTTTTCATTAGTCTGAGTCTCTAACCTAAACGCTACTCGTTGTAAATTTACGACTTTTCCCGCTAAATGTTCGCCATTATTAGCTTGGCGGTTGAGCGTGATGTCGCTGTCCCAGAGATGAGCGTAAACGTTGTGATGATAAAAATGTGTTTTTTTTAATCGTCTCAGCAGCTTCACTTTAACAGAAACATTTAATGTTCGTCCAAAAAGCATTAAGAGCACTTTCACAATAACTTTATACACCCCGTCCACAGTGAGAGCACCGGGGAGAAGACAGAGAATAAATAATGATGATGATGATGATGATGATGATGAAGGTTTGTGGTTTCAAAATGAAACAGAAGAATCAGAGGAACAGTCAGGACACAAACATCATCTGTATTTTACACAAACTGCAGGATGTCTGAGCAACGTGTTAGTGTTTAAAAACCAAAATGAGCTAGCTAACGTTAGCCACAGCTAGCTAACCGGTTAGCTGATGGACGACAGATGAAGATATCAAACTGTACACATCTACTGCTACGCTACACAACACTGAGGCCTTCAGCTTCATCTGCGACTATTACACAAACACCATGCATGATATTAACCTCCTGTTATGACGAACACACGGCGCCGAATCTGGGGTCGACGACTTGACGACCTGGGGTTAGGGGTCCGTTTCAGGTGAAAAACTGTCAAAGTCATGCAGAGAATGAAGCGTTGAGTTCTTTTTAACTCCAAAAAAGTCTCAAATTACTGATGAAATTATTTGATTTTTAAAGAAAGGCCAACCGATGAAAACAAAGAGGATCCAGTACGGAACCCTGAGGGACGCCGCATGTTCAACGATCCGCCTTTTTTGTTGTATGTGTGTGTATTTATTGTCACGGACAGAACAGCTGATCAGGTGAAGTGAAAACACGGCCGCTCGTTGTGCGAAAGAATAGAGTCACTCAGATTTCCCACAGTGCCTGAACGCAGCAGAGAGCTCCTGCTGACAGTCTGTTAGTGAAGAGAGGAGGAAGACGCCGTCTCTGATTGGTGGCTGGGCTGCTGCTGGGAGGAGCTTGGCCCTGACCCTCCAGAGTTCCCGCAGAGCGTCATGGGAGCGGGAGGGCGGGGGTTGAGGCGCGGAGGGAGCGGGTTGGACGGGCGGATGAGAGGCGGGGGCTGCTGCAGGGTGGGGCGGGGCTGCAGAAAGCGTGCCTGCTGTTGGAGGGGTGGGGGCTGGCGGTGCAGGGAGGGCGTGGTGGGGAGGGAGGGCCGCAGGAGAGGAGGGGGCTGGTGGAGGGAGGAAGAGGAGGACGAGGAGGTGGTGCTGGACGTCACTGGGATCTGAGCTGAAGAGGAAGTGGAGGCAGCAGGAGACGCACCAGAGGAGGTCACCTGACCCTGTAGAGGAAGAGTAAGGGGGCGGAGCCAGAATTAGCACAAACGTCAGCTTTATTCATTAACTTCTTCAGTTCAGTCTAACATATGAAGACTTGTTTTAAGATGTTCCCTCACCAAACTCCTGCTCAAAAACTGGAAACAAATTTTAGAGTCTGAACTTTTTGGTAGATTAATCAGAGAGATCTGTAACTCCAGAGTCTGAGAGGACAGAGGTGGATCTAAAAAGTGATTTTGGATTTAGAAACATCTTAAACCTGGAAGCACACATCCTGTACGTCACACTCCTCTCTCACCTCTTCGTCCTCTTCGTCGGTGCTCTTCCCTGACGGAGTGGTGCTGTTCTTGCCCTCCTCTCCAGAGGTGGCGCTGTCCCCGTTGGGAGCTCGCGTCCCCTGCTCGGCCTCCCACTCCTGCAGCACCTCGTCCAGGTTGAACCTCCGCCGGTAGTTCACGAAAAAGTTCTTGACCTGGCCCACCGTCTTGTTCCCGATGACGTCAGCGATGGCCTGGAAGTCTTTCCCGTATTTCCTCACACCTGAAGGACGTAACAGAAGAAGAAGTGAGATATGACTTTGAGACAATAACTCTTGAAATGCTTGTTTTTTGGAATGAAGTCTGGTTTGAGGATCCGTGAACTCACCTTGAACCGCCAGCAGCTGCTCGTCTGTGGTCCAGCGAGCGTTCACCTTCTGGTTACTCTGCAGGAACACAGAGACATCGACGATTATAACGAGCTCAACATCTAAATGTGCTTCCAGGGCTCCACATGCTCCACAATTTTACCTCAGGCAGTCTGAAGTCCTCGATCCCAGACTCCAGCATGTGTTTCAGTCCGCTGTTCATCTGTTTGGCGTTCTGCACCTGAAGGACGAGTCAGAAACTCTCCGTTAATGTCCCACTCGTGCAGGTTTCACCACCAGGTGGCAGCAGAGCACAGGTAGGTCAGGACTCATTAGTGACTTATTGCCCTGAATTCACAACTTAATCAACCAAAAATTTGTCTAATTTTTTCACATATCTGCTTCTTTATTTTCTCAACATTTTTCCTGACGTTTGCCTTCCTTTCTCTTTTAAATCCCTTTCAAATTATGATCAGTTATTTAACCAGAAGCTTTGGTGTTGTAATCACAGCACAAGTAGTAGTTCGTCCATATTGGCGTAGATAATCTCTGCGTCCATCCTCCTGAATCTTAACAGCTTGTTTGGGAAGTTTTCTACATCTTTTATTTATTTATATAAAAGTGAAAGTAAATGGGGAAAAAATAGACAAAAAATGCTGCTAAAGAAGTCACAAAGGCCGGTTTACAAAATGGACTCAGCTTGGTCTTGGCCAAAGTTACGCAGCAACAGTTCGAACGCCACTTTATCGCCTCGCTCTGAAGAAATCAGATCAGTCCCAATAGGGCTGCCAAGATTAGTCGACTAGTCACGATGACGTCGACGATCAAATTCGTCGGCGACTTGTTTAATAATCGACGTCGTCGTTTTAATATTTTTTTAAACTGCCGCTGTACTTTCACCTGTCTCGTCTGCCGTTCTGTCCTTGACGCATACGCACAGAAGTGGTAACCGGGGTAACCCGTGATGTCACCGGAAAAGTTATGCTCAACAGTATCATGGCTAGCCGGCAACAGAGCTGGAAAGTTTGGGAGCATTTTTCCAAAATAAAGGAGAAAAGTGTGCAATGCAAAATCTGCAAAGCAGAAATGTCCTTCCATGACAGTACGACGGCGATGCACGAGCATCTGAAAAGACAGCACGCCGTGGCTGATTTATTTTCTGACGAAGAATGACAATCTCGGTAAGCTAATTGGCTAGTTAGCTGCTAACATTAACGTCAACAGGGAGCTACCTACTTAATAGCGATGTCATGTTTGAATAGAAAATTGGTACATTAAAAAAATGTCAGAAATGCTGCTACAAGCTGCAAAGTTCATTAAAAGCTGAATGAACTATGATATTAACTGTCTTCATTTTTAGTTAGCACATACCTTAAACACTTGAAGCTGGAAGCTAATGATGTTAGCTGTATGCTGGTGCAATAAGATGCAATTTATGTACGATCCGAATAGTCGACTAATCACAAAAAATAATCGGTGACTAGTCGATTATCAAAATAATCGTATGTGGCAGCCCTAGTCTCAAACAGTGCTTCTCCGAGAGTGTCTTGCCAAAACTGCTCACAAATTTTCAGTTCTCTCCTCACCAATCTTCACTTTTTTCTCCCTTACTAATTACACCATTTTTTCCTCATAAACTTGTGCCTTTTTTTCCTCAAATTTTCCACTTTTCCCCTTAAAAATAAGCTTTATTTTCTCCTCACAAATGTTCCCTTCCCACCTTAAAAAGTTATGACTTCTATGTATTAAATTTGCCTTTCTCTTCCTCGCAAATATTCCACCAGATGAACTCACTGCTACTTCATTTTTAACACTTTGTGAGTTAAATCTCAGGATATTTCTCATTTCTGGCATCAGCTTTTCTTTCTTTCCACAATGAGCTCAGTGTGCTGTTCCATGAAACCAACCAATCTGTTTACATTTTGATTTGTTCTGTCATGGCGTCCCCTACCTGTCGCTTGAGGGACACCAGCTCCATGTCCAGCTGACGGAGGAGCGTGTTGGCGGCAGAGGCACTGCAGGACACGGCCACCACGTCCTCCTGGGTCAGGTACATCCCTTTAGGGGGGCGGCAGCGAGAGCGCTGGTGGTGTCGGTGCTGCAGCGTCTGATGCTCCCGCCGACCCAACGCCATTTTAGAGCCTGGAACCACCGGCTCCACCTGGTTCTGAAAGAACAGAGACAGGAACAAGTTCTTCATACATCCAAAGTAAGACCTGTTTCTTTAGTAGTTCCTCTTATTTTGTCTCACATGATCAGAGTTTAAGATGTAACCACAACAATTCATACATTAAGGTCTTTAAAGGTTTAATCCCAGCCATCAAAGATTATGAAGTGATAATCGCCATGGTAACAAGACTCCTCACCTCTTTTTTGGTTTCTTTGTTCGGGTCGTAGTCGCTGTCGTTGGCTTCAATGGGATTGGCCTCCTCCATCTCCTCATCACTATGACAACAAAGATGAGACAACATTTAGCCTGAGCAACAAGAACAAAAAAGAAAACACCCAAACGACTTAAGCAACAAAAATATGGTTTCATCAAAACAAACTACAACAGAAACGTCTCCACAAACATAAACAAGAACCTGACATAAAACCAAAACACCAACCAGGAAATACTAAACCCCTGACTTCAAAAACAACCAAAACATTTTTATCAACTTCATTAACAACCGCATCCTGAATTTTCCAAAAACAACAACTCCTAAATCTTTACCAACAGCTCCAACAACCCTCAAGACTCAACAAGTCCAATGACCCAGACACTCAACAACTACAATGACAAAAGTTACAACTTCAACAACCCCAAACAGAAAAACCTCAATTACAGAAACAAATCCAACAACTCCAAAAAACAACCTCAATGACAAACAACTACAACAATCCAAAGGAGTTCAACAGCAACATTTAAGACTTCAACAAGTCCAACAAATGAAACACGGAAGACTTAAATAATTCCGAAGGCCCTAACAAATCCAACACCTCCCATCAAAAACACCAAAAACATGCCCAAAGACTCAAAAAACCATGACTCCAACAACACGAAAGACTCCAACAATTACAACTAAAATACTCCACTGACAACCTCAATGACTCCAAATGTTCAAAGCACATCCAACAACATCCAACAAATAAGGCTTCAACTCAACACGTCGCTCTCAATAGAGACCCTAAAAATTCTAAAAAAACACCCCCAAGGATGTAAACAACTCCAGTAACGACATTAGAGACTCCAACAACAGCATTAGGGACTCGCAAAACCCCTACGACTCCAACAAAAACATGAGACACCCAAGAAATCTAAGTGTATCCAACAATGACATTAGAGTCCCCAGCAAGACCAGTAAGTTCAACAACAGCATAGAGACTCCAGGAACCCCTACAATTCCAACAACAACAATATAGACTCCAGAATCCTCATGACTCCAATAGAAACATTAGAGACTCCAGAAACCCAACAACAGCAACAGAGAATCCAGAAACCCAACAACAGCAACAGAGACTCCAGAAACCCAAAAACAGCATCAGAGACTCCAGAAACCCAACAACATCATCAGAGACTCCAGAAACCCAACAACAGCATCAGAGACTCCAGAAACCCAACAACAGCATCAGAGACTCCAGAAACCCAACAACAGCAACAGAGAATCCAGAAACCCAACAACAGCAACAGAGACTCCAGAAACCCAAAAACAGCATCAGAGACTCCAGAAACCCAACAACAGCATCAGAGACTCCAGAAACCCAACAACAGCAACAGAGACTCCAGAAACCCAACAACAGCATCAGAGACTCCAGAAACCCAACAACAGCATCAGAGACTCCAAAAACCCAACAAAAGCCTCAGAGGCTCCAGAAACCCAACAACAGCATTAGTGACTCCAGAAACCCAACAACAGCATCAGAGACTCCAGAAACCCAACAACAGCATTAGTGACTCCAGATACCCAACAACAGCATCAGAGACTCCAGAAACCCAACAACAGCATTAGAGACTCCAGAAACCCAACAACAGCATCAGAGACTCCAGAAACCCAACAACAGCATCAGAGACTCCAGAAACCCAACAAAAGCCTCAGAGGCTCCAGAAACCCAACAACAGCATTAGTGACTCCAGAAACCCAACAACAGCATCAGAGACTCCAGAAACCCAACAACAGCATTAGTGACTCCAGAAACCCAACAACAGCATCAGAGACTCCAGAAACCCAACAACAGCATCAAGACTCCAGAAACCCAACAACAGCATCAGACTCCAGAAACCCAACAACAGCATCAGACTCCAGAAACCCAATTACTCCAACAACAACTTTAGAGACCCCAACTGTTGAACTCTCAAAGATTCTATCCAAACACCACCCTGAAAACATCCTCAGTAACTCTGACCACCAAGTTAGCGACTTGTATCCTGAAAAACTACAGAAAAATCTAGCAGTGAACCCCAACCCCCTCTACCAACTGATTTAGTTCAATCTGAAAGAAAACAGTGTTTGTTTGTTTTTGTCTTTCATGTATTTGACTCAGATTTATGATGAATTCCAGAGAATGTTTCTAATAAAACCAACATTTTCTTTGATGTTACATATTATTTCCCCAAATCAGAAAATTCATCCTGCTGTAGTCCAGTACTTACTGTAATTATTGAGCAAATTTCAGGTCGAGGAAGTTTTAATTCAGTGAAAAGTCTTTAAAATTTGCCTGTTTTCCAGGGGAAAACAGCAGCTGACTGACTTCCTGTGTGAAATGCATTGTGGGACATGCTGTCCATTTACAGCAGATGTAAAAATCTAACGTTTTGAACGGTAAAATTTCGTCTTTCTCCTTTTGTTTGACCCCAGACTGTTTTCCACCCTGTACATACAGCTGTTTCCTATACTGCAGGTAGACTTGAGTCCTTCAGGCTCCTGACTACTTATTTTCAGTTATTAATTGTCTTTAACTCTACCTATGATACCTGTCGTCCTGGTTGCTCCTGTTGGCCAGTTTTCGGGCCTGCCGGTCCATCAGACTGGTTCTGGATCGAGTCTTCTTCCAGGAGTAGTAATACTTCACCAGACTGGAGATGGATTTATCAGGGAGCTGTGAGGAAACTCAGATGTTACTATCAGAGTCTGAAACCTGTGGTATTTGTTGTGTTTATCGTTGCCCTTCCTGGGGGGTAAAGTTGGCCTGTTTACCATCTGCTGGATGCGGTGGAAGCTCTTCCCGTGGAAGCTGAAGGCCTGTTCGAACAGAACTTTGTCCTCCACCGTCCACTCGTCCGGGAACGGGGTGAAGTTCGGCAGGTCGGCTAAAGACTTCTCGATGTTGTGTTTGTGCCAGAAGAGCATCCCCAGAGCCTGCGAACAGACCGGCCATGACGTTAAACTAGATTACACTAGCTCCATCGATTAACGGAATGTTTCTCCAGGTCAGGGCGGACTCACACACACACACCCACCTGCTCCACGTTGTATCCATGCTTCTCTTTGGCGATGGCGATGTACTCGTCCACTGTGGAGGAAACACACACAGTTACAACCACACGTCTGAGGACCTGGTAGAGGACTGCATCTGAGGAGAAACTTACACTTTGAATCAACGATGTTGTGATATGGAGACCAGACCAGCATCCCTCCGCTGTCTTTATCAGAGTACTTAGTGGAACCTGAAGGAGAACAAGAACAAGTTCATCATCCAGAACTTCTTCCGTCCTTGATTTAAATTATATTATTATTCAAATGTCTCCGTTTGTTGTGGTTTCACGCTAGTTTACTTATTTTACATCATAAAGAGTCACAGCTACAGCTTTAAACCAGTCAGGACTCTGCCAAAGTGCTGACAAAAGCAGAACTTCATGGTTTGCAAAAACAAAGTTTTCCATGACCCTAATGTTTTAGGGTAGTAGGGTTGTAGAAATACCAATTCAGATATCAGCTTGAGTTAATATTCACACAAATTTCATGACTCCTGAGGAGTTTTTCTAGAATAAACTTGACTGTTAAGACTTTGTGAAGCAATGTTTCCTGACTATTCCAAACTCATTTATTTTCTTCTGAAACTTTTCCCAGCTTTAGCGACTATTTTTATTAATTTATTTAAATTTTAAGTCTTCTGGATTTCTGACCCTGATTATTAACCTTTTTTTGACAGCAAAATAAATTTTACACAATAACTTTTTTTACTGATGGTAACAAATCTTGAGGATGCTTGTGGACAAATTTTAAATGAGTAGTTTTGGCTGTTTGATCAAATGTTTTAACTCTAAAATGTGTGATTTTAAAGCTAAATGTTGAATTTTAACTCGTGTAACCTTTAAAATGTAAACTTAAGGGACATTAACAATAAGGAGAGAGCATTTAACAGGGTTTTGGAGGAGTACTAACTTCTTTACATATTTATTATGCTGGTTAACGTCTTTATAATTGGTTAATGTATGCTTTATTTTATCTGTATCTTATATATTTACCTTTTTATTGACATGATATCATTAAAACACCCCCCTGTGTTGATCTGCTTTAATAAAACTGTGAATGTCACAGGTTGGTAGCCTCGGTTCATGTCTGAGCCTGCAGTAATAACACTGAGCTGACTGTGGTCCTCAACATGTACCGAGGCTACCATCGTCCGTCACTCAGCCACAAACAGCGGACCCTCACCGGGCTCGAACTCCGGGATGTTGGCCTGATAATCCGCTCCGACCCGCATCCCCACATCTGGAAAACACCGACGTTGAAATCAGGACAGTTTTTACACCAAAATTCGGGTTAAAAACGAGCTCAAACACGGAGCGACGGCAGGCTGTTCGAGGCTATACTCACCGTGCTCGTCGTCGCTGCCGCTCTCGTCAGAGAAATGACCGTTAGAAGCGTTGGACGGACTTTTGGTTCCATTAGAGCGACCTTTCCCCAGATACTCCGAGCCTTTATCCATCATCCCCGGCATCTCACAGCTCTTTTTTCACCGTGCTTCAGCCGCTGTGTCGGGGTAAAAAAAAAATTCAGCAGGAGCTGGACGTGTTTCTGCTGCTGTTCGCTCACCGTCCGCAGCTCCGGCCGGGGCGCTGTGGCGCTCCTCTCTCCTCCCTTCGCGTCATGTTCGCTCTCTCCAGGCTGTAAAACTGTACAAAAAGGACCAAAAATCTCCAATAAATGCTGAATGCTTTTAATATTCGAAACTACTCCCGTCTGAGCAATTTCTGCTGCCTCACAGCGGTGACAGAACTGGGTCTAACCACCGAGGCGGAAGAGTTTTTACGCACCGTCAGGCGGCAGCTGCTGCAGCGCCAGGGACTGCAGATCCCTCCGCTGACACAAACTAATAAACTGGAATAAAAACAAACCCGCAAAATTAAGTTAAACTCAAATTAATCATCAGCTATACCGTTAATAAAATAATTTTGATTAAAATTTGATTTGAAAAAAATCGAATATCATCGATTGTTTTGAAGAGTCAAACTGTTAACGTCACGAATTCCTCTGGAAATATGTAGGCGACACGAAAATATTTTTGATGCAATGATACTCTAACATTATAAGCCATGCAACCGGAAAATGATGCTTTAAATTGAGGCTGTTGTTTTTGTTTTAGTGCTTGTTTATGTTGGTGTTCCTGCACTGACCCTTCTCCTCCAACAGAGGGAGACACCGCCCAACACTAAGCTGAGCATTCTGCAGAGGAGGGCCTGTTACACTCATGCTAATGCTTCATGATAACTTTAATCAAACGGTTGATTTTTCTTCATGAATCAATTTAAAACACATTGTCACCTTTTTTATTGCTGACGTCCTTAGTGGCACAAATTTGGGTCCAAGGATAAACTTTCAGACAATAACATTAACCTAAAATATTGCGAACAAACATAACATCTATTGATATGCAGCTTCAGTTTAACTTGAGTGTTGAAAGAACATAATATTTTGTAAATAAAAATATACAAAATCAGTCTAATTTTTACCCCCAAATTTAGTTTTGATGTCAGACCCTCAGCAGAAAACAACAGATTCATGAATAATTAAGAGTAAATGGACATTATTTGTTTTATTTCACATTGCTGATACTTAAATGATGCAAACTAATCAAAAACAAACCAATCTCAGAGGCAGAGTAGCAACTCCCATGCTCGCTCTCTTATTTATTTATTTCCAGTTGAGTCTGGTAGCTTGAATTTAGCAACATAGCAGCCTTTTCAACCAAAGTGATGCAAAAACAAGATCAGGAAAAACTAGCAACTCTTTGCAGAGGTAGACCAACAACTCCTGCATTTAGCACAGTTAGTCAGGGTTAGTCAGTGTTTGTTGTTAGGTTTTTCAAGAATAAAGTTTCGTGAGACACATCTCTCAGTTAGCATAATTTTTTACCCCTAAAATCTAAAACTACAAGTTTTCCAAAATTATCCAACATTAAATAGACAACTTATAACCATAACGTGTAACATGAAATTTTAACTCCAACTAACCATCAAGAAAAAGAGAATGAGGCTGAGCTGTGTGAACAACATCTCTGTTGTAAACAGTTTAATTCAATTTATGAACACAATTAAGCTATAATTTTAAAGCTACGTTAGCTTCAGTAGCGGCCCTCCATTTCGCTTTTAGATTTATTTTTTTTTAAGCTGAGGATTTAAAAACTGCAGCATCACCTTTTCATAGAATGTAAATAGAGGAGTGACTTTGTTGAAACTAAATGAAAATACTGTAGAATTTTGTAACACTCTTGTAGAATGACCATTTGATTTCAGTTTTCAAGTACTTACAATCAAGTACTTATGATTGGACCATGAGTTAAATCTTGTAAAATGATTTAATTGCAATCCTAATCTTGTAATGACTTGATTTCCTCACCCCTCCCTATTCCTTCCCCTCTCTCTCTCTCTAATCCAAACAGTCTCTCTCTCAGATGTCTTTCTAACTGAGTCTGGTTCTGTCCGAGGTTTCTGCCTGTTAAAGGGAAGTTGTTCCTCTCCATTGGAACTTGCTAAATGCTGCAAAGGTCTGAACTCACGGTGGGTTAAGATGAGATCAGACTTCTTATCTTGTCTTGATGTCGGGTCTCTTTAAATAGAATAAAATTTTATTAACGTTAACACTTGTTTATGTTTTTGTAAAGTGTCCTGAGATTATGTTGATGATTTAGCGCTATATAATGATTGATTGATTTTTGTATTCATAAGGTGACTTGATTTCATCTTGTCATTAAATTATTTTGACTTTAATTCTGTAACACGAACTGTACAACAACTTTAATCCCGTATATAATGACTTGACTTTATTCTTGAACTCCCTTTCATCTTTTGTCCTGATTTATTCTCCTTTTATTCCTTTTTTTAACCATGGCCCTTATCCTCTGTTGTAGTAAACCGTCCCTTTAATGAGTGAAGACATAATGATGAGTGCACCACCAGTTATGTTTCTCTCGCTCTCTACCTGTCTGCTCGAAGCTCTCTCGACCACATTCAGGTTCACTGTGGCTCTCGTAGCTCGTGCTGCTGCAACCATCTGCCAATAACAATCCTGCTGTGTGTGTGTGTGTGTGTGTGTGTGTGTGTGTGCGTGTGTGTGTGTGTGTGTGTGTGTGTGTGTGTGTGAGAGAGAGAGAGAGAGAGAGAGAGAGAGAGAGAGAGAGCGCCTCTACTCTACCGAGCGCGGGGCTCGTGCAGCATCAGATATGTGAGCGGCGGGAAGCGGCTCTGCTCTGCCTCGCGCTGCAGGAGGACGGCAGGATGGCGGGAGGACGGCGGGGTCTCGTGGCCCCTCAGAACACTTTCCTGGAGAACATTGTCCGCCGGTCCAACGGTAGGTTCCGGTTCTGTCCGGTCCACACACCTGGATTTAGCGGGTGAAAGCCTGTCTGCTGTGTGGATCTGGTCGGGTGTCTCACCGTCAGACTGCTGCTTTGTGATTGGCTCATTCATTTGAGAAAAACCCGCACGTGTCGCATCTTTACCCTCATTAATACCAAACTAAAACCACCATGCTAATTAGCTCCGTTTGTTGACGCTAACAGGTATTTATCTGCGTTTCTGCTGCTTACTAATGTCTGTTAAATCACCTGTTTACATGTAAACATGAGAGCTTTCCTCTCTACCTTCATTTTAAATAATATATGCATGAAGCTATAAGCCTTTTAAATCTGTGTTTAGCTCCATGTTAAATTAAAAACAAAATAGTGCCATTTTTTTTCACCATTTTTAATTTAACCATTTTTTTCTGTTTAGAAAAATTGATGAGTGAATGAATGGTGCTTTCAACTTTAATTTAATAACATTTCCGTTTTAAAAATTTAATTTACTGACGAAATCAAATTAATTAAATGCATTTTTCTCATATGCATAGGCCCATAAATGACATAAAAACAGTATGACTGCTTAACAGTGGAGTAAATAATCAATTTATTAATGTGTGATAAAAAAAAGATAGATTTTTACATGACCAAGATGTGTTATAGAAACTCAAGGGCAACACTTTTGCATATCCAGAATGTTCTAGAAGAGAGGCTCATTATTCTCAAATAAACCCCACGCTTTTCTCATATTGAATGACACCCTGCCAGTCCCTTTTATTTAAATTTTTCATCATTAGTCAAACTTTTTTTTTTGGTTGTTTTTACTGTCTCTGCTCCTTTAACCAACTTTTTTTTTTACCTTTTCAGTTTGGACATTGTCACATAGACAGACAGGTACAGACCGCTGTTTCCACATCCTGTCATGTACATATCTGTCTCCAGTCCCTCCATGTGTTATAAACCCTAAACTCACACACTCATCAGATCACGAGAGGCTGTCAAGTTTATTTTTATGTTGAAAACATTTTGTGTGAAACCATGCATATCTTTCAAGATTAGCATAAAAACTACTCCCTACCTTTTGGGGCTCTTTGTTCCTGAATTTGT
The DNA here is from genome assembly GCA_030710495.1 of Labroides dimidiatus. NCBI lineage: Eukaryota > Metazoa > Chordata > Actinopteri > Labriformes > Labridae > Labroides > Labroides dimidiatus. The sequence continues at coordinate 37,244,178 of CM061145.1, read as the reverse complement.
AAACCCAACTCTCAGTTCCCTAACCTGACGTGTGACCAGATCTGGAGGTACTATAATTCTTCCTTATCCAAATTTCTTTTACTGTTTTTGTCTTTGGCAGACTCAGACTATTATCATAAGTGTCTGACGACATTAAAAAAAAAAGATCTAGCCTTTGTCTCTCGCCAAAATGAGCTAGTACATTGCTAACAACGACACTTTTAGACTCCAATGACAAAAGCGTCAAGTTACTGTCACTGTTACTTTTGCGCCATTGTGTTATTTTTGTGTTTTAAAAAATTTAGTTCTGATCCAGAGAAAAAGATTTTTTTACAAAGAAAAATGCCAACAAATAACTAGCAATGCCCTGATTAGCATTTTTTGTTCCCAATACTGATCCGATGTTTTAGTATTTAAAAAACTGCCGATACAGAGTCCTGATCCGGTTCTCGGGTTTGCAGCGATAAACTTTGTGATAGAGGTCAGAAATTGAACTTTTAGAGGACGCTTGTAATTATGTTAAAACCGTTATAACTCAAGTCATTGCTGTGTGCTGACATCTCTTTGAGTTGTTTTATAGAGTCTTGTAAATCAAATACCTCTTTTATTTCTGGAGCATGAACGGCTGTCACCTCCCGGACGTTGGATCCGTTGCTGTTGGGCGCCTGTTTAATTCCCTGTAAAGATGAACTCAATTAATTAACGTGACATTTTGTTGTTCCGCTCAATTTCACCCCAATTAGCGAAATTAGAGAGTGAATTCAGGCTTTTAAACTCTAAAGAGCTGCTAGCTCTACACCACACAAGCCTGATGGTGGCGCCGGAGGGGTGGTCAGAGGCCAGAGACATCGTTATGAAAATCCTAATTAGTGTGCTAATATGTCCATAATGTGTTTCATAAGGTCACTTTTAAATCTGAGCTCCACACTGAAGCAGAGAGAGAAACGTGTAAACTGTTACAGCTCAGATAAAGAGTCAAACAGTATCAAAGAAAGATTTTTCATCTCCGTCACGTTTCATAAACAAGTCTCTGTGTGTTTGATATCACCTGTCGTGACTGTGCCGTGTGTAAGCTTGTCATTTTGAAATCAAATCTCCACCCTGAACTCCGGGACATTAAACTGTGTCATACATCTTTTATCATGCAGTCATGTTGTCGACGTCCTCTGAGGGTTTTCTTTTTGCAGCCGTTAGATCCTTTGTGCTGGGATTCAAACTCACGCTTTGGCTAAAAAATTCATGTGACGGAGTGAAATATTCAGGAATGTGTCCGCGCCAGCCGTTGTGATATCATAATCGAAAGTGAGACAAACATATGACAAACAAAAGCTAGATCTGATTGCACGTTTATATCAGAAGAGCTGCACAACAGTTTATCTGCAAACAGCTGCAGTCTCACATCACCAAGTCAATGAGAAGATAAAGTTGTTGTTGTGCCTTTAATAAAACAAACAATTCATGAATAACGACTCAGTGTGTGTCCAAAACAATAATCATCATTGTTGTTATGACTCCTTACTTGATCAGCTACATATCTTCTGTATATATATGTTAAACTACTTTAAAGATGTGTATACGAACCAACTATACCAACCAAAACCAGTTACCTCGCAGGACACAGGAGTCGCTGGTCTACCACTGCCTCAGTTGGTTTGTTTGTTTTAGATTGTTGAGTGACATCATCGTCTTTAAAGGTTAGTTCAGATGAATTACAACATTTATACAACTAACAATGAAAAAAAGAAATAAGCTATTGTTGTAGCAGTTGACAAGCAACCGTCATACAGAGTAATATCTGGAGTAGAGATGCAGCCACCAGACTCTACTGACAACTAACTCCCTCATAGAACAAAAGAGTTGGTAGTCCACAGCTTCGTAGCGGTAGCTTATGTTGCTGTGATAGATCCAAACTGACAATTTAAAAACAAACTAAACAATTACATAAACAAATCAACCAATGGAGTTAGAGGTAGATCATCAACTCCCATGCTTTGAAATATGAGGGGTTCTTTGTCAATGGAGTCTCAGTTCTTTTCTGTCTGTGGTATTATGTGACTTTTATATTATTGATATATTATGTTCCTGTCATACATTTACACTAACAAGCTAATAGATCAAGGCAGAGGTAGAAAACCAACTCCCTCACAGAGCACAAGAGTTGGTAGTCCACAGTTTCATCGACCCATTTGTTAGTGTTGCTATCATGGCTCCAATCTGACCGTTTAAAAACAAACAACACAACCACATAAACAAATCAACCAATGGGGTTAGAGGTAGATCAACAACTCCCATGTTTTGAAACCTATTAGTACTTTTTTTGTCAGTGGAGAGCTGTGGATTTGATTAGAATTCCTAAATGTCTGTTTGTCCGGAGTAAAGATGCAGTCACCAGACCTCACTGACAAAACCAGTAATTTCACCTCACAGGACACAGGAGTTGCTGGTCTACCACTGCCTCACTTGGTTAGATTTCATGAGTAATGGGAGTATCTTAGGTAGTCTGGATCAAATGCGAGATTTCTGTTGCGCACAATAAAATACAAAAACTAACTCATGAAGTCAGGGGGAGACCAGCAACTCTCATGTTCTGCAAAATGAAAATTACAGCATCTATGAATGGAGTATGGAGCTTCTCTGGGGGATCCTTTCTGTAATGTTGTCAGACTCTTACAGTATCATTCTGAGCCTGTCAGGGACAAATGTTGATGTTGAAAAATTTGAAGCTACATCAAAAAGTAAAGTCAACATTTTATCACAGTTGAATTAATTGTCAGGTGGAAGGAAAGATCAATTTAATGTGTGATTCTGAGAAGTTTCCTGGATGGAAAACTCCTTACGTTGAGCCGAATGTGTGATGAGAATTTAGACAACTGTCCTGTGTTTTTCCCTCATTTTACAGACCAAGTCATTCATTGGTCAACCAATTGATAGCAGCATAAATATGCAACTGTATTTTGTGTCTGAAATTGTGACAAAGTTTTGCTTTATTCAGTGAAAACTTCGGTTTCTGTGTTCAGATACAAACTTTGTTCTGGGGAATGCTCAGATCGTGGACTGGCCCATCGTCTACAGCAACGATGGATTCTGCAAACTGTCCGGATACCATCGAGCCGAGGTCATGCAGAAGAGCAGCACCTGCAGGTACGACAACACACACACAAATAAACACTCACTCACTCACTCACACAGAGGCACTGGTGGAGCATAAAAAGCTGTGTTTCTCCTCCAGCTTCATGTACGGAGAGCTGACAGACAAAGAGTTGGCGGAGAAGGTCCGACAGACGTTTGAGAACTACGAGATGAACTCCTTTGAGATTCTGATGTACAAGAAAAACAGTGAGTGCTCATCCTGCCCGCCTCTTACTGTTTCTCTCTCCTGTGTGAATCTGTCTTTTGACAGTACTCACCAACAGCATGTTTTTTTTTTTCAGCACATCTGAATAATACATCTGGTGTTTGGCACCAGTCTAAAACTAAGATACCTGCTTCAGTAGCTAAGATTAATCTCAGAGCGTACAGTATGTGTCTCTCATTCACGGTATAGAATCTGACCTGAAAACCCAGAAACCCAAGGACCTGAAGACCAGGAGACCCAGTTTGTGTCCTGATTTGGGACACACCGTGCTGTCGGTGGGCGTCCTTCCAGAGACTCTTTATGAATCAGCAGTTTCTCTCACTCGCTGCAGTGTTTCTTTATGCTTCTCCTGCAAGTTTCTCTTTGTTTTGAGAGCACTGAAAGACCATTAAGGTGCAAACAAAACAGCCCTCAGCTTCTACTTTTATCACAGCTCAGGTTTTAGCAAACTTTAGAGACCATGCCAAGAGCTTTGAACAACTTGTACTTCATCATTCAGTTGACAGAGAGCAAGAGGTGAGTTTTGCACTCTCCAGGACTGAACCCTCCTCTCTCTTTGTTTCAGGGATGCCAGTCTGGTTTTTCGTAAAGATCGCTCCAATCAGAAACGAGCAGGACAAAGTTGTCCTATTCCTCTGCACCTTCAGTGACATCACCGCCTTCAAGCAGCCAATCGAGGACGACTCTTCTAAAGGTGGGTGGAGCCACGTCTTCATCCTACATGTTTGACATTAGAGAAACAACCCCTACAGAAGAAGAGGAGTTTGACTGTGCAGGATACAGGAGTTGCTTGTCTACCTCTTCTGCATTTCTTTGCTTTATTTGTGATATTGATTGACACTTATGTTTGAAAAGATTGCTCTGATCCAATATAACACATCACTACACTAACAAACAGATGAAGGCAAAGGTAAACAACAAACTCCCACACACAGGGCACAAGAGTTGATTGTCTCCATCTTCCTCAACCCTTCAGTTTGTTAGTGTTGCTGTGATGGATCCAAACAGACCATTTAAAAACAAACAACACAGTTACACAAACAAATCAACCAATGGAGGCAGAGGTAGATCAACAACTCCCATGTTTTGCGACACATAAGTACTTTTTAATGTTAATAAATCCCACTGGTTTTGAATTCCTGAATGTCTGTTTCTCTGAAGCAGAGATGCAGCCATCAGATTCTTCTGACAAAAACAGTAATTTTACCTCAAAGGACACTGGAGTTGCTGGTCTACTGGCTGTGATAGTTTACTTTTTTATTATTGTTATTAAGATAAATGTTGACATGGATCTCTGTAAAGAAAGGTTAGTCCAGATCCATAACAGCGCTTATGTAACAACCAACAATAAAGAAAAATAACCTATCACTGTAGCTGTAGACCAGCAACGCCTATGTTTGTTTAAATAACTGTTTGTCAGTGGATCCTGGTGGTTTTGGAGAGAGTAACAGAACAGTGTTTTCTGCACGTCTGGTGTTCTAAATCATAAAAACAAACAACCGTGATGTATCGAAATTGGGTAGACCACAAACTCCCATGTTCTGGTTAAAAAATAATCAGCCTCCTCTTTAACAAAAAGTTTTACTGACCATTTAAAAGAAACAAACAACACCATTACACAGGCAAATCAACAATTTAAGAAAGAGGTATATCATCAACTCCCATGTTCTGCATATTAGTTTGTATTTGTAGTATTTTTCTCTGCCTGTGAAGCTCAGTGGCTTTTATGAAAACTCCTGAATGTCTGTTTCTCTGGAGTAAAGATGCAGCCCCACACTCTACTAACAAAAACAACAACTTTACCTCATGGGACCCAGGAGTTGCTGGTCTACTGCTGCCTCGATTGGTTAGCTGTTTTAGTAAGAAATATGGATTGTCTAGGTCCAACTTACCCACATAATCAAAGCTAATCTTGACTCTGTGTCTCTGTCGGGCTGCCAGGTTGGGGTAAATTCGCCCGTCTGACTCGGGCGTTGACGAGCAGTCGAGGAGTTCTTCAGCAGCTCGCTCCGGCTGTGCAGAAAGGGGAAAACGTCCACAAACACTCTCGACTGGCAGAGGTGAGGACTCTCATTCCATATCAAACACTCACCTGAAAGAAGTCCTCTCTTTCTCCTGCTGACAGGAAAACATCCTGAAGCATCCAGTGTCTTCTCAAAGTGAAGTTTCAGTGTGTCTTTGAATGCCAAACTACCTTAACCTTACCTAGTTTAGCAAACGTTTTGTTTTGATGAGGTTTTTCCCTTTTAGGTTTCTTTTAGATTTAAAGACTGGAAGATTAACTGTTGGATTTTGAGAATAATTGATGGATTATTAAGATTATCGTTGCTTCTAACAAAAGCAAACAGTGGTAAACATGTCAATGAAAGGGAAGGAAGAGTATGTTCACTTTGTACTTCAACAAATCAGAAACAACACATTGAGTGTTGTAAACACAGGGTATAATACTCCAGTAAGTCAACTGTTTTAACCCCAAGAAAATCCAGATTATATGATGAAGTTCGGGAATTAAATCAGACAGTTTAAAGGTAAAAGATCCTCTCAACGTGGACCAACTGGGAACCAACCATCATACAGAGTAATATTAAACAGAGAATAGGTTTCACATGGTATAAACAAAACACTTTGAGGACCTTACAGTTGTTTTAAAACCAAGCAAAGTAAGTTTGATGATGGGATTATTTGGGTTTGATCTTTCTGACAACAGTGCTATGGACGTAAAGAGGGGGTACTGTCCTGTTTTTAGTCTTTATTCTGTCCCTCTGGTGCCCCCGTAGTATTTTTACATGTTTTACAGCTTGTTTCAGACTCTGCATGAGACACTTACTTTGAGCTGCTGTCTCTTTAAGGTTCCCTAGTCCACAAACCCCCTTCACTCTGACTGGAGGTCCGTCAGGGGGCAAGGCTATGGGCAGACCTTGGTGTTTGAGGCCCTGCTCCTCCAAAGTGACAGGAAGCAGTTAGGAGGTCCTTATGTGATGACCTCATCTTTCCAGCTCGTCTCATGAAGATGATGCTATTTATAGAGTGAAGTGTTTGATCAGTTTACAGACAGATTCAGGGATTTCTACAACATGTGAATATGTAGAGGTTTGAAAATCTGCACACGCTCAGTCTGAACATCCAGGATTGGTACTTTAGATCTGATTTTACAATATGGGGTAGTTGAATGATGATAAACATGCTGAAAGATGCAGAAACAAGCAGTCAGGAAGTTCCTCCAGGTGTCCTCAGCTTAAAGCTTTTTCCCTCTTAGAGCCTCTGAAACTGCCCTGCTCTCTGGCCTCCACCTGAACCTGATGATTAATAAATGAGCCTCTCTCTCTGAGCTTTAATGGTGTTTATACTGTCAGACATCACTCAGCACAGATCGAGCCGAAACACTGTGAACACACGTCCGTCTGAAACAATCAGCAGCAGCTGAGAGCTCTGACTTCCTGTCTCCTCCTGAGTGTTCAGATGGATGTTTACCGGCTCTCTGCTTTCAGGGCCATCAGGCTTTTAGAGATGAGATCTGCTCTGTTTCAACCACGACACAGCACAAACAGACTCTAAAACCTCTTTTTTTCCACACTTTCAGGTTCAGAAATAAACGGTTTAATCATTTAGCAGAGGTAGTGCGCAGATTTGTCATAGGCAGAGTTCACATCACTACCCAGCCTGTATGAACAAGAAGAAGTCAGAAATTAATATCTGTCGTCCAGACTCTCAGTAAATGATGTTTCCGCTGGATGATGGATTGCAGATCATTTACTGTTTTCCCGCTTGTTGCTGCTCCATCTACCAGAAAACCATCATCTGACCACGGTTCGGTCTGATGGGTTCTCTGTGGTTTTTCTGGACTAAGACTCTCTTTAAGTGCTCGGTCATTGTTTGAGCAGCTAGCCTCAGAAAGAAAGATGGAGTTTGTGTGAATAGACGTCTATGACTGGACTGTTTTACCCACTTTTATGTAGAATATAGAGAAGGAAAAACATCAGTTTGGCTGGAACTGTTTATTTTTTATTAATAATGAAACCGAACTGAGCAGCCTTATTGATCCAAAACATTATCGCATTCGAGTGAAGAGACAGGGGGACCAAATATTTTAACAGATCTTGTTTTGTGCTTATTGAAGGTGTTTTATTTACCATTTTGTTGTTTTTCTAAAATTTCTAATTTTCTCAATTAGAAATGGTTCAGTCCATCCACATAATTAGCCTTTCCTAGCGATTCCTTGTTGATGCTTTACATTACGCTGGAGCAGCCGGACCTTACATTGAATGTACTGCTCCAGCTGGCTTAGCTTAGCAGATGAATAACAGTTTCCCAAGAAAATTCTGATCCAGGATTTTCTGATCCTTGAAGCTGTAAAACTGAATGTACATTACTCTCTGGCATTATTGATTCATATTCAATACAATCAACATGTTATACATCTCCTAGTGAACCAAAAACCATATAGAAAACATAGCGCTAGCTTGATGCTAATGTGTATGGGAAATTGCATTGATATGCTAGCGGTTAGCATGCATCAATATAACTTCAGTTTTAAAACAAAATTTGAATGTTCATCACAGAAACATATCACAGTTACTCTTTGTGAACAATACTAAAAACTCTAAATGTCAAAATACAAACAGACAATTTTTTTCAAACAAGAATAGAAAAGAAAAGTTACTGCAGGCTCATGGCTGACTTCAGCAGAACTACGGCAAGCTCAAGGTTCCAAACAACTCAAAGCATTTCATTAACCACTTCCAGACACGAGATAGCCTACTTCAGTCAATGACATACAACAAAACAATAAGATGATGTCAAGTGACCTGAGATTTTTACTTTTTTTATATATTTATGTCCAGAGAGTTCCAGATCCACTGACCAAATGATGTAGATGCAGAAAACCTTTAAAGCCGATTTTTTGTATACAGAAAACTCACAGGAGGAAATGATAAGGGAATAGATAAAGAATCGGATTGATAATGGTATTGATATCAATAAGATCTTACCAATATCCATCCCTAAACACATCATTATACAAACTTCTGTTCCTCATTTAGGCTATGCTTTGACCACGGTAAATACTGGTCCATTTACTACTGGAACTTTCCTCTGGAACTTCGTCCAATCATCTTTGTCCTAAATTTACCCCCTAAAAACAGCCCTACCTACTTTCCAGAGGTCCACGGATTTTGGAAAGCTGAATGTTTCTGATTGGTGGAGCAGCCACAGTGTTGTTATTACTGTTCCATTTCTGGATTTCTGGATTACTGAAAAATAACATCTATACATTGAGTCTTACTTTGATGTTATTAAAAACAGGAGGTCGCCCAACGCAGTATTTACCTGAACAAGCTGCTCCTGTTGGCTTGATCCAGGGAGGAAGTTCTGTGGTACACAGTGATTCATAAATCAACCATCCAGTGTCCTTCTGGTGTCATTGGACAGATCTGAGCTCCATGAGGTGGAGAAAAGGGGGATGCTAACAGCTCATCGCCACCATCTGACGCAAAACAAGAGCAAACTGCACAAAACTGCTGAATTTTGTTCTTCAATCATTAGAGCAACATGTGTTCTTGACTTCGTGGCTTTGTCTCTTTGTGTTTCGATAGATTTGTGCTGTTCCGTAAACTTTACTGACGTGTTCCAGCCGTGGTTAATGTCTGAGAAACAGAAAGCGTAAATCTCTCCCGTTTGTGTGCTTCATTGAAAACATTACACGGTTATTTAAACGTGCTGACAGATTCATTTGTGGATCCAGTCTCCTCTCACACAGCTGGAGAACAGCTGCACTGTTTGTTTGCTGTTGGACTATTTTGGTTCACCTGCTGAGGTGATAATCTCTGAAACCTGAGAGCCTGTAAACACAACGCCTGTTTAAAAACCAGAACTCTCCCTCAGAGTGGGTCGAGCGGCTTTTTCCGTCCCCAGAGGAAACTTTAATGAATCCCTTTGCCTTTGATTGCTCAGTTTTTACCACTTTTTCCTCTGTTTGTGAATGTGGGTTTGTATTGCTGGGTGCGATATGACAATCCGCCTTCTAAGCAAGTAAACATCCTGAAGGCTCTTAGTTCAAGAAGAAAAATAAAGGGTCTAACAGGACTGGAGATTGTGAAGTGCTGATTATCTGTTGTCCTGCTGAAAGGGATCGTTTGCTGATGAGCTCTTCAGCTCTAATTCTCTGCGACTAATCCTCCAATTAACGACGGAGAGATTATAACTGTTGGCACCAGTGAATAACAGCGGTATTAGTCCAGCTTGCTGATCATGTTTGTGCTCTTTCTATGAATGAGTTATTTTTAGTTTTGTAGTCTATTGACGTCATTTACCAGGTGACTCAACTTAACTCAAAGTGGATACAGAGCTGGGTCGAGGACTTTAGACGCTGTATACAGGCGCCCCGATTGAATAAGCAGAATAAATAGTGAGATAAAAAAAACTGTTTCTGTTAGGAGTGTCCTGATCAAATATTGATATCAGGTATTTTTCATTAAAGTCTTAAAAAGATGTTGCAGCTGAGTTCAAAACTTGTCATGCACAAGTTTCCTGTGATGGCACAGAACTGGGGTCGTTTAATACATTAAAACTTGAAACACTCCCCCAAGACTTGTTCAAGCCTTGAAGACCTAAAAACAGCTGAACGTCACACCATTCATGCTGATATCGTATTGGATTTTTATCACTGCTGTAAAGTTTTTATACATGGAGCTCTACGGGGACTGGCTCACTGCAGGAGATGGACTCTAGTGGACACTCAGGGAGCTGCAGATTTTTCAATGCCCGAATTTGCCGTTCAACCGAATCATGAGAGAGGTACCCGAAAACACTTTTGTCAAAGAGCAGGTGAGGAGCGCACTCCTTTTATTTACAGAGTCCTGGGATGAATCCATCATGATCTAAAAAAGAAAACCTTGACCAGATCCGGATTCATCGGTGAGCTGGCTGGATTTCAAACTGATCTGAAATTTGTTTCTGTTGGTTTCTGTCTCAGGTCCTGCAGCTGGGCTCTGACATCCTTCCTCAGTACAAACAGGAAACGCCAAAGACACCGCCTCACATCATCCTGCACTACTGCCTCTTTAAGACCACCTGGGACTGGGTCATTCTCATCCTCACCTTCTACACTGCTATCATGGTACCCTACAACGTCTCCTTTAAGACCAAGCAGAACAACGTGGCCTGGCTGGTGGTGGACAGCATCGTGGACGTCATCTTCCTCGTCGACATCGTCCTCAACTTCCACACCACCTTCGTGGGCCCTGCCGGGGAGGTCATCTCTGACCCCAAGCTCATCCGCATGAACTATGTCAAGACCTGGTTTGTCATCGACCTGCTTTCCTGCCTGCCATATGATGTAATCAACGCTTTCGAGAATGTGGACGAGGTCAGTGGGCTGTTTACTTTTCAGCTACCTACAAAATAAACAAATATTAAAGTTTGGGTTGGGGGCTAGGATTAGAGATTTGCTGGTTAGGGGGTCAGGGTTACGGGGGCTAGGATTAGGGGGTAAGGGTTAGGGAGTTTGGTGGTTAGGGGTAAGGATTAGGGGTTTGGTGGTTAGGGAGTTAGGGTTAGGGGTTAGGAAGTTTGGGGGTTAGGATTAGGAGTTTGGTGGCTAGGGGGTTAGGGTTAGGGGTTTGATGTTTAGGGGGTTAGGGTTGGGGTAAGGATTAGGGGTTTGGTTGTTAGGGGGTTAGGGTTGCGGAGGATAGGATTAGGGGGTTAGGGTTAGGGGTTTGATGTTTAGGGGGTTAGGGTTGGGGGTTTGGTGTTTAGGGGGTTAGGGTTAGGGGTAAGGATTAGGGGTTTGGTTGTTAGGGGTTAGGGTTGCAGGGGATAGGATTAGGGGGTTAGGGTTAGGAAGTTTGGTGGTTTGGTGTTTAGGGGGTTAGGGTTAGGGGTTAGGATTAGGGGTTTGGTTGTTAGGGGGTTAGGGGTTTGGTGTTTAGGGGGTTAGGGTTACGGGGGCTAGGATTAGGGGGTTAGGGTTAGGGAGTTTGGTGGTTAGGGGTAAAGATAAGGGGTTTGGTGGTTAGGGAGTTAGGGGTAAGGATTAGGTCTTTGGTGCTTAGGGAGTGGAAGTCTGGTGGTTAGGGTTAGGGATTAGGATTGGGGGTTTGATGGTTAGCGCTAGGGTTTAGTTGGCTAGAGTCAGAGGGGTTAGGATTAGGGGGTTAGGATGTTTGGGTTGGATGGAGGGAAGTTATTAGGGGTGCAACAATACACATACTGGACCGTAATGGTTCAGGGCCTTCGGTCCGGTCTGCACTTGGACCGATCGGTCCTGTATCTTCTGGACTGTAAGTCAAACTTTTTTCATAGTTTAGCTGGTCCTGCAATTTATTGTCAGTTGCAACTTATATATCAAATAAATGAGGTGCTGTGTTGTTGGATACTTATATGGAAAAAGATTGCTTATTTATACACGAGGAGTACTGTTGAGGAAATATCTCCGTGGCTCTGATGACTCTGTGCGCTGACGGAGGATCTGCATCTCCGCCTTGGACAGCCTGACAGCTCCCGGTGTTTAGAGCCTGATAACTTGCGTCTTCTGTTGTTGACAGTTTTTGGGTTTTGAGTCACAAACTAGAGTAAAACTCCTTTAACTTTTTAAAAGTGAGGACGTTTATTAGATTGAGCTCATTTAAACTCACACTATAGAGTGGGGGAGGAGGGGGGGGGGGGGGGGGGGGGCATGAGCTTGGTGAGTGATATGAGCGGAACGAAGAGAAAAGAAACTGAAACCTAACTGTGCTCACAGATATGAGGTGCTTTAGCAAAAATATTTAAACCTCCTGATATTCAGATACTTCCTCATCAAAGTTAAACATAAGTTATTTTCTGGACATACTGTAAACATACAAAATCATTCTAAATAAATGAATTTATAACCAATTTTTTGACTGGCGCGACTTATACACAAGGAAAATACAGTTCACGTGGAACAAAAGTTCTTTAATTTATGTTCCCACAGGATCCGCAGAGCAGAAGCGCACAACAGACAGCAGGCAGCCACAAAAAATCAGCAGCTTGAGCTGGAAGATCACCCACTACCTTTTTGAGTCTTCTGTATGGGAACATTTTGGTTTCCCAGTGGGAAGAAAAAAACATTTGCATTTGCGTCCCTTGCTCTTCCGAAAATGTACCGAACCGAAGCTTCAAAACTGCGAACCGTACTGAACCTACATTTTTGTGTAGAAGATATGCAGCAGTGGATCCTTTCAAATATGTTTTACCATGAGAGAAATAACGTCCATGTTTTACACAGGTTATGGGTATTTCTGCTATCAGTCTTAGCTGTGTTATCCTCTGTCACATCCCAGTGTTTACTGTTTCAGCCATGGCACATGCAGACAAGGTGCAAGACTATCCAAACTATTTGGTTTGTTCAAGGAACCTAAATGCAGTGGATGGTATTTTGGTTGGGAGCATCATCCAAACATTGTATTATTATTTAAAATCACATTTTTTTTATCCTGGTTCAGTTTTTGTATCCTGAGCTCCGTGCGTAGGCAAAGAATCGTGGATGTTTTGAGTCCTGCAGCCATTTAGTAATGTTATGAGTGTTTATGACAAGGATGCTGATAGTTTATTGACTCACAGACGCTGAGGGAATTCCTTCCTCAGGTAAAGCGTTGTTGTACAGGTGATTTAAAGGAATACTCTCTGAGCGTTGTAAAATATCTGAGAGAGAGTGATCTCATTAAAGCGGCCTCTGAATGTGGAGCTCTCTGCTGCAGCTCTCAGCAGTTTGATCTTTACACAGAAGTGAATTTAAATCCAGCTTATTCAGCAGTGAGAGTGTGTGAGTGTGAGTGTGTGTGTGTCCGGTCATATGTGACCCCTCCTCCTCCTCCCAGCAGCAGCCACAGTTCACTCAGCTGAGGCATGAAATTAAACAGGATGTGGATGCTGAGAGTGTAATCAAGATGATGGAGTGGACTGTTTTACATTCATCCAATGACGGCTCAGCATGAGGACTTCCTACAGGAGCAGAGAGGAAGGTCGTGATGCAGCTCAAAGTGCTGACGTGTTGAAAATATAAAACCAGCCAGAACGGAAAGAAGAACCTTTCAGACTGCTGCTTTTTATTCAGGAGAAAGAAGCGCGAGCCTCTCTGAGAACACAGTTTATCTGCAGCTCGGAGCAGCGAGGTGTCAAAGTAATCCCAGGAGGAGACGCTTCTTCAAAAGTCACACCAGAATGACTCACTCTGATTGGTGAGCATCATAAACCAACACCAACCAATCAGAAACGTCCTGCTCTGTTCTTTAATCTTTGGTGGAACATTCCCGAATGTTCGCTTTCAGAGTTCCTGAGTGCTTTGACGGCTCTTAAAGAGACAGTAGCAGTCAAAGAGGCCACGCCCCCTGATTCTCCGTCCTTTTAACCCTTAATTTGCAGAGTTTTTTTTTTTTACATGGAGCTCTATGGGGACTGACTCACTGCTGGAGACGGACTCTAGTGGTCACTCAGGGAACTGCAGGTTTTTTCACCCTAATGTTGACGTTTTCTCAGCCTGGGAGCTTTCTGCCTGACTTGTTTAAATAGCTGATGATGAAGTGTCATCACAAGAGGACTTAGGGGATAGGGTTTGAAAAAGAAAAATTGCCAATGATGTTATTTTTAAAATCAGTGCATGAATAAGGCACAAAGGCTAAACCGTAACCCAAACCGTGATGAGAGAACCAGAGAGGAAACCAGAAACCCACCGAGCTCTGAGAGTGTTGTTCAGAGGACACTGGCTCACTGGGTCGTCATACGAGACAAACGAAACGAAACCAGAGGCACAGTGAGGCCGGTCAGCGCCAACCAGCCTCAGGAGCTGCCCTTCACCCTGGAGAACACGTCGCCGTGTGACGTCAAGCTGAGGAGTTTCTGTCTGTTGGGGTGATTAAAATAAACGCGCAAAGAAACATCTTTTTCTTTTTGTTTCTGAGGTTGGACTTCAGTCACACCTTGATGAACGTGCTTCAGAGTCTCCAGATGTTCCATTCAGTCCAAAAACAAAGACGTCTCTCCACCGTCGCTCCCAAAGCCCCGTCAACTACAGCTGTGAAGTGTTTCCTGTTGCTTTAAAAACACTTGAAGCTCCCCGAGGAGCTTCTGTTTCAACTAAACAGAGTTGATCCTGGAGCTGCAACAAACTAATTCTAAGAATGCAAGGTCAGATTCTTTTCTTTGGGAGGCGGAGCCTGCAAGCTGAATGTCTCCTATTGGTGGAGCTGCCCCTTTGTTTCTATTTCCCCCTCTGTCCAAAATAAGATGACACCCAGCTGGGACTGACTTGGTGTAGACCCCGTTTACACAACAACGTTTCACAACATTTCACTCGAAAGCACAAAAAAAAAAAACTGAGGAACTGAAAACGCTGTAATATGCATGCCAGGCCTGTAGGTGGCGATATAACTGAAGAGACCAGAAGCGTCTTTTGGTAGCCCTCAGCGGAAGTCGAAGTGGGCTGATCATCTGATGAATATACATGTGTAACTGATCCACATTTGGTTGAAAGGCGCGGTAGTGTCCATCGTGACTTTTGTTGTTGTCCGGTTTAAACATGGCGATTTAAGCAAAGAGTGACATCAGCGTTTCCACTGAAAACTCCAGCATCAGAAAAATTCTACTCTGGAGGCCATTTTCAAAAGTCTTCATTCTAGGCTAAAGTCCCGTTTCTGTGTAAACGAGGGTCCGAAAGGCAACAGTACTTTTGTGTTTCATCCAGACGTTGCGTAGATGTTTTACCTGGACTTCCGTCGTAATGAATAATGATCCTTCAATTGAAAAATCAACAATGAGACCTATTAATTACATATTTTAGCATGTGATCACAAAAGTGACTCAAATCCAACTTGTAGCATTAATTGTGTCTGTAGTAGGGCTGCCACATACGATTATTTTGATAATCGACTAGTCACCGATTATTTTTTGTGATTAGTCGACTATTCGGATCATACATAAATTGCAGCTTATTGCACCAGCATACAGCTAACATCATTAGCTTCCAGCTTCAAGTGTTTAAGGTATGTGCTAACTAAAAATGAAGACAGTTAATATCATAGTTCATTCAGCTTTTAATGAACTTTGCAGCTTGTAGCAGCATTTCTGACATTTTTTTTAATGTACCAATTTTCTATTCAAACATGACATCGCTATTAAGTAGGTAGCTCCCTGTTGACGTTAATGTTAGCAGCCAACTAGCCAGTTAGCTTACCGAGATTGTCATTCTTCGTCAGAAAATAAATCAGCCACGGCGTGCTGTCTTTTCAGATGCTCGTGCATCGCCGTCGTTCTGTCATGGAAGGACATTTCTGCTTTGCAGATTTTGCATTGCACACTTTTCTCCTTTATTTTGGAAAAATGCTCCCAAACTTTCCAGCTCTGTTGCCGGCTAGCCATGATACTGTTGGGCATAACTTTTCCGGTGACATCACGGGTTACCCCGGTTACCACTTCTGCGAGTATGCGTCAAGGACAGAACGGCAGACGAGACAGGTGAAAGTGCAGCGGCAGTTTAAAAAAAAATTAAAACGACGACGTCGATTATTGAATAAGTCGCCGACGAATTTGATCGTCGATGTCATCGTGACTAGTCGACTAATCTTGGCAGCCCTCGTCTGTCGCTTTATAAAGAAAACAAATTGCAGAAAATGAACTTTTTTTTTTCAGGTCTTGAGCAGCAGAGGAGATCAGCATCAGGTTTTGCGTCTTTGCCTCAGACGGCCGACTTCTCGCAGCTGTTTTGATTTTGTTCTGGAGGCTGAAGCTTCGTTCTGCCGCACTAGATACCGGAATGAGCAGCGCTGCTTCAGAGAGCGTTTTAAAGTCTGGAATCATTTCACCCAGTGAAGAAACGAGCAGTCGACTCTTTGAAAGACGGGTTTCCCGATCCTGCCGGAACCCGCTTCACCAGGACAAAATCCTGTGTGAGTCGTAGCGGTGCCGATCGGTGCTAATGTTTAAAAGGATAAGACAAGTTAGCAGGTCAGAGAACGTGAGATCTTAAACAGGACAACACCATACCTTGTTAATTAACCTGCTGCAGGTGCGATATGTAATTGATGAATGTCTGTGTGACAGTTAAAGTGGACTGGATCACTGTCAGGGTTTGTAATCTGTCAAAATGATGAGCAGCTATCCGATTTGTCCGTTATTTCTCCAAAAAAAATCCATCAAAGATGGAGAATAATCGGTTAACTCGACCTCTGGTTTCATCCTGAAACTGTTGTCAAGTAAACAGGGCCTTAATACCACACCTCCCCTGAGCAGGATCTTTTCAGGGGGAAATTAACTTCCCAAGAACTAAATTTAGACCCTGGTTCCTGCTGTGAAAACAAAGTGTTCCCGTTGTGCCACAGTCATCAGGCTCTGTTGTGATCACAGGAAACAAAAGGACGCTAATTAAATCCTGTCCTGTGAGGACCTCTGAGAGGACTTCTGTGAGGAGGAGAAAAACAAAGTTGTTGAGCGCAGGGAGACGAGACGTCGGTGGTCGAACCCCTCACTTCAGATTCTCCCTGTGGTCACTGCGGCGTGCTCAGAGCTGCTGATGGAGGAGCAGTGCATGGTGGGAAATTTCCCCAGAGAGGAAAAGGGGACTGCTGATGAGAGGCGGTTTGAGTGGTCTGAGGAGGGGCTGACAGATGGCGAGAAAGGATCTGTGTTCATACATGTTTCATGTGTTTCATACATGTTTCAGACACACTGTATGCATCATGACTTCTGAAGCTCCGAGGGAGCAGCAGAGGAAACACTCCGGTTATATAACATCAGTTTGAGTTATACCACTTAGACTTCTTCAGGTACAGAGGAGGAACTTAAGGTGACGGATTGGAAGCCTGTCGGGGGCGGAGCTAAAGGCAGACCTTGATGTTTGAGGCCCCATCCCTCAAACGTGACAGGAACAATCCTTATATCATGACATCATAATTTCAGCAAGTCTGTTGAAGATCTTGTTCTATATTCAGAATGGAGTGTTTTTACAACATACAATTCAATATTTAAACTTAATATTTTGCATTTTTTTTGCACACAAACAGACCAAGTTTCTTTCCTCTTTCGGATTTTTTCTCCAAAACAATTTGAATAAATCAGGAACTAAAATATCAAACATTAAACCACAGGAGTCTTATATTCAAAAAAAGCTGAATCAGAAGTGTGTGTGTGTGTGTATGAGTGTGTGTATCCTGGCGTGCACATGTTTCTGCGTTTCAGTTCGATCAATTAAAAGCATTTACAAAATAAAAGCATCGATAAAAGTTTCCACTCTGTGCTCAAACTGTTTCCAAAACACGAGCTGTGACAGAGTTTGAGATCAGACTCTAAAACTGTTTTTTATCACATCGTGATCGTTCCACAAAAAAGGGGGCGGGCTTTTATTTTGAAAGGGTGCTAGAAAATAAGATTTTAGATGTGAAAATTCTTCTTTTCTGTATTAAAAGTCTGTTTCCTCCTCCTCTTCCTCCTCTTCCTCCTCTTCCTCCTCAGGGGATCAGCAGCCTCTTCAGCTCCCTCAAAGTGGTCCGCCTGCTCCGTCTGGGCCGGGTCGCCCGGAAGCTGGACCACTACATCGAGTACGGGGCGGCGGTGCTGGTCCTGCTGGTGTGTGTATTCGGGCTGGCGGCGCACTGGCTGGCCTGCATCTGGTACAGCATCGGCGACTACGAGGTGATCGACGAGGACACCAACACGGTGCGCATGGACAGCTGGCTCTTCCTGCTCGGAGAGACCGTGGGGACGCCGTACAGGTTCAACGCCTCGGGCTCAGGGCGCTGGGAGGGCGGGCCCAGCAAGGACTCCGTCTACATCACCTCGCTGTACTTCACCATGACCAGTCTGACCAGCATCGGCTTCGGGAACATCGCACCCAACACGGACGGGGAGAAGATCTTCGCCGTGGCCATGATGATGATCGGATGTGAGTTAATGAACGTTGATTCACACACCGAAACCTCTTCAAAATAAAAGCACAAATTAACTAAATAAATCGCATGTTTCAGCCCTGATATCAAACCCAGATACACACATTCAGTTCAGTAGGTCCTCTCTGTTGTTAGCATCACAGCTCCCTGTATGCTAAACTAATCCAAACTCTGCAGCTCAGATCTGTTCACACTCAGATTACAGGCAGGAGAGGAAAGAGGGCGAGATCTAAAATCTGTTCTGTGAATTTTAATCTCATCAGAAGTCACAGATTCTTCGGATAAAAATAAAAAAACAGAGCAATCAGCATTTCTTATTAGATAACTTGATTCATCGCCATTATCGTGTACGGATTACTTGTTTATTTGCCGGAATATTAAAGATGACTAGATTTCTCCATAGATTACTCAATTAATCAAGGGATTACAGATGAACTGATGGATTACTTGATTAATCGATGTATTAGTTGATTAATTGTAATGATAATCGATAGATTACTCAGTTAGTCAATGGATTACTTGATTAAACTGTCAGTATAGTTGATAGATAACTGGATTAATCTGTGTATCATTCGTTCACTCGATTTTCAAAATAAAACCAAAAATGAAAAAAAAACGAGAAAAATATTTTTCTCGATATTCTCCATTAAAACGAAAATGATTACAAAAAAATGATAGAGGCTCTTTTTCCGATTTCCACTTTTTTGCCCAAATGAAAAATGGGATAAATGGAATTTTTTCCAATCAATAGAAAGATAAATGGATCGGATTCTAAGATCAGACTTAAACTGACCCTTGTTTTTTTTTCTTTTCTTTTTTTTCTGTTTGTTTTATGTTTTTAACTCTAAATTGTGAAAACATGCTCTGTACACCTTGGTTTTATTTAACTATTCTGCACCTTACTTGATTCAGAAATAGTGAGCTCCCTGGTTCTGTGGTTCATTTGTTCTAACAGATAACTGATTGAAAAAAGTTTGAAAAAGTTGGGAAAACATGATGGAAAAAGACTCTCAGACTTTCTACACCAATCTTCCCCAGGTCCCTGCTGACTGAAGGGGGGGACAAACAATGAACATTTACCTATAAAAAGAGAAAGGATGTCTGCTATGTAACTAAAATTATATGTATTGAAAACCAAACTGTTTTTACCTAATAAAAAGACAATTTCAAAAAAAAAAAAAAAAGGATCAGATTCAGTGTGCGAGGTGTCTTTGTGTGACTTTTCCGATTGCGGATCCAAAAAACGCATCCGAAAATGTGCAAAGTTCGTCATTTACTGAAGCGTTTTTTTTGGATCCAAAATCCGAAAGAAAACCAAAACGTTGCATTAAAGACACCTCACACTCTGAATCCGATGCGTTTATCTTTGTATTAATAGCAAAAATTCGTAGCGCGATAAAAATTGAATTATTGAGCAGCGATCAAGCAACTGATCCTGAGCAACGGCTGTTACACACACACACACACACACACGCACGCATGCACAAGTCTTCATCATCTCGCACATCTACGATCTCTTGACAGAGAAGCTTCTCCATCTTCTTCTCTTGACGTCTGAGTAAAGTTCGCTTCTGGGTCACGGCAACTTTCGCCAGATAAAAAAAACAAAACAAAATCAGATAAAAGTCTCGTTATCCATTTATCCCATTTTTCATTTAAGCAAAAAAAAACAGGAATCAGAAAAGGAGCCTTTATCATTGTTTTCATTTTTGTTTTAGTGACAAATATTGAAAACTCTTGTTTTTTTTCATTTTTTGGTTTTATTTTGAAAATCAAGTGAACGTATGATGCACAGATTTGGATTGATCTTTGATGTGTAGATTAATAAGTGGATTGCTTGATTAATGACCATGATAATTAATAAGTTACCCGGTCACTAAATGAACTGATGACTGCGGCCTGAAGTGAAACACTCATCGAGGTTTGAAGCCAGGCTTTATGATCTGTGAAAGGTTTGGACACGTGTTCTTGATACCGTGTCGCAGTTATCTCTAATACTTTAACTCTGGCTGCAGTGCTGGTGTCTGGAAGTGGGACACTTTCTGCAGAGAGCTTCATTTAGACAGAAGGGGGTCACTTTTCCCCCCAATGTTTGCATGACGACTGATTTTATGCAGACATATTTTCCCTGCAGCTCCGTTTGGTTTGTTTTCGTTTTCAGAACTTCAAAGTGTCCGTTTGTCTCATTTTCTCAGAGCAGGTGGACCCTCCTGGATTTGTGCTGGTAAAGTTGGTGACTTTGTCCTCTGTGTGTCTCTTCACTGTGTGAATCCCACAATCCCTCAGTGCATAAACACAGGAGTCAGACCGCCTGTCAATAATTCATTGATGGTCTCATATTCAGAGCTCAGATCAAACTTTCAGAGGTATCATACTCTGCGCTCTTTCACAAAACACTCCTCACTTTTACTCTCATTACAAAATCAAACATCATTTCTGTGACGCAGACGCTGAATTAATGCAGAGATTTAACCCATCAGTCAGAGAGAGAGAGAGAGAGAGAGAGAGAGAGAGAGAGAGAGAGAGAGAGAACGAGGCGGACGCAGCTCAAACTGCAGCCTGTTTTATATCCTGTTTACTCTGACAGTCGATTAAACATCCACAGTGTTACAGGACAGACGGATCTGTCTGTCTGTCCTCTCCTCGCTCAGCCTGATGGACTGAATCAGCTGCAGTTTTCTGAACACAGACTTAAAGCAGAGCAGATATTTTTAATAATAATAATAATAAAACATTTTATTTAAAAGCGCCTTTTAGGACACCCAAGGTCACTGAACAGAAGGTAAATATAAAAGACAAGATGAGAACAACATACAATACAATAAATAAATGAAGCAGGATGTCCATGTGAGACAGTTTAAAGAGAGTTAGTAAGCCTGAACAGATGAGTTTTGAGTTTGGATTTGAAGATGGGCAGGGGGGAGGAGTTACCGAGGTCCGGAGGAAGATAAAATCCTTTTAGCTCCCAGATTCCTGGACGGGTCTCCCTTTAAAAAAAGCTTCATTTGAAACAGGACCAACCTGGTTCATTAATCCTCTTGAGTTTTATCTTGTAAGTCTCCTCAGATGTCTGTCTAACATGAGTCTGGTTCTGTCCGAGGTCTCTGCCTGTTAAAGGGAAGTTTTTCTTCTCCATTGTAACTTGCTAAATATTGCAAAGGTCTGTACTCATGGTGGGTTAAAATGAGATAAGACTTCTTATCTTGTCTTGATGTTGGGTTTCTATTAATAAAATTTTATTATCATTTACAGGTCTAGACCTGTTAACACTTGGAAAACGTCTTGAGATAAAGTTTGTTATGAATTGGCGCGATATAAATAAAGATTGATTGATTGATTGCAAAAAATACTTCTTTTGATTTTGATCAATTTAAGTTATAATAATAATAATAATAATAATAATAATAACAATAATAATAATAATAACAATAATATAACAATAACAATAATAATAATATTAATAATAATAGTAATAATAATAGTAATAATAACAATAATAATAATAATAATAATAATAATAATAACAATAATAATAATAAATTTTATTAATATAGCACTTTTTTAAGAACTCAGACACTACAATTGTTAAAATCAATACAAACAATAAACACAAGTTAGACAAAAAAAACAAAAAAACAGTACAATCACAAATTAAAAGCTACATATTATAGTAAGCTAAGTTGTGACTTGATGTTGTTGTTAATCGTGTGATATTACAACGCTGTTGACATTAACAAAGACTCGGTTTCTTCTCAGATCTGACAACAACATGATTTCGTCTTTATTCTCACGATCTGACGAGATTTCAGCGTTGATCCTGTAATATTTCAACATGATTCCGACTTTTCTCGTGAAATTAAGACCTGGTGTTTTCTTTATCTTCTTTACGTGATTTCAAGTTAAATTGTAAAACATTAGGAGAATGATTCTGCCTTTATCTTGAATCTTGTACCATAATGATGTAATAGCCGCTTTAATTTACGAACATTTTGACATCATTCCGCTTTTCATCTTGTAAAATTACGACAAATTCCAACTTTAATCCAGTAAAATGCTGAAGTGTTTCCGACTTTAATCTAGCATTACAACATTATTCCGATTTTTTTCTTGTTTGATCGTTACCGCAGTAAGTACCGCAGACTGGGGTGAAGTTTCAGTCATAGACCTTTTTCAAGCAAATAACTAAAACTCAAAGCAAAAACTACATATATACATATAACACTGTATTATGTAACATAAAAATATGTAGTTTTTATATTTTTGTATCAGACGTGCGCGAAAATGATTGGTTGGAGTCACACAGCCACTCCTATTCAAGATGGCGTCTTCTGTCGGCGCAAACATTTGCTTGAAAGAGTTCTATGACCGAAACGTTGCAATAAAAATATTCTTTTCTGGAAGTTGGCCAGTGAGCGGTACTTTTTCTTCACTCTTTATTTTGTAACATCATAACAAATTCTGACTTTAATCTAGTAAAATTCTAAAGTGATTCCAACTTTGATCATGTTCCATTATGTCTTCGACTTTGACTTTGAAGTTGTTACGTAACGTCCTGATTTCTGCTTTAACCTTGAACGTCTTTGATCTTAATATTCAGAGGAACAAGTTTTTATTTCCTTCTTTTCTTCTTTTTTTATCACTGAATTACCAACTCAAAGTAAAGTTTACATAAAAATTAATTCTTTATAGTGACAGAAACTGTGTTTGATAAACATTTATTTGACCTTAATTTGTTCATTTTCTCTGATTAAACAGAACTTTAGTTCTAAAAGGATCCGGAATGTGTAACTTTGTGGTATAAACATTGATCATCCATGTTAGAAATGAGCCAGCAGAGACTGGGAGAGAGAGAGAGAGAGAGAGAGAGAGAGAGAGCGTTCGGTGTTGTTGTTCTCTGTGACCTTCATCCTCTGCAGAGGTCATTTGTTTCCTCCTGCGTCTGTGCCGTAATTTGAGAACTCAATCAGAGTGTGAAACAGCTCAGAGCAGATCAGAGGCTCCATCGACTGACGATGTTAAACACGGTTAGACTTCACCTCTGCTGCTGCTTAAAGGAACAGTCCCACATTTTCTCACCAACATTATTCCAGAATAAGAAATCCTTCAATCAAACATCAACAATCAGGATTTATAAACAGAACTGAGAATTTAAAGAACATAGCAGAGTCCCAGGTCTTTGTTGTCTGGTCTTGGTGCTGTTGTTGTTGTTGTTGTTGTTGTTGTTGTTGTTGTTGTTGTTGTTGTGGACCTGTCAGTCGCACTGGGAGGGATTCAGGAGGTGTAATCCATCCGTCTGAACCTGTGAGCTCTGCTGCAGTTTCACAAACAGAAGTTAAATCAGGATGAAAGACCATCAGACTGCAGACTCATGGAGGCATCCCGAGCTCTCAGGGGGGATTCTGATTCCTCAAATTGTAAACGTGGATCTGAAATGATGATGTCATCACATAAGGATCTCCTAACTGGTTCATGACATGTTGGACGATGGGGCCTCAAACACAAAGGTCTGCCCATAGCTCCGCCCCTTGATCGAAAGGGGTTTGTGGAGCAGGGAGTCTTAAAGAGACAGAAGCTAAAACAAAGTGTTTCAGACAGAAGCTGAAAAAAAATGTTTTCTAAAACACCAGAGAGAAAAATAAAGATTTTTTTAGCTGTAAAACATGTGAAGATACTACAGGGGCACAAGAAGGACAAAATAAAGTCTGAACAAAGCACAATACGCCCTCTTTAAATATTTATCTACCGTCATAATTCCAAAATAAGGCTGCCACAATTAAGAGAGAGAGCGCAGTGGTGGCTAATGAAAATCAAAAAAGAGAAACAAAGAATAGGATGTTGTTTTCTGAATCAAATCGAACTTCTGCACCATCCTGATTTGGTCTTTTCATCGTCGTTTGTATTTTTTTCTTTTCTTAGAAGGAAAAAAATAGATTAAAAATTAAAAATATGTTGTTGTTCTTTTGTTTTTGTTTTTTTGAGGCCATGTCGCCCGGCCCTATCGGAACATCAAATCCAAGTTCTCAGTCGAGTTTAACCTTTTAAAGGAAACTTCTCCAGAGATTTAAAAAAAGCAATGTTTAATGTTGTTGTTTTGATTCAGTCGAGGAGGACTGTGGGAAGGATTTAAAGAAGCAGCTGAAGATGATGTTTAATACTTTGCTTTGTTTTGGGGAACAGAGGAGAGGAAAAGTTTGTCAAAGTCAAAACGAGGCGATGACTGGATTGTGGAACTGCTTTACGTGCGTGAAGCTAAAGAAACTAAAGAGAGCTCTGAGTGGAACATGTCGCTCCCCACCGGTCTCACCTGGATCCTTAGAAGCAGATCGAGCCCACTGAATCCCTGATTTATAAACGTCTGTGATCCAAACAGGCGATGACGATGTCTCTCCAGCAGCTGTTGTTTCTGACTGGATGTGATGAGTGCTGACGTGCTCCGGTCTGCTGTGGTGGATTTCCTCCCTGAAATATTAACCGTCCTGTCAGATCAGCCTTCTGCTTCAGTCTGCACGCACTGAGCCGCTCAGCAGGACGTCTGATTCGGCGTGACTGACTGCGCTGATCCTGCAGCTCGGCGCAGAGATATTTTAACAGCAGAGTCTAAGCCTGGTAGCTATCGGAGGACTTCAGTGTTAACTGAGCTGTCAGCTGTCAACAGCTTCACGGGCTCCAGTGGACTTACTCTGTTTCACTCCTCAGCGTTTAAATTCTCCCACAACACGGCTTCACGCTGAGAGTCAGAGGCCGTGACTCGCTCTGAGCCCAGCGCTTTCTTTACATCCGCCAGTTTGGAACACAGCGCCAATTTATCAGCACCTAAAGCTCCTGAAACCGGGTTTGGTTATTAATTGTCTCCAGAGGATAGACCCTGACTTCTTGGTCCACCCCAGTCCCCAAAAAACTGCTGTTCCAACTTTAACGTGACCCTGTGGTGACATTCTGGCTCCCCAGAGGATGAACTCCTTCCTTACCAATAGCTTTTATGTCCTAATATGTCCTATAATCTACCCAACAGATTTCTAGAAAAAAGCCCTTATAACAATCCTGCTCCCCAGAGGAGGTATCCATGGGCTGTACATAAGAAGCAGAAGAAGAAACCATTCTGGGCGCTCCAGTCTTGACTATTTGGATCCAGATTTGACCCTATTTAGAGAGTGGGGCTGGAGAGAAGTTGAGTTGGAAAATTCTGGATTGTCTGCTAGTGCTAGCTTTGTTAGCCAGAAGACATCAGGATGAGCTTCTTTTCTTATGCATGGTTTTGGAGTTTTTTTTCAAGCATGCCATCAACAGGCCACAGGAACCATTTAGTTCCAGGAATAGAACTAAAAGTTCCAGGTGTAAATAGCTCAAAATGGGATTGTATATTGGAGTCAAAATATGGTGTAAATATAAAATCTGTTTTGTTGGCAGCGAAGCTCCTGAGACGAGAGCAGCAGGTTCAGTCAGGGACACTCCCGTCAAAGATTTGAACCATTTATTACCAAATGGAATTACAGTAAGAGGTGGTGTTAAAGCTCTGCTTTTCAGAGTACTGCCTGGGTTAGCCAAGCAGCCTGCTTAGGCTTTCAAGGCAGTGCATTGCAAAATCCCCCACATAGGTAAATACACGCAGACAGACTTAACAGGATACAACACCAGTTCCAATGAAGTTGGCACATTGTATAAAATGTAAATAAAAACACAAATATTAAAAAATATTCACTCAGTTTGAATTTGATGGCTGCAACATGTTCCTAAAAAGCTGGTTCAGGCTCATGTTTCCACTGTGTTCCATCACCTTTCCTTTAACATCACTTATTAAGCGTTTGTGAACTGAGGACACTAATTGTTGAAGCTTTGGAGGTGGAATTCTTCACCATTCTTGATTGATGAACAACTTCAGTTGATCAACAGTCCGGGGTCTCTGTTGTCGTATTTTGTGCTTCATAATGCTCCATACATTTTCAATGGGAGACAGGTCTGGACTGCAGGCAGGCCAGTCTAGTACCTGCACTCTTTTACTACAAAGCCATGCTGTTGTAACAGGTGCAGAATGTGTCTTGTCATTGTCTTGCTGAAATAAGCAGGGACGTCCCTGAAAAAGACGTGGCTTGGATGGCAGCATATTTTGCTCCAAAACCCGTATGTACCTTTCAGCATTAATGGAGCCTTCACAGATGGTCCAGTTAGCCATGCCATGGGCACTAACACACCCCCATACCATCACAGATGCTGGCTTTGAGACTTTGACCTGAGAACAATCCAGATTGTCCTTTTCCTCTTTGGCCTGGAGGACACCACGTCCATGATTTCCAAAAACAGTTTGAAATGTGGACTCGTCAGACCACAGCAGACTTTTCCACTTTGCGTCAGTCCATCTCAGATGAGCTCGGGTCCAGAGAAGCCGGCGGTGTTTCTGGGTGTTGTTGATATATGTCTTTGTCTTTGCATGGTAGAGTTTGAACTTGCACTTGTAGATGTAGTGATGAACTGTGTTAACTGACAATGGTTTTCTGAAGTCTTCCTGAGCCCACGTGGTAATATCCTTTACACGATGATGTTGGTTTTTAATGCAGTGCTGCCTGAGGGGTCAAAGGTCACGGGCATTCAGTGTTGGTTTTCAGTCTTGCTGCTTACGTGCAGAGATTTCTCCAGATTCTCTGAATCTTTTGATGATATTATGGACTGTAGATGATCAAATCCATCAATTCTTTGACATTTTACTTTGAGAAACATTGTTCTTGAACTGTTGGACTATTTGCTCACGCAGTTGTTTACAAAGTGGTGAACCTCGCCCTCTGAGCCTTTCAGGGATGCTCCTTTTATACCCAATCATGACACTCACCTGTTTCCAATGAACCTGTTCACCTGTGGAATGTTCCAAACAGGTGTTTTTGGAGCATTCCTCAACTTTCCCAGTCTGTTGTTGACCCTGTCCCAGCTTTTTAGGAACGTGTTGCAGCCAAATTCAAAATGAGTGAATATTTACAAAAAACAATAAAGTTTATCAGTTTGAACAATAGATATCTTGTCTTTGTGGTGTATTCAGTTGAATTTAGGCTAAATAGGATTAACAAATAATTGTATTCTGTTTTATTTATGATTTACACAATGTCCCAACTTCACTGGAATTTGGGTTGTACATACATGGAGACTTAACAGAAGGAGGCTGGGGTGGAGGAGGTGATGCTTTCACAGCAGTGGTTGATGTGTAGCATTGGAGAAGCAGGGATAGGCGACAGTTGAGCCGTGTATAAAAACGCCGCCTCTTGAACTGACGCAAACTTCATCTTGAGAAAATAAACGTGTAACCCAGATTCACTTTCTGTTTGTGACGGTTTGTCCCTCTGAGGCTCCTGTAGGAGCTCAGCTGTTCTGAGGATGTGCTGAGGGTGCAATGCACTCTGGGTAAACCTTTTAGCTCCTTCTTCAGATTCTAAAGGACCACTGAAGGAAGTTCAGGATTGGATTACCCCCCTCCACACACACACACACACACACACACACACACACACACACATACACACACAAAGCGAGGCTGATGTCGAATTGGTTGCCGTAGCAGCCAGCCTCCTGAATTCAGAGTGTCATACTGCTTGGTGTGACATCAGGACAGAGTCTGAGAGGAGAGACAGAAATAACTGATCCATTTCCTCTCCAGAACCACCACAGGGACCACAGGGACCGGACCAACCCCCAAACACCACCCACTAACGACTCAAACGAGCCTGATTGATTTCATCATAAAGGTTTCCCTCTGCTGGGATCTCTGTGGTTTCAAGACATTTACTTAATGAAAAGATGGATGACGTCTCCGTGGCCTCCAGTGAAACAAGAAATACGCTTCTTGAGTGTTCATAAACCTTTGAATAGAAGCAAATATTCAGAAACACCAACATTTTTTAAAAGATTCTGAAAGACATGAAGCTCTTTTACTTATTTTTTCTAATTAAACGTATCATTCGATAAAATATTAAACTCTAAGACGAGTCAGGAAAGGTTTGTTTGTGATGTAAAGGTGAGAACTGAGCCCAAACTCAGTCAAAGATTGAAGTCTGTAAACTGAACTCTGGATGATGATTTGAAGGTGATTTGATGCTCTTTCTTTTATTTATTGGAGGAAAAACGAATTTAGTGGCTGAAAACAGTCTTTTATTTTTTATTGCTCACTCGTCACCACAGACGCCTCTGAACGAGGACAAAAGCAGAGAGGAGGTTTGATAAACGCCAGTTTGAGCTGAATAATTTGGCTCTCGTCCTCTTTCTGATGAAAATAACTCAGCTTGTGGTCCCGGCATTGGCTCTGGTCTTGGTTCAGGACCTGGCTCTGGGTCTGAAACCTGCTGTTGGTGTTTCAGCGTCAGCTCGGCGCCCCGGCTGTGCTGACTCTGTGGTGATCTGCTGAAGGTGACAGAGAGTCCTTGAAGCGCTCTGATCTGCTGTCGCCACGTCCAGAGTGTTTCTCATGCTGCCGGACGGGTCGGGATCGATCCGCTGACCCCCGGGTCGGTCCTGCTGACAGGCTGAGGAGGGGCGCCGGACAGGGACGGACCGCAGCAGGTTCAATGATGAGCTGAGACACTCGCTGTTAATCTGCCACCAGGCGAAGACAGTCACATCAGGGTCACATCAGAGCTGACTGAAGGATTCTGGGAAACAAAGACGAGCCAAGATTTCAGAGCCAAGAGACGACAGAAATCTCTGATTCATCCATAGGAAGACTCAACAGACTGTTAATCAGAGTTATAAAGAAAAACTTTGATCATCTGTAAACTCTTTTAGTTAGTTAATAAGTTTCTTTGACAGGGACCATGCAAAACAAACTGTCAAGCCAGAGTTAGCTTTAAAGCTAATTTTCATCTGTGGTCCCTGAGCAGGAAGATGTATAAAATATACAATACAACAATAATAAAACAAACATACTAGTATTTAAAACAATACATACTCAGTAAAAGTCAATAACTACCAACACATTTAAAATAAGATTTCACTGTCTGCTGTTAATGCACTTCGAAAATTAAATCTGCGATCACATGACTGTTTTTCCTTGAGCCATAATTTAAATTTTCTTTTAAAAACACTGAGGCTTGTGCAGTCTCTAATGTGAGTAGGGATTGAGTTCCATTTTCTTGCTGCTCTAAATGAAAAGGCGGACCGTCCAAATGCAGTTTTCCTAAGTTTAGCTGAACAGTCTCCTCTCGCTGATGCCCTCGTCTGCCTGAGATTGTTCCTGCAGAGTAACACACATTGTTTAAGTGGTGGTGGGGCCTCATCATGGATTAGTTTGTACATCAGACACATTTCTGCATAACATAGAAAACTGTCAAAGGTCAATAAGTTATATTTCTTAATAATGTTACAGTAGTGATGTGTTCTTGGTTTTTTATCAAGCGTTTTCAGTGATTGTTTGTGGAGAGCGTATAATGGTTTTAAAGTGGTTGCTCCAGCCTGAGACCAGCTTGTGACACATTAAGAGAAGTGAGAAAAAAATCATTGAATGCATGTATAATTTAGCAGCGGCCACGGGTAACTGATGCCTTACATGTCTGAAATTCATAAGGCTGACTCTTACAGTCCTGCAGACATTTTTTACATGTTTCTTAAAGTTTAGATGGGAGTCAATCATTATGCCCAGAAACTTAAAATGTTTTACAATCTGTATTCTCTCTCCATTTACAGTTACATCAGGTTGTGGTATATTGTTTCCCCTGATAGAAAAATACATTCCTCCTTTTAGAGTTCACTGTGTCGCTGGTGTAACCTCTGGGGATAAAAGACACTTTTAACCCACAGGGTGAAGCTTAATGGAAACGCTAAAATTAAACAGTTAAACCAAATTTTGCATCCGCTGCATTTCAAAAAGGAAAGAGGATCTTTTGAACAAAAAAAACTGAACAAAAACAACTGAGCAAACTGTCAAAGCTGTGAAGAATTCTCGCTCCTGATGGCTCCTTTCTGGAGTTTTCTAACAGTTTTTCTGTCCCTTCCTCTCTCCAGCGCTGCTCTATGCCACCATCTTTGGTAACGTCACCACCATCTTCCAGCAGATGTACGCCAACACCAACCGCTACCACGAGATGCTCAATAGTGTGCGAGACTTCCTGAAACTCTACCAGGTCCCCAAAGGCCTGAGCGAGCGCGTCATGGACTACATCGTGTCCACCTGGTCCATGTCACGAGGCATCGACACCGACAAGGTAACAACTCGTCCACTCGGCGTGTCACAGAGCTGAAGTGACCTCATTTTGACCTCATTGTGACCTCTGTGTGACCCCTGCAGGTGCTGCAGATCTGTCCAAAGGACATGCGCGCAGATATCTGCGTCCACCTGAACAGGAAGGTGTTTAAGGAGCACCCAGCGTTCAGGTTGGCGAGCGACGGGTGCCTGCGAGCGCTCGCCATGGAGTTCCAGACGGTCCACAGTGCACCAGGTGACCTCATCTTCCACGCCGGAGAGAGCGTGGACAGCCTCTGCTTCGTGGTGTCAGGGTCACTGGAGGTCATCCAGGATGATGAGGTGGTGGCGATCTTAGGTGAGAGTTTAATTTAACAGCTTTGATTCTGTTTGTTTTGGAGTTCCTGTAAAACTGCAGCTCTGAGGATGTTACTGTTAGAAAATCAGCTCAGATCTGCAGAGTTTCTGGATCCTGCGCTGCTCAAATCAGATGTCAGACGGAGGATTAAAAATGTGTTTTTGTCTCTCAGCCAGCTGCCAGCTCCTCCTCCTCCTCCTCCTCTTCAGTGCGGAGGAAACACCTGAGCTGAGAAACAAAAACACTGAACCCTGCAGAGGATCACGGCACAAAGACGCTTCCTCTGCACCCGCAGCAGTAACGTGCCTGCTATTTCCGTCAGAGAGCGTGGGAATTAAGCTCCAGGGCTCTCATTAGCAGAGCTGAACTTTAAAGCGTGAAGATTTTTTGTTAGTTTTCTCCCGGCTGATGGAGGGGAGCGTTCACAGGTTCAGAAACAAACAGAGTGAAGGATGGAGGAGGCTGCGAGGGCGGGCGGGCGGAGTGAACAGCTGTCAGAGTCTTTATGCAGCTCGCTCTCTCTGAGCTCGCTTTAACACAAATCATCCTCGTTCCTCTTTGCTGAGCTGAGACGCTGTGTGAAGGTCTCTGAGACAGCAGAGCCACCATGAACCCTGGATCACACGTTCCTTATCCTCAGAGGATGAATCTAAAACAAACTTATCATTATTATTCTGTACTTTCATCCAGTTCCCCCAGGACGATTTATCAGATTAAAATAAGATAATATAAACTCATCTGAATGTCAAAAATGGTAACACAAAGTGCTCTCCACCCCACCCCCCACACCATCCCAGACCCCCATCCAACCAGCAGCCCCTCCCCACCCAGAGCATCAGAGGAACAACCCATAACTGAAATCTGTGCTGACGAACCGAGGAAACACTAAACATTAATGAGGAAACACTGAAGACGTTCAAACGCAAAATAAGAAACTAAAACAACCAAATAAAACAAAATAAATAAGATAATAAAATATTAAAGACAAGAGCAGCAAAAGAGAGAAAGATGCAAAAATCATGTAGAAGTACAGTACTAAAGAGCTGATATGTAGTAAACGTAATGATTAAATAAATAATAATAATAATATATAAACAGTTAAGTTTAAACAGGAAATCAGATAAATATATATAAAATTTTAAAATATTGAAATTATATTACTTTAAATACATCAAGACCAGAACTTAAGATGGAACTGTCTCTTTAAGAAACATAAAGGCTCTATGTTACTGTCTCTTTAAGAAACATAAAGGATCCATGGGACTGTCTCTTTAAGAAACATAAAGACTCTATGTTACTGTCTCTTTAAGAAACATAAAGGCTCTGTGTTACTGTCTCTTTAAGAAACATAAAGGCTCTATGTTACTGTCTCTTTAAGACACATAAAGGCTCTATGTTACTGTCTCTTTAAGACATATAAAGGATCTATGCTACTGCCGCTTTAAGAAACATAAAGGTTCTATGGCACCATCTCTTTAAGAAACTTAAAGGCTCAATGGGACTGTCTCTTTAAGAAACATAAAGGCTCATTGCTACTGTCTCTTTAAGAAACATAAAGGCTTAATGGCACCATCTCTTTAAGAAACATAAAGGCGGGGGCGCTAGTGAGATGTCTGCAGAGTAGACGTGTTTTCTTGAGCTCCTCATGGCACGCCGAATTTTGCTAATTTAAACTGCCTTTTTGGACACAAAACTCTTCAATGTTTTGACAAGAACATTGGCTTACACGTGAACTGCAGCAAAGTGGAATATGAGCTCGTCTGGAAAAACTTCACGAGGTGGCAAAGGATCAACTCGGCAGCTAACGTTAGCTAGCGCAGCTAGCCGCGACCACGCTAGCACCAAATCACCTGATAAGTTGCTAACAGAAGAAGAGGATGAAATTCCGCTCATTTGGCAGAAGATGTCAGACAACCTCCTGCGCTCTTTTAATGAGCGGTTTGACAAGTTTGAGCAGAGCTTTCAGAGTCTCATGTCCGCTCAGCAAGCGCTCACCGAGAGGCTGTCCACCACCGAGAATCTCACTACGGAGCACGAGCAACGGATCCACGTCGTGGAGACCTGCATTACCGAGCTTCAGAAAGAAAACAAAAGTCTGCGCGCCAAGCTCTCTGATCTCGAGGGGAGGTCAAGGCGTAATAACATAAAGATTGTTGGTATCCCGGAGGGCGAGGAGAAAGGGAGGCCAACTGAATTTGTTTCAAATCTGATCCCCAAACTGCTGGGCGACGATAACTTTAACAAGCCGGTTGTCATCGATAGAGCGCACCGCACGCAGCAGCCCAAACCACCTGATGGCTCCAGACCCCGCACGATTATTGCAAGGGTGCATTTGGCACAAGAGAAAGAGAAGATTCTGCGGCTCGGGAGGCAGCGTTCACTGGAATATGGAGGTAACCGTGTTTTGATTTTTCCTGACTACACCGCAGAAGTGATGGATCAGCGTCGGAATTTTCGCGAGGTGCTGCAGCTTCTGAGGGAGAAGGAGATCCGACACTCATTACGCTTCCCGGCCAGGCTTCAGGTGCACTACCAAGGGCAGGTAAAAGTCTTTACCGATCCCGCACAAGCGAATGACTTTGTTAAACAAGAGCTTTAAAAGCATATCCAACGAATTTAACCGAAGAGTTCAACTTGACTGAAATGACTTTTGTAACGGCAGTTTAGTTTTCATCTCAACTTGATATGCCGCATGTGCGCCAGGGAGGGGATGTGATAGAGGAGTGTTTTCTCTGCTTTTGCCCGGTGACCCTAGATGTGGATGAGGGTAACTCTGCTTCGTTTGGGGAAGCATGGGGAGAGGGATTTGTTCACATATTTGTTAGTGGTTCGTTTTAGTTCGAATGTATTGTTTTTGGCTGCCAGTTGTAAACCCTGTAAGTGCTTTAACAAAATGCCTCTGTCAGTTGGTTTGAATATCACTTATGAATAACATGCTTGACTTTGTATCCTTGGTCTCTTGGAATGTGCGGGGCATAGGGAACCCAATAAAGCGAGGCAAGGTTTTTGCACATTTAAAGTCACTTAAATCCGATATTATATTTCTTCAAGAGACACACATTAAAGCTACCCATCACAGAAAACTCAGAGCTAATTGGATTTCACAGGTATATCACTCACCTTTTACTTCTAAAGCCAGAGGTGTAGCTATACTTTTTCGTAAGACAGTACCTTTTCGTTTTCACTCATCCACGATTGATCCAAATGGCAGATTTATCATCCTGAGTGGGCACATTAATCAATTTCCCATCACTTTGGTAAACATTTATGGCCCGAACACGGATGATCCTGGGTTTTTTCGTAAAGTGTTTAATATGATCTCAGATGATGATTTAAATCATATAGTTATTGGGGGAGACTTTAATTGTTACCTCGATCCCCACTTGGACAGATTGTCTTCTGCTCTAGCACCTAACATTGTTGCTGTGCAAACTCTCAATAATTTAATGAAATCTAAGAAAGTTGTAGACATTTGGAGACTTCAACACCCCTCAGATCGTGATTACTCCTTTTATTCCCATGTGCACAAATCATATACACGGATAGATTATTTTTTAGTAGACTCCAGACTTATCTCTGACATAGACAATACCAAATATCATAACATAATTATCTCAGACCATAGCCCAGTCAGTTTTAACCTTCATTTGTCCCTCCCCAGGAGAACCTATAGCTGGCGTTTCAATCCTTCTTTGCTTACAGACCAGGATTTTAAGGAATATATAAAGACACACATTCTGCAATTCCTTGAGACCAATGACAATGGTGAGGTGAATGACTCAATATTGTGGGAAACCCTCAAAGTATATGTTCGAGGCCAAATAATTTCTTATGAAGCAAAACTGAAAAAGGTAAAAAGAGAGAGACTGGAAATGATTGAGAAAGAACTACCAGGAGCAGAGAGAACTTATAGAAACACTCTCCTTCAGTCAGATTATAACAATATTCTTAAATTAAAATATGAATACAATCAAATTCTAAGTGAGCAAGTTGGCATCTTACTCCTTAAACTCAAGCAAAGGCACTTTGAACTGGGTGACAAACCACACTCATTATTAGCAAGGCAGTTAAAGGGAGAACAGGCAAAACGAGCAATTTACAATATAAAATCGAACTCTGGTCAGACGCTTACAGATTTAAAGGACATCAATACACGTTTTAAGGAATTTTACTCTGATATTTACTCCTCCAAAATAACAGCTACACAACAAGAGATTAATCAGTTTTTTGACTCACTTAGTCTTCCACAATTAGATGATGCTGTAAGGGAAAATCTGGATGCAGAATTCTCACTGTTAGAGCTTCAAGATGCAATAAAAGCTTTTCCCACTGGAAAGGCAGCTGGACCGGATGGATTTGGGCCAGAGTTCTATAAAGCTTTTCAAGATATCCTCTCACCATTATTGCTAAGAATGATTAAAAACACATTAAGAAACAAGAAACTCCCATCTTCCCTTAGTGAAGCAAACATATGTGTTATACTTAAAAGAGATAAAGATGAAACAGATCCTGGCAGTTACAGGCCCATTGCCCTACTCAATTATGATTTAAAAATAATTACTAAAGTATTAGCAAATCGTTTAGGGAAGTATATAGCAACTATCATCCACCCAGATCAAACTGGGTTCATCCAGGGAAGGTATTCTTTCTGTAATGTTCGCAAAATTCTCAATATTTTGTATGCTGATTATGGGAAAGATGATCATGCTGCAATATTGTCTTTAGATGCCCACAAAGCATTTGATATGATCGAATGGCCCTACCTATTTACAGCACTCAAGAGGTTTGGTTTAGGGGACACGTTTATAGAATGGGTCAAAATACTATACACTAACCCCAAATCCTCTATTTTAACCAACGGGGACAAATCCAGTCCATTCTGTTTGCACTGTGGAGTTCGCCAAGGGGACCCACTGTCACCCTTGCTTTTTAACATTGCTTTAGAGCCCTTAGCAATTGGAATTAGGGAACACCCAGAAATTAGAGGAATTAAATTGGGCAATGTTGAGACCCGTGTTGCCTTATATGCAGATGACCTTCTTGTGTGCTTAGCTGACCCAGAAGCCTCTACTTCTCTCTTACTGGAATATATCAATTCATTTGGAAAAATTTCTGGCTATGTCATAAATTGGGAAAAGAGTGAGTTTATGCCACTGATGGATTCATTTGCTGAAGATTTTTTGAGAAAACTTCCCTTTAAAGTGGTAAAGGATCATTTTACTTATCTGGGGCTTAAGCTGACCAGGAACTCAAAACATCTTTTTAGGCTCAATTTCTCTGAGGCAATAGTGAAACTTAAAGCAAACATTGAATCTTGGAGGATACTGCCCTTAACCATGATTGGACGGGTTAATGCAATTAAAATGGTTAGCCTACCCAGGTTTCTTTATCTTTTTCAAAATTTGCCTGTCTACCTGAACGGGTCCTTCTTTAAGAAGCTGGATTCTATCATAATACCCTTTGTGTGGGGTTACAAATCACATAGGATAGCCAAGGCTCATCTGTATAAACCACTTAAGAAAGGAGGCCTTGGCCTACCCATTCTGAAACACTATTACTGGGCAGCTAACTGCAGGGCTCTTGTCTATTGGAACTGCAATCAGGCAGAGAAAGAGGATAATCCTTCATGGCTGCACTTAGAATCCTTAACTATCAAAAACTGCTCACTCCCAGCTCTCCTGTTTTCTAGCTCCTCACAAATCTATAAGACAACTAAACATAGGTTTACTATTAACAATTCAATACGAATATTAAATCAAATTAAAATTGCTTGCCAAACTCTCAATGCATTTCTCTGTGCACCCATATGCCAAAATCCATCCTTCAAACCTGGACAAGGGGATGCAGCTTTTACATTCTGGAGAGAGAAGGGTATTAGAACATTTCTTGATCTTTATATTGATGGTCGATTTTCTTCTTTTAGACAGTTGAGCATTAAATTCAACCTACCAAATTCTCAATTTTTTAGGTATTTGCAGGTTAGGCACTACGTTAAGGAAAATCTCACAGGCTTTGAGTCTTCACCCACCATTCACCCTTTTCTAGATAACTTCAAGCTTTGTCCTGACTCCAAGCAGCTAATATCGAAATTTGTAAATTGTTTTACTACCTCAGTTTCTTCAGATCATATCAGGGAAGCCTGGGCACGTGATCTAAACTCTGAGATATCGGTAGAATTTTGGGAAGAAGCGATGTCTCGGGTTCACAGCTGTTCCATTAATTCACGTTACAGATTAATTCAGTACAAAGTAATGCATAGACTACATTACTCAAAAACAAAACTGAATCGTATCTTCCCATCAGTGTCTCCTGAATGTGACAAGCGTCTCTCTGCAGAAGGATCTCTGGCACATCTTTTATGGTTTTGCCCTACTTTACATAATTATTGGACGAAAATCTTTGAATGGCTCTCTGAAGCATATTCTAGGGATATTCAACCAAACCATGACTTGGCTCTCTTTGGTTGCTCTACAAGGACTTTTGAGTTGTCATATGACATACAGACTGCCCTACATCTAGCAATGGTTGTTGCTAAAAAACTTATACTCCTGACTTGGAAATCTACCAACTCCCCCTGCTTTACACACTGGCTCAGAGAGATGCTGTCCGTTATTCAGTTGGAAAGATTACGTCTGTATAAACCTAACACATGTAACAGTCTATTCTTGAGAATCTGGGGGCCTTTCCTGGCTCAGTGTAACATAACGCCTCATCTACAGGAGCCCTGACGCTCATTGACAACTGAACAAGCATGTGCTTTTTTTGTTTTTTGCATTCTTTTTTTCTTATATTTTACATTTTGTTTCAGACTTGAGTAATTAATATCATAGTCTATGTGAGGCCTTTTTTTAAGAATCAACTGGCAGCCTTATTGTACTGTTATGTCATGTTCCACTTTTTGTTTTGTTTGTTATATATATATATATATATTTGTTCTAATTGAAAAGTGAAAAATAAAATATTATAAAAAAAAGAAACATAAAGGCTCCATGGGACTGTCTCTTTAAGAAACATAAAGGCTCTTTGCTACTGTCTCTTTAAGAAACATAAAGGCTCTATGGCACCGTCTCTTTAAGAAATATAAAGGCCCTATGGGACTGTCTCTTTAAGAAACATATAGGCTCCATGGGACTGTCTCTTCAATAAACATAAAGGCTCTATGTTACTGTCTCTTTAAGAAACATAAAGGCTCTATACTATTGTCTCTTTAAGAAACATAAAGGCTCTATGTTACTGTCTCTTTAAGAAACATAAAGGCTCTATACTATTGTCTCTTTAAGAAACATAAAGGCTCTATGGGACTGTCTCTTTAAGAAACATAAAGGCTCTATGCTTCTCTCTCTGTAAGACACATAAAGGCTCTATGGCACCGTCTCTTTAAGACACATAAAGGATCCATGCTACTGTCCCTTTAAGAAACATAAAGGCTCTATGGCACCATCCCTTTAAGACACATAAAGGCTCTATGTTACTGTCTCTTTAAGACACATAAAGGCTCTATGGCACCGTCTCTTTAAGACACAAAAGATCCATGCTACTGTCACTTAAAGAAACATAAAGGCTCTTTGGGACTGTCTCTTTAAGACACATCTACCAAACCTCCGTCAGGAACTACATGACTTTAAGCTTGTTTTTTGTTTAAATTTTCGAGTTGATCTTGTAACTTTTCAGATTAATTGTTTTTAGGAGATGTGTCACCTTTCGTGTTTTAAAGGATGAACAGAGCGTCACACGTTAAGACATCTACAAACATTATTGTTTCTCTATTTTCTGAAACTTCTGCGTGAAGCTGTGATCGTATTCTTTGATATAAAGACATGAACAGCTGTTTCTGTTTTGTGGTCAAGCTGCAGCGGTTGAGCCTCTGAGAGAAACTAAAACCTGTAGATCTTTTTCTGTCCTCTAGATTTCTACTCTTACTTCCAGATAATGACCAGAGGAGACCATCAGACTGCAGCTTCACTTCCCCTCTGGATAAATATTTAGACTTCCACCTCACATTTGTCTGAAACACTCTCCTCTGAACCCCTCCTCCTCCAGTTTCACATCATTTTCAGATCTATTTAGAGTGTGCTCACCTCTGCTTCACTTCCTCTTCTCACATTCAGACTGATGTGAAGTCCCAGCAGCTGCTCTCTGTGTGTTAGCACTGAAAAGCTCTGCTGCTCCATCAGTGACACATTATCACCCTAAGAGTCTGAGGTCCCAACGTTTACAGAGGACTGAAGACATCAGTCTGAGGTCCAAATGTTTACAGAGGACTGAAGACATCAGTCTGAGGGTCTGAGGTCCAAATGTTTACAAAGGGCTGAAGACATCAGTCTGAGGGTCTGAGGTCCAAACGTTTACAGAGGACTGAAGACATCAGTCTAAGGGTCTGAGGTCCAAACGTTTACAGAGGACTGAAGACATCAGTCTAAGGGTCTGAGGTCCAAACGTTTACAGAGGACTGAAGACATCAGTCTGAGGGTCTGAGGTCCCAACGTTTACAGAGGACTGAAGACATCAGTCTAAGAGTCTGAGGTCCAAACGTTTACAGAGGACTGAAGACATCAGTCTAAGAGTCTGAGGTCCAAACGTTTACAGAGGACTGAAGACATCAGTCTAAGGGTCTGAGGTCCGAACGTTTACAGAGGACTGAAGACATCAGTCTGAGGGTCTGAGGTCCAAACATTTACAGAGGACTGAAGACATCAGTCTGAGGGTCTGAAGTCCCAACGATTACAAAGGACTGAAGATAACAGTCTGAGGGTCTGAGGTCCAAACAAATACAGAGGACTGAAGACATCAGTCTGAGGGTCTGAAGTCCCTCCCATGACAGGGAGATGGTCTCTCCCTGTCATGGTTTTTAATAAATGCAAATTCTAGGGGAAATGTGCTCTCCCTGCCCAAGCTTTTGATGAATGCACTTAAAAAAGAGGGGAAGTGTGCTCCCCCTGCCTAGCTGTTGATTTAGTCACATGAAAAAGAGAGAAGAATTTTGCTCTGTCGCCTTAGCATTTAATGTCCTCACATAAAAGACAGGGGAGTTGTGTGCTCTTCCTGCCAAAGCTTTAAATAAATGCACATGAAAGCAAGTGTGCCCTCCCCGCACAGCAAAAACTGTTCATAATTATT
The DNA here is from genome assembly GCA_030710495.1 of Labroides dimidiatus. NCBI lineage: Eukaryota > Metazoa > Chordata > Actinopteri > Labriformes > Labridae > Labroides > Labroides dimidiatus. The sequence goes on along the minus strand of CM061145.1, from coordinate 37,204,321 downwards.
CAGGCATCATTTTTGTCTTTTTTATTTTATGACATTTCTTCTTGACTTTTTAGGTGAATGTGACTCAGATTAAGTCTGAAAATATGAATCTTACTAAAAAATAAGACAAACACCTCAGACTTTGGCATTCCACGTAGGTATTTGGGAGGGCAGGGATCTCTCAGACAAGAGCAAGAGCCATATCAGAAAAATGTTGCTTATTGCACATAAATATGTAAATCTTTTGTTGAGACTTTCCTGACTGAAGTAGATTTTAATACTGGACATCATATCGAACAGAAACACTCTTATCCACGTTTAAAGACTATTTCTGGAGTTAGCATGTTTGGCTCTCACTGTTTTTGCTGTGTTCCCAGGCAGCTGATTTTTAGCTTTAGCTTGAAGCTAACTCATGAAGCGACTCTGACAGAAAGTATCAGACAGATCCACAAACGGCCGCTGACAAACATCCAGATCCCCTCAGAGCGTCAGAACTGTTAAACACTGAGAGTTCGTCCGACATCAGAGTTTATTTATGATCCAAGAGGTTCAGAGGCAGTCTGAGTCTGTGTGTGTGTTTGTTTTTGAAGTTGTTTCTTCATTTATTGTTTTTGTTTTCTGAGTTCACACCGTTCTGTGTGTTCATGTGTGTTCATGTGTGTTTCTCTGCGTGTGATTCCAGGTAAAGGTGACGTGTTCGGTGACGTCTTCTGGAAGGAGATGACCCTGGCTCAGTCGTGCGCTAACGTCCGAGCGCTAACATACTGCGACCTCCACATCATCAAACGAGACGGGCTGCAGAAAGTTCTGGAGTTTTACTCGGCCTTTGCGAACCACTTTGCCAGAAACCTGCTGCTCACGTACAACCTGAGGAAGAGGGTGAGTCATCGGAAACACGTACAGGATGTTTAAAGTCTGGAAATCCAGTATATTTGATTTTAGAGGAAGAGATGAGTTCATGGAGCAGACCCTGAGCTGCTATAAACAGAACAAACAGCGAGAGAGGTGTGTGAAGTGTGTGTTTGTGTGTTTACTGGAGACTTTACATAAGCTGCTCTGTTCTTGCTCGTCCTCCTCCACACGGCAGGTGTGATGTCAGGTGAGCCAACAGTGTGGGAGGACGCTGACAGAGGGCTGTGTTCACACCTCGGCTGAGACTTCACGCTCAGTTTCACCCTGAAACACACCTCAGACACCAAAACAACCTCAGGACAGATTACTTCAGACTCCAACAGACACACACAGCCGTGCAGGATTCAAGATTCTCTGTTCAGGCCTAAAGAATCCTCCCTAAAGTCCAAACACAGGGCTCAGGTCCTCCTCCTTCAGTCCTCCTCAGCAGAGGGACAGGACAGTCCTTGACCCCTGAAGGTTGATTTGATAAAGCCGTCTATCGATTGAAGCAGCTACAGATCTCATCAGTGATCCATTATCTGATTTCCAGACCTCCTGCTCATGTCAGGGGAGTCATCGTAAATCCACTTCCTGTTTCTCTCTGTCAGGTAAACCTAAAGAGACGGTCATGATCTTAAAGAAACAGACGGGTAGGAGCTCCTGCCTGGAGACCTGTGTCTGTTTAATCCTCTTTGAAGGATCAAGAGAACTTACACTTTGCAGGATTGATCCAGAAACAGCAGTTTAACCGTCTGGTTCAGTCGTGCACCCCGAGGTACAGCCCAGTGTCCTGTCCCCTAAAGAAAGGCAGAAAAATGGAGAATTACAGAGAGAACTCTGGGAAAGTTTTAGATCAACTGTTTTTCAGGCAGTCGTCTAAAAAACAAAATACATGAATGAATGAATGTGTCAGTTCTAAATGAAAGATTTATTACTTTACTCCAAGAGAAAGGTTCATAAAATAAGTATTTATTCCACCAGCACACCACTACATCCATCCATCATCCATCCATCATCAAACCATCATCCATACATCATCAAACATCATCAAACATCATCCATCCATCATCAAACCATCATCCATTCATCATCAAACATCATCAAACATCATCCATCCATCATCAAACATCATCCATCCATCATCCATCCATCATCAAACCATCATCCATCTATCATCAAACCATCATCCATCCATCATCCATCCATCATCAAACCATCATCCATACATCATCAAACATCATCAAACATCATCCATCCATCATCAAACCATCATCCATTCATCATCAAACATCATCAAACATCATCCATCCATCATCAAACATCATCCATCCATCATCAAACCATCATCCATCTATCATCAAACCATCATCCATCCATCATCCATCCATCATCAAACCATCATCTATTCATCATTAATACATCCATCTACATTCCATTCATCAATCATCCATTCATCATCCATCTTTTATCCATTCATCATCAAACATCATCCATCCATCATCAAACCATCATCCATCCATCATCAATTCATCATCCATCCATCGTCAAACATCATCCATCCATCATCAAACCATCATCCATCCATCATCAATTCATCATCCATCCATCATCAAACATCATCCATTCATCATCAAACCATCATCCATCCATCATCCATTAATCATCCATCCATTATCCAACCATTATCCATCCATCATCAAACCATTATCCATTCATCATTAATACATCCATCTACATTCCATTCATCAATCATCCATTCATCATCCATCTTTCATCAATTCATCATCTATTCATCATCCGTTCATCCCACATTCATCACCCAACCATCCATCATTAATCACTCATCATCAATACATCCATCATCTATCACCTATCCATTCATCATCCATCTTTCTTCCATCCATCATCCATCCACTCATCATCCATCCACTCATCATCCATCCACTCATCATCAATCCATCCATTCATCTGTCATCCATTCTTTTATTTTATTACCCATCCTTTCATCTTTACGGCTATCATCCATTTTTTTTAATTATCCATCCATCTGTTAATTTATCCATACATTCATCCATCATTTCATCCATTCATCCATCCATCATCCATTCATCCATTGTTGGACGTCTCTTTCAGTCATCCATCTGTCTGTATTTCCATTTATTCACTGTTCATTAATCCATCCAACCTTTCACTAAAAACTGGAGGCAGGTCCAGGTGAGACTGATGGAGGGTGCGATCCCGGCGGCTGCTGTTTATTCATTTAAATTTTTTTAAAAAACATTGTTTTTCAGTTATTTTCATATAAAGTGGTGTCTTTGACCTGCAGTTTGCTCTTTAATCTCAGGCTGCTCAGACTCGGGTGACTCCAGATCTAAAGACCTGAAACTGTTTCAACGTTACAGTTTAAAGACAAGTTAAAGAGTTCATGGGGCTGTACTCTCCAGAGAGGAACAAAGAGGAAGAAAGAGGAACTGATCAATGAAGATCTAAATAAATGTGACCTGAAACTAACATCTGCCTCAGAAACCACTGAAAGAGTGAACACCTGATCGTACTGAGGGCCGATACACGCTCACATCTGCTTTCACTGAGAGGACCACAGAGGGTCGCATTCAGAGGAAGAGGGATCTTTGTGTTGCTTCTGAGGATATAAATACTCAGAGAGAAGCTCAGACATCCAGAGAATATTACACACACACACACACACACACACACACACACACACACACACACACACACACACACACCACCACCAGGCAGAGAATCAATCTGAACACACTTCAGGATGTCCAACAGTCAGCGAAGGCCCCTCGGCTCACATGGACTGACAGTGTTCACTCTGACTGAGTCCAGATCAGTCTGTCTGCTGTCACGCTCTCTCACACACACACACACTCACACACACACAGAGCTCTGAAGGCGAGTGGAGTCAGTTCACATTTATTTCTGCTGCACAGTTAACCAGCGTTATCTGAAGGAAGTTTAACGACAGAGAAAAACAGGGTAATGGAGGATGAAATCATGCTGATGTCGAGCGCAGACCCATAAAGTAACGACCGCTTTAGATCCACAGGTCTGAAGAAACGTTGACATTCTGTTTGAAATCAGAGGGAAAAGGAGGATCGTACACTTTGAACGAGTGAATGAGGTAGAAGCTCAGAGACGTTATGAAACAACTTTCCTTTAAAATTCACTCAGATTCTTCAGATCCGAATAACACACAGATAAAACTAAACATGCAGTAAAAGGGTTGGAAAACAGTTGGGGTGTCCTGATACAACCGACATCGATCCGATACGATATCAGCACGAATGGTGTGATGTTCAGCTCTTTTTGTAGGTCTTCTTGGGGGAATATTTAAAGTTTAAATGTATTAAACTTTCTTTGCCACCACAGGAAACTCATGCATGACGAGTCTTTCTCGGACTTTAACGAAAAATGCTGCAACACAGCCGACATCACTCCTACTCCTTGCTGCTTTGTCAGATTTTAGATGCAGGCCGATATAATCCGTAGGGATGAGCCGGATATTCGTTTCAAACGAGTACTCGTTACGGATAATGCATTTTTGCAGAGTCCGAGCACAACACTAGTTTTTTTTTAGGATTATTCGTATCTGTGCTAAAAGAATCCTCATTGGGTAGCAACAACTACTGTCTTCACTCTTCATGCTCTGTGATTGGCCAGTCACACACAGCACACCCCCCTCCCTGCACCCACATGCTGCAGCGAGGAGGTGCCTGCTCTCCTCTTTCACACACACACATACAGGCAGTGAGTGACAGCGACTGCTTCTCTTGCTTGCTTGAGTTGACTGTAGTTTACGTTGCTCTAATCTCTGTACTACTCACTCAGTTTTCTTCTGCTCGTCTCTATTGAGGTTTGTTTGGTATTTAAAGTCACTTCTTCAACTTATTTCCTGTCATACGCGATGCATGTGACAAGACGGGGCTGAAAACGGCTCGTGTCGCGCTGGTCAGTGCCTCTTGCTTCAATTCAGGACCGTTTTTTTAAGGTTTTCGTTGTCTCACATCTCTTTAGTTCTTTTTTTTATATTGAAAGTTACTTGATTAACTGTTTTGCAACGTACACGCAACGCATTTGAAGGCTTAAAGCTGTAAACTCCTTGTGTCGCGTGTCCCCCTAGTTTCTCCACGCCGGTCTTTTTTTTTTTTTTAACTGGCTGCGTGATTTTAGTTTGGCTGGTGAGAAAGTTAGTTGGAAAGCTTTGCCCATTCTGAGCAGTGTTTTTGAAAATACAGTGAACAACAAGGCATATTTTTTATTTTTTTGCCACTGAATGTTTGCACAAATCACCTATTAAATTTTACACAGATCATAAATAAAGAGACAGTCTTTCACACCACTACATACACATTTTACCAGTTGTACATAAAACGTAGCTGATCACACAAAGCCTTTTTGAAAAAAAAGCCAGTTTCAAACTTAAAATACTGTTTGGATTTAAGTCCCGCCCATTTTCAGACAAAGGGCGCCCACTTTCGGTTTAGGCCCCGCCCCCACGAGTACGGATACGGATACAGATAATATGGATGGGTAAACAGATACAGATACAGATAATGGTGTACTCGCTCATCCCTAATAATCCAATACTGTTTATTTTGCAGATATCGGATCGATATCCCATATCAATATCGGATATGGTCCGCCCCTTAAAATCAGACTTATTTATTGGTTGTTGGGTTTTTTTGGGCGATTTATCGCCTCAAATTTACGACTGTGGTGTCTCTGATGAGCCGTCATTCAGGGAGTAGCTGATCACTCTCGTTGATGTTTTGTCCCAGATCGCTCCTAAAGATATCGCCATGAATGAATCCTATCGTCACATGAAGCTAGCTTAGCATTCTAAGCTAACTCCGCTAACTAGCTAACAGGCTAATTCATTCAGTTCAAAGTATTATGTGGACACTCGGGGCATCATTCCTTCATCTACGGAGCTGTTGACACCAGTTACACATGGAAATGTTAACAGGAAGGAAAAAGTGTCCAGGCTTTCTATCTCACTCGCCCAACGGCGCCCCCCACAGACCTGGAGGCCTCCTCTTGTTACGTCTTGGTTTGTAGGATTCTTTCTGTGTTTGTGTTTAAATCATTTAGAATCATATTTGTTCTCAATGAAGTGTTTTGTTTTTTTTCTCTTTGCATTTGTTTCGGACTTTAGCTCCATAAAACCTTCCTCGTCTCTCATCCATCGCCCTCGCAGTGATCTCATTTTAAAAGTTCTTTTTTAAATTCATCCAGAAAGTTCTCGTCTGGCTTTTCTTCAGCCGAGAGCTTTGTTTGGACTCAGGGCTTGAAACCCTGACGTTGGCGACCAGCTGCTCCCTCTCTCTCTCTCTCTCCTCTGGTTAATTCCACTCCTCGCTCGCTCTCTGGGCTGTAAATCGATGTGAAAGCCATCGTGTCGTGTTCTGCTTGGCTGTGCAATAATAGAGGCGAGAAGAGGAACGACCTGCCGAGGCAGCGCTCACCTCCAAACCCTGCGACTGAGCCGCTTCGCGTCACGCTGCTCGGACAGCTACCAGAGTCTCAATCCAAAGACCAAACAACGAAACAGACTCTCCACGGCTGATTTCTGTTTCTTATGAGCAGAAACCTGCTGCGGCGCAGGTCTAAGGAGGCAGTGCGTGTTTCAGAGTCTCATCAGCAGTTTTCTCACGTTCAGCGTTTCCTCGTTCTCACACCTCAGAGCTCCTAAAGAGCCGTCCGCCTGCTTCAGCCACTTTCAGAGGTCAGGTGTCGCCAACCGTCTCCTGACGTTAATGTTTGCTTCAGTCGTTCATGTGATTAATTTACAGCACGCTCAGCTGTAACTGGAGCTTCACTCTCTGCCTCACCTGCAGCCTCAGAGAGAGGTGAACACACCTGGACAGCTGACACACCTGCTGCAACGTCCGCGGCCTCGTCAGCAAAGATTCCCCGCTTCATCAGCACGCATCTTTCATACGTGTTTAATTCATCAGATTCCAAACTGAATCTGATCTCTCTGTAAATTCAAGTGTTTGTATGTATTAAAGTTTCTGTCACGACCAATCACCTAACTTTATTTAAAAACAACCACAGCCAAAACAAAGTGCTGTACTTAAAGACATAAAAACAATCAGAAAATAGTCCTGAAAAAACCCCCCAAAAAGGTTCATTTAAAGGTTTATAATCGCCGTCCAATTAAAGCTGAGCATTGGTGGATTTAGTTTTAAGGTTTTGATCTTTCAGTTTGGAAACTAATCAAATAGCTAAAGAAGAACATCAAAAACATTCTCATTCTCCAAAACAAATGAAAAAAATCATCTTTGTTGTTGACGTGTTAGCCAAATATTTTGGATATTTGGATATAAACTCTGTCGGCCAGTTTTGTTGTTGTGGCTGTTTATATGCCAGCAGATGACGTTTTGTTTTTCTAGAACAAAACTGACTCTAAATCCTGGTTAATAGACTTTTCTACTGTTTGTAAACAGTTAGGGCTGAGCGCACGTTTTGGCGGCAGAGTTATCTAAATAAAACCACCTTGTCGGACAGTAAACGACACCCATCTTCATGAGAGGATGGAAGACATCAGCAAGAGGACAGATATTCAGAGGAAGACGTTTTTAGAGACCAAATGATCTGCGGACATTAATAAACTGTGAAATATGAAGATTAGTGGTGGGACTTGATTAATCGCATTTTAATCACATCGATATTCAACATCAGAAGCAACACTTTTCAAACTGATTTTGGTAGAAGACTAAATCATTTAATAGTCACATACAGAAGTTTAAACTACAAAATCCTGTTTATTTTGCTCAAAAGATGTTTTTTTTTTTGAAAACGCGTCAATCTCCGCAGAGCAGATCGTACCAAACAGGAAAACAGACACGAAAAACGATCAGAGTTTCCGGTCTTTTCAAAATAAAGCACCATGTTCAGCCTGTCGATCGTAAAATTATCCTCGTATATCAAAACTACGACACTGACACAGGGCCAGCAGTCATCAGCGGGTCAGACCCAGAGGAAATCTGACGCCATGGACGAGGAAAAGTTTATATTGGAGGCAGAAAACCTTATAATTATATATGATACAACACATCCTTTATATAAGGACACCAACAGAGACTAAAAGGGAAGGACTGAATTAATGAAGCTCTGGGAGGGCAGGTGAGTTTAACATACTAAATATCATGAAAGTAGTTGTCATGGGTGTGATTCCTGCAGGAACATGTGGTTCTCCTGTGATCTTGTGTATCCAGCTGCTATGAGTACGCTGAGCTGCGCTCCGCTCCTGAGACGGATGCAGTGTGAGTTGGCTCGCGCTGACGGACCGCGGCGCTGACGGACCGCGGCGCTTAATTATCGAATTAACCCGACAAAGTCCCACCACTAATGAAGATATAAACTCGTGTGAATGAAGCAGAAACCCTCCCAAACCAAAGACCACCACACGGACTGCTGAGACCAGGATCCAGACTCTACGTCCAGACAGAGACCTGCTCTGAATCTGTCAGTATATTAATGATTTAGTGTTTTAGGATTGATTATACCAGAGTTAATAGTTTGATAATGTTCTGTAGTTTAACTGTGAACATGTTTCTTTAAACTTCCTGTCTTTATTTACTCTCCATGTTGAGCCCTGAGTGTCGTATTTGGTCTGAACTTCGGCTCCAAACCAACTTTTTTATCGACTTTTCATCAGGTACAAACTGGATTCAGAGTTTCATCAGTTAATCTGACGTATTTACAGTCACAGATGGTGCTGCTGTTTCAGTGTTAAGAGTGGCCGTTAAGAGTCTGTGCTGTGATTGGTTAGAATGAGCTGAAGGTGAAGCTTTGGACCGTTCTGACTCTGATTCTCTCCTCTCACAGATCGTTTTCAGGAAGATCAGTGACGTGAAGCGTGAGGAAGAGGAGATGTTGAAGAGGAAGAACGAGGCTCCTCTGAACCTCCCTCCGGACCATCCGGTCAGACGGCTCTTCCAGCGTTTCCGGCAGCAGAGGGAGGCTCGGCTCGCCTCCGAGCGGAGTCCTCAGAGCGCCAGTGATGTAGAGAAAGGTGCCGCCCGCCTGGAGAAAGGCAGAGGTCCAGAGGTGCTCGCTTCTACCAGCATCGTCATGGTGACCGAGAGCCCCGCCACGCCCCCTACGTCATCGTCCGCTGCTTCGTCCTCATCCCAGACATCCAGCAGAGTCATGCTGCACGCTCCCGCCGTGCAAAACGGGAGCCTGATCGGATGCAAATCAGCAGAGCCGCCAAAAGCTAAAGGATGGGGACATTTCAAGGAGGCGGTCGTGAAGGCCGAATCGTGGAGCAGCGTCTCCAAAGCAGAGTCCATGGAGACGCTGCCTGACAGGACTAAGTCTCAGGACGAGGTGTCCCTAAAGAAAACGGACTCCTGTGACAGCGGCATCACCAAAAGTGACCTCCGATTGGACAATGTGGGCGGAGCCAGAACGCCTCAAGAGCAAAGCCCCGTCCAGTCCGAGGAGAAGAAGGTGTTCTGTCCGATCCCCGAGCAGAGCATCCAGGCCTCGTTCCTGGAGCTGAAACAAGAGCTACGAGGAGACATCAAGTCTCTGAACAGTCGCATGGCGGCGCTGGAGGCTCAGCTGGCTGAGATGCTGCGGCTCCTCAAGTCCAGGAAGTCTTCTGGATCCTTCTTTGAGATCTCACGGCCCCCGTCTCCAGACTCCGATAAGGACAGCCTCTCCTAAACTGGACACGGGGTCAAACAGAAGGGTCGGACCGTGGCGTGAAGCGGTCCGGATGAGGGGACGGAGTGAAGTCACGCAGGTGACTGAAGCACTTTGTAAGGTTCGTAGCATCGCTTCACGAGATGTTACCAGAACATCAAACTCAGAAGACAGGGCTGATTTTTACTTTGATTACAGACTCCAGAGAAGACCTGGGCGGTCACAGAGACACCTTCGGTCCTATCGAAGGTTTGAGACCGACAGACCTTCACGTGATATCGGCAATAACAAAGGACGGCTTTAATGGCGCTGTCCTAAACAGAACTTTGGCACTGTGATGACAGGAAGTGTGTTTGATTGTGTCGTGAGTCGTTTCAGGTGTAAGGACGTCAGGAAGTTTAACCCTGCAGGCTGGTTCAGGTCAGGGTTAATCCAGGGAGGCCTCTGATTGGTTCAGACTGAAGTTAAAATCCACGGTGCTCATGATGTAACCCTCTGTGATGGTCGCTGAAGGTTCAGTCAGGTTTAGGTTCTTCAGAGCGGACCAGACTTCAGTGAGCGGTCTGTGATGTTGGGGACTGGTGTCAGATGTTGATGTTTAAATTCCTGCTTGATCAGTTAAAGGTCAGTGTTTGACTCTTTCCATGTTCTTCACCTCGAAATTCAGCCTCTCAGGTGACAACATTTAAGTCGTTTGAGCATCGGCCTATTTTGAAACCAGGTTTGCTTCAACTTTCTGCTTCTACGCCATCCAGAGATTGTGCTATACACCCTCAACCCTAAACCCCAAACCCCAAACCCTAAACCCATGTTTACTAGAGTATTTTGACCATATCTTGACCTAAACCAAACCAACTGGTTCGGTGCTTAAACTAGGGCTGCAACTAACGAATATTTTCATAATCGATTAATCTTTTGATTATTCCCTCGATTAATCGAGTAGTTGTTTGGTCCATGAAATTGCAGAAAATGGTGAAAAATGTCTTTTTTTTTTTTTTTTTTTGGATTCCAAGATGACATCATCAAATGTCTTGTTTGCAAACCAAAGATATTCAGGGGTGCCATAGAGAAGCAAAGAAATAAGAAAATATTCCCATTTATGAAGCTGAAATTAGAGAATTTGGACTTTTTTTTCTAAAATAATTACCTAAATGACTTAATCGATTATCAACATAGTTGACGATTAATTTAGTAATCGATTAATAATCGATTATTCGATTAATTGTTGCAGCTCTAGCTTAAACCTAAACCACCAAGAGTCGATGCCTTAACCCTAACCAAGACGTTTTGACACCAAAACCTTTCCGAGGCATTTGGATGCCTGAACATGACCGCGAAGTTTGAAGCTTCAACGCAACCAGCAAGCTAATCTAAACCCAAACCATGAAGTATGTCGCTTAAACCTAACCGACGTGCTGGTTCTTCACAATATCAACAAACTTCTTGTTGACGTTTTGGCTCCAAAACTTCTTTTGTGACAAAGGTTTGGTAAAAATTCAATCTCTGTAGTTTTTTTTTTGTGGTGTCTCCATCAGAGCTCCAAGAATTCAGACCAAACTAAACAATATGTCTTAAAAGGTAACATCAAGCATCATCTGTAAACATGCTAACAGGCTAACACTGACCTTGTCTGTTTAATAGTGCTGAACCATGTCTGAATCTTCCTGACACATTCAGTGCTTTAAACTCATAATCAGAGGAAATGCATTCTGGGGGTTTAAATGTCGACAAAAGAAAGAAAAGCCGAGCTGTGTGTTCGTCCTGACTCTGGTATCGTGTGTATTCTGTGTAGCTGTGATATATTATAGCGTCATATTATGCAATTATCGCCATGTTTGCTGTTTGTACAGAGACCGGTCGATGCGCCGGTCCACACTGATGCACTTTCTGTCCTGTCTGCATGACGCTGGTGTCTCTTCTACGTTTTTTTTTTAAAGAAAGACTGAATCTCAGCTGACTTCGGCTTGCTGCTTAAATCCATGTGAAGGACTCGAGGGTTTGTTCTCTCTTCACTTTCGGTCACGTGTTTGTAACAACCACCGTCCGTGCATGACGAGCACTTCAGTGTTAAAATGGTACGACGTCTTTGTCAATATCACAAACGCACGGTTTATAAAATTAACATTTGGAGGAAAATCTGTAGAATAACGCAGAAATATATTCTTCTTTCTGTTCTTCACTTGCTGTAAAGAATAAAAACTGTATCTGCACAAAATATTTATAAGAAAAGATGACATCAAATGATAACAATAAAACCATTTTATACTTTCTACTTCCCTTTTGTTTCTGTTAGCTTTAGCAGAGTGACTCCTTTCGGAAACAGCTTCAACCGGCTTTAGACGGCTTTGTCTCTTGAGCTCGTCTCCTTTCAAGTGTCAACAAATCCGTCTGCAGTGAAATAAAGCACCATCAAAACCAGCACAGGCTGAATAGCCTCCATGCTAACAGGCTAACTGCAGAGCTACATGGCTTGTCTGTCTCTCTCTATGGTGTCATTTTTGCTGAAAAGCCTTTGTTGCCGCCCTCTACTGGTCTGTTGCCATTTTGCAATACCTATCTGGTTCTTCAGCAACAATTGGCCACAGGAACTATTTCGCTCTAGAGGATGTTTTAACAGGACCTAAAAGTTCCTGGACCCTCTGCTCCAAACATAGCTTGTGTTAGCTAGTCCGGTCCTGTTCCAGGTTTCTTCCTGTCGGAGAAAGTTTATCTTTCTGAAGAAATTTTGGAAACTCTAGAGAAAGTGCAAATGCTACCTACGTCACACAAAAGTGATGTTTTTAATGACGGCCATTTTTTAATAATGTTTATTCCATACTCAACTTTTTAGAGAGACTAACTTGTTTGACCACATGGGGGCGCTTTTTACGGAAGTGTTAAAATAAGGTGTCTCAGTAACAGTCATGGTTTATAACAGGATATGGAAAATTAGAGGGTCGTCCCCTCTGAAGGAACCCCGTTCTGATAAGAGTCCCCGTTTTGTGCCATATGTAAGAACACACGCTCACACACATAAATGCAGGTTACACACTGCTGTCAGTTTAAAGATGCTCAGTGTGTCCTCCTTCTGATCAATCAGGACAGAGGACATTCTCACAGACTTACAGAAGCATGCTAAAGTCATAACCTGTTCGTGTTTTGAACTCGTCTCTGATTGGTCCATTCTGTCTTGATTTTTATTCCATGTCGCACTGCACGAGTAAAGATGATTAATATATAAGCGGTGTCTCTCTGGAGGATAAAGAATATTCAGGTCGAGCTTTCAGCGAGGACTGAAATAGAGTTTTGAATTCCTGGTCTCAGAGCTGAACTCGTCTCCTCCTCCTCCTGGATTTGTTCCAAACCGACAGGGAATCCCTGAACCCCCCCCCCCCTCCTCCTCTATCTGCAAAGCTGGCAGCTTCCTCCTCCTCTCAGACTCCCCCCTCTCCTCCTCCTCATTTGATGTTCTGCATTGCAGTGCCAGCCCTCTCCTCTCCTCCTCTCCTCCTCTCCCTCCCCTCCTCCCTCTCCCTCTCTCCTCCTCCCTCTCCCCTCCCCCCTCCTCCTTCAGGTCGATCTCTGCAGCAGTGGACAAACAGCGTGGCGATCCTCTCGGTGTGCGATACGCACGCCTGCACAGACCCCCCTCCTCCCCCTCCCTCCTCCTCCTCACCCCTTTACCACCTCTGCATCCCCTGCGTCTCTCCCTCTCTCCGGTCCCCTGACACCACAGCGCCCTCTACAGAGCAGCTTTCAGACTGCACCTGCTCTGACTTGTAAAAATAAAAAACAACCTTCGGTCAAACTTTAATCATTAAAAATAAAAACAGTAACTTTTTTTTCTGGTTTCAGGAACATTTGAAAAAAATGAAAGAAATGAAAGAAATTGAGATCAAATATAAATGCAAAGGAAAAACAAGTTGATATCATAGTTTTTAATAAATGCTATAAGATTTTTAAATATACGCAAATATTGAAAAATGTATAGCTGTAAATTAATTTTGTTTTAATTCTGAAAAAAATAGCGTCAGTCTATCATTTTTATTATTTACGCCTCTTATTTCTGTTTTTATTAAATTGTTGTTAGATTTTTTATTGAATTTTTTTAAAAAGGATTTTTTAATTGACAAATAAAAAGCTGTAGTTCTCAAAATTTAACAAACAATCCACCATTTTTAGAACCCTTTCAGACTTTCAGTCATTTTCCTTTTTTTAAATCTCAGAAACTTTTATATAAGACAGTCACTTTTTTAAATGATAACTTTAGCTAAATTTGTCCTAGACTGATTTTGGCACGTATACTTTTCACATATTTAATTATTATTCCGCTGATAACTTGATGATTTTCATGGTATGGAAGGAAGATTAACTGCAGATGAAGTAAAATTTAATTTATGACTCAAGTAAAAAAAAAAGTCTGAAAAGATATTTTAGATTTGACACATTTAAGAATATTTTTCAGAATATTTAATCACACAGTCCAAAAGCTAAAACTTATCGTAAAATATGATAAATGATAACATTCAACTGTGACAGGTTGACTGAAGATGAAACACCTCCCTGAGAAACTAACAGCAGACACCTGCCCCCTGGTGGCTGAAACATGAACTACAAACAGAAGATTCATTTATACTATAAAGGAGGATTTATATATAACCAGACTTCAAACAGACTGTAAAAAAAAAATAGTTCACATCACTTCTGATGATTCACTTAATTCTATCAGAACTTTTCTAAAAATAAACTCGGAATAATTCGAGATTTCCTGTTGAGGTTGACCTACTTTTTTTTTTTTTTTTTAAATTTGTAACTTAATGGACTTCCGGTGAAGCGACTGCCCAAGATGGCCGCGTAGGGAACTCGCTGCGGAGCCGCACGCACTCCCCCCCCCCATAAAATTTATATTGGATATATCCTAAACGCTTGAAATATTCGCGGGGTGAAGCCCAACTACATATATTATGCAACAAGTCCAAAAAACCCTTACGCAGTACGGTTTGAGGAGCCTCGCACGACAGACAGAGGGAAGCTCAGAGGATAGCATGGCGGCTACTCCAAGTCCATCACCGACAGACACCGCAACTGAGATAACGACCATCAAAACATTGCTACAGGGCATCGCTTCAGATATGAGCGGATTAAAATCAGGCATGGATGCGGTTCAGGTTGCGGTGGATAAACTGGGAGCTCGAGTGACGGAAGCCGAGACTCGAATATCAACCCTCGAAGATAAAAGCCACAATCTGGATGCTATAGTAGGCACATCGGCTAAAACCATCGCCCAGCTGCAGGAGAAAGTAACTTACCTCGAGGATGCAAGCCGCCGCAATAACGTCCGTGTTGTTGGGTTGGAGGAAGGCACAGAGGATCGAGACATGAAGACGTTTATGCAGAAACTATTGGCAGAAGCTCTGGACATTGAAATGGACCCGGCATTTGAGATCGAGCGGGCCCACCGAGCAGGTCAGCGGGGCATCAGAGCCCGGCATGTGCTGGTACGGTTCATGAGATTTGGAGCACGAGAAGCGGTGTTGCAGGCGGCTCGGGAGAAAGAGCGCGTGGAGTGGCGAGGCAAGAGGATCTCCTTTTTCCAAGACCTTTCTCAAGACGTTATTCAAAAGCGTAAAAAGTTTGACGGAGTGAAGAAAAAACTTCAAGAGAAAGGGCTTCGATACACTATGGTATACCCAGCTGTGCTGAGAGTTGTAGCAGATAATGTCCGACACAGCTTCGCCTCTCCCGAGGAGGTGATGGACTTCATCTCCAAGAGACTTGGATGAGAATACTGCGGGGACGGAGAGGACGATGCTGAATATGGGGTAAATGTAGGACCGGTTTACAGCTCCATCTTGACGAACTTTTACGTGAGTCACCCCATCTTTTTTTTTCAGATAACATAACCAGTTCATGTTCAGGGTTTGAGCTCAACACGGTTAAAGGAGCAAAGCAATATAGTTAATGCCTTTTTACTTTTATAAGGAACATGTTTTGTTCCTCTAAAGGGTAAAATTATACTTCATACTTTATTCGCATCAGAAATATTGGGCTTTGTTTTGTTTTGATTTTTTCCCCCCTCTAATAAATTCGTAGTTTGGACTGGAATATTGTTGTGGACACTATACTGAAAATATTTGAAGGACTGAATAGATTGTTAAAGGAATAGGATGGACATTCATCCAGTTAATAGAAGGGCTAAAAGTGTCAGGACACTATGACAGAGAGGCCTATGTGTTGGCCCTTTTTGTTTATGCTGACCCTCCTTTTTTTTTTGATGTTATTAATGGGGATTGTAATCTGCTTGAGGCTTCCCCTTTTTTTTTCTTTTTGTTTTGCTCATATATTTGTAAATATATATTTTGTTTGGACTATAGTGATAATTGGGAGGAGGGGGTGCAGGTGGCGGGTCGGGACTTTTCCAGCTTCACGGACGTACTATGTTGGGATTTGGGGTTAGAGTTAAGGGAGTACAGTTGTTTCTCCATGGTTCTCGTTTTTTCTTCTTTTTTGTTGTTTGTTTGTTTGTTTTTTTTCCCTCATTGTTTTTGTATATGTGTACATTGTGGTCACAGGGAGATGAAAGGGTCAAGATACCTCACAGTCCTACCTGTAGGGATATTTGTTCCTCAAAGTCAATTATTACATATGAGAGCAAAATAGTAGGGATGCTGTATTAACATGGCAGACATGCTTAAAATCCTGTCCTGGAATGTTAAGGGGGCCAACCTTGCAATCAAAAGGAAGAAGCTCCTCCTATATCTTAAACAAAAAAAGGTAGATATATGTTTCCTGCAGGAAACTCATTTAGATAAAGAGGAGTCAATAAAACTGCAGAGGGATTGGGTTGGTAAAATATTTTACAGTGCTTATTCTTCAAGCCAGAGAGGGGTCTGTATTTTATTACGTAAAAATGTAAATATTATCATTCACAAACAGCTCTCGGACAGAGAGGGCAGATGGGTGGCAATAAGTGCAGATTTGTTTGGCAACAGATGTTCGCTCATCAATATATATGCACCAAATATAGACTCGCCTGATTTTTTTGCCAATATATCCAGGGTGGCAAAACAATTGGGCGATAAATACATTATTATTGGGGGAGATTTTAATCAGATTAGAGACCCAGACCTAGATAAATCAAAAGTTGCTAATACAAGAGTGGTATATAAATCAAAGCTAGCCATTGAGGCTTTAGAAGATGAGCTTGGTCTAGTGGACGTCTGGAGACTTCTACACCCCAGGGAAAGGGAGTATACCTTCTATTCCAACCCACACTCCTCGTACTCAAGGATAGATTATTTTCTATTATCTAAACAGTTAGTTAATATTGTTACAACCGCTTCAATTGGTAATATTGTACTATCAGACCACGCACCAGTGGAAGTGGTGTTGGGATCTAAAACCGAGTCTGAAATCCCTCGAGGCTGCTGGAGACTCAACACTTCTTTGCTGAAAAATCAAGAATCATGTAACTTTATTAAAAAAGAAATTTTGGAGTACTGGGAATTCAATGAAGGATCAGCTTCCAATCCTGGAATAGAATGGGATGCATTTAAATCTTACTTGAGGGGCCGCTTAATTCAACACAGTTCTTATTTGAAAAAAAAAGCAGCTACTCGACTAGTTGAACTGGAGACGGAAATAAAGAATCTTGAAAATAGAAATGCGTCCCAGCTAGATCCAGTTATCTTCACCCAATTAAGCAAATTGAAGATTGAACTAAATTCTATACTACAGAGAAAGGCTGAATTTTCATTATTTCAATGTAGACAGAAGTACTATGAGCAAGGAGAGGCAGCAGGAAGGTTTCTAGCCCAAAGAGTAAAACAACAGTTTAATAGCACGTTAATAACCTCAGTGGAGAATGAAGATGAGAATTTAGTGACAGACAGGGAGAAAATTAATGAATCATTTAAAATTTTTTACCAGAAACTATACACTTCACAAAGTGGGATGGATGAAGATAAAATGGATGGGTTTTTATCCCAGATGGATCTTCCAACCCTGTCTGGGGAAAGGCAAAAGGAGATTGGTGGAGAGCCTACGTTGGAAGAGGTCCAGCAAGCTATACGGAAAATGAGCTCTGGGAAGGCTCCTGGAAATGATGGGCTCCCGACAGATTTTTACAAAGAATTTGCAGACCTGCTAGCACCAAGATTAGTTACCGTATTCAGAGATGCGATCAAGAGGGGTAATATACCCCAAAGTATGCAATCTGCTGTTATAACCCTGATACATAAGAAGGGCAAAAACCCTCAACAATGTGGAAGTTATCGCCCAGTGTCCCTTATAAACGTAGATGCCAAAATACTGGCCAAGATATTAGCCATGAGGTTGGAGACACATATACCTAGCCTGATTCATCCCGATCAGGTGGGGTTTATTCGAGGTAGATCTTCAGCAGACAATGTACGTAGGCTACTACATCTAATTTGGCAGACGAGGAATTGCCCTGAACCCGTGGTTGCTTTCTCTTTAGATGCGGAGAAAGCTTTTGACCGGGTTGAGTGGACTTATTTGTTTAGAACTTTACACAGGTTTGGATTAGGCCCGTCCTTCATAAATTTGGTCAAACTTTTATACTGTAGCCCTAAGGCCTCTGTGTTGACAAATGGGAACATGTCCTCTTGTTTCCCCCTGCACCGGGCTACAAGACAGGGCTGCCCCCTGAGCCCTTTGCTTTTTGCACTGGCGCTGGAACCGTTAGCGGCTGCCATCAGGAATAATTCCTCAATTAAAGGTATTTTAGCTGGTAAGATGGAGCACAAACTGTTTTTATATGCAGACGATATTTTGTTGGTGACCTCAAACCCAGAAACAGCTGTTCCTCAAATTCTGTCTTTAATTGATACCTTTTCTTTGATATCAGGTTACAAAATAAATTGGGGGAAATCGGAGGCAATGCCACTTTCAAAACTATGCCCACCAAGTATCAGACAGAACTGGCAGTTCAGATGGCTTCCTTCAGGTTTGGTGTATCTAGGGATAAAACTTACACCAGGCTTAAAGGACATTATGACAGAAAACTTACTCCCCCTGCTGTTGAAAATTGAGAACACGTTACGGAACTGGGCGAAATTAGGTTTATCCCTTTTGGGTAGAATAAATGTACTGAAAATGATGATTATTCCACAGTTTAATTATATTTTACATTTATTACCCATAAGCCTCCCTCCTGCGTTACTTAAAAAATTTAATGCAGCAGTGGATTTTTTCTTATGGGAAGGTAAAAGACCCCGTTTAAATAAAATCAAGATGAGTGCAGCAAATGAAGATGGAGGTCTTAACCTACCAAGACTAGATTGGTATCACTTATCCTTTTCTCTTAATCAACTTGCCAAAATAGATAATGTAGAAAACCAAACTCCAGGCTGGGTCCTGATTGAAAAAGAACTTACAGAGCCCGTTCCATTACAAGCTTTTAGATCACAGACTGGAGGTGAAATCCCTTCTAGAAATCCACTGCTGTCATTTGTTAGAGAAACCTGGCAAAAATCACATGAAATTACTGGCCTCGATCCCTTCTTTACTAAACAGTCTCCTCTTTGGCATAATAAAAAATTGAAAGTGGGGAAAAACACTCTGTTCTGGAAATCATGGGTGGTGGCAGGGATTATCTATGTTAGGGATATTTTTGAGAATGATAGCTTGATGTCCTTTCAGCAGTTGGCAACTAAATACAAACTTCCTAAACAGGATTTTTGGAAATATTTGCAATTAAGAAGTTGTGTTTTGCAACAAAAATATAAATACCCCCTGCCTTTTCAATCTGAGCTACAGAAACTAATGCAGGATAATCGGGGGGCTAAAGGTGGTGCATCTAAATATTATAGCTTTATAAGAAAGTTTCACCCACCTAAACTTGAAGCTCTTAAGAAAGCATGGGATGTGGATCTAAAGGAGGACATTGTTATGGAGAAATGGGAAGAAATTACTCAATCCTGGTATAAGATATCAAGAGAGACACAGACCCGCCTAATAATGTTTAAAATTATACACAGAATGTATTGGACCCCCAGTAGGATGGCAAGATTAAAGCTCTGTGATTCAGAGTTGTGCTGGAGATGTGAGAGGGGCGAGGGAACTCTTGTACACATGCTGTATGAGTGTGAAATGATACATGACCTGTGGGAAAAGATAATTTTATTTGTAAACAAAGTACTTGAGACAGATATATCTCAGAGCCCCGCTTTATGTATTTTGGGTTTGATAACAAATGAAATGGGGATGTCTCATCAACAGATGCTGTGGTGTAAGCTGGCCCTCACAACAGGATGTAGGATTGCTCTTAGACACTGGAAATCTAAAAATGTTATCACATTTAATGAATGGCTGGAGGAAATGACTAAAACAGCCAGCTATGAACGGCTGACTTTTAGGTTAAACAATCGAGAGGATGTGTTTTTGAAATTATGGGGTCCCTTTTTGAACTATTTACGAGATGCGTAATGGGAGAACTATAATAGTTTGGTCCTAATGGGACAATGATAATGGAGTGGCTGTAAAATGAGATAAAATGAGAGGGGGGACTGCAGAAGTAGATAATGTGAGAATCATAGACCCTGGACATGTAGTACATATTATTATTATTATTATTTTTTTTTTTTATTATTTTTTTTTTTTAATTATTATTATTGTTATATATATATATATATATATATATTTTTCTTTTTCTTTAAGTTATTATCATACACCTTATTTCATGTACTTGCTTATTGATTGTTATTATTATTTATTTTTTCCTTTTGTAATTGTTGTAGGGGTAAGGGACTGGTTCCTCAGTCCAGTTCACAAATGTTCTTGCTGTGTTTTATTGTATTATTGTTATGATGTTTAAAAAGCAATAAAAAGTGAATTATAAAAAAAAATTTGTAACTTAATCACTTCTGCTGAGTGAGTTATACGTTGTTTGTATATTATATTGTATACATTATATTATAATGAATTATTGTTTGTTTTTCCACTTGAAACCATGAAATCATTTGGTTCAATCGATCAGGAGTGTGCAGGCAAATCAAACCCCAAACAACCCATGAACCAGTGACACGTATTGATGCGCTTCATTTTATTGACCACTAGATGTCCTCCTCGAGCACCGTGTGTATGTTTTTGAAAAAAAAAAAGTGTTGAAGCTTGAAAGGAGCCTCGATCGGCCATCATTAAAGACGGGCGGCCTGTAGCAGGTTTTCAGGCTCATCTGTGAGCTTCTCCATCGTTGCTTTGTGGGCTTCGGCGTGGCGCCAGGGTTCTCAGGTAAACGGCTACGTACGCAGTGACTTATTGACGTTTTACTGTGACAAAGGCTCCAACTTTGCTCCTTTCCGATGGAAACCCAAAGAACGAAGATCTAACTAAGCACTAGCACTGAACGAGCACCTGGTTCTTCTTGATAAGGGGTAACAGAAGATGGGAGTTGCTGGTCTACCCCTGCTTTAATCCCTTCCTAAAGCCTAATCCTTCCTAATCCTCAATAAAAACCAGTTTTTGACCCAAACTAATCCTTTGAAGTGAAGGTACAGGTACAGGACTTCATTAACAAAAACACGTGTTTATTCTTTGGTAAATTGGGAGTTGTTGGTCTACTGTTGATTCCATCTGTCAGTTTATTTGTAGTGTTTTATAACTACCATGTTTCCTTCTGCTGCTGACAGGATTTATGAAGATGCTGATTCAGTTCCCAGTTTCGAGGACTTGGCTCCTGCCCACAGCGCCAAAACTTCCACCAAGTGGTTCCTGACCGTTGTGTTCCTTTGTTGAGTAACCAGCTCACCTGAGGCCCAGAGAGACGGTCTGTGGATATTTATTGATCTGAGGAAATATTCTGATAGTCTGAGAGACTGGGTTTCGGATTCAGGCCTCCATTTTTAATTTCTCATCCAATGAGGACAGGGGACACTAATGTTTGGTTTTTGAGACGCTCCTGTGAGATGAGAGCGTATGTCCTGTTTGGTGGAACGTTCTTTGTGTCTTTGTCGTGTTTTAAAGTTTAAATATGAATTTAAAAAGTCGTTCCAGGATGTCTCTGAGTCTCTTCCCCGGCCGCAGCTGCGTCCCGCGCTCTGATTGGCTGTTTGTCGTGGGATCACCCGTGTGCAGTCAGAAGTGCTGAGTGGACCCTCCTTTTTAAACCCCCCATCCCTCCCTCCCCTCCCCCGGCCCGGGTCATGGCCTCCTTTTATTGGGCCGGTTTGTTTTTGCGTCCGGGCTGAAGCTTCTAGTGCGAGAGGAAAAAAGTGCAGCGGGATCATATATGTGCCTCTGCAGGGACGCCGGGGGCATAACCTAACAAATGTGTGGGGTCAATTGGTAAGGACAGCTTTCTTACGTAGAGGTGGAGGTGGGGGTGAGAGTGGGGGAGGGACGGGGGGGTAAGGTGAGCTCCTGGATGTGGATCTACCCGAGTTTGTTTGGATGGATTTAAGGCGTCTTGGTGTGGTCCCTGCTGAGTGTTGGTCTGAAGATGATCCACGGTGTCCTCTCTGTTAGTTTGTTAAAGCTCCTCTCGGTCCAGCGCTAGAGGACGAGTCAAGTCCCCGCTGGTTCAGAGGACCATGGAGACCGGTCAGAGAGGGAAAACACCACCTGGGTAGACCCGGGTTTGAACCTGACAAGACAAGAAAAGGGGGAAAACAGCAGCTGAAACAGGATGTTTGAGGTGGAACGAGGAGTTCTAATGCGCTGAAGGTAAGAGGCTTTTATTTTGAAGCTGCAACAAGAGAGGAGGAAAATCAAGGAAAGAAAAAAGGAAGAAGGACCAGGATGTGGAAGAAAAAATCCGGACAAAAGAGGAGAAAAAAAGTGAGAAGCTGAAGAAAAGAAAAAAAGAAGAAGAAAAAGAAGAAAACCTCTCAACAGGACAAAAAGAAGAAAGAGGACAAACTGGAAAGAAAGGATGAAAATAAGGAAAGAAGGAGTAAAAGGTAAACTGGAGGTCAACGAGGCAACAAAAGCTCTGGATCAGAAACTCCAACAGCCTGAGGATTTCAAAGATGGCGGACAGCCCCGCTACAAAGAGAAATATTAAAACCAACGACGAGATGATCCTGAACATCTTTTTATTTTATCCATTTATTTGATCTTTATTTGACCAGATAAAGAAATGTTTGAGAACCAGTTTGCTTTAAAAACAGGAGGAAGGAGAAAAGAGTTAAAGTGTTGATCCATGGAGAGGATTTCTAAACGAGGACTGAACAAGGAAGAAAAATCGTAAAGACGAGGAAGTTAAAAAAAAAAACAACAACAACAGAGATGAGAGCCACGAATCAAAAAGGAGGAAAGATTTTTAAAAATATAGTCACAATGTTGTGAAAATGAAGTTGACTTAAATATCGTAACATTACGACTTTCTTTTAACTTTTTTTTGTAACATCCCGACTTTGTCTTAATTTTGACTTTGTAACTTTTACTTCCATTTCGGTTTTAATCTCTTAAAATTTTCCGTTCTCCAATTAACAACAACTTCCTTTTTGACTTTAATCTCATAAACCTTCGACTTTCTTTGAACATTTCATTTTGAAACGTCACAACCTTAAATCTCGCAAAGGTTCAACTTGCTTCCGACGTTTATCTTGTTACGAATTTCTCTTGACTTTTTATCTCGAACATTACGACTTTATTTTAACTTTAATCTTGTAGCAGTTCAACTATAATCTCGTAAAAATTTTACTTTAATCTCGTAACTATCTTTGGAGTTAATCTTCAGAAAATATTAACCTGATTTCTACTTGAAAGTCGCAATATTACGACTTTTTTCTACCGTAATCTTGTCCTAAAAAGTTGCCTTTGATCTCGTAACGTTACGACTTCTTTCAAAGTTTTATTAAAAAAAACGTCATTTCTACTTCAATCTTCTAATATTATGACTTTTTTCATCATATTTTAAATAAGAATTGCCTTTGATCTTGTTACATTTTGACATTTTCGTGAGGTCTCAGAGTTTTCATAGTTTTTTTTACCATGGCCCTAAACTTCCATCCTAAAAAAACCCAAAAAACAAACAAACAAAAAAAAAACTGTGACAAAAAAAAGCTGTAGTGAGACATACAGGAAGTCTTAAACTGAAAATCTGTGGAGAGAAAATTTAAAACAAAAAAAGGAAAAGAGAAGAAGAGAAAGACTCAACAGCGATTCTGACATTAAAAAGAAAAACTCGACGTTCAGATTTGAAAAACGACGGGGTTTAAACAAAATACGCTCGGGAAGAGGTGAGGAGAATGGGCTTTTATTTTGTAGGGATTGGTAAAGCAAGAGTATATTTCTTTCTCCTTTTTTAAAGACACTTTTTTTGGCTTTTTTTAAAACTTTTCTTTGATAGGACAGCTTAGTAGAGACAGGAAATGATGGGCGAGAGTGAGAGAGAGCGGTGATACGCATTGAATCATGTCGGGATCAGGAATCGATCATATGAGCAACGTAACGATGACATCTGTACATGGGGCGCCAGATACAGACAGGAAGTAAAAGAAGACAAACAGGAAGTAAGAACTTAAAAAGAGAGACTGGATTATCAAACCAGGGAGGAGACGAAACCAGGATGCGGAAAAACGAGACCAAACAGGAAGAGGAAACCAAAGAGGCTCCGGCTAAGATCTGAGGAGGAGGAGGAGATTTCCTGACGGGATAACGAAGAAGGAAAAGAAAAAAAGGGGGCGGGGACACCTGGATAAAAATGAAAAACTGAAAGAGGCGGAGCTTCAGAGAGCTAGAGGTTAAACGAAGGTCAGAGAGGAAACGAAGGATGGATGTGAACAGGAAGGAGAAAACCAAGAGGAGAAGAAGGGAAGAAGAGAGTCGGGGGGAGGAGGGGTGAGGAGGGGTGAGAGGGGGCAGCCCCAAACAAAGCCCCCCCCCCCCCCCCCCGCTCTCTCCCTTCCCCTCTCGGTACATTTAACCTGCAGCCTGCAGAAAACAAAGCAGAGCTCTGCAGCTCCACTGGTTACTAGATCTCTCTGTGCTCCAACACAAACAATCCACACAGAGGTGTGTGTGTGTGTGTGTGTGTGTGTGTGTGTGTGTGTGTGTGTGTGTGTGTATGTGTTCAGTTTTTTCCGTCACGCTCAGCAGCTCGCCGCTATAAAGACACAAAGGTGGGCGCTGCAGCGTGAGCAGAATGTGAGGCTGAAGGCTGAAGGAGATGTTTGCGATGGTGCTTCGGTGAGGAGTGTTCTGGGTGAGGAACCGTCCTGCTTTCACACCAAGGGGCGGGGCCAAGGGGGCGAGGGACGCGATTGGTCCGCTGCTCGTTCGGTCACAAGACGTCAAGATGAAGGTTAAAGCGAGAGAGAGGAGTTGTTAGGTCGAGCACGCTGTAAATGTCTCATTTCCTGTCCTGAAAGGAGACTTTTTTTTCTGGATCCTGAATTCGACATAAACACTTGATCAGATTCCAGGTTTCTCAGTGCAGTCAGAGTCGGTTTGTGCTGATGTTTCTTTGATATTTGGTGTGATTATTCTGTTATTTCAGTTTGAAATAACAGACCGTGAGAGGCGCGCTCGTTAGATCGATCTGTTGAATCCGTAAACGGGGCACACATGATCTTTATTTTCTGGACCGGGCACCAGGGGGCGCCCTGTGTGTGATCCTCGCTTCATTCCGTTGACTGTAGATGAATCTGGACGATGCGTCACCATCTCCTGTTGTGAAAAAAGTGAAACCAAAGTAACTCTTTTTTTTCCCTGAGTTACATTGCTTTTATTCATTTCAAGTTTATTTTTAATATTTTAACTTATTTTTTGTTGGTTTCTGTCTTTTTGAAGTGAAGATTCGTCTTTTTGGTGAACTGTAGATTCACAATTGGGATTTGAAATGTTGTTTTTTGACGGCTAAAGAAATGAAGACGCTGCTTTCTGCAGATTTAATGGATGAAACAGCTGAAAAATGTTCAAAGCAGAAGTGTTCAATGGGAAAAGTTAATGGTTTAAGATGGTTTTGTTTGGGCCTGATGGTTTACTACACTCAGACTTTAGTCGTACCTGAATGAAAACCTGCCCTCACCGAGTCCATCTCCCTCCTCTGTCCTCTCTTGATGCTGTTCCTGCAGGTTTCCCAAGGGGACGCTACTGAGAAGCTGGCTCACCAAGTCGCGGCCCAGATTGCTGCTGCTGATCGCAGGGTTGAAGAGGCCTCAGGTGACCCTCATGAGGAGGAAAAGGATGAAGCGCACAAAAGTAGCAAAGGCCACGTAAGCGGTAAATATGGCTTATGTTGCACAGTGGAGCCGCTGAGCCGTGGAGAGATAAACAGGAAACAGGAACCGGTTAGAGGAGGACGATTAGAGCTCGTTTCGTTTTTAGATGCCACCTTCAAAGCCACCACTGCTCACCACAGAGAGCGGGAGTTGTTGGTTTAAGTTTACCTTCACTGATTCCATCATGTTTTTGTTTTATAGTCCCAAACGTTGGTTTTAAAAATTTGTTTGTATCATAAATAAAGTCGTATCGTAATAACCCAAACAAACTTAACACCAAGTGTATGACGTAGATCACCAACTCCTGTTATCTGTGAGGTAGAATTATTCACTTCTGCCCTGATCAGTTTGTTAGTGTGTTATTGTGATTTCTCAGTCAGATCCAACGTTATTTTTTGTAACAAACAATCCCAAAAGAAACGATCTGACTGAGGCAGCAGCAGATCAGCAGCTCCCAGCGTCTCCAGGCGTGTCTACCACAGGCCACTCTAATTACTTAGTTTCTGTCACTGTTTATCACAGAGATGTTTTAAACTATTTTTTAAACCAAAATTTAAAAAAACAAAAAAAAAACAAAAAAAAAACAAACAAAAAAACAGGCAAGGTGAGGTGTAGCCCAGCAACTCCTTTTTTCCCCCCGAACATCAGTTTTGTTTAACATCTGTTTCTCTGGAGTAGATGCAGCCACCACACTCCACTGACAGAAACAGTTTTTTTTACAGGAGTTGCTGGCCTACTTGGATGTGTTAGTGTGTGGGTTAGGGTTTGAAGTGGTTGATTAGGATCAAACAAAGACACTAAAAAAAAGTTGATGGATCATCAGTGAGTTATACTATTGGCTACTATTTTGATAGAATAATTAAAAATGAAATTAAAAAATGAAAAATAGAATTAAAAAAAGGGGGGGTGTTCTGTGGGCACTTGATGGCAGAGTACCTGTGACCCAACTAACTTGAAATCATTTCTTCGCACTCACTAAGGTTTCTCCTTCTTGTTTAAATTCTTGCTTGTTTTGTACGTCGCTTTGGAAAAAAGCGGCTGCAAAATGAAATGTAGATATTGTAGAAATAAAATATGTTTGTGGTTAAGAATTCTCCTCCTCTATTACAAAAAGTGTAATTGTACTTTATGTTTGGATATAACATGAATTAAATTACTGAACAGGATCCAGTATGACACTGTCCAATGTGATTAGCCTACAGAATTAACATGCTAACTAGTTCTAACATTTTAGACACATTTTATAGGAAATGATGCTTTCATAGGCTGACATTCAAGTCATATTTCTTAAGAAACTAATGCTAAAGACACTTTGTTTACCAGTATGATGCTAACCAATGCTAACATTAATGTTACATAGTAATCCAATATGAAGCTAACTAAGACCAACAGTTAAGTTAGTTAGTTAATAAGTTTATTTGACAGGGACCATGCAAAACAAACTGTCAAGCCAGAGTTAGCTATAAAGCTAATTTTCATCTGTGGTCCCTGGGCAGGAAGATGTATAAAAAATACAATACAACAATAATAAAAACAAACATACTAGTATTTAAAACAATACATACTCAGTAAAAGTCAATAACTACCAACACATTTAACATAAGATTTCACTGTCTGCAGTTAATGCACTTAGAAAATTAAATCAGTGATCACAGGACTGTTTTTCCTTGAGCCATAATTTAAATTCCCTTTTAAAAACACTGAGGCTTGTGCAGTCTCTAATGTGAGTAGGGATTGAGTTCCATTTTCTTGCTGCTCTAAATGAAAAGGCGGACTGTCCAAATGCAGTTTTCCTAAGTCACATTGTTTACCAATATAATGCTAACATTCAAGTAATACTTTAACATATTTGATGCTAACCAAGGCTAACTTTCAAGTCACAAAGTTTACCCATATGATGCACACATAGGTTAACATTCAAGTCATATTTCTTTTGAGGCCAAAGTTTAGGTCAAAATGATAACCAATATGATGCTAACCAAGGCTAACATTCATGTCACATTTTTAACCAGTATGACGCTAACATGGGTTAAAATTAATATCAAATTGTTAACCAAATATGATTCTAACCAAGGCTAACATTCATGTCACGCCGCTAACCAATATGATGTTAACCACAGTGAATGTTTAGTCACATTGTTTACCAATATTATGCCAACCAAGGCTTATATTTAATGCTAACATTTAAGTTTCATTTTTTACCAATATGATTCTTACCAAGGCTAACGATGTCATTGTAAACCATTTTAAAGCTAACTAAGGCTAACATTCATGTCACATACTTAACTAGTGTTATGCTAACCAAGGCTAATGTTAATGTTAAATTGTTTAGCAATATGATGCTAACCAAGGCTAACATTCATGTCACATTTTGTATCAATATGATGCTAATCAAGGCTAACACTAATGCCACATTCTTATGAAATGTGATGCCAACCATGGCTAACATTCACGTCACAGTGTTAAGAAATTTGATGCTAACCAAGACTAATTTTCATGTCACCTTGTGAACAATACTATGCTAACAAGAATTATTTATTTATTTATACCAAATTTATGCTTAAAATGGTTTAACATTCATGTCACATTGTTAAGAAATTTGTTGCTAACCAAGGCCAACATTCATGCCACATTGTTTCCAAGATGATGCTAATCAAGGCAAACATTCATGTGACACTGTTTCAAAATATGATGCTAACGAGGGTTGACATTCATATCATGTTTAACCAAGTTGATGCCTACAAGGGCTAACACTGATATCACATTGTTTACCAATATTATGTCAACCAAGGCCTATATTCAAAGCTAACATTCAAATCTGTTATTTTTTACTAGTATGATTCTAACCAAGGCTAATGTTTAAGTCTTGTTTACCAGTGTGATGCTAACCAAGGCTAATGTTTAAGTCTTGTTTACCAGTGTGATGCTAACCAAGGCTAATGTTTAAGTCTTATTGTTTACCAGTGTGATGCTAACCAAGGCTAACATTTCAGTCTCATTGTTTGATGCTTATATACGCAAATGTTTTAGCCACCTTATCTACCAGTAAGATGCTAACACAAGCTAATGGTTAATCTTTTTTCTTTGGATTGACGCATGACGTATGATCAGTTTGTCTGTGGCGTTGTTTATGTTTGTTAACATTAAAGGGTCAGCTGGTTTCAACCAATCAGATTCAAGCATCTTAAATAACCTGGAGATCAGTCAGAAAAACTGGAAATAAATAAAGTAATGTGCAAACCTCTGGGCTACTACAGTCTCTGGTTTGAGTCTCCGTCACCCATCATAACCCTGACTCTCCCTGTGGTCCAGAACCTGCAGCCGGATGCCCCACTTCACCTGATGTCCTACCCGGAAGGATCTGCTCGTTAGAAATGGAAGAGGACGAAAACACAGAGGACCCGTGTGTCGGATACTTGCCCCAGAAACGAACTAAAAACCAGGAACCACAAAACCCAGTGTCGCCAGAGGACGAACCACAGAGATCGAGACCTCCAGACTAACCTGGATTACAACCAGACCTGGACTACCGCCTGCCCCGTTTCCCGAGATATGAATCAGACTGTAATGACTGTAGCGTGTTCAGCATCACTTCTCTCCAAAAGAAAACCTGTTTGTGGATCAAACCCAGCCGTCTTTGTGTTCTTAGTTCAGACTCGTTCAGGTTTGACGTGTCTCAGACGCTAACATCACATTCTCCTGTCTCTAGAGAAGGTTTTACTCCCCCGTGTTTCCTCCCCCACAGAGAACTCTATGGTAGATATACGATTAGAGGACAGACACTCTGCTAGCTCTGGTTAGCATGTCACTCTGCTAGCACCATGTTGTGATTTTGTCTTAAAATAAATTCCCTGAAAGCAGTTTTGGAGATTAATTGGTGATTGATTGATAAAATGTCAGAGACAGACACTGATATACATTTCTAAACATCTTCAACGACCACGAGACCAAACTTTACGCGACTTCTGCGCTGACAAAGTCGTTGGCTCGACGTACTTCTGTCAGTGTGTCGCGCTGCAGCGCTCCTCCTGAACACCAGAGGGCAGTGTGGTCTGAATGCTCATCAGAGTGCCTGTTTTTCCTGCTTCTTCACAGTGACTGAGTGTGTTCTGTTATACTGAAGCTGATCCATGATGATGTTTATCAAACAGAAACTATTAAAGGAGGGACCGAGAGGAGACGAACCCCAAAACTCTTCAAAATAAAAACAGCCCAACAGAATCAGTCAAAGTCTGGTTTAAATAAAGATTTTATAATTCCATTTATGAAATTAGTGTTTACATTATTTACATTTGTAGTTTTTTTACAGAGTAGATTAATGATTTAATGAGAGCAGCTGCCGATTGGTCGGTTTCTACTTCACAGAGAGCGTCCGCTGGATGTTTGCGTATCGCTGCAGCTCCTGCTCTGAAACCGACGGCTGGAAGTTTTCTAAGGCTGCAGAGAAATCCTCAGAGGAGAGGAGGACCGGGGAGTCCTCTGAGTCCACACCTGAGACACAGACAGAGAGAGGGTCAGAGTGTCGAGGTGTTCGAAAGGTTTGAGTTTCAGTTCAGGTCTCAGTTTTTATTCTTCAACTGAAGAACATTTTAACCGCTGACTCTGAGACTTCCGTTTCCTCACCGTCCTCGATGAGCGAGATCTTTCTCTTGATGGCCGCCGTCATGGCGTCTGAACACAGAGCGTACAGGTCGGCACCGGTCATGTGGGCGGGGCATTGATTCACCACTTCCTGTAGATTCACCAACGGGTCCAACTGGAACCTGAAGGTGACGGCGACACACATTCACCACTTCAGACAAGATTCAGACATTTGAGTCAGATTGAAGGAAGAAACGATGATGAGAGAAACCACTGAGCTGTTATTTACGACCACAGAAAATAAAAACAAAAACAACCAAGAAGTCATAATAATAATGATGATGTCATGAATTTAAAGTGAAAAATTAGTTTTTATTTGTGAGATCAAAGTAAAGTTAAAAGGTTAAAGTCTCAGACATAATTACTATAGTTCAACTATAATCTCATAAAAATATGCTTTAATTCAAATACCGTATTGACCTGAATATAAGACGACCCCGATTATAAGACGAACTCCCTCTTTTCTGGTCTTGATGCCTTTAGTCGCTTTCACACCAACATTGTTTGGTCCGGACTTTCGGACTTTCAGACTTTTCTGTTTGATTGAACCAAAATGAAAGGAGTGAAACCTCCCCTGGACCTTGGTCTGAACCAAACAGTCGAACCTTGGTCCAACCAAAAGTGGTGGTCTTGGTCCGGACCAAATGGGACCAAATGGGACCACGGTCTGGTACATGCCCAGAGTGAAAGCATTATTTTGAAAGGTTCAGACCTTCGTACCAATCACAGGATTACACACTTTCTCCAACGACGATAAAGTTGTCGTCTAATTATCAACCTCATGAGACGACCTCTGATCAGCGTTATGTACAATTCTTCAAGTTGTCGCTGTTGGTGGTATAAAAACATCAATAATATGAAAGTTAAATTCCAGCTCAACATGTTGATGTCAGACGGCTGCCGGCCAAATGACCAATCAACGTAAACTACAGAGACACGAAAAGTACGCAGCTGATGACGGTATAACGTAGGTTCATCGTGTACGTTCTTTAGGTCTGTTTTTAATAATGACTGAGTGAAACCATAACAGACCGAACCAAATGTAAACAATGTAACAAAAACACAGACTTTGGTCCAGACTAAGGTCCGGACTTTCAGGTGTGAAAACACCCCGAGTTACGTTTCTCAGTAACAAACTCACACACCCTCCTGTCAGTCTCTTGGGAACGTCCACTTTGAGGACCACGATCAGTTTTTCTTTTACAGTTCTTATTTTTCTTTTATGGACGCTCCATATTTTTTGGCTGCCTGACGGTTGTTTAACGTCTCTGCTGCGTTGATCATCATTATCTTAAAATTAACATCATGACTTCGCCTCAGTTTTCTGATAACTTGCTCAACTTTTGATCCGCTTTGTTCTGGACAATCAGCGCCGCCTCTCCATTTTCCATCACCTGTCACTGCTTCTCTGCTGTGATTGGCTGATCAGCACAGCTGCAGTGAGGTCATTGGCGTTACAAAAAGCTGGCACCCTGTGCTGTTCGGTCGTGTAGCGACTCTAGACGACGATCAGTATGCGTCAAAGGTTGGACCCCGATTATAAGACGCCCTCGTCTTATATTCAGGTCAATACGGTAATGACCAGTTGTAAGTTTTATTTCAACCTTAATCTTGTTAAATTAAAACTACATCACGACTTTAAATCACGTCTTTAAATTTATGTCTGTTTTTAACTTAAATCTCATAAAAACGCGACTTAATTTCATCTTTAATTTCATAATGTTCCATCTGAGAGAGAGGTCTTTGAACGTCTCTTAAAGTCTGTGGGGTGTCTGTAGGAGCTTCCTGTGTGTAGGTGTGCTGTGGTCCAGCAGGGGGCGCTGGTCTTACTTTCTGAGCACAGCATGAAGAACCTGTAGCTGAGACTCTCGGTCCTCGTTTATCCCCACGTACACCAACTTATCGAACCTGAAGACACACAGACGCGAGAGAGCTGAGTGTGTGTGTGTGTGAGAGTGTGAGTACAATGTGTGTGTACGGTGTGTGTGGGACCTCTGACCTCCCGGGCCTCAGCAGCGATTGGTCGAGAAGGTCCGGTCTGTTTGTGGCTCCGATGACGAAGACTCCGACTGACGACTGCAGCGCATCGAGCTCCGCCAGCAGCTGAGACACCACCCTGAACACACACACACACAGGAACATGTCACAGAGCCTTTCACAATAAAAGAAGCTGACCTTAAATTAAAGACCGAAGGAGAACCTGGAGCCCTCACCTGTCCATCACTCCTCCTGAGTCTCCACTGCGCCCCCTGCTGGGAGCCAGAGAGTCCAGCTCATCGAAGAAGACGACACAGGGAGCAGCTGAGCGCGCTCTGCTGAACACTGAACACACACACACACACACACACACACACCTGAGTTAAAAACCTTACCTTACAGTTTGTATTCTCATCAAGAACACGCCCCCTTTTCACATAAAGGACCCTGATTGGTCCTTTAAATCTGTCCACCCACTCTGTGGCGTATTTTGAAGGGTAGAGATTCTAACGTTTGAATTTTCACAGATGAAGGTCTGAGCTGAGTTCTAAAGAGGAACAGACCCTCTCTGATGTTCTCCTCGCTCTGACCCACGTACATGTTGATCAGCTCTGGACCTTTGACGCTGAAACACACACACGAGACTTCATTAAAGCACCAAACTGACCCTCCAGCAGCTCATCTCTGGACCAATCACAGGACAGCTGCTCTCACCTCAGGAAGGTCATGGAGCACTCTGTAGCCACAGCTTTGGCCAGCAGGGTCTTTCCGGTCCCTGGAGGTCCGTACAGCAGGACTCCAGTCCGGTTCAGACCCAGACTCTGGAGCTCAGGACGCTGCAGAGGGAGCTGGACCGTGTCCAGGATCTCCTTCTTTACATGCTGCAGACCTCCAACGTCCTCCCAGCGCACGTCAGGGATCTACACACACACGCACACACACACAGAAACATCAAGACGAGTCTCTTTAAGGCGCCCCCTCTCCGCCCGCCCCTTTCTTCTGATTGGTCAGTGTTTCAGAACCCCACAAAGGAAAGATTCCGATTTTCCTTCAGCATGAAACATCAAAGGTGTTCCAAACCGTCTTTGTGATGTCATAAAGTGTGTGTGCTATAAAAACAGTGACGAGTCCAGAGTTCAGAGCTGAGACTGAGGGAAATATGGACGTGGTCTCTGTGACGTCACCCGTCTGTTCCTGATACAGTCAAATGAAACCAGCCATCAGAAGAGGCCATACTGGAAATGAAGCAGGCGAACATCAGTCACATGAGCTGAGCTTCTGATTGGGTACACTTGTGATCCTAATATCTTCTAAACTGCTGAGTAAGAAAATAATTCACCACCCTGTACAGTGTGTGCTGATAGTGAAATTAGCATTACAGACCTACAGACCTACAGACCCAGGCTGGTGGTTTCTGGTCTTTCTGCAGTCAGCCTCTAGAACATAGGTGTCAAACTCTGGCCCGCAGGCCAAATTTGGCCCGCAGCGTAATTATATTTGGCCCGCGAGGCAATTTCAAATTAATATTAGAGCTGGCCCACCGGTATTATACGGCGGCAGCGCTGTAACACTGCATTCACCTCTTAATTAGCCTGTGTAAGAAGCTAATTTTGACATTTACCTCAGAAGGCTGCAAACAGAAAGGAGGCATTCAATTTTTATTCAAATTTTATTTAATATGCCATTGATATGTTTTTATTATTATTATTATTATTATTAGTAGTAGTAGTAGTAGTAGTAGTAGTAGTAGTAGTAGTAGTAGTATCATTATTATTAGTATTAGTATTATTAGCAACTCGATTTTGCACGCCTGAACTTTAAAGTTATATAAGCCTTGCTTGTTCAATATTCATTGTTAAATCAAAACTTGTTTGGTTCCATATTGAAAGGTTCATTTGGCCAACCTTGGCCCACGGCTTTGTTCAATTTAAAATTTTGGCCCACTTCGTATTTGAGTTTGACACCCCTGCTCTAGAAGATTCTTGATAAACAGCAACTTAAAGCGCTTCAGCACAGGCTTCATTTTTTAAAACCATACAAATATAGTGAGTATGCTAAAGATAAACACACACACACACACACACACACATATATATAAATATATATATATATATACAACATTCATATATATATATACATATATACATATACATATATATATATCTATATACATATATGTACATATATATATATACATATACATATATATATATATATATATATATATATATATATATATATATATATATATATATATATATATATCAAAGAGTGCACTTTGAGATTTGTTCGCAAATGTAAAGTGCATTATAAATAAAATTCATTATTATTATTATTACATATACATATACATATACATACATATATATATATATATATATATATATATATATATATATATATATATGTATATATATGTATATATTTGTATGTATATATATATACATATATATATATTCATATATACATATATATATATATATATATATATATATATATATATATATATATATATATATATATAAATATCAAATATGAATTTTACTTCACTGGCTTAATGAATTAACTTTACATTCTATAAAAATGAACTGTTCTTAAGAAATTAACTTTATTTACTTTATTAATTTAACTCACTTAATAATGCTCAATTACTTTATAAACTTTACTGCTATATAAATAACATATATAACCTTTTTTTACTATAATTAACTTTACCAATAAACTTTGCATATTATATAAATTATTATTAATACTACATTGAAACTTCACACAATGCCCCCCCCCAGGAAGGAACTTTTGAGGGGGAGACTCATTTCCAGGAATTAAATTAAGACCCTCATTCCTACTTTGAAAATAAATCCCTTCAGTCTTGCTCTGAGCTCATCTTTGCAGTAAGTAATTTTTTCTTTGACCACTAGAGGGCAGAAAACTCATCAACAGGCCCACAGACGAGTGCAGGAGTCAGGACCAAGAGTCAACAATCAACATCCAGGAGAGAAGAATGAAGCCTGTGAGGAAGTGCTAAAAGTTTCTGTTCATGGAGAATCTGCTGGAGGCTGGCTGCAGAAAGACCAGAAACCACAAACACACCAAGACACAAAAAAAAAACCCAAAACAGACTTTTACAGCATCAAAAACATATTTACAGCCTGGTTCAAAAAACAGTCTGGGTCTGAAAAGCTTATTTCTCTATCGGCATACACTGTACGGAGGGTGAATTATTTTGTTCTAACTGATCGGCTTCCTTTGACCGTATCAGGAACAGACGGGTGACGTCACGGAGACTACGTCCATGTTTTATACAGTCTTCGTTCAGGACCGGTCAGAAACAGTCTGTGAATCTAAAACTGTCTCAGGGTCTCGTCTGGGTCTGCTCACCTTTGGGGCTCCGATGGCGGTGGACTGGACGTCCTGCAGGGTCTGGAGGGCGGAGCTAAAGTCCTGGTTCATGATGGTCACACCGCTAGAGCACAGGTCCGACTCCTGCCGACCAACACTGCACACACACACACACACACACACACACACACACACACACAGACTTTAACATAAGCTGCTGGAGGAAGTGTGTGTGTGTTCTGATAATTCGACTCACCAGGTATGAATCAGTCTCCTGCAGGCGGCTCTACCTGCCTCCACCACCAGAGCGCTCAGATCCCCCAACACGAAGCCCTGAGGAGCAAACACATCATCTCATGAACACACACACACACACACACACACACACACACACACACACACACACACACACACGAAGGAGTATTTGTTCTGATCTGGACCCTGACGTACTGCGGTGACTTTGGAGAGTCTCTCCAGGTCCACGTCTCTCCCCAGGTGAAGGTCTCTGCTCAGGCCGACCAGCATCGAGTGTCTCTGCTCCTCGGTGGGACTCTCTATCGCCACCTGGTGGACAAATGCTGCTACGACCCCTGAGGACAGATCCCGGGGTCTGCTGACCGTCGCTACAACCGCCACGCTGAAACGAAACACAGCAACCGCTCGTTATACCAACATGCGTCTTACTGAGCATGTGCAGAAGGTTTGTTATGATGTTGACCTGCTGGAGGCGCTGTGCAGCAGCTGGCAGAGCGCTTCCTGCAGCCTGCCGTCTTCCTCGGCGCCCCCTCGTGGTCTGAGGAGGAGCTGCAGGTTCCTGAGCAGCAGGACGCACGGCTGCAGAGCTTTCGCCCGCTGAAACACCGACGACAGCTTCACCTCCGCGGCTGCAGACGAGTCAGAGCACACGCCGACACAGTCCACCTGCACAGGTGAGGACAGGGGGAGTTACCGTGACAACATACAGTCAATAACAGGGTCCAGTTTGGCGGTCGTACTTTGATCAGGTGGAGGTTCAGCCTGCGACTCGCCGCGCTCACCGCCGTCACCTTCCCGCTTCCTGCTGCACCGTGAAGGAGGACGGTGCAGCCAGACAGAGAGCTGCTGACAGAGCAATGACGTCACTGATCACATGACCACATCATGCTTCTCTCCATGCAGCTGTTCAAGCAGACAGGTGGGGTTACCTGTGGTGCAGGTGAGGCAGGATGATGCTGCTGAGGAGCTCGACGGTCTTAGCGAGGCCGGGCGGGGACAGAGAGCTGAAGAGAGACGCTCCGTGAGGACAGCAGCCGGGGACGCTGCTGCTGGTGGACGCTCCCTGAGGAGAGGGAACAGAATCAGCCTCTGTCTGCGTCCTGACACCGAGTTCAGAGAGGAGCACCAGACTCCATTCACAAAACCAGAGATTATTCCACTCGGGACACAACAACAAATCAACCCAGAGGTCAAAGGTCACCATGTAAAGTGAGGTGTGCTGTCTGTCAGCCAGGTAAGCTCCGCCTCCTCCTCTATCGTCTTTCCTCTCTGCTGAGGAGCAAACTTTCTGCACTTTGAAGAAGAGTACCGGACACCTGCGGAGGTCAAAGGTCACAGAGTCAGGCACAGGGAGCAGAAGTGTTCAGCCTAAACTCTCAGGCCCCCTTTCCACCAATGACGGCACAGCAGCGCCACACTGTACCCCGCAAATAAATCCAACGAAGAAGAAAAACACGACACAGTGAACGAAGAGCGACGATGGAAGACATCCAGCAGTTCGTCGTCTTTGTGATGTGGATCTTTGTTTCAGAGCAGGGTTACGTGTTGATCTTTATTACAGCTGTCACACAGGAAGTGACGATTCTTTCAATTCAAATTCAAACAACTTTATTAATCCCTCAGGTGGCAATTAGTGTAATTGCCTCTCTTTAGAGTCTAAAACATACGTCTGGCACCCCAACAGAAGGGACGGTACGGGTCGGTAATTTGGGGACCTGTCCCGGTTTTAGTCAAAGGAAACGACACAAAATGCGAGCCGTACCGAGACGAACCGAACTGAACCGTTTGGTGGAAACGGGCTCAAGATGAATCCTCTGACGATCTGCAGTCAGGTGAACTAACAGGAAGTCCGTACCTGTGGATCCCCTCAGAGTTACTCTGCAGCAGGTCTGGATCTTTATCAGCTGCAACAGTCAGGATGTCTCCCTCTGACACCAGCCTGCACAGAGGACACACACACACACACACACACACACACACACACACACACACACACACACACACACACGTTAGAACAGAATTAAAATAGATTACAATAACAGAGTGAGATGAAATAGAATGGAATTGAAATCCATGATAATAAAACAGTAGAGTAAAATAGAATTGGATAGAAATGAATTTAATGGAAACAGAATCATGTAATAGAAAAGAATAGAGTGAAACCAGATACGATAGAACAGGACAGAATAGAATATAGGTACATGAAAATAGAATGGAATTCAATAGAATATAAACAGAATGAAATGGAACAGAACAGAGTGGAATGGAAATGAATAGAATGAAGTAAAGTGGACTGAATAGAATAGAATAGAATAGAATAGAATAGAATAGAATAGAATAGAATAGAATAGAATAAATAGAATAGAATAGATAGAATAGAATGGAATAGAATAAATAGAATAGAATAAATAGAATAGAACAGAATAGAATAAATAGAATAGAATAAATTCAATAGAATAGAATAGATAGAATAGAATAAATTACATAGAATATAATATAATATAATAGAATAGAATAAATAGAATAGAATGGAATAGAATAGAATAAATAGAATAGAACAGAATAGAATAAATAGAATAAATAGAATAAATAGAATAGAATTAATTCAATAGAATAGAATAGAATAGAATAGAATAGAATAGAGTAGAATGGAATAGAATAGATAGAATAGAATAAATTACATAGAACAGAATAGAATATAATAGAATAAATAGAATAGAATGGAATAGAATAGAATAAATAGAATAGAACAGAATAGAATAAATAGAATAGAATAGAATAAATTCAATAGAATAGAATAAATAGAATAGAATAGAATGGGTTAGAATGGAAACAGACTGAATCAGATTGAATAGATCTGGAAGCGATAGAATAGAATGCAAATAGAATATGAAAGAGGGCATAGAATGTAAACAAAAGAAGGAATGTAATAAAATAGAGAAGTACGAATGAAATCTGAAAGAAGAATAGAATGAACTAGAATCACAGACTAGAATAGAGTGAAATAGAAAAGATAGAATAGGATGTAATAGAATAGCATGGGATGGAATTGAATGGAGCAGAATGAAACTGAACAAACTGGTCACAGCTGGAAGTCTTAAAGACACTGAATCAGTTTGACTTTAATAAGATGTAATTTTAACGTGCTGTCCCTGATATTAAACTGATTAATTAAAAATTAAACACATTCTGATGTCACAGGTGAGCAGGAAGTACAAAAACAGCACATTAGATCTTGTTTGACCTCTACCTGGGCGTGCTGAAGTGTTCAGACAGCAGGTTGGCCAAGCAGCTCGTGTTGTTGTAGAGCGGAGAAATGACCGGCTGGATGCGAAGCTCGCTGGCAAACGGAGGAGACACAGAGCGACAGAAACTGTCAGAGCGAGAGCCGCCAGAGTCCGGGTCAGACGGGCTCCACCTCTGAGACAAAAACCAACAACAACGACAACAATAACAACAGATGAAACTGAGGCAGAAACAAAAAACTGTGGGAGTTTCAAATCCGTCACGTGTCAGAACGAAGCATGCAGGCGCAGCGGGGTGTTTGTGTGTGTGTGTGTGTGTGTGTGTGTGTTCTCACCTTCATCCTCAGCGTGCAGCTGTTCACAGGGATCTCGTCCCCCTCCGTCATGTTGAACCACAGGGTCTCTGATATGAAAGCGACTTCATCCAGGCTCTGCAGATCTGGACTCTGTGCAAGATCCACCACCAGCACGGACACCAGCCGCTCTCTGGCCCCGCCCCCTCTGACGCCTGGCCTCCACAGCCTCACCCACTCCTGGTTGAAGAGCCCGTGTCTGAGCAGAAGCTGCTTACTCACAAACACACAGGTGTCCACATCCACAGCCTCCCCCCTGTGACCTCTGACCCCTAACCATCGCCGGGTGTCCACCACCCGCACGTCCAGCCTGCACTCCAGCGCCTGCAGGACCCCAGAGAACCCCGAGTCCAGTAGCTTCCTGTTGTCCAGCAGACAGCGCCCCCCTCCGAGACCGTCAGCGTAATGAGCAAAGTCTGACACGTACAACCTGGGCGGTCTGTAGGAGGGGGCGGGGCCTGTGAGGTCCACTGAGTCTGAGCAGTCTGTCAGGACCAGAGAGGTGTCAGCTGTGATCTGGCCCTGGGTGACTGGACTGCAGTCCAGGACCACAAGGTCCATCAGATACTGCTGCACCTAAAACCACATGAAGACAATAATCATCATATGTTTACATTTACAGACGAATCCAACAGGAAACAGTTTGTCAGTCCATGTAATGTGTTTGTCTTTGACTGTTGAGAAACAGAGATTGTTCTCTGTAGATTTGATTCCATCACTTAAAGTTTTTAGAGACATGTTATCTTTTTGACGCACTGACAGGAAAAACAGTCCCATGCAAACATATTCGCTTTATGAGATTTAAATAAAAGTATAATCAGATTATTTACTGCATTAATCTCGACTTTAAGAAGGAATAACCCAGGACTCGCCCCGGCTCACCTGCTCTGGATCCTCTCCCAGCAGCGTGTGTCCGGGCAGCATCAACGGTTCCCCTACCCGGGCCAGCAGCCACTGTCCTGGGCCGCAGAGCTCCAGAAGTCCGGCGGTGAAACGATCACTTCCTGCCCAGCAGTGGCTCTGTTTGCTGCGGGCTCCCAGCACTACCCTGTCCAGGCTGACAGGCTCCATGACCGAGACTGTCCCGGTGCTGCCGTCCCGCTGGAGCCCGTGGTGTTCCAGGAAGAGGCGGGAGGTAAACAGTCGGACCCGGGACTCTGCCTGGTGGGAGTACCCTTCCCAGCTGCCCGCGGTGAACTCCTCTGTGGTCGGGTGAACGCGCAGTAAAATGTCCCGTCTCCTCGGACCGTGAGCTCCGTGCGGGGTGTAGAGGAGAGTTGGGGGGTCTGTGTCACTCTGGAGCAGTACATCCAGATTACACTTTAAAATCAAAGCATCGTAAGGACTGATGTGGGAAGGAAAACTCTCCAAACAGCACACCTCCGCCTGTGCCGCCATCTTGATCTCCTTACTCATCGTGTAAGGGATATTCCCGCCATCTGGTGGACGCTAGAGGAACACGGTGCAAAACCTTATAAACTTGGGTTTACTCTTAGGTTTTGTAAATATTTATTCTTCTAACAGTTTTAGGAAACACACAATACATTAAATAATATCTGTAACACGGTCGGGAAGAAGAATCTGGAAACCTTGTTTTTTTTTCATCACCAGGAAACGAGAATTAATGGTTTTCTGGAGAGCCATCCTGCCATGTGTGAGTGAAAACCTCTTATTCAACAACCAACCAAGCTCATAGCAGGCTAACCTCATGTTTTTACATTGTTAGCACAGAAATGTTAGTTTGCTTGATGAATAGTGAACTATTATCTGGATACTGGGCTTAGAAAACATTTTACAAAAGCTAGCAGGAGCTAACATTAGCATGCTAGCAGCTATATAATGATAATAATAATGTTTTTCACTGTTTGCATTCATAATATGTGTCAAGGAAATTCCAGGAAGCTCAACCACTTGAAGAAGTTGTTTTTCCACCTTGTTGCCAGCAAGACATTACAGTTGTGGTTGGTCGTCCCCATAGACTGTATAAAACATGGATGTAGTCTCCGCAACGTCATCCATCTGTTCCTGCACAGCCTCTGATTGGACAAAACTGTAATCCTAATATCATCTAAACTGCAGAGTTAGAAAAACATTCACTCACCGTACAGTGTGTGCTGATAGCAAAGTTAGCGTTTCAGACCCAAGCCGTTTTTTGAACCAGGCTGTAAATATGCTTTTTAATGCCGTAAAAGTCTGTTGTTTTTTTTTTGCTTGATTTGTATGTGACTTGCGATCTTTCTGCAGCCAGTCTCGAGTGGATTCTTGATGAACAGCAACTTTTAGCACTTCCGCATAATCTTCATTTTTCTCTACCGGATGTTGCCCCTTGGTCGTCATATTTTCTTTGGGGTTGGTTGTGACACAAATATGTATATGTTATATACAGTAGGCTGGCCTAAAGATGTTTCCTGATCAAGTTCTGTGTTCATTGTGTTAAGATGCGTTAAGCTGTATTTTTGTAACTTTGTCAATGCAATGAAATATATATACATATGAAAAAAAGTAGAAAGTATTGATTTGGATCAGTAACAAAAAAAAAAAAAAAAGACAAGACAAGACGCTGTCCACATGACCAAGACTTTACTTCACAGCTCAGTGCCCTTCATCTCCATACAAACACAACCAGCACACCTTTGCACTGTCAGCGGGGTCCAAGCAGGTAGCACTTCCTCTCATGGTTAACCCTGTTTTTCTCATGCGTTAAAAAACAGGCATGGTGCCAACACATCGGAACAGAAGGTTAACGACTGGAGATTTACATTTCGCTTGGCAAGATAAAAAATAAAGATGTCTTTATGGGAAATGATTCTTCTATGTACAATTCAGAGCATAAAGAAAATAAAAACACCAGAAAATAGATGATTAAAGCATGCCCATTGTCACACCATGAGGAGGAGGCAAGCGGCCGAGCTATTAATTTACTTTTCACATCCAACTCTTCTCTTTATCCATAATGAGCACAGCATATAGTGAGGAATCTCTTATCATATTAAAATATTTGGGCATTCAAACCAGTCTAATTTGATCTGTTTTATGGCATTCTAATCCAGATAGGAAGGGAAAAGCTTTATCAAAGAATTCAGAGGTACAGATTTTTGTACATATCGTTTTCCTTCTATGGATTCGTTGTATTTGTGATATACTTCACCATGCAATGTGAACCAAGCAGAGTACTGTCAGAAGAAGAGCAGAGTAGCTGTGGACAGGCTGGGAGTTCAGTGTCAGGGCTCGTGTCCACATAGTGTTTTTTTCTGAGTGACTTCTTTAAGGAGATAATCCTGTACTTTTAGAAAGGGGCAAATTACCGTTTCCTTTATTCGAGCTGATCACAATGACTTGTTCGGTTGTCCATGCTCCATGAAAAGTCAGGGAGACATAATAAAAGAGAGAAAGGAACATTTTACGTAAGGATATTCCAGAAAACAGCTACAACTAACAATAGGAATCAGAAGACGGAGCAATATTTAAGGTACTTCTGACAGATTGTGTCCTGCACTGACACACTCCATGTTTAGATTGACATATGGCCCATCATTAATTTCACCTGAATCTCAAAACCTACAAGCTATTGTCTGATCTTTTTTGGTATTTCTTATGTAAGCTAGCTGGCTGCGATATCAATTTAAGTACTTGTACCTGAGAAGCAACTGTGTTCAGCTCAAAAGAGAAGTGGAAATCGCCCTCTAGATTTGTCAGCAAAATAAAGTCTGTCGTTCTCATCTGTCTGTGTTGAGTCCTTCTGTGACTTTGACTGTAAAAAGTAAGTTCCACTAAGGCTTCACTGAGTCTACCTTCAGTGGTAGGAAGCTGAAACTCAAACTGATTTTCTTCAGATTAACATTTCCTCAGATTGATCTAGAACAGATTGTTAGCCGCTCTTCATGCACAAATATGTTTATAAAGAGAGGGATGTCATTACACTGGATTGTGTTCTTCCTGCTTTTGCTCTCCATACAGACTGTTGACAACAACAGAGACCAGAACACTCCTCAGACTTAAGACCACCAAATACAGATTCTACATTTTATCTAGCCATATGTATAAAGATCCCTATCTGCGCAGAGTGAAAAACAACCTGAAACAAATTGATAACATAACACACAGTTTGAGTAATAAACTGTAATGGGTGAATGCTAATTCATCAGAAAAAAACACCATGTGGACATCAGCCCCAAGGTGAGAGTTGGTGAAACAAGACTTTTTTGGAGATGGTGATTCTCAGGTCCAGGAACCAGATGAACCAGGGATTGACCAGGGAGCAGCACATATCCATAGCACCATGGCAGCAACACTCCTGTACGACCATCAGTCAAGATTACTGGAAGCCCATGAAGATAGTTAGTAAGCTGTCCTTGGAAAATAGAAGAGATCCGTATACATGAACTGAATTGAAGGAGGTCATTGTAACATCACAGTCTGGTATGGAATCAGGTGAAAACCTTTGAGGCGTAGCTGGTCCGAAGACTGATTATACACAAATATCTCAGCACTGAGTCTCTTTGTATTATCTAGCGGGCAAAGACTTCTCCCTGGTATTTGGCTTCCCTTTAGCTGCTGCACCAGCTAGTTTCGGACGGATCCTGGCAGGTGTAATACCAGAGGAGGTCTGGGCGGTGGCTTCCTGTGAGGCGCTACGCCGCATGGTGGTGGTGGCTGTCCTGGGTGGTAGCATAGGGACAGTAGGGGCTCGCACAGAAAGGGGCTGCCTGGATGGACAGACTCTCTGAGGGGAGGGGCTGTCAGTTCTGCAGTGGGTGGAGCTAAGGCTGCGACGGGTTCCAAACAGGACTCGCAGGGGCATTCGGGGACTACCTGAAGGAGCAGGGGCAGCAGAGGGACGAGGACATGAGGAAGAGGACCTGGGTAAGGGGGGTTTGGACTTTCGTTGAGTGCTGAGAGTGCTTAGTCCAATTTTCTGATTCCTGTAAAAAGAAGAAGATAAAAATTACTAATCAATAGCCTCAAATCAAAATGTACAAACACAAACATCAGGACACAACTGTACCCGTTAGCAAAGGATGATGCTCCTTTGGTAACGCTGGATTCTGGCAAGGAGAGGGGAGATGGAGGAGCAGCAGCGAGCCCCACTGAATGCCTTTTTATGGGGGTGACTGGCCTGGGGATCCTGCTCCTGCACTCCTTGGAGCCTTGCTCTTCTGTCGGTTTCAGTCGGGAGCTTCTCCTGGACTCAT
The DNA here is from genome assembly GCA_030710495.1 of Labroides dimidiatus. Classification (NCBI taxonomy): domain Eukaryota; kingdom Metazoa; phylum Chordata; class Actinopteri; order Labriformes; family Labridae; genus Labroides; species Labroides dimidiatus. Next base: position 37,159,595 of record CM061145.1, on the reverse strand, counting down.
CTGAGGTATGCGTGTCCTCCTCTGAGCCAGTGGTAGACAGAGTCTCTGAAGCTCTCCTTCGCTCATCATCCCCAGAGGACAAAGAAGATGAAGTCCCAGACAGCATTCTTCTCCTCATCCAGCGACCCTGTTGCCTTTGGACCAGCATGCGAGCCAAGTCCAGCTGCCTGGCCCTCTGCTGTAGTCTAGCCCGAGCTGAGAGAGAGGAGGACTGCTCAGAGCCCGAGTCTTCTTCAGAGATGAGCACTGGGATTCTACTTCTGATTCTAGGTTTTATTGCAGATGGTACTTCTGATCTGGTCTGAAACTTTGCAGCTTCCTCACTAGATGACAATAGTTTTTTAAGATCTAATGAAAGAGCTTTGGGTTCAAGAACAGGTGACATGGCTTCTGGCACAGGCTCTAGAGACTGGACTATGACAGGTGATGGACCATTCTCAGTACTAGGAAGCTTATCAAACGGAATGGACTCTTCTGGAGACTTATCAGTCACTGGTTCTGCCCCGGGTTCATGGGTGTCATCCTCTACTGCTGATGCCTTCATGATGGCCAAGACTTCCCGGTCACTCTCCCTGGCAGAGTGACCGTTGGAAGACATGACATTGAGGTGCGATGTCTCTGCAATGTGGACAAAAGTGCGCTCGACTTTGGTGAAGGGGGGTGAAGCAGGAGCGATGGGCGTGGAAGGCCTGAGGTCCGACCTGAGAGCAGGGGACAAACGCCCAGTCTCAGAAGACTCTGGCTGAATCCCATCCGGGACCAAGAGGTTACGGGAAGTGAGGGCACATGGTGTGGCCAACTCAGCCTCCAGACCATGATCAGCACCAGAGGGAGACTTGCGAGTGTCACCAGGGGAGAAGAGGACCAGGGTCTTAGAAGCATCCTCTAGGTCAGGGTCTGCATCAGCAGCTGAGGCGTGCTCCCTTTGGCCTTTCTGGTCCTCCGCCATGAGTGTTGACGGTGCAGCGTCCTGGCTGCGCTCAGTGCTCTTCTGACTGGCCTCACTGTTAGACTCACTCTTTGTGACATCATCATCTCTGGGCCCTTCTGGTTCTGGGACTTCTTCATCCTGTGTGGCAAAACTGCGGCGCTGAGGCAAAGTCCCGGTTAGCATGACTGTGAGGAAGTCAGCTCTTTTGGCCTGCAGCTGAGGAAGGATGTGGAAATGCTCCTTCTCATCTCCCTGGGCCTTCGTCCGATAGTCTGGGGAGGACGGTGACGGGATACTCGGCTCCGTGGGCGACAGAACCTGGAAACAACACAACAGAGCTCTTTTGTAACTGAATGAATTCACAAAAGATACAACTTCTTTAACTTGAACAAATCAAAATGCACAGACACATGGCGTGGCCCTTTTAGTAACTTATACTCAGAGCTGAATCCAGAAACTTGGAAAGATGTCAGCATTTGACCAACTGAAACAATAAAAATGGGACTCTCAACTCCCCCAGTAAGAAAGACAGAAGGAACAGGAGTATTTGCCCCCAAAATCATTTTAATGTCATTTTGGTTGTACACAAGCTTTTCAAGATTGTCTAGATTACATACATTGATATAAAAGGCACAAAAAATGCATTGCAGAGTTTATCCTTAGACAGCACGCAGTCTGATATCAGGTGATTTCAAGTGTTTCCCTTCATAAAGATTCAACATACAGCCTGTACATACATACTAAACCCCGCTAATGTTCATGCTATTAGAGATTAACTGCAAACCTAATGACTTTCTACATTTCTGTATATATGTACACAGTTATCATTTGGATTTACAAAAAGTTTAAAATACATGCTTTACCTGTAAATTATACAAGCAGTTCTGTACAATTGTATGGTGATATAAAAGAAAACGTGTACATGTATTTTACAGGTGAAAGACACTCACGGATCGTCTCACTGAACTGACGCTGTGAGCCTGCCAATCCTCTACTCAACGACACAAACCTCGCTGTTATTGCAATAAAAGCGAAGGAACATTCAGATACTTCAGAAATGTTTACAATAACTTCAACTATTCCACTCAATCCTACATGTGTTTAGCTTAGTTTAGCACACAACCTGGAAGCAGAGGGGAACTGACAGCCTCAATAACTTCTTAATCTTGCTGGCCTCTGCTTTTCAGTTTTTACGCAATGTATCAAAGACTTGATGATGTCACAAAGTCACAAAACTCTCTGTATTGTTATGTTGCCAAGCAGGCTTCTGGGTGGAGCTGACCAATCAGAAGAAAGTGGGCTTGTAAGAGGAGGTGTTCCTTCAAATTTTTCAAATTTCCTGTATCAGCTTGAGACTGAACTGCGGGTTTCAAGCTTAATTTGACATAAAATCCAAACTTAACGTAACTAAAATTACAGTGTTAAAGATCTGTTGGATTGAGCTCCAACCAGCAGACTGCAGGATCGGGGATGGATCGGGGACTAGCTTGTGTGCTAAGACTTTCCCCTTGCTTCCAGTCTTGCTAAGCTTAACACCCCCTGGTATCCACCTCCTCAAGTGAAAACAACCAGTTTGGGAGTAAACATACTCTGATTGAATATCTGAATTTACCTTTTAGTGTAAAGAAGAAGAGACAAACAATGAGGCTAACAAACCGGTGAACATGGCTAATCATGGCTAACATGGGGACATGTGTTTACTTATAAAGACACAATGAAGTTTTCTCTCTACAGACATTATCTGTACAAATATCACCCTGTTATTCCATAAAGATCATTACTTACATTTCAAATATGCAATAAAACGTATGGTATGGAATAGAGTACACTTTGTTTTCTACACGTTTATATTTGAAGAGTGAGATTCATGAGGTATAAATGTTTTGTGTCAGACTCTGAAAATTTTTCTGCAAACTGAAAGTCCAGGGACAGAACAACATGGTCATGTAAACGGCACTTTTGTTTCCAAACAGTTCATTTTTCAGGGGTTAGAAAATGATGTATTTGCTTGACCACTGGACATTGGTCAAAAAGTGTTTTATATTAAAGTTTGAACAACTCAAAGAAAATAAACGCAACATATTTTTAAGTTTGAGGATGATTAGCAGCATTTTCTACCAGCAAGACATTCCAAACAAGCAGAAACTGGACGTTTTCAACAGCAGATGGTCACAATTTGTTGGCTGGTGTCCGTTGTTAATTTTGCAATAGATGAATTAAATGGTTAAAGTCAATACACACACTGGTAATAAATAAAGTTTGGAGTGTTTGCAAGCTTTAAAGATGTTTTCTACTTGCATTAACATGTAAAGGTTTACGAGAATTCGGCAATTTCAGCGGTTTTAGTCTAAATTTTGCTATTTTTAGTCATAATATAACAGAAAACAACAAAACTGCAAAACTGAGATAGGTCCTTTTAAAACTGAGAAGTAGATATTTGAATTTCAGGTTGGACGGTTCGACAAACAGTGTTGACATTGAGCTGTTAAAAATGTTTAAAAAATGCATCTGAGTTCAAACGTAAACAGGGAAAGATTCAATGCTGCAGAATCAAATATGTTGTGAAACATGTCGGGCAATAAGGACTGGTTTTTGACAAGCCAGCTCCGGACTCGACAGCTCTGATCCGTGAGTATCCCTTTTAGTAGCGGTGAGAAGTATTTACAAAAGAATCACAGACGTTTTTCAGTCAGAGGTGTATATTCACTGTTTTAGTTGTAATTACAGTACAGTGCTGTTTTCAGTCATTTTACAGTCAGAGGTGCGTGTCGTACAAACAGTAGATCTCATGCAAAGAGTGGCGACAGTCGGTAAACAGTCGTGCAGGACGACATACCGTCATAATGCTGCGTATTGTTTTTTAAACTCAGTGTATCGTCAGCATAAAAAGCACACTCAAAGCCTTCCACTGCCTGTTCTGAAGTGAATGTGGCACTGCGCTCATGGTGACACAGGACAAAACATTGGCATGTATCAGTGACAATCTTGTACGGTAGGTGAATCATTTTGCAGACGTGCAAAATAAAGTTCAGGGTTAGCAGCTAGTCCACTTCATACATTCTCTTAGTGGCTGTAGTGTAATGCTAAGCTAAATATAAAACAAGCAGGACGTCCTGAACGCAGCGAGAAGCAGCATGAAAACAAACTCAGGTCGTCTCCTCATCACCTGTGATGAGCCTCAGCGCGGAGCAACGGCTAACGCTGAGCTAACGTTAACACCTCAAGGTTAATGAAACAGCGAGTGGTGCATATTTATTTAATGTAGCCCTTTGGGAATGCAACCGTCTTGCTTCTGTTTGGCCTCCGCCACAACAAAAGGACCATCCTCAGTCAGTCTCATGCAGTATTCTCAGGAGAAGAAACTCTTTAACATTCTGTGAACACTGCTGTTGATCCATGTTAGCATCTGCATCATTTTAAAATGCTTCTTGTGATGGTTGCTTTTCTTTTTTAAATTGTTTTGATTTAATACTGGGAGTCTTCTCAGAGGACAACCACGTTTTTTTTTTCATGAACAAATGGTCTAATGTGACGTGAAAACTGTTTGACAGGAAATGCTAAATGAGACAAATCTTTGCTAGCCCGCTTATTAAACACCCACTGTTTCCCCCGCTGTTTGTTTTGATGGCTGTTTTTGTTATTTGTTTAAGTGCCCTTTGATAGGCTGGCAGAGTTTTACTTGATTCAAGACATTTGTGCACTTTCTTAAAAAACAGGAACACACAAAAAAAACAAACAAACAGAGAGGACCATAAATGCTAGCCAACTCGTAGCTCCTGCACATCTCGGAGAAGGGTGCAAATCAAGAGAGTATTTAAGACCAGCATATTCACTGTCTACACTGAAACCTTAAGTCACACGCCTCAAATGCTGTCATGAAGTTGTTTTGTTGTGTTCCAGGTTTGAAACAAGCTATAAGTGTGAAATTTTGTCTAAATGTCGTCATTTTGCTGCTTTGGAATCAACGTCTAGTGGACACTGGGAGAAGTGCGTCTTTTTGTACCCCAGCTTTGGCTAAGTTGCTGCTAGTTAAATAATTAACCATGTCCTAGCTAACATTAACATTTGATTATTAACCGTGATATGATAGGGGGATGACAAAAAATTGGTAGCTCATGATAATCAGATTATTGAAAGCAACCAAGAGTTACGTTAGCTAAGTAGCTAATCTTGTCAAATAGTTGCCTAGCTAATGTAAGCTACAAGCATTTCTTCCTTCTGTATTGTAAAACGATCAAATGCAAATGTAAGCAAGTAAGAGCTAAATGCTAACATGTGCCATTGTAGGACGGTGGTTTGTGGTTTCTAAAACATTGTGTAAACTTAGAATATGGCTACATTATCATGAGTACCAGTAAAATGACTTCCTACATTTATAGCGTAGCTTTGCCAACCTTGAATAAAGCATTTCAACATTTGACAGAATTTGAGTTTGGTCATTGTATCCACTGTACACATGTGAGCTGATTTGATGGGGTTCTTGGCCCTTTTCTCATTTTTGATACATACAATTTTTGACCATTTTCCCTCAATTTCCAGCAATCTGTTAAGTGTGATCACTTAGACATGGAGCTATACTTTAACTTCAACCAAACACTCAAACAGAGCCTTGCAACATAAGAACACGTCATTCCATAAAACTGTGACAAAGCGTCGTGTTATTCTATCTCATTACCTGGAGAATAGAAAGACAATAAAAACCCTCGTTCAGCTCTCCTGGAGCTCTTACGGTGTCACAGTCATAGTTAGAAGTCATTTTCCTCTGATGTTTAAGCTTAAACTTTTGTTGTGGCTCCATGCAAAGCTTGCAACCAGTTAAAATATCCTAGGACTACACAGAAAAAAACAAAAAAACAAAAAAAAACAATAAAGTTCTTGAAGTGATTAGCTAGCCACAGCTGTGTCCTAACAGTTAATAATAGTTTTCCACCAATTCTAGCTAAATGCTATCACTTAGCAAAAACAAACATCAGCTAATTCAGAGCATACACTACTGTTAGCTGGGGATTTGTGCCTTTTATATTGCATTGTGTAGCAAAATAAAGCAGTATTATTAGCTACTGAATGCTAATATTAGCTGTTGTTTAATTTAAAATTAGCCTTCATTGTTGTTTTTCACTGTTGTAATCGACAGATCAAACAGACAGGCTGAACTGACAGCAGGAGAATGAAGTAGGTCGAATGCAAACATCAGCTGCTGTATCAGCATCAGAGGAAAATGGCCGCCATGTGAATGAGATAAATAACTTTTATTTCCTGTTGATCATTCATAAACATCCCTTTAAGCTAACTTTCCTCAGTTAATTAATGTATCTGACCAAAAAGTCGGATCAGCCCTGGAGCCCTGGAGGCTCACTTCATAAATCTCCATGTTTGACTTATTGCATCTGTGTTTTGCATCCATAGTCTGATCCCTCTCCGTTCTATTCTGGGATAAAGTGCAACAGTGAAGTCCAGTGCTCACCAAATAGTGATGCAGGAGGAAGCACGATGGAGATAAGACGATGTCGGGATGTAGGGAAGCAGGAAAACCACTATGAACCTCTCCAACAAACTCAGACCAGCAAGAAGACCAAATCCTGAACATCACAGCAGCCTGGACAAGCTCACACACCTCCTTCAGTTTCCTTTCAGTATCTCAGCCTTTGGAAGACCTGATATTACTCCAACATAACAACCAACCACTGAAGAATGAACACAAGACTGGGGCCTCAAACACCAAGGTCTGCCCATAGCCCCACTTCTGACAGGCCTCAAGAGGGCTGGCCAATCAGAATGAAGGGGGTTTGTTGAGCGGGGAGGAAATTTGGGATTTATTTGGGCTGATGTAAAGATACTATGGGGGCACCAGAGGGACAGAATAAAAACTAAAAAAGCACAATTCCCCCTCTTTAAGGAAACTTATCAGGTCTGTCTGACAGTCAAAGAATTACAAATGCTTATTTTTTTAATCCAGTTTGGTTTAAAGTTAAAAAAAGATCATCATCTCTTCCTCTTATACCACCTCTAAATTGACTTGTTAACTTCAAACCAACTTTTTGCTCCATTTTTGGTCTGAACACATCAGACACTGTTAGCAAACTTTTCTGTGATAAGAGTGCTAACATCCTTGTGTAAAACACATAAAACATGAACCATTTCTACCAGTTCAGCATAGTACTGTTAGCATTAGCTGCTTGAGACGATCTGGGCCCAATGGCAATGTATTTCATTTTGCAGGTAAAGGAGTGGACACATTAATATGTTGGCTAATATGTTCGTCTGGGGGTAGTTCAGATGTTCCTGTTTCATCAGGAACCACAGCTGCTCAAACAGGAGGAACTAACTGACACCAGGACTAGAAAAACAACAATTTCGCGCCTCAGTTCAATGATATCTCATTTCCCATGATGCCACAATAACAGCTCCGCCTCCTTTTGAGATCTTTAATCACAAATGATCCAAAAACAAACGCTCTCACTGAAACAGCACAAAAATGAAAATGCCAAAAGGATATAAAATTAGAGATTGGTTGCTGAAAGTCGACTGAGGTTTCGTTTTTGTTTTAAAACATTGAGTTGGTTTTTATTAAAATAAATACGCAATGTTTGATTTTAATGTTCACTTGTTGATATTTTAATGTTTTTAAAACACATTTCTTTTTATTCATTGTTGTGAATTGATGCGTTGTAATGTTGTTGGACTGTTCATAGTTTTTCGTTTCTTTTGCAACTCTTTCTAGTTGTAAATTATTGTCCCTTCAGGGCCACCACACTCAAAAACCCAGCACTGTTTTCTTTTGTTTTTTTTTTTGCAGATGTGATGCTCACACCTTCAGCGAAACCTTTTCACAGAGAAAACTCACACATCTCTCTTCACACAAACATTTAATGGGTCAGGAATCAGTGAGGCGTTCAGGGTCACTGGTTTTGTGTCGGTGAGGACGAGTTGTGAAGCGGTGACGGTGTATTGCTCGGTGGACGAGAAACGCAGACTCCAAAGTTCTCGGTGCAAAAAAAAAACTTGATCGCCGGGACGACCTGCATTCCTGTACGATCGCTCCTTCATTTCAGCGGGAAAGGAAATAAAAAAAAAGCACAACTCCTGTAAAGCTTAACAGTCTGTAGCAGCCGCACTCTGTTTGCTCTCCTTCTCTTCATGGAAGGAAATCTTTAGTTTCACATTATTCCTCCGGCTCGCCTCCAGCTCTGACGTGTGCAACAGAAGGTTTGCAGAGAGGCTTCTGAGTTTATTGCATGAAATTATTTCCTGTCGTCAGCGCTTTTCTCCTCTTCTTCTGTTTCTCTGCTTGAGTCATACAGCTACGTGTGTGTGTGTGTGTGTGTGTGTGCATGTGTGTGTGTGTGTGTGTCAGAGACAGAAAGTGTGTGTTTGCCAGCTGTGTGCTAGCTTTATGGCTTGTTGTGTGTTTTATGTGTTTGTCTGATCATGTGCGTGATTGAATGTGCAGTCACCGAAAAACTACAATTATGATATATCCAATATTTTGTTAATTCTTTTTTTTTTTTTTTTTTTTTGTCGAATTCAGTCAGGTAAATTTAGGACACTTTAACAAAACCAGAAGGCATGTCAGTTTATTAGTGTATACTCACTAAGATAACTGATAAAGAACTGAAGAGTGCTGTTCTCAGTAAATTAAACAGACATTATCAAAGAGGTGGATGTAGCCAGCAGGAGGGGCAACCTGATTGGTCTGATTGTGTAAGAGTAAAACTGTCTGACTATTTAGATGAACACTACTTTCAGTCTCATTCTTCCATTGATCTCATTTTATCATTTGAACTCTTTCTACTCCTTTGATCTCATTTTATCATTTGATCTCATTCTGTTATTAGATCTCATTCAGTCATTTGATCTCATTCTATCATTTGATTTCATTCTACTCCTTTGATCTCAATCTATCATTTGATCTAATTTTACTTCTTTGATCTCATTCTATCATTTGATCTCATTTTATCATTCAACCTCATTCTATCCTTTGATCTCATTCTATTATTTGATCTCATTCTATCATTTATATCATTTTGTCATTTGATCTCATTTTGTCATTTGATCTCATTCTATCATTTGATCTCATTTTGCTCCTTTGATCTCATTCTATCATTTGATCTCATTTTATCATTCAACCTCATTCTATCCTTTGATCTCATTCTATTATTTGATCTCATTCTATCATTTAATCTCATTTTGTCATTTGATCTCATTTTGTCATTTGATCTCATTCTATCATTTGATCTCATTTTGTCATTTGATCTCATTCTGTCATTTGATCTCATTCTATCATTTGATCTCATTCTTACATTTGATCTTTTTCTGTCATATAATCTCATTCTAGAAATTGAACTCATTCTATCGTTTGATCTCAATCTACTCCTTTGATCTCATTCTGTCATTTGATCTAATTCTACTCCTTTAATCTCATTCTATTATTTGATCTCATTCTGTCATATGATCTCATTTTGTCGTATGATCTCATTCTGTCATTTAATCTCATTCTATCCTAAGATCTCATTCTCGCCTTTGATCTCATTCTATCCTCTTAGGTTTATTCTATATGTAAACATTTTTTACGGTCCATTTAGAGTCAGACTGAGCAGGAAATAGACACTGCTTTTTCAGTGAGTAGTAATTATGAGCAATTGAAGCTTTTCACTTTTCTAACCCCTCCCCCTTCTCTAGCTCCTCCCTCTTTGCGCCCGAGACTTCAAAATGAGATTAACTAGTACGATGCTATGTTGGCTACACCCACTCCTTATTGACTGTTAAGTTAGACTCGATGTGTTTTATGTTTGTGTTTGTGAACATGTGTGTATGTAACTGTACCTCTGTATCTGTGTGTGTGTGTGTGTGTGTGTGTGTGTGTGCGTTGTCTCTCAGCTGCTGTTCTTGTTCATGAGCTTGGCAAACATCTGCTGCAGCTGCGTCCTCGACACGTTCAGCACTGAATGTCTGCTCCGCGGGCTGCCGGGCGTCGGCAGGGTGCCAGCGTGTCGCCGTCGCACCGAGGCGGTGGCGGCGTTGATGTGGGCGGGGCTGCTCTCTGCCGAGCGGCTCCTCTGGATGAAGCTGCTCCCTCCGTGCGGGTACTGCTCCGTCTCCAGGGTGGAGGAGGAGAAGACGTAGGAGGCCAGCCTCCTCAGCTGATTGGGCCGCGGGTGGTGCCTCTCCTCTTCCAACTGCAAACAGACCAATCAGAGAGAAGGAGGGCGGGGTTAACAGGCGGAACACAAGGAAAATCATGTATTTATAATATTCTCCTACAGCTACGTGAAACACTCTGATTTGACTTCCTGCCCCTCCCCCTCGCTGACCAGGCGTTAGACAGGTGAGAGCTGATTGGTGCTCTCGCTCATCTAAAGCAGCTGATTGGTCAAAGGCTCTGAGGGGAGGAGCCTGAGAGAGAAGCATACAGTCTAGGCTTACAGCTATCACATGCTAGTAGCTAGAAAAGTCTACACAGGACATGATGTTAGCTGTGGGGTCGCCAGATTGGTCAGACTAGCACCCCTCTAAGACCCCCACAGAGAAGCACTAAGAGAGGACACAGAGGCACCAGCACAACACTGCACACACTGTCTGACACTAGGCTACAACAGTCTGAGCCTGCACACTTCTCAGGGAGAGATGAGCACTGAGATGCAAAAAGAAACGGGGAACACAAAAGAGAGATGGAGTCATCAGGCACACAAAACACAGACACACAACGGAGGAAAAAAAGGAGGAGAAATGTGTGAACAGAGGGGAAAAAAAGAGGAGGAGGAACAGAAACTGAGTGAGAGAACAGAGGTAAAGGACTATTCCTAAACTGTGCTTACCCCGAAACATCACTTTATTTCTTCTTTGTTGTCCCAATGGCACCCTCGCTCTGTGTCTGTCTCCTCAGGTGAGTCAAACTCGACATACTGTGTACTTTTAAAGCCATAGGTTGGGGGCAAAGGCGTCAGTAGTTATGTGGAGGGAGGGGGGAGAATTGGAGAGGAGTAAAAAAAGAGAATGGCAGTCCTCGATGGCTGGCGTGGCGCAGAGCTCGCTATCGGCACGGAAATAAAAGAAGCTAAAATACGACTAAGAGGCGTTTCCGTGCAAACATCCAGCCCGACAAACAGCAGCCGCCAAGTACGGAGGAGCAAACCTGACGTGACGTGGAGTAAAAAAAATGAGTGCATGAGGAAATCAAATGGTCACAAACATGTGGAACTGAACTCAAAGAACTCAGGAAACTGAACCAGCACGCCATGATCCCCAGAGGAGAAACGCAAAGGTCAGCTGTGCAGGTTCACATCACTCCCAACGAGTCCAAACGCTCACCGGCGCCACCATTAGGACGACATTTATACAGGAAATATGAGAAGAAACACACAAACACAGAAAATATAGTGTCATGTTGGTCCTGCTCTCCAGAGGATGAAACACTTGGATGTCTGGTATAAAGACGAAAACATGATGAGCTTCATCACAGGGATGGTGTTTGATCGTATTACAGCTGTAATAAACTCTGCAGCCTCTAGGGGGTGTACTTTGTATTCCAGGTGCTGTTATTCAACTATGCTAGCAAGTCAGATTTTGTTGTATGCTGGGTTTTTTTGTCTGTTTGTTAAAACCTTTTATTTGTGAAGTTTTTACACTTTAGAAGTCTTTTGTGCGTTTACTTTTTCATGACCTGCCTTGTTTTTGAAACACTTCTCTTTATTCGACATTCGTCTGAACACAACACGTGTTCACACAACAGCCGACTTTGTTCATTTAAACCCCTGTTAACAAACCATTAGCTATACGCTATATTCTGTATGCTATGTAATAATAATAATGTCATTGTTGGTCTGGATTTCAGACCAAAACAACTTGAGTAGGCTCGTTAAAAAAAAAACATGGTTTTGGATAAATTCTCGATACATTACCTCAGAAATGTACATAATGCTAATTTAAAGGATACCACCACTGTAACGCCAGTAAGTTAGTGTTTACATGATGGAATCTGTCCGTCATTTTCAGGATGAGAACTCCAAAATCTCATCATTTACCAACAGAAGCAGCAAATTATCTATAAGCTTGACAGAAACAAAGCCACGGATCAGGAGACCCCTCCAACAACCAAACTGGGACCATCATCCCGGACTGCCTCTCTCTTGACTCCATACCACAGCTCCAGTTTATCAGCAGAGCAGCAAACCATAAAATCAACCTTCAGATTCAGGATTCCTTTCTATTGGTCCCTGCGAGCACGTTGATTGGCTCTCCTTGTGCTCAGACTCTCTGCTTGCACTTAAAGAGATCTTCACCAGATCTTCACCAGATTTGCTGAAATAATGAGGTCATCACATAAGGATCTCCTGACTGGTTCATAACACATTGCAGGCTCAGGCCTTAAACACCAAGGTCAGCCCATTGCTCCGCCCCTGACAGGCTCCTTTAAATATTACTCTGATTTCTAGATCAGATTTGTTTGTTGCGTGCTCGCCATAAAAACAGAAACATATCAGAGAGCAAGCCTGCAGTCTGAGCACGAGCAGAGAAACTTGAAGTGCAAGCAGGGACGTGTGTTGTTGTAGGAACACATAATTAGTGTGACATCACAAAGTACCGCCTCTTTAAGTAAGAACAGAAATGACCTCAAAGAACTCCATAGTTTACTTTCCTCCATACTAAATGTTTATGGTCCACAAACCAGGAAGAGGAGCTTAAATAAAATACACACATTGATTTATTTTACCTCCAAAACTCTGTGTGTGTGTGTGTGTGTGTGTGTGTTTGTGTGGGTGTGTTCGATTTTTGTACGTGTGATTGTGCGAGTGTGTGTTCAATGTAAAACCAGGTTGTGTCACCTGGACTGTCCATGTGAAAACAAAGCAGCATGAAAACATCGTCATCATCCCAACAAAAAAAAAAACAACAACAAACATTTAGGCTACGGTCAGGTGGTACAGGAAGGAAGTCTGCTGTTTCCCATTCATTCCTTCAGAATAAAACAATGGTCCAAACAAAAAGGTCATGAACAAAAGCAAAGAGATGGAAAATATTCAACTTTAAAGAAAAGATGACAGCAGCACTCAAACAGCTGGACAGAGGAAACTGTTTAATGTGTCACAGGCAGTCGAGGAGGAATCGAACCAGCAGCAGCGTCAGAGTGGAAAGTAATCTGTTCATCTTCAGTCTCTGTCGTCCCTCTGATAGCTCTGTATCTGCTTTACATGATCTACAGCTTACACACTCTTTACTTATCTGGAACTGTCTCTTTAAGAAACATCAAGTAACTATGTACCTGTCTCATTAAAAAACATCAAGGCACTATGTACCTGTCTCTTTAAGAAACTTCAAGTAACTATGTACTTGTCTCTTTAAGAAACATCAAGGAACTATGTACCTGTCTCTTTAAGAAACTTCAAGTAACTATGTACTTGTCTCTTTAAGAAACATCAAGGAACTATGTACCTGCCTCTTTAAGAAACATCAAGTAACTATGTACCTGTCGCTTTAAGAAACTTCAAGTAACTATGTACTTGTCTCTTTAAGAAAGTTCACGGAACTATGTACCTGTCTCTTTAAGAAACATCAAGTAACTATGTACTTGTCTCTTTAAGAAACATCAAGGAACTATGTACCTGTCTCTTTAAGAAACTTTAAGGAACTATGTACCTGTCTCTTTAAGAAACTTTAAGGAACTATGGAACTGAATCTTGTGTGGATCTTACTTAGTTCCCCCCTCTGACTTTTTTTTAATCAAGCAGTTTAAAGAATGTTTACCTCACAATGTGAAACGTTTTCCATGTTAAATATTAATAACCAACATTTTTACTTCATAAAATATGATAAATTACGATACCACCCCTCAATGTGCTAAGATCGTCTTAACAGGTTGAGTTTTTAAGGCGGTTCGGGCTATATTACCACCAAGACTCAGAAGTGGTATCAATCTGAACCCTTGAATCTCACAGGGACGTAACCGACAAGTTCAAAAGTTGTGAAATTGCTCCAGTGTATTAATACAGCTGGATGCTAATAGGGCTAATGCTAGCTAGATAACTTCCTCTCCTGTAAGACTGAGGTTGTATTTTCACATATGGTGGATCAAATGACTTGAAAAGTTGTTGGTGTGATAAGACAAACATAATCCTTGAGAGCAAATCCATCTGATCAACGTAAACCTGCTGAAAGGTCCTGTTTTTGTAGGTGAAAGGCTGAAGGTGTCCTTACCAAGGATCTGACAACCTGTCAGCCTGTTTCACTGCTGTAGGCTGAGGAGATTGTTCAGGAAGTCTTTGTACCTGGTCAACATTTAGACTCTAGATATGAAAAACCAGTCTTCAGGGCACCTGGTCCCAGCTGGAGTTACAGATCCCAGTACTTTAGCATCTGTGACTAAACATACTTTATCTCTATTAGCTGGAACCACAGAATTTCAGATGTCGGTCCGCTGGCTAACAGCTAAGACATGTGAGACATGCTACAGCTGAACTTTAAATCCATGAATACAGTTTAACATTAAATCAAACTGAGTGTAAGATAAAAACAAAAGAAGCTTCTCTGATAAATAAAAACGTTTCTGTAAATATGGACAGAACACCTCGGTATCATCTGCATATAAGGAGACATAAATCAAGACACTGTACGCTGGGGTAATTTAATGTGACACAGCATTACAGGGTTCACTGAAACTGACACTGAAGCAGGATATTTAAAATATCTCGAGTCTGAAGCTAATCACGAGTGAGTCTGATGGTCTATTTTTCGGCTGCTGCTGGTTAAACGAACCGACTGCCTGTGACAGACGTGCAGCTTTAAACGCTGCTGCCGTAAACTGTCGTCACACCACCACAGTGATGTTTTTTTAAGGACCAGTCCAGCAGGAGTCAGTGTGAGCTGCTCATTACATCCAAAGAAAGATTAATGCTGTTCTCTCTAACATCCAGCAGGGGGCGACTCCTTTGGTTGAATATCATTGTGTGATAGAACGTTCCTCTTCAGCTGATTCTATTTCCTCATGCGTTTATCTAATTTCTAGTTTCAAGTCTTTAACAGATTATTGTCCCATGACGATCATAGCCATGAGGCTAGTCCTCCAGCGGTCGGCTGGCTCCTATCTTAACCCCTGTCCTGTCCTGTCCTGTCCTGTCCTGTCTAAATATAAAGGCCGACAAAACTACCTAAAATCAGACTAACCCCATCTTTTTTATTATCCAGCTGTCTGCCGTCTTATTTCCTTCTGTCCTCTAAGGTGAGGTAAAGCCTTCAGGATCTAATGGACCAAAGAGGAGGACTGAGAGAGGAGCAGACTTGGGATCGTGCTGGACTCGTCCTTTTAGCTTCATGTTGATGACCAGGTTAATGAGACGGAGCAGCTGCAGCACAGCGCCTCCCTGAGGCAGACTCCCTGCACAGCAGCCGCCCACCTCCTCACCTGTCCACCAACACCAGAGAGCTGAGCTCTCCTCTGATTGGCTGGCTGGATCTCTTACCGGTCTCTGAGGTCCAATGGGCTCCGACTCTCTCCGGCGGGGGCGTCCCGATGGCAACGAGTGACACGGTGACTGCGCGGGGCTTCCACCGCTCCTCCTGGAAGCCTCCTCCTCCGTTAGCGTTAGCATCCCTCGGCTGCTCTCCCTGGTGTGGGTCTTGGGACGGACCACCAGCTCCCCTACAGGAAACGAAAATGTTAACAGGAGTTTGAGACGGGCTCAGGGGTGGGGGGTGGTGTGATTCCAAACTTTGCTAGCTTAAGTTTACAGAGAACATAAAACTGGTGAATCTTGTGTACAGCTTTTGATTTACTGCTGCTAGACTGGCACCATGTAGGAATTAGCTTATGTTAGCATAAAGTTGATTAGTAGCTAACATTAGCATTCAGTCTCTGCCGAAAACTCCATGTTCTTACCTCCTGCCCTGAGCCTCCTCCTCTCTTCCTGCTCCTCCAGGGGGCGGAGCTCCTCAGGCTCCTCATCAGTGGTTCCTGATGTCGTTGGCTGGAAGTCTCGTAGCTCCGCCTCTTTGTCGATGATCACCCACTCTTTGCTATCAAAGTCCTCCTCCTCGGCCAGTGGGACTGAGCGGATGAAGGCGTTGCTATGTGCCTCCTGGTCCACTGATGCCACCGACACCTCCTGACGACCACTGGCCTGACGGTCGCCCCGGCAACCAGGGTCAACAGACAGCATCTGAGCGGGCTGGGAGGAGTAAACATGACGAGATGGAGACCCAAGGATGTCCATTCTGGACCTACAGGACAGAGGGACATGTTTAGAGACCAGGAGACACCGGGGGCTGTGACTTAGTTTAAATAAATTCAACAAGTCACTCAGGAGGAGTTCTAACCAATTCCAAGTTTGGTCCAAAATTGTTTAAGTAATAAGAGAAATTCTCCAGTCAACATCAAAGAAAGTCCAAGTCAAGCATCAAGTCATTTGAGACCAAGATCTGGTCATTTTGACATTTGAAACCACAAGTCTTCAAAACAAACATTTAAGTCTATAAGATTGAGTCCAAGTCAATTCAGTGAAGACAGAACAAATCAAGTCAGTCAAGACACGACCGAGACGAGTCTTTAGGGGCAAGTCCAAGTCAAGTCCAGAACCGAACATGGTTCAAGTCAAGTCACAAATCAGATGCAGAACGTTCAACAAAAAATCAAAGGAGGCAAACCCAAATATTGTGTCTCACACTGTAAGAAAAGATGCCTTAAGTCAACCAGGTCAACTCTTTAAATACAGTTTTCAAGTCTGAGCCTTTGACAAGTCTTAGCCTTTTTCTGTTAAGGTTTCGAGTCATACAAAAACTGTTTGTATGTTTCAAGTCACCTCTGTCCGTAGCCGTCAGCTCGGCCCTCAGCTGCAGACAGACGATCAGACTCAGGGCTGTTGACTCGGTGGTACCGTAGCGATCTACCCTGACCTGTCGGTGAATCAGCACCTCCACCTCGGACCGGGGACACCGGACACGCCCCCCGACCTGACTCCTCCTCCTGAACTCCCTAAGAGACAAGAAGTGATGTGTTAAGTCCAACAGGTGTCAGCGAATCAGAAACAAACAAAGACGAACCAAACAGCAGGATAAGTTCAGACCTTGTTCAGGCTGATCCTGAGTCTGTTGCGGTTGACATCCGTGTCCTCCCAGGCTTCTCCCGTCTCCCCAGCGTGCTGGGCACTCGATTCCCCGGGCGGCCTTGGGGGTGGAGCCGGTGGGGCGTTCTCCTGATCACTAAGATGTTCGTCCACCAGGACGTCGTCGGTGTTCTCGCGCTGAAGATCTCCAGGTACAGGCGTCACGATGGCTCTGAGGACAGAACGTTAGAGACTCAGTCACTCATCTTTCAGAACATGTTTAGTCTCCAGCAGTCTCCATCCTGGATCTTTGGAGCCAGCAGAGACTGGATTTACAGAGGACAGACTTTGAGGTAAGCTAACCCTGATGTGTTAGCTCAGCAGGGTTTCAGAGACATACGGTCACAGACAGTTTGGTATTGGACGGTGTGGTACTCACCCCACCATGGCGGCGGTGGGTCGGGTGTTGTGCTGTGGTTGCGTGGAGGCACTGGTTGACAGTGTGACATCACTTCCTCCCTTCTCCCAATCAAAAGGCTCATTCTCAGTGATGATTCGCTCCTTCATGCTGTTCTCAAACACTGACATGAGCAGCTGGAAGAGAGACGACACAACTTCTTGAACCTGAAGTCCAGAACTGAACCTTGAAGACCAAACTTACGCTGTGTACCTGGTAGTCTGGTTTGGTGTAGTAGTCCAGGGCCAGAACGTGGTCCAGGAAGATATTGAACTCTGAAGGCATGTGTTTGAGCAGCATCCGATGGTCGTATCGCTCTTTAATCTGACCCACTTGTTCCTGCAGAGAAGAACAAGAAGAGTTCCTTCACCGTCCAAGCTAAAAACTCATAGTCTGAGCTGGATCAGACAGGGTCAGGGGGCCTCACCTTGTCTTTGATCTTTCTCCATGGTAACTGTCCAACAGCAAACTCCACCAACATGTAAAACAACGACCACAGGTCGTCATGGCGACCCATTTCCTGTTAAAGAAGATAATAAATTATTCATACTGACACAATACAAATCCTCTTTCAGCCGAGTGAGCTGTTTATAACACCTCTTCCACACACTCTGAAACTCAGGACATAAGACCTGAAGAAAAGTTGGACGTCTTATAGGCTTTACTCAGAGGTTTACGCTCTCAGGCTCCACAGCGCCCCCCTGCAAACATTTGCAAAGGGCTCTGCAGAGATTTCCTTTTGTAGCCTTGATAAAAAGTCCAACTTGGTTTTTAAACATTAAGATCCTGCAAACCAGTTCAATGGGCAAAATTTATTTACCTTAATAATCCACTGCAAAGTAAACTCAAACTGGTTTTCAGAGTGAGGCTAACATTAGCAAAGCTAGTTCTAGCAGCCTAACATGAGCAAAGCTGGCTTCAGCAGCCTAACATTAGCAGAGCTAGCTCCAGCAGTCTTCAGTCCTTCTTGGCTAACATTGCCAGAGTTGGCTCCAGCAGCCTAACATTAGCAGAGCTAGCTCTATCAGCCTTCAGTCCTCCTTGCAGGTTAGCATCTTTATCTCTGATGACATCTGTGAATGTTTCTATCCAGGTAGTAGAGCTCTAAGGCATTATGGCAGCAGAAGTTAACCAGAGCTACAGCTCCAGCTAGTGGAGGGCAGCTGAACTACAGCTCAGACACAACAACAGATTCTGAGGCCATAAACATAGAAACAGAGATTTATAACATCCTGAACTCAAGAGTATCGTCAGCATCATTTGTGAGCTTAATCAAGAGGAAGAGAAAGAGCTCTGACCTTGTTTTTATGAGCGTTGACTGAAGCGTACCGGACCGTCCCCCTGAAACCTGCCACAGTCCTCGGCTGGACACAAAAAGGAGCACGAGTTAGTCACAAACACTAGCATCAGATCCTCAAACCCCACAGTTTAGCCCTCAACCACTCACTGTTGCTCAGAAACATGACCTGAGGTAGACTCTACACTGCAAAAAATGCCATCCAAGCGTGTTTTTTTTTAATGTCTGATTTCAAGATATTCAGTCTGAGACCTTTCTCCTGAGGGGCCCATGATGGAGGACATCCAGGTGTTTCAGCATCATGATAAAACCTTGAGGTATGATCGTGACCTTGGTTCTCTTGGAGGAAGTTACCCGTTCTAAATGTTCAGAGTCTCTAAGAGACGAGGGTCAGGTCTTGAAATGTCTTAGGCATAAAAATCTTATCTACAGGTCAAAATAGTCTGAATATGAATGACAATTCAGATCAAATCCAGATCCAGATCCTGCCATAAAAACGTGCTGTCGTATTTGTCCCAGATCGCCCCCTAATGGAGAACATTTTCCTTGGGCAGAAACAGGGTTTGCTGATGTTTACAATGTGCGTAATGCCACAGAAAACTGATTTTTTTTTAAACAGAAATCATTGGAAGAAAGAGTTAACAAATAGTCAGATTCCAGTGAGGGTGTAGGGACCTCTCGTCTCCTGTGGGGGGGGGGGGGGGACTCTAATGTATCTTCTAACCATGCTGAGAATTCCCTCTGTCCAGTGAAGTAGCTAATTTCTCAAACAGAAGGCTCTGTGACTGTGAAACCACCTGAGCGTCCTTCACCCTTTGGACCCGACCTTATCCTCTGACAGAGTAGTGATGTATTACACGCCCTGGTGGCAGTGACACTTCATTTAATAACACGGCTCACGGACACCTTGAAGAGCTTGGTTCCCTAACGGGTCCTCAAACATGAGGAATATGTAACCTGGTGGAGAGATGGTCTTTATATGATGGAGAATTATACCCCTGCTTTATTCGTCCTGTGAAGTACGACGTGTTGTCGTGCTGCAGTAACACAGTTTGCTGTAACCAGGATAAATAAAAACAAATAAAAACACAAACAAAAACATGAGCAGAGGGTCACAGAGCAGACACACAGCCTCTACAGCCTGACATCCTGATATACTGTCACAAAACTTCATGCTTTTATTTCTAAAGCGGTCTTAAAGAAAGATTTACAGCCTGAGTGCGCCTGTATGCAGACGATGCAGCGTTGTATTCAGCTAACATTTCTCAAAAGAAGTTTTCTCAGGTGTTTCACTCAGCTGGATTTAGACAGGAAGTCCTGAAATAATCTTAGTCTACCCTCCAGGGTTAAAAATAAAACTAATAAGGAAGTGCTAATACCTGCAGTTCCCTGAGTGTCCACTAGAGTCTGTCTCCAGCAGTGAGTCAGTCAGTGGATTTTAAAAAGAGTTTTTTTCAGGATCATATTTTTATAAACTTGTGTTTGACGTCAGAGTCGTCGTGTCTCTCTGATCTCTTTGGCGGTGACTAACTGCACTTCAGCAGGCGGCTGGTGATGCGTCTGTGACCTCCCTGTTGCTATAGGAACCACTCACATCCCTGGGTAACCATGGAGATGATGGAGAAACGGGAGGCATGCACGTCAAAATCATAAGTCCAAAGGAACTGTAAGAAAAACAAAGACAAGACTGGAACGTAAAACGATGAAACTCAAAACAGTGAACAGAGAAAAAAAGCAGCTGGTCAGAGCTGGTGATGTCACAGCGCTCTGATGTCATCAGTTTGAAATACAGATTATAATCCAAACACCTGACGTCTGTGGAGAGAGAGCTTCAGGATGTGAAGCATTAAAGTGGAGCAGCGATCGACCCGCTGAGTTCCTCTGAACCCCATCCACATGATTTATTCATCAGCAGCTAACATGCTAACACACACGCACACACACACACACATATACACACTATCGACTTCAAGGATAGCACTTCCTGTTTGGTCATGTGATATCACTGAGAAAGAGCTGTGATGGAGGGATGAGAGAGAAGAGGAGAGAGGGAACAAGAGGAGAGAGGTGAGTCTGTAAGCTGATTGGACAGAAGCTGACTCAGCTGGAGAGAGAGAGAGAGAGTGAGAGAGGGGTCTCTCGCCCACTGTCGCATACTGGAGCATCAAATATTCATCTCACTGCAACAGAAACAAGACTGCAGGAGAGAGAGGGAGAGAGGGGGAGGGGGTGAGGTAAGGTGAGAGGATGTAAGGATGGAGGAAGAGGTGAAGGACGAAAAGAGGAGCAGAGGGTGAGGAGGAGAGGAGAAAAGAAAGAGAAAAGGTGACTGGTGGAGGAGAAGACGAGAGAGAGGAAAGAAAGAGAGGGTGAGGAGGAGGAGAAGAAGGAGAGGAAGAAAGGGGGAAAAGGGTGGATGAGAAGTTAGATTAAGAGGAAAGGAAAGGAGTCAAAGAGAAGGAGAAAAGGGGGGGAAGGAGATCAAAAGAGGGATGAAGACAGAGGAAAAGAAAGAGAAGAAGAGGAGAGGAAAGGAGTGATGGGTGAGTAGGATGAGAAGAAGAGGAGGAAGAAGAGAAGGAAGAGGAAACAAAGAATGGATGGTTAGAGAGGAAGAAAAGGAGGACAAAAAGAAGGAGAGGTGCAGAAAAAAGGGGGAAATGACAGGAGGAGGGGAGAATGAAGAAAAGGAGTTGAACAGAAGGAGGTAGGAAACAAGGAGCAAGAAGGTGATTGATGGGGGAGAGGAAGAAAAAAAGGAAGAAAAACAGGAGAGAGGAGGACAAGGAGGAGCAGACAGAACGAGAAGGACTCAACGAATAACAGCTCACGTCCTCACAGATCTAAAAATAACTCAGAGAGAGGAGAGAGAGACTACAAAGACCAGCAGACCTGATGATTCCTGTGGACCAATCAGAACACCTGGATCTGTTCTAGACCTCAAACTGAGAAAACCCCCTCAGACAGAGTCAGCACCCTGAAACTGTTCTAGCATCATCAATACCCAGAGTGTCTGATCAGACCTATTGATCCCTGAAACACACACACACACACACACACACACAAACACACACACGAACACACACACACACACACACACACACTCAGATGGGGAGTGATCCACTGAACTTAGTGCTGCATTGCAGCAAACACACCCCGTCTGTCTGACACGTTAATTTATAAGCTCCTTATAACTCTGAGCTTTAAAAAGCAGCTTTAAGAAACTGAGGAGGATGTGAGGGGGTCCTCTATGGAAGGCCGACAGGGACAAAATTCAAGAATCGTACGGCACACTCTGATTAGCATAAAGCTACAGTCAAGATTTATTTAAAGCTACAAATAAATCTGGAGTATAAATATTTAACATGATGAAACTTTTATTTCACGTTTTCTTACAAGTTACGATACTTTAAAGCTCCTGTGAGGATTTGTCAGACGTTTATAGCGAAGCTCCTTTATGACCTACAAAACCAAACCACACCAAAATAAACAGAATGAATATATCTTAAAGGTTATTATTATTCTTTCTTATATTGTCTCTACATCTCTGGAACTGATCTTATGCTATTACTTTGATCAGATTCTATTGATCTGATGAAGGGTGAAAGTTCCTCACAGGAGCTTTAAACAATAATCTGTTTTTTATGATCATTTTTTTTATTCCAGGGTATAAAATCTTATTTACTGTAACTGTGTAAAAAATGGACCCAGGATCTTTTTTTGAAGCTAAATGAGATCACCGTGTCTCTTCTTCTGTTAGCTCTACATGTTTGTTTTGACCGTCAGCTGTTGGTCTGGTGTCCTGTCTAACACCTGTCGTCTGTCTGTCTGGATGTTGGCGATAAAGTTTCTTACCGGTCGGACCTCTCCCGTGGTGTTGGTGTACTGACGCGCCAGACCGAAATCCAGCATGTAGCACTTCCTGTATGTAGAGGGAAGCCGGCCCATCGCAAAGTTTGACTGCAGGAAGAGAAAGCACCGATAACACCTGCATCAGGTACATGCTGCATACGCTGCAGGGCGCCATCTGCTGGACAGCTACATCACAGCACCGTGTCTTAATCACACCCAGAATTTTCTTTTTTGTGATAAATATTCTTTAAAAAAAAAAAACACTCAATCATCTGTTTCTCTAACGTGTGGATTCGTCCCCCTAGAGGTGATTTGGGGAACTGCAGGACCTTGAGGTTTTCTTTTTAAATAAAAGTCCAAATCTGGTGATAAAGCACCCCAGAAACCAAAAGTCAACCAGGAGGTCTAGAAGAAGAAGAAAACCTTACGGGACCTTTAAAAACCCTAAACCCCGACTGAGGCTTGGTGGGCGGAGTCTTACCGGTTTGATGTCGCGGTGCAGGAAGCCCACTGAGTGGATGGCCTCGATGGACTCCAGGATCTGCTTCCCGAGCCGCAGCGTGGTGCTCATGGTGAAGGTTCCTCTGGGCTGGCTCCTCCGCAGGTCGGCCAGGTTACGACCCTGCGGCGACACAAACTCCTGAAACACCTCACTTCCTGTCTGAAACATATTCACTACAGCTCCCATGATGCTTTGCCCCAGTCTTTCAACAAAAACAGAACTGAACTGAGCTCGTTCCAAATAACCTGTCTGTATTTGTCCCTTCAAAATAAAAGCCTCACCATCGCTCTGACTCACCTGAAGCTGCATGACCACGTAGTTAAATTTGTCGTTTCTCCCGCAGCCAATAAACTTACAGACGTGGTTTTTACCTGGAGAAGAAGACGAAGAAAGGTGATAACAAACTGGGATTAATCTGAGAACAAATCAGGCTGAAATGTTTCATCCAAAACAGGATTATTTTATCTGAATTATAAAAGTTTGAACTCAGGATCGGGCCAGGGTTCAGGGTTTAGAGAAGTCAGGTTTGAAGATGGGATTATGTTGGGATTAAACATGAGGGGTAACCTGAGTTCAAATCCAGTGGGAAGGCGGGGCTTTGTTGAAATGAAATTAGGGATTAAGTCAAGATTTTACTGGGATTAAATTAGGATCAGATTTGGGATTATGTCAGTATTAGATGTAGAATTAAATTAGGTTTTTATGCCAGGGTTTACAGATTTTGATGTTGGGCTCAGTCTGGATTATAATTTGGATTGAACCAGGTGTAAACCTCTGGATTAAACATGCTGAAGTTGTCTCACCCTGCAGCTTCTTGAGCACCGCCACCTCCATCTTCAGCACCTGTTTGGGCTGCTGGGCCGACTCCACCTTCAGCGCCACGTTCTCCCGCGTCAGCAGGTCCAAGGCCTCGTAGATCTCCCCGAACCCGCCCCCACCGATCTTCTTCAGCTGGAGGAGGGATTACAGACCAGACTCTGGATCAGTTTGATTATTAATCCCAGTGTACAAGTCGCTTTGGCATAAATTTACAAGGAAAGTGACGATAAATGGAACAAACTTAACATTTGTGAGCTTTTATTTTGAAAATCTGGGTTTTTCTTGTCTCCTCGCCCTGATCTCGACTGAAATTAATAACCCATTTTTAATTTTTTGTTAATATCCTCTCTCTTAAATCTCTCTTCCTTTCTTTAAGTCACTCCTCCGCCACTTTTTTACTCTCCTTTGCTTTTCTTCATTCCATCATTTCTTTCTTTCTTTCGTTATCCGTTGTGTCTCAAAGTTGAACTCTGAGCCACGTGCAGTTGTGATTTTATACTGTAAAGGTTTTTGTTAGTGTGTGAGAATATGTGTGCGTTTGTGTGTGTGTGTTAAACCTCAGCGGTTCAGTGGACACACTAAATTGATCAGTGAAGTGCAAAGAGCCTGCAGGCTGAACGCTGCGATCTTATTGGCTCAGACAGGAGCAGAGTTACGTAACGTCTTATTTCAGGAAGCAGAGTTTCCTATGAGTGTATCAAACACACAGATATCACATACGAACCAGGCCTTTAGCAGTCACATGGGCTTAGAATGAGTGTGTGTTTCTTTGCCTTGAAGTTACAGAACAGCTCGTGAGTTTATCGTTTTGTCCCTGAACGCATCATTTTCCTGCAGGATGCAGAATCAGAGTAGAAAACTGAAGATCTGTCCTATAAAATCTCTCTGCTGTTTCTGACCAGTTTTTCAGGTGAGGAGGTTCAATGTTTTCCAGTTCCTCTCATGCTGTTATTCTTAGAGTCCAAAAAAGGTGCAAACCATTCTTTAAAACTTTGGCACGTAAATAAATAAGTAGGAAAAGTTGTTTAGATGAAGTACAAGACTGACTGAGTAAACACGAAATGATACTGGATGAATTTAAATTAATTACTTTTTTTTATTATTTTCTTTTTTGGAATTTGGAATGGATTATGTGGGTATTTATTTACTTATTACTATATATATATATATATATATATATATATATATATATATATATATATATATATATATATATATATATATATATATAAATATAAATGTATATATATATATATATATATATACACACACACACACACACACATATATATATATATATATACATACATATATATACATACATATATATATATATATGTATATATATATATATATATATATATATATATATATATATATATATATATATATATATATATATACATACACATATGTATATATATATGTATATATACACACACACATATATATATACATACATACATATATATACATACATACATATATATATATATATATATATATATATATATATATATATATATATATATATATATATATATATATATATATACATACATATATATATATATGTGTGTATGTATGTATATACACACACACACATATAGATAGATAGATAGATAGATAGATAGATAGATAGATAGATAGATAGATAGATAGATAGATAGATAGATAGATAGATAGATAGATAGATATAAATATATATATGCACGTACCTATTATTATTGGCGTTATTATTATTATTAACTGTTTATGTACCTATTTCTCTTTGTTTGGGTGGTGCTGAACAGAAACGATAAAGAAAAATGTGTCCGTATAATTTGAAATAATAAGATGTGAACCTACGAATGAACTAAAAACATTAATAAACATGATAAAGTATAAAAAAGAAAAGTGGGGATCTGAACAGCGTCTGTCACAAAATCAGGCTCAGAGGTTAAATATCTCTGAACCAACCAGGTTGAAGCTGTGTGAGTGACATCACAGCTCTTATAGTTTCGTTTTGGACCCGTTTAACGGGGATTATGTAAAGAACCTTCAGAGTGATATAACCCTGCAGCAGCAGCAGCAGGATGTGTGGATGCAGAGGTGTCAGCAGTGGGGGGTGTATCGGAGGAGGGGTGAGGGGGTGGGGGGGATCCTGACTCACCACTTTCCATCGGTCTTTGACCATGCAGTTTGGCGGCAGGATGTCGGCCTGCTCGGACGTCCCGTTCATGTTGGCGTTGTCCTGGAGGCCTGGGACTAGGCACTGCATCTGCCAGCCAGACAGAACACGAGCAGCTCCCAGCTTAAAAGAGCCATTTATCTGTGAGGGGGGAGAGAAGGGGGAGAGAGGGGGGAGTGGGTGAGTTAACACCATGGGCTCAGAGCTGAGAGGCTCGCCGTCTAACCACAGCCCTGTGCTGACAGTCCGCTTTAACAGGCATTAGAGATGGCTGCTGCCATTAGAAGCCATTCTTCAGCTGGATCAGGCTACAGGCCGGTGGTGGTGGTGGGGGCGGGGGGGGGTGAAGGGGGAGGGGGGGCTGGGGCAGGGGGCTGGGGTTTGGGATGTGATGGTATTTGCAGAAACTGGAGCAAATATCATGTGTGCAAAGGAAGCAGCCGGAAACCGCGCTCATCCTGACTGTGACGGCCCGACAGTCATCAGCCAATCACCAGAGAGATCTGAACGGCTGGTTTCAAACTAACAACCATCAGCATGGCTCAGGTAACACACCCGACGAGACCCCGCCCCATCACCTGAGCTACCACAGACCCTTCTACCAATCAGTGTCTTTTATTCTGTTTGACACGATGGTACCACCTTCATGATTCTACGGCTCGTATGATGCTAAAGCGGCTAGCTAGCTTAGCTTTAGCATAGCGACTGGAGAGTGGGAAACATCATGGCGACATAAAAAGTCAAGCAGCAGTAAAAACATGTTTTGTTGTTGGTCTAAATAGCTTTGGTTGAATTTGGTAGCATAACAGGACCAAGCTAGCTGCTTCCCTCTGCTACCAGTCCTTATGCTAATCTGAGCTATAAGACTGTTAGCTCTAGCTGTTTGAGTATGGAACAGATAAGAGAGTGGCTTAAATCTATCAGATATAGTGAGGATAAGAGGTTTTCCATCCTTAAACTGCTGTAGAATGAAGCTTAAAGGGACAGTTCACTGTTTTTGAAGTGAGGTTGTTCGAGTTACGTGTCTCTAGTGATTGTTTTTAGCCGTGACGGATGATGTTCAGATTGACTCCTTCAATAAGAAACTGCTGGAGAAACAAGCTAACGTACAGTTTCCTGCAGAAGGGAAGAGTCTTACACTCTATTTCTCTCATTTGGACCAAAGACTCGTCTCCTGCTCTCCTGTTAGCGCTGAAGTTTATCTGCCTTTTCCTCTGTAAACACCGATTCATAGAGGTGTCAACATGTCTGCTACAAATATGGTTTGAACCATCTGAACTAGGGACTAAATTTAGTTCTGGGGGATAAATTGACCCCCGAAATTGGCCTGGGGCCTGCAAGCTAAAGGTTTCTGATTGGTGGAGCACCCACAGTGTTTTTATCTCTTTGAGCCTGATAGTCTGAATGTGTCTCTGTCAGCTCCCGGTGTTCCAGTTTAAAGAGTGACCCTTTAAACTGGTGACCTTCAGCTGAACGTGTCAGTGGATATCCAGTTTACAAGAAGGAGGCATCTAGGACGCTCAAAGTCCTCAATCAACGGGCTCCTTTTGAAGCTCAAACATGGCTCCAGCTCTGCCGTCTTCATGCTTTCGACGGGGGAGATAAGATAAGATAAGATAAGATAAGATAGGTACTTTATTTGTCCCAAGCTGGGAAATTCTTCCCGCTCAGTCCGCTGTTTCTCCGCTCTAAGCTTTTAGAAACGGCTTCGACCGGCTTCAGACGGTATTCTCTCTAGAGCTTGTCTCCTTTCACGTGTCAACAAGTCCATCTGCGGTGATATAAAGCACCATTAAAACCAGCACAGACTGAATAGCCTCCATGCTAACACGCTAACTGCAGTGCTAAAGGCTTGTCTGTCTCCGTCAATGGTGCCATTTTTACTGAAAGTCCTTCATTGTTGTCTAACTGCCCTCTACTGGTCTGGTGCTGTTCTGCATAATCTACTCAGTTCTTTGGCCCCGCGGTCAGACAAACAATGGGCCACAGGAACTGTTTCATTTTAGGGAATGTTTTAACAGGAAGTAAAATTTCCTCTGGTCCAAAGGCAGCTGTGTGAGCTAATGTTGGCTCCATCTTGTTTCTAACACAATTACTAGAGAGATGAAACTCAAACAACCACACTCTAGATTTCATATTGGACCCTGTGGTCTGTGTGAGGACGACTCCTGCTGGTGTAGAGTTGGAGCTGGTTGGGGATCAGACAGAGATCAGAGTGAGGGTGTCTGAGAGGACCACCTCAGGGGAAAAGAAGTCACAGATGTTGTTCCACGTTTGGGAAACTACGGTGGCTACACTAAACTTTATTTCATTAAAAGGAGGCAGTAAATGATTGAACCCCTGCTCAGGTCGGTGCAAAGACTTAAAGGCTCGTGCAGTATCACCAGGACAGTCTGAGGTCTCATTAGAGTGAGGTAGACACAGATAAGCAGGGTTCCTAGCACTGACTGTGGATGATGTGGGTTATTAGAGCAGGATGTGTTGGTCTGTATCTCTTTGAGCATCACTGTCACAGCCGCAGCGAGGAGCCGTCAGCGCCGGGCTCTAAAGCGCTCTGATCTGGACTTGGACTCCTTCATATCCGCCATGAATGGTTATCAGTTCTTGTGGATTCGTGGGAGAAGTTTTTCAAAGTGATGCATGTCGGTCCCCAAACCATGCGGTTCTGCATGCAATGCCACGGGCCGTCATCAGGGCATGCAGAGCTCAGGCGGACTGCAGAAACAATGGAGAGTGTCCACCGTGTTTCCAGTCAGACCAGCTCAGACAGAGGACTGGACGGACTGGGAGGGAGGGGAGGAGGTTTCTCTGCACCTGCAGTGATACAGCTCAGTCACTCAGCTTCATCATCAGCAGCATCATCATCATCAGCTGGGAGTCACTGTAACACTGGAGCTGTAGGGAAACCTGCCGCAGGCCTCAACACACTGCTGAACTGCCAATCACTGCAGAGGGCGGGACCACAGAGCTCCTCCCTGATACACCGCAACAGCCTAAGACAGCAGGTCATGTGACATAAAAGGACTTTAGGTTAGATTTAATCACACGTTTTTATTTTAAATGTACTGTTATGTATCATATGTCATGATATTAAGCTGCTTTATGTCATATCAGGTCATATTGTGTCCTGTAAAATCGTACTGTACCATAACGTTCCACATCGTATTGTATGGGGTCATATCGTACCTTATGGTAATGTTTCTTATTTCAAAGTTTTGTAACATATCATGTTATAATGGTAAAAACCTAATGTTACATTCCAAATCGTATACCACCTTACGTTAACGTTCCATATCTCATCGTATCGTGTCGTAACTTACCACTGGAATAAGTATCATACCGTACGGTGACGTTTCGTTTTGTTTTGTACGGTAACTTTTTGTATCTGACTGCATCGAACAAATAACCTATTTAATATCATATATTAATATATATAGTTTATAATATAGTTTAATATCATATCATAACATACCAATACAATAACGTTCCGTATTGTACGGTAACGTACAGTATCGTATTGAATATTACGATTACTTTCTGTATCTCACGTACCATACCTTTGCGTATATTCCAAATCATACCTTACTGTAATGTATCTTCCCATACCGTACAGTAACATTTCCTTTATGTACGTATTGCATCCTATCACATGACACTGCTAATTCAAAAGCTTCATTGTATCATATCGGGTTCTGTCGAGATGTGTCCAGTTGTAGCGTACAGCACAAGTTTTCTTGGTAAAACTTTCTTAACATTTTATAACTAGTACGGTACGGTACGGTACGGTACGTATGGTACGGTACGTACAGTACGGTGCTGTATAGTTGCTATTAGTTTATTGTTCATTGTTTATCTGGATCCCCCATTAGCTACTACCTGAGAAGCGATAATGTCAAATCTCACTGATAATCTATTTTAATACACATGAAGTTTGTGAAGTTATGTGTATAAAATATATATGAAAGAAAATTACTTATTTAGCATGTTATTGTATACAAACAGTAGTCCAATTTTTTAAATGTCTATTTTTGTATATTTACAAACAGGTCAGTCGAGTTTGTAAAAATTTAGTGAAGTATTTGAATTAAATTATTATACTATTGTACATAAATACATATTTTATGTTTATCCACAATATTGTATTTATATTATCATACAGTGTTTTTGTAGCATGATGTTGTACAGTGTATCTGTATTTCTTTGTGTACAAAATTTAATGCACAATAACTTTGAGTTTGTTGTTGTTTATCAACAAACAGCGCAGTATTGTTTATAAATGTAGGTTTGGTGTATAAATAAATTACTGTACACAAACAAACTGTAAGAAACTAAATAATGACGTATATCACTGTGCATAATGGTTAAGTGTATTATTGTGTTCATAATGTTTGTATCATGTGTGTATACATGTTGTGTATTTAAGTACTAATAGTTTTGCACATATATTTAAGGACATAAATAAATGTTTTTATATAAGATGATTATTCGTGTATAAAACAAGCACTGGAGTGTAAAATAAGTGTGAAAGAGAGAAACTCTGCGGTCCAGCAGTGTCTCAGCAGCAGATCAGAGTGAAACATCTCCACAGACACACTCTCTCTCTACCTTCAAACCTCAGTCTGCTCTTCTTCTTCTTCTCTTCTTCACCTACAAATCTATCAGTCTGTTACTGGGGGAGGGGAGGGGTGCTCTGCCAGAAGCCGGGTTTGCATCATTCCAGTTTTGATCTGATGAAGTCAGTCAGAGCTCACCATAGTTCTGAGCTCCCGGAAAACCTGACGGCTTACAACAAATCCTGAGCGGGACAAAACCCTTCCTGTTCCTGTGTTAGCCTACAAGCCAAAACAGAGGGCACAGTTAACCAGGAGAAGGAGGAGGACCGGGGACCGCTGCGAGCATCTCACCTCCACACACAGGCTGAAACAGTGACATCATGAAGGGAGGGGGGGCAGAGCATGGAGGGACAGGCCTTCATACACCAGGTTAAAGAAATCATCAGGAACCAGAACACAAGCGTCTGATTTACCTTTTCAACATCATGACACTGTAAATACTCTTACACTGCAAAAAAAAGGGAATAAAACTGATTCAAAATACATATTTAACTAAGTTTCATCAGGAGGTGTTTTGATGCCAAAGTGTCTCTTAACAAAATTATTTAAAACAGCGGATTGTGTATCAAACATAACAAAATCAAACTCTAAATTTAAATAACTCTTCGGGTAGATTTCACCTTGTAAAAAACCGACGAACAAAAGCATTCGTAATGTGACATCATCTGTTCACACACAAATTATTTCTGATGTGAATTTTGGCGCCAAAGTTCTTCCATACATAAAAATGAGCAAAAGATTGATTAATGTTTGTTTTGATTAATGTAAACACAGATAGCATACGGTTAGCAAACACTGACTGATGCAGTAATCGAAAAACAAACGCATGCTCTGAACAGGCGGGAAATGTGACACACCAAATTTTGGCACTGAACGCCTTCCATACGTCAAACTGTGCCTTTAAGGACCACAACGCATGCAAAAGTATGAGACTTACACTTTTTAACAAAGCCTTCTTTAGCGTCTTTAGCAACATTTATTATTAGCACGATTATTTCCTGTTTCCTGTCGTCATCTGTTAAACGTCTTTGTGAAACGTGTCAAATTTTTGGTGCAAAATGTTTTCCTAAACGTCAAGCTGCAGTTTGCTAACATGACGCTAATAACCAAACATTTATTAGCATGTTTGCTGTTATACGGATCACATGTGGCGAAGGAACACGCTAAATTTTTAATAACATGTTGTTAATCTAAAAATATTTTCCTTAAAATAAAAAACAAAGTACTCTGCTTTTATAAAAGGTGACTGAAACGTCTCTGTCGAGTATTTGCTGTCGTCATCAGTTTGTCTTGAGTGAATTTTGGCACCAAAGTTCCTCCATACATGCGACTGTAAATCTACATTTTTCACTTTTAAATTTTTTTTTATATTTTATTCTTTTTTTTGGTTAAATGAATTAAATCTGAGCGTGTTAAGAATCAAACACTTCTTCATCACGAACACACTTCTGCTCTGGTCCAGGTCTCCCCCCTCCCTCCTCTCTTCCTCCCTCTGCATCACCCATATTGAATCCTCTCTGCAGTGCACAGTCATGGGTCCTCTGTGCGCATGCGCACCATCGCATCCTGCTGATCAATAAATCTGGCCCGGACTGACCTGAGTTATGAATTAAAGATGATTCAATGACACAATCCGGATCAGTCCTGGTCTACATGATCGTCAGGACTCGGTCTGATCACACATGTCTGATCCGGATTAAACACACACTTCAGTTAACGCATCACTGCAGGACACACATACACACACACACAAACGCACACACACACACACGAAACACACACCCACTGATCTCAGTGGTCCGGGCCAGACCTGGTCTGGATCGGGCCTACCTGGCGCACCGTCCGCTCCTTTTCCGCCTTTTGGGAATCTTCATCTGGGATTTTATTTCGGCACAAAACGTCCTGGTCCAGAAAACCCACCGTTCCTCTGAGGGGGGGCCGGGGTTTGGGCCTCACTCTCCCGCAGGACTAAACCACCATCTATCTCGCCTCTAACACACCCCGAGTCCAAACCAGACCAGGTCCGTCCTCACACCGGCACAACAGTCCGGGACGCACCGAGTCCAGAACGACACCAAATATAAGATTTAATCCGGCAGAGTCCTGGAGCGCGCATCAGACCCGCAGCTGCTCAGGTCCGGGTCCTCCCCCAGGTCTCTGCGCTGCAGCAGAAGAGGATGGAGATGGAGGAGGATGCGGACTGGTCCTCCACCTGCAGAACTGGATCTGGGACTCAATCCCTGGACAAAACCAGATCCAGGGACCCGGCAGAGGATAGCGGTCTGTGGGTGTCAGGTTCTCCGCTCCTGCCTGTTTGTCCGCACTGCAGCTCCGCATCCAGCAGCGTCAAACACGCGTCAGCGGGCACTACCACAACATCCGGGGAGTACTTTCAAAATAAAACACCTGCGCGTGTAATCGGCTGTTGGGACTTTCTGACCGTTTGAAGACTTTATTCTGATTAAAACCTGAATATTAAAATATGAAAAGTATCTGAATTTGTTTCACATCAGAATTTTTTTTATTATTAAACGTTAACACGGCCTTTCACTTTATTTTCTTGTGTTTTTTTCTACATTAAATGGACCAAATAAACATAACATAAAGAAATTTTCAAGAAAATATTTTTAGGAGTATTTTTGGGGTTCGCTGCCTTGAAGCAACACTGTACCATAAAGGTCAGGAATGGAAAAAAAAGGTTATTCATTTATATTTCAATACATTTTTTTCAGAGACACATGGATAATACTTGATGATGTCAATATGTTACAGTGCACGTCTGCAGTTTCTGGGCCCTTTTAGGGGCTTCGGGAAGAGGAACTTAAATACAAACACGTCCTGAGAATGCTGTGAAAATATAACTATAATATATTATTATAATTTTGTAGAAAATTGTTTGCTTTAACAGAGACTCTCTCCGTCACCTGCCCAGGGACAACAGATGTAAATTAGCTAACGGCTAACTCTGGTACAGATAAGTAGCTGTACATTCTCCCCGTCAAAATAATAGGGCTACAAGTAAAGATTATTTCATAATTGATTAATCTATCTAGTATTCCCTCAAATAATCAAGTAGCTGTTTGGTCCATAAAATGCCAGAAAATGGCGAAAAACGTCAGTGTTTCTTGGAGTCCATGATGACATCATCAAACGTCTTGTTTACAAACCAAAGATATTCAGGACGGCCATAGAGAAGCAAAGAAATCAGAAAATGTGTTCACATTTATGAAACTGAAATTAGAGGATTTGGACTTCTTCATCTTAAATAATTACTTAAATTGATTAATTAATTATCAAAATAGTTGGTGATTAATTTAGTAATAGATTAATAATCAATTATTTGATTAATTGTTGCAGCTCTACAAAATAAGATAAAAATAAATATCAAAATAATGCAACAATTAACGAACAAACAATATATTTTACACCCTATTTTAAACCTGTCACTGCACTTTCACCCTGACTGTCCTCATCCTCATCTTCATCCTCATCCTCAGGCTCACAGTCACTTTTCTTTTCTTTTCTTTTCTTAGCTTGCCAGCCGCTCGTTGCCTTCGTCACCGCTCAGTTCTTCTTCATCCTCACTAACATCAGCTGAGAGCGCTCATTCTACCTTCTTCCTCCTTGAAGAGCGAGAGAACAACGTAACGTTCATTCTGCAAATCGTGTGGGAAATAAAAGCTCAGGTTCACAGAGTTCACTGTTAATGTAGAGCAGAGCCCACAGTCTGCAGTCACAGCCTGAACTTTACCAAAACTAACATCAAATTCATCTACCTTATAAACTTTAGAGGTACAAAGAATATCTGGATGACTGTTTGCTTTTGAACGGCGTGTTTACCTGTGGACACAACACCAAACTGTTGTATGGTGATTCCATGACGCTACAGTGTTTCCTCTGGTTAACATTTACATTTTCACATGCTTCTATTAATTAATCAACAAACACAGTCAAACAAACTATACTCTAACTTGCCCGTTAATGTGTTTACATTTT
This sequence comes from Labroides dimidiatus, assembly GCA_030710495.1. Taxonomy (NCBI): domain Eukaryota; kingdom Metazoa; phylum Chordata; class Actinopteri; order Labriformes; family Labridae; genus Labroides; species Labroides dimidiatus. The sequence goes on along the minus strand of CM061145.1, from coordinate 37,124,927 downwards.
TCCCAGACTGAGAAAAGGTCAGGTTAAAAAGTTTCGAGACCATTTTGTGGAGAGAAAAGGCCTTGCAAGTAGGGCTGCCACATACGATTATTTTGATAATCGACTAGTCACCGATTATTTTTTGTGATTAGTCGACTATTCGGATCATACATAAATTGCAGCTTATTGCACCAGCATACAGCTAACATCATTAGCTTCCAGCTTCAAGTGTTTAAGGTATGTGCTAACTAAAAATGAAGACAGTTAATATCATAGTTCATTCAGCTTTTAATGAACTTTGCAGCTTGTAGCAGCATTTCTGACATTTTTTTAATGGACCAATTTTCTATTCAAACATGACATCGCTATTAAGTAGGTAGCTCCCTGTTGACGTTAATGTTAGCAGCTAACTAGCCAATTAGCTTACCGAGATTGTCATTCTTCGTCAGAAAATAAATCAGCCACGGCGTGCTGTCTTTTCAGATGCTCGTGCATCGCCGTCGTTCTGTCATGGAAGGACATTTCTGCTTTGCAGATTTTGCATTGCACACTTTTCTCCTTTATTTTGGAAAAATGCTCCCAAACTTTCAAGCTCTGTTGCCGGCTAGCCGTGATACTGTTGGGCATAACTTTTCCAGTGACATCATGGGTTACCCCGGTTACCACTTCTGCGCGTATGCGTCAAGGACAGAACGGCAGACGAGACAGGTGAAAGTACAGCGGCAGTTTTGAGGGAAAAATAAAGTTTAAAAAAAAACATTAAAACGACGACGTCGATTATTAAATAAGTCGCTGATGAATTTGATCGTCGACGTCGTCGTGACTTGTCGACTAATCTTGGCAGCCCTACTTGCAAGAAAGTCTACAGAAAAAGGGGACTCTGCATCGAGTCCAGAGGGTCATATGACAAAATCAAACACTGCTATTGGTTCGTTAAGGTCTCATCTCTTTTTTTTACAGTATTGTCTGACGCCTGGGAGGTACTGTTTAAATATAAAAGCCCAAAAATGGTTACGTTGCCTAAACGCCTGAGTGACTCAATCTGTGACATCACTGATTGGTGAACGTCTGATTGGTGGAGAGCATCGTAAACTCACACCAACCAATCAGAAATGAACTTTCCAGAATGTTAGCTTGCAGATGGCTGAGTTCCTGAATACTCTGAAGGCTCTTAAAGAGACAGTAGCTGAAATATAGTCCCTAATCTTAACACTTTCATTGATTGATTTCTCTTTCCTGTTTGAGCCTCAGTCCCCTCAGACTCCACAGGAAGTGACTTCTTCCTGTTAGTTTAACAGATACAGTCGGTCATACGGCTGAGGTCAGACGTGTTAGAGGTCACTGATAGTGAGACACATCACGTTGTAACCATCACTCTTAGCGCTGATGTCTTCATTCAAACCATGCTACAGTCTGAAAGCTTCTTTTCTTGGTCTGATTTCCTCTGTGGAGCCAAGTGGATCCGGATCAGTGAGCCCCCGTTAGACTCATTGAGTCCTTCATTATCTCTGAGTGAGCACAAACCCAATCCAATAAACTCACTGAACCACCTTTAATCTGACCGTCTGAACCGGAAAACACAATAACAGCTCCAAAGAAGGAGCTTCAGAGAAATCTTTAAAGAGAGGGTATTCTCCTTTCCCAATATTTAAACATGAATCTGGATGCTGTAAGCTGGGTGTTCAAGACTGAACAGATTTTAAAAACTCTTCATATGTTGTAAAAATCTCTGAATCTGTCTGCCAATCGGATGGAGGAGGGGGGGGGGGGGGGGCGGTTGTGGAGTCTTAAAGAGACAGCAGCTAAAATGAATTGTTTCGGTCAGAGGATGGGGAGAGAAATTTATTTATTTATTTATTTATTTATTTTAGAGCTGTAAATCATGTGAAGATACTATGGGAGCACCAGAGGGACAGAAAAAGACTAAAGACTGAAAAAAGCAGAATACCCCCTCTTTAAAAGACAGATATGATCACCATTGAAGACAGTGACAGACAATGAAGGTTTTTTTTTTTTAACATTTATTTGTGGATTGTGGATTTTTCTGCTGAAATCGACTTTCCTACCAGAGATATTTAAGATACTTCTTAAATTAATAATGACCAAACTATGGAACTGTCTCTTTAAGAAACATCGAGGAACTATGGACCTCAGCATTCCAGACCCTCCTACTCCACAAACTCCTGTTTCTCTCATGTGGTCACCTCCAGTCTAAAAATATGAAGCTGAAAAGTGCTAAAAGCTGCAGTTCCTGGAGCGTCCACTGGAGTCTGTCTGCAGAAGCATCAGAAACCACTGACACACCCTTACAGCAGAAATAAACACAAGCCCCGCCTCTTTATGTCACACAAAGGTAGGTTGAGTTCAGCGTTCAGCTCTGCTTCAGAACAGAAGGGAGAAGTCACAGATCATCAACCATGTTTTTAGAGTGTTAGTGAACTTTTTAATTATTACCATGATCTAATCAAACAGAGACAGCTGATCATCAGGTATCTCCTGATTTTAACACCAGATTTGTTTGTAAAATACAAAAAAGCAGAATATCAATACTTTTAAATAAGGACCTTATTTTACTGTTTTTTAACTATTAAACAATTACACTTTAAGATACTTTAAACTTCTTTTGAGTTATTTCAGAATAAACTTTAGCATTAACTTGATTTTTAAATGATTTATTTTGAAAGTACAGACCGGACGTTATGAGTGGTGCTCCTTCATATGTGACCTGACAGGAACAGCTGGGTGAGGCAGGCGGCGCTGCTCAGTCCCACCCTCCTTTCAGCACCTGAACGCATCGCCCTCACCCTTCATTCGGCCTGCTCCGAAGCTGCTTTAAACGGGTTTACAGAGTTCCCTGAACGCCTCACAGCGGCTCGGGGGTTTCTTTAGAAAACACGATCCGGAGGTCCGGTTCTGTCCCTGTTAAGTGTGTTCAGTGTGTGAAGCAACCGAGGTCTCACACATACACACACACACACATACATACAGAGAGAGAGCCCCGCACACACTGGGCCGTTCCGCTATGTGTTCGGTTCTTTCCGCGCTCGGTTCGGCTCCCTCGGTTCGTTAGTTCGGTTCTGGTGTCTGTTTGTTGTTTTCTTACCTGGATGTTGTTTTCCGTCCGGAGCCGAGCAGCATCCTCCTCCTCCACTCCCTCTGCTCCATCTCTCCAGCATCAGCACCACACACACACACATTCACACACAAACACACACACTTCCTGTGTCTCCACCTGAAAGCTGCAGCTCTACAGCGCCCCCTCTGGACTTGGAGTCGAGCTTAAACCAGTAGACAGGCTGTAAATACTGACGGTTAGGATTCAAAACGAATGAAATGAAGCCTTCAAACAAACCAAACAAAATGTCAACAACATAAAAATATTTTTAAATAGAGAAATTCTTCATCCAATCCAAACACTTCAGACAAAAAGCAGTTCTCTCAGGTTGAAGTGTTAGATTTTTAAAGATAGAGCTCTGACACACTGCTGTCACTGACCCACAGCAGAGGAAACGTCGTCTCCAGTTTGATCAGAACCACATAAATAAGACAAAAAGGTTTAGTGATGAATCAAACGAGAACTTTTCAGGCCTCTGGAGGAGGAACGATGTCTACAGTGAAGCATGGCGGCGCCTCACAGATGCTCTGCGGCTGGAAACCTGAAACGTGTGGAGGGCGAGATGGATTCAGTCCAGTCTGAGGAAATCTAAAAAAAAAAAACATATATGTCCTTACATCTGTGAGGAAGCGGAAGCTTGGGCGTTGTTGCACCAAAGCAGACCTCAAAGTCCGCCAGAAGAGGATTGGACTCAGATTCCTGAGCCTGGAGAAAATCTGAAAAAACACTTGTATAGTTGTCGAGCTGTTGACAGAATTATTGTTTGATTTGGAAAAAGGTCATGTAAATGTAAAATTGTGATTATCTTTTTAAAGATAATTTAACAGCTTGTGTTTAATAAATCAACAGAATAAAAACTTCCTGTCTGAAGGTAAATCATCTGAGGATTCACTGAGTGTTCAGGGGTTCAAACAGTGCTGGGTGTGTTTTCATGTAGTTCCCAAACTGAACACCAGGTGGAGACTGAGCTCAGGGTGAGCTTCAGGAGAAGGTGACTGAACCAGGTGTGAAGGACGAACATGTTTTTGATCAGGTCAGTGTTTGATGGGACCATGAATGTGGTTTGAGTTCAGCTCCTGATGCTTTGGTCTGTGTTTTATGTCATCGGTTTTTATTCTAATGGAATATTAGCTTCCATCTGTGTGCAATGACTCTGACATCCAGATGTATGCAGATGACACGGTCGTTTATGTTCATTCAGGAACCAAGCAGCGAGCCACGTCAATGACCCCGGTTGATGAATGGCTGAACAATTCATGTCATGGGCACAAGCCTCTTTGTACAACACTGAAATCTTTAATTTTTAAATTTTTTAATAAACTGTCTTCTCCTCCCTTTATGGATTTTATAAGCAAAAAAAGCAGCAATCAAGTTAGCACCAGAGCACCGACTAGAGGGGACAGCAACATTCAAAGACGTAGGTCTAAATGTAGTCATGGAATACGCTACCAGCCCAGGTCAGAAACTGTGGTTTACTCAGCCTTTAAAACTGCACTGAAACAGTGGCTGGAAACAAACCAGATTTGCACTCATAGGTTGATTTCCTGCTACTTCCTTTGTGCCTTAATTTGACCTTCTACGTCACCTGTCGAAGGTCTTCTTGTATTGTTTATGTCTTTTGAACCGTTTTTCGCACTTCGTCTTGTTGAATGTTGACTGCACTCACTTGCCTTAGGGCAGGTGGCAGTGGCTCCCTAAAGCTTTAAAAAAGTTATTATCAAAATAATGAATTTTTATTTTTCTTGCAGAAAGTATTGAGTTCAAACAACATTGACACTAAATAAAATCATGATTTAACATTTTGTTGAACTACATATGCATCAGATCTCGTAATAAAGTCTGCCACCTCTCTGTTTCACCTCCTGCAACACCAACAACCCTCCAACTTTCCTTCAACCTTACCGAAAGTTTTACACCCCTGGTAAGACAACTTAATCAACAAAAAGACAAATCGAGAAAAAAAAAGGTTGTAATTCTGTGTGGAGGGTTTCATTTAACTGCCAACATGCCGACTTAATATACATGCTTGAAATGTGGCAAGAAATTAGCAAACATCATTTGATCCGTTTCATCGATATATCTTTTCAAAAACAGGTATTCTTTTTGAAGCTCTACAATTTCATAAATTCAGAAAAAAAATTTCTAGTTTAGATATTTATTCAATAAATTTTAACTACGTATAACATTTTATACACCATATTGTGTTTATTGCAAAAAGTAAAGTAGATTTTGTGGCTCTGGAATGACTTAAATCCAGGTGAGATGAGGCAAAACGGTTCCTTTGATCGTAAAGGTTGCAGACCCCTGCCTTAGGACAACGGATGAAAGCTAGCATTACGCTAATTCCGGCGTATTTACACGGTCGCTCTTTGCTATATGTTGAGGAACATGCATTGTCCTAATTCAAATAAACTAAATAAATAAAAAATATAAAAATAAAATCTGTGTACGTAGTCGACCGACAGGCTGTGAAAGTATTGGACAGGAAGACTTTTTATAAAAACAAAAATATGTACCGACAGGCGTTCCAGGTGTGTCAGTAGATGGAACTGTGTAGTTCCAAACATTTTTAAATTAATTTATTTATTTGAATGTTTTATGGAATGTTTTTATTTCATTTTATTCTATTTCTTTTTTTTCTAATCTTGTGATTTTTATGTTGTTGTAAAGCAACACAGTGTTTGACCATTTGCTCTGAAAACTGTAACTTTTTGCTGATTTTACTGAATGTGTTGTAATATATTGTATGGTAATGCATTTTATAAGTAGGTACAGTACTGTTTTTTTTTCTTCTTTTTTAAATTTTAATTATTGTAGTGCTCGTGTCACCTGCCCCAAAGACTACGGTTGAAAATTAGCAAACTTAGCTAAACCGGCACATTTACAGGAATGTTTATTAACGTGTATCATCTGTGTATATTTAAACCAATAAACTAAACTAAACTTTTTAAATAAATAGATTATTGTATCAAAACATATAAAACTGAATTCATCAAGTTCAGCCCTCTGTGGTTTCTTTAGATTTGTTGGTTTGAGCGTCCATAAATGGCACCATGTTCGTCTGCTAACGTAAAGACTTTCAACTGTTCGGACAGACGTCAGAATAAGAGCTGCGCAGAGGCGACAGGTGTAAATACCTTTATGTGAAAATACATGTTTCTGTGTGACCTCACAGAGCTACAGGTCAGAAGTATAAAAATAAAACATTGGATATGATGGCTGACGCGCTGAGTGGACATCAGGTCTGAGACGATGAGAGTATAAAACGTTAATAATGACAGAATCGGATTCCCTTTAAATTCATACATTCAGGTTTACGCAGAGCTGAACATCGGGTTGGGGAAGCTTCCGTTGGTTTGAGCGTCCGGGTCCTCGGTCTCTGCGAAGTCTTCGGGGTCCAGATCGGCTTCGAACATCCGCTGCAGCAGAGCGTCCACCGTCCGATACCCTGACGAGAAACACAACCGATCACCAACACTCATAATGAAGACTTAAAGAGAGGAACAGGGCAGGTTTGGGTTTCTGTCACTCACTTCTCTTGGTTAAAGGTGTTCGCTAACCTGTGGTGATCTCACTCTTATAAAGACTGAAAATAGATGATTCCCAAGAATCAGTTAGCCCAGGTTAATTGTTGACGTTTGAGTTTAGTGAAAACAGAGTGGCGTCCCACAAGGCTCCATGCTGGGTCCTGTTAGGTTTTTAATCAGACTCTTTTCTCGAGTTTCTTATCAGTGAGTAAATTCACTTTTTATTAAGAGATTTATTTCTTTTAAATGTTCCTTTTTAACCCAACAGATGAGAGAAACATATATTTGACCTGTGTTTGAAATTAGAGTCCCATCTGTTAACATGGAGGAGGTGGGTTTTATGAGATATACTGCAGCCAGCCACCAGGGGGAGCTCTGTCCCCACTCAGGTCCTGGAGGTCTGGGTATCACAGCCATTCAATCAAACCGTTCTGATGCAGTAACATGAAGCTTTAGCGGGCTAAGCTAACCTCAGATTGATGTCTGTTTCAGTCAGACTTCAGGGGAGTTTTTGTTTCTTACTTTTTGAAGCAATTTTAAACATCAGAGTGGGTTTCTTGCTTGCTGATTGGCTGGTTCCCAGGTCGTTGTCGCAGGTTTCCATTGCATTCACCAAGTTGTCCTCCACCCTCTCCCTGACGGTCAGATCAACAGGGCAGTTAAAGAGACATCCTGTTTTACAACACGTTTAAGACTCTAACCAGATCTTAATCTACGCACTGAGCCACAGCAAGCTCCAGCTCCTCGATCTTCTTCTCCAGAGACGTCTGCAGGTCGCCCTTATCCACCGAGTACTCCACGAAGAACGCCTCCAGGACGAACGCCACGAAGATGCTGAAAGACAACAAACAGCCGTGAGCTGAGGGGAGACGGCGTCAACATCCTGAGACCGACGTGAGGAGAACACTGAGGGTTCAGGAGCGGGATGTCAGCGGCGAACAGGGGCCCCAGAGGGTCTTACTTGATGATGATGATGACGACCACGATGTGAAAGAGGACGAAGAAGAGGCGAGCAGACACGTGTGTGACTTTGGTGAAGCCGCTGCTGAGCAGTGAGACACGTTAAGGAATCACAGAGACAGAAACAGAGAGGCCATAACTCACCCTGTCAGGTCCCGACTCACACGACAACCTGCTCACTATACATTACCCTACATCAGTCCGTCTGTGCCTTTAAGCTTTCTTACATTCTCATGTGTTTATTCTGATGGGGTTTGGACCAATCAGAATCCAGGATTTCACACAGCCTGCAAAGCCAACCTGTTGTATTTAGATGTTATTCTAGACTCCAGTGTTTCCATCCCAAACTACTGAAGACGAGAACAGCCATGGATTTTTCTTTTCATATGCATCGTTATCTCGTGATAACAACTTATTTCATTATCTCCATATAACAAAGATTGTTTCTCATTATAACTTTTTTTGTTATCTGAACAAAACAAAGATCGCTTTCTTGTTATAGCGAATTATTTTTTCTTTATCTCGACAAAAAAGATCATTTTCTCCGTATAATGATTTTTTTTTTTCGTTATCTCGACATGACAAAATTAGTTTTCTTCTGATAATGAATTAATTAATTACGTGTTTGTGTTGATTTCAGCCAACAAGAACCGCCATGAACGGCTTCCAGTCACTGGATGTAGCTGTAGCCTACTGCTAAGTTACACTTTGTTTACTTTAGCGGCTACAGGTTAGCAGCTGGGAGGCTAACAAACTCCCATCTCTCCGGCTGCTTCATCTAAGCCAGACCTGGGCTGTGTGGCCCACGTGAGGTCAATCATAAATCATAGGAAAAAATACTGACGTTTGCCTTTTTTCAGTACGGACGCACTTCAGACGAGCCCTGCACGTAAACGGCGATGTTCACGTGTGATGTCCAGTGATAAAGTTCAACAAATCCAAATACAGATCCTCCATCACTGGTGATCAGCTTTCAGCTGTCCTTAATGCAGCCATCTTAGAAATTCAGCCAGATTTTTTTCAAACTAGATTTTTATCACTGAAGATCTTATTATTGTTGAATTCTGTGTTTTGTTTTTTTCTTTTTGTTTTTTTTTTTTCTGTATAAAGTCCTAATAAATCATCGCTATTATCTTCTGGTCATTAGTTGCAGCTAATTAAAATATAAGCAAGTGCATTTTACAAAAAAGTTAATATTGAGCAGAATTAAGTTCACGTTATTGTTGGTGCGACCCTCTGACACAATTCAGGTTTCTCATTTGGCCCCTCAAAAAAATGAATTGCCCACTGATCTAAGCTAAGGTAGCGTAAATGTTGGCTAACCTCAACTTTGCAATGAAATGTGAGACATTATTAAATGTTTATTGATTCATTTAATAGTGCTTCCCAAAGTAAACAAACTGAAGTGTAACTTATGCTGGGCTTACACCAAACGATTTTCATAGTCTCAGACTAAAAACTGAAAATCTTTAGTAAATCTCGGAGTTTTACCGGAGTCACGGCGCGCTCCCGTTTTCTCGATCGTTTAGTGTGAGATAGTAATCTGCGCTGTTTCACATCAGTCTTTTTCTAGTCTTGAGTTTGCGACGATATCAAACACGTTTGATATTATTGCAAGTCGCAGTGACGTAACACAATCAACAACCAATAGATGAGCGCTGACAAAAGCAGAAACAGGAAACCCGGCAGTCATGAAAAATAACAACGGAGGAACAACGGAGGAAGTGGACCATGGAAAAAGAGGAGCGAATGGTGGAGTTCTGGGCAGAGCATCCCTGCCTGTTCGACATCAACTCTCAAACATACCACGACAGAGTGGAAAAGGAAAAGGGTTACTACTAGGAGCATGATGGGGGAAAAATTGCATGGTGGGAAAAAAACACTGAAAGAATCTAGTTGTAGTCTTGTAATTAGTGACCCTGCAAGATTCACAGTCTTTGTAAAATCTCAGTCTGAGACTAAAAACTCAGAACACTTGTCTTTAGACGTGAGCAGGTGTGAGCTGATAGTTTTCCAGGAGTCTTTTTCAAATCTTTTCAAAGTCTTCTGATGTACAGGTAGCATAAGTTTGACTTCTGGTGTATGATAAGAGCATCTCGTGCTGTGGAGACCTGGCTTTACGTGGTCTAAGTCTAGAACTGTACACGACTGGAGAAGAGAGGAAGGATATCATGCCACTGGTTGACCACGGTGAGCTCCACCAGCAGGATGAAGGAGGACACCACGTTGTTGAAGTTGTTCTTGCAGTAGTTGAGCTGTGCGAAGGTCGATCCGTTCAGCAGAGGGTTCCCACAGGACTTCCTCAACAGGTCGTCTGGATCCTCCAGAAACTTCACCTTCCCTTTGAACAGCTCCATCCCCACCACGGCGAAGATGTAGTACACCACCTGAGGAGGAGGAGCCAGGATGTTACCTTTCCGGCTAACCTTTGGATAACTGTCTGTCCTTCACTTTAGTCTAGAACGAAAGATCAGGACTGAGGAAGTTTGACGTCAGGGAAAGGAACGATTCCACTGACGAAAACGAGCATGTCATCGAGTCGTCTTCAAGAAACATCGTCATATTTCAGAAACTGAATCAACACAGGCCACAAACCACCTCAGGATGCTGACTCACAATGATCAGCTGTCCGAACGTGAGGATGGCCGGTCCGATCCGGATCAGGGTGTTGATGATGGTACGAAACCTGACGGGGAAAAGTCAACGTGAGCAAAGCAACAACAGAAACAGGAGCTCCTAAAAGCTCCTACGAGCTCCAGTGACTGAAGGAGACGATAAAAACGGACCTCTTGATGCTGTCCACCACTCGGATCAGCCTGAGGACTCGCAGGATGAAGACGATGTCCAGGATCTGACGGCTGGTGAATTCCCCTGCTACAACAGGAAACAGGATTTAAAGAGACAGGAGAATCAGGATCACGTCTAAAAGGACAAAAACGGACAGCACCTCACAAGAAAGACGAGAGATGATGAGATTTCAGTTAAATATTCACAAAGACGAACTTTACGTCCATTTTTATCTTCTCTGGAGTAAAACCGTCAAATATTCGTTTGTTTCTGCTTTTATGATCGCTGAATTTGGTGACTTTTTTGACATTTTGAAGGTTTAATTTTGGTTTTTCAAAAAATAAAATAAGCAACTGTTCCTCGAAATCTGACAGTCTTTCTGGAAACCCTGGACGCTGCGACTGTATAAAGACAAACGGACATCTCTTACTCGTGGTCAGGGTGGAGTTGACGATTGTAGCGACGAGAGCAGAGACCACAATGATTGTGTCGAACCTGAAAACAGAAAAACAGACGTTATAAACGGATCATTAATATCTGCTGATTAAAGTTAAACAGACGTGGAAGCAAACCTGGAACCACCAAAACTTTAAGAGCCTCTACAAGCAGTTTTTACATCAATACCACCGATAGTTCTCCTCCTTCTTCTTCTTCTTCTCCTTTGGAGTAAAAACAATCTCATTAAACGCTGCACACATATGCAGCTGCACGGCTCACCAGCAGGGGGCGCACGACTGAAAACAGAAACAAAACTGACACTGCAAAACTTTAAGAGCCTCTGCACTCTGCAAGCAGCTTTCACACAGATACCACCAACGCCTCTTCTTCTTCTTCTTCTTCTTCTCTCTTTTTTTTAAAAATAAAACAGGAGCTTATATTGTTGCAAACAGCTGCAGCTGCACAGCTCACCAGCAGGTGGCGCATAACTGTAAACAGAAGCAAAAGAGGCCAAAAAATACCAATGAAAACCAGCTGCAGGTTTTTGGTCCCACTTCTTCAGACACTCCTGTAAAGTCTAACACGGTTTTCAGTCTGACGACTCGATCACTGACGTGTTTTTATTTCAGGTTTACAGACAGTAAATTCTGCACTATAACTTTTACACTTATGTTTTAAAATCTGTTGTAACACAGTTTAACCCTTTTCTTTATTTTTTGCCATTTTATTTTATTTTTTGCTGCATTAATTAATTTTAATCGTTTCTGTTAGCATGTTTTTCTGACCTTTTTCTATGTGAAGCACTTTGAATGGCTTTGTCGCTGAAATGTGCTCTATAAATGAACTTGCTCTGCTAAAGAGGCTGTAAAGACATAACTAAAGAAATAAAGATTAATAAGATTCTTCTTGTCTTAAAAATATAATATCTGCATTTTATCAAAAGGATAAAATTATGAGAAAAAAAGTCAAATTTATGAGAAGATTCCAAATGTGAGAATTAGTTGAAGTTATAAGAAAAGATATGAGATAAAAAAAAGACATTATGAGAGTGAAGCTGAAAAAAAGTCTTGAAGAAACAAAAGTCAGGATAAAGTAAACAATGTCTAAAGTATGAGCATTTAGCTCTATTATGAGGGAAAAATATGAAATTATAGGAGCAAAGTTAAAACTATGATAAAAAGTTGAGTTTTGAGAAAAAATTAAAAATTATGAGAAAAAAAGGTAAAAGTAAAAGTTACGTTTATAAATTAGAGGAAAAAGTCTTAATTAGAAAGAACGATAAGCAGAAAAATGAGAAAATGGTCAAAATGTGAGGGGAAAAAACAAATCATGAGACTAAAGTCGAAACTTTAGAAACAAAGTCAAAATCCTGAAAAGAAAAGCCAGGAAAGAGCAAAAACACTTAAAGTTATGAGCATTTAGCCGTACACTGAGGGAAAAATATGAAATTATAGGAGCAAAGTTAAAACTTATTTTAAAAAAAGTTGAGTTTTGAGAAAGAAAAATTACGAATTATGAGAAAAAAGGTAAAAGTAAAAGTTACGTTTATAAATAGTAGAAAAAGTCTTAATGAGAAAGAATGATCAGCAGAAAAATGAGAAAATAGTCAAAATGTGAGAAAAAAAAGAACTTATAAGACTAACATTTAAATTTTAGAAAAAAGTCAAAATGATGAAAGGAAAGCCAGGATGGAGCAAAAACACTTGAAGTTATGATCATTTAGCCGTACACTGAGGGAAAAAAATTAATTTTAGGAGCAAAGTTAAAACTATGAGAAAAAGTTGAGTTTTGAGAAAGAAAAATTAAGAATTATGAGAAAAAAGGTAAAAGTAAAAGTTACGTTTATAAATAGCAGAAAAAGTCTTAATGAGAAAGAACGGTCCAGAAAAATGAGAAAATAGTCAAATTCGAGGGGAAAAAAATAAATCATGAGACTAAAGTCGAAACCTTAGAAACAAAGTCAAAATCCTGAAAAGAAAGCCAGGAGGGAGCAAAAACTCTTTAAGTTATGAGCATTTAGCCGTCCACTGAGGGAAAAAAAGGAAATTATAGGAGCAAAGATAAAACTATGAGAAAAAGTTGAGTTTTGAGAAAGAAAAATGTAAAATTATGAGAAAAAAGGTCAAAGTAAAAGTTACGTTTATAAATAGTAAAAAAAAATCTTAATGAGAAAGAATGATAAGAAGAAAAATGAGAAAAAAGTCAAAATTTCAAGAAAAAAAAAAAAAAAGAACTTATGAGACTAACGTTGAAATTTTAGAAAAATGTCAAAAAGATGAAAGGAGAGCCAGGATGGAGCGAAAACACTTTAAGTTATGAGCATTTAGTTTTAATCTGTGAAAAGTTTAAATTATGAGAAAAATAACAATGATGAGAAAGTCAAAATGTGAGAATAAGTTCTTATGAGATTTCATCGTGTTATAAAAAGTTCATTTAATGGCATGAAATATTAACATGTGAGGAAAAAATGATCTATGAGAATATGAGAATTATTTATGAGACAGTAAATGATAATGAGATTTTATCCTTTGATTCAGACTCCTGACGGTGTGATTTCTCGGCTCGTTTTTCTGACGTATCTTTATCCCATAAGCGCCGCGTCTCTCTCTCTCTGTTTTTATCACCTCGACAGAAACAGACTTCAGTCTCAAACCGTACAGGAGCGTCTAACAGAACAACCTCTGAGTCTGAAAAGTCTGAAAAGTCTGAAAGAAACAACCAGCTGTTCGTCCTCTGAGTGATCTGAAATGATTTCAGCCGATCAACAAAGAGACGAACGAAGTTTGGATGCTCTGACTTCCTGTTTGTTCCTCTGACCTCTGTGGATTAACTCTTAAACTTCTGATTCTTTCTCTCAGACTTTTTGTGGTTTCTGTGTCCAGGCTGCAGCGGCTGCTCCTCTCCTGAGAGTCGGATCCCTCCATGAACCTGCTGCAAGCGTCTGAGCTGCTCCAAGCACGAAGAGGCTGAAGCAGCAGGAGGCTCAAACAAAGGTGCGTCACCTACCTCAGGCTTATGATCTGGGCTGCGCATAAGCTGTGTGAGAGTGAGGGACAGCTCAGTGAGCCAACATCTAGAGACGGTTTTACTCTGCGTCACTCTGACTGCAAACAGCTGGAGGACACAGGACACAGACTGTGAAGCCTGTGATGAAGATGTGGACTCATCCTCACCAGTTCCAGAAGCTGTTTCTGGAGAAGAAAGCTCGGGGCTCGAACACGTAGAGCTTCAGCAGGATCTCCAGGAGGTACAGAGCCAGGAAGCCCCACTCTGAGTTAGCGATCATTGGATTTTCCTCGTCCAGACCGATGAAGACGGCGTTCACCAGGATGATCAGGTCGTAGGCGATCACGAAGGCCCTGAAACAAACACACACACACACACACATACACGTTTACTCCAACTTAACGGCTCATTCTTATTTTAAATATAAAAAAGAGGATTCAGATATATTTAAATTCTGTTCTTCAAACTCTTTATCAGAATCTCTCTCTCTCTCTCTCTCTCTTACTTGTGTTGGACGATCCAGCAGACGAAGCGGCTCGGGGCCGACGTGTAGAGGTTGGGGCACAGGCTGCTGAGGGGGTGTGGCCTGGATTTGAGCGTGATCACGTCGATGTTTAGCAGGTCGGCTAGCTGGACGAACTCCATCTTACCTGTCGGGACAAAGATGTACTTTTTTTTTTTTTTATCTGTCGGGACCTGCAACGCAGAACGTCAACAAAGTCACATGAAAACAAACATGGCGCACCGCAACGAGCACGCTAAGCTTTGACAGCTGAAGGAACGTCTCATTTCAGGGACAAAACTCAGCTGAGCTCACGATGACATTTTTTAGAGACGAAAGAGAGACTCGTTGATCTTTTCTGTTTCTTCTCGGGCTCACAAAGAAGAACCTGCGGGTTGAGAGAGGAGAGGACGAACGTGATGAGGAACAAACTCCTCTCAGGGCTCAGAGACGATGATGACGAAGCAGAAGAAACTTCCTCCATGACGCTGCAGCAGAGTCAGAGCCACCGAGATATTCAGATCCAGATACTCGTGCGGTTCACCGCTCAGTCAAACGTCAAGGACGTCTGCGTCACTCCTTTAAGATAGATCCAATCGTCACTGGAGACCATTCAGGGAGCTCATCCCTGAGCGCTCTGAGACTCAACCCACACGAGCCGGCTCCTACGGTGGCCCACGAGGACATATGACGAACCAACATGCAGCAAACCACATCACACACAACAGACGTGCATCAAAGAGAAAAACAGAGAGGTCAAAGATCACCCACCTGACCTCCTGAGCTGCTCCCTGAGCTTTGCATGATGGGTAAAAACATGTTTTTAGTCTCTAAATACACTGATCATGTTTTGTTTAAGTGTGTGTGTGTGTGTGTTTGTGTGTGTGTGTTTGTGGAAGACACACACCGATGCAGCCCTGATTGTTGTGGTCCGACACGCTCCACAGCAGCTCCCGGTGGGCGTTGCTGATGTCGGGTTGGACCAATCGGACCACCTGGTTCCAGTTGGCCTGGCTGACCACAGGCTCCGCCCTCTCCTCTCTCTGCTCCTGCAGCACGGCGAACGCTCGCACCATCTTGTGCCGTTTGGCCCTCACCAGCTGCCGTACCTCCTCCTGAGGGAACGAGAGAGAGAGAGAGAGAGAGAGAGAGAGATGTCACGCCGGTGGGCGTCATAACTCTATTCTTTGATCTTTGGAGGAACATTCCGGAACGTTCGCTTCCAGATCGCTGAGTTCCTGAGAGCGTTGAAGGCTCTTAAAGAGACAGTAGCTGAACTACAGCGTGAGGGGACACCGAGCGCGTTGGTCTCTAGGGACGGGTACCTTCAGGTATTTCTTGTAGTTGTTGTAGACGACGGCCAAGAAGACGGACATGAAGATGTAGGTGTTGATGAGGATGTAGAGGATGAAGAAGATGGCGAAGACGAAGCTGGCGTTGTACGCCGGCATCCTGTTAGAGAGAAGAGGGAAACGAAGAGTCACTTCCTCTTTCTGAGGCAGGAAGCCTGCGACTGATGGAGGGATAAGAGACCCAGACCCAGACTCAGGGAGTCCTGGTTCATCATAAAACATCAATGTGTGAAGGACACACATTAGTTTTGACTTCATCATCATCATCATCATCGACTTCCTCTTTGTTTGAGGAAGTCCGTTCAGTAATCTAAGAACAGAAGATTCACATGAAGTGATGAAACACGAGCAGAGGAAGCCAAAGGTCAGAAGAGTCATCTCCGTGTCGGCCTGTATGGCTGATTTTATTCACCCGTTTACTGCAGATTAAGGGTTATAGAGAGGGCAGATAGGGGGCGGGGCTTTTTTGACTGACAGCTCAGAGCTACTAATCAGGTGGCTAAGCTACATCCTCAGCTCCTCCTCTTTGTCTGTTTCTAGACTGGCCTGAAATGAAGCCCATCTTTGGGCCTCATAACGTCTCTTCAGAGACCAACAAGTGACCTCACGAGACAAGACTACAGCCATCTTTAAAGAGAGGGTATCATGAATCTAAAGTAACAATGCTGGATGTTCAGATTTTCAAACCTCTACATGTTCATATGTTGTAGGAATCCCAATGGAATCCATGTTTACAGCCTGGGACAAAAAATGTCTCCTGTTTGAATTGCTAACTTCGCTAATGGCACGCACTGTACAGGAGGTGAATTTTTTCTAACTGGGCAGTTTGGAAGATATTAAGATCGCGAGTTCGCCCAATCAGAGGCACAGCTCAGGTCATATGACTGCCGGGCTCCCTATGGCTGTTACTATGGAGACGTCGCAGAAGCTACACCCATTAATTATACAGACTATACTGCTAACTGGTTCATGACACATTGAAGGTGCGGACCTCAAACACCAAGGTCTGCCCCATAGCTCCAAGTTTGTACTAGGTCAGGGTCTTTAGTTTGCTTTAAAAACACTCAGAGAGAGTTCTTGAATGTTGTGACATCATGAAGGGCAGATAACACGCTAAAGCTAAAACATACAAACAAAATAAAACAGACTTTTACAGCATTAAAAATCATATTTACAGCCTGGTTCAAAAAGCAGCTTGGGTCTGAAAAGCTAGTTTTGCTATCGGCACACACTGTCCATATTTTATACAGTCTGTGGCTGCAACATAACGACCACGTAGAGCTTTGAAAACAAGAAAAAGGACTTTAAATGTTTCTGATCCAGTCAAATGAAGCCAATCATTGGACAAGCTTTGAGCTTCTTTTCTAACGGCTACAGGGCGCCTGTCAGACACTTGAGCTGAGCTGAGCCTCTGATTGGACAAACCCGTAATCCAAATATCTTCTAAACTGCTGAGTTAGAAAAAAATTCACTCCGCTGTTCAGTGTGTGACGACAACAAAATTAGCGTTTCAGACCCAAGCTGTTTTTTTTTGAACCAGGCTGTAAAATGTTTTTAATGGTGTAAAAAGACAAAACACCAGGGAGAGAAAAAAAGGGATTTTTTTTAGCTGTAAATCATGTGAAGATACTACGGGGGCACCAGAGGGACAAAATAAAGACTAAAAAAGCTCAAGCCCTCTTTGAGCCCTCTCTAAAAGAGGGAGGTTCAGTAAAGTCTTACATGACGTCGGGGCTGTTGGCTGTGGTGACGAGGACGTAGAGTTCGAAGACGATCTCCAAGTAGTTTGTGAAGTATGGAGTTCCTTCTGCTGTCTTCAGGCCGCTGCACAGAAACACACACAGTCAAACTCTGTCTGCACCGGGGTGTATTAGAGAGAAACGTCCTCTTCATGTTCATCCAGCAGCAGGGAAACAGACTGTCAGCC